>OU015746.1:103283220-103324902 GCA_907169655.1 Acomys percivali | reverse complement strand
TGTGTGTGTGTGTGTGTGTGTGTGTGTGTGTGTGTGTGTGTGTGTGTGTAGTGGCTGAACTCTTACCCAGGGCGATGGTGAGTTCAGGGGATACAACAATGTAAATAGATACCATGACATCATCATCCAGGCCTGACCCTGAGTCTGGGAGGTTCCAAAGCTAGATGTGTCAGAGCCAAGGGGAACTCCATCTCTCAAAGAGCAGCCTTCAAAGTGGTGAGACCTCGTCAGTCAACAGTGCAAACCAGAGGCCCCTGGGATATTTTACTGGGACAGATATATGGAGCTAAGCACTTGCCAGCTTCAGACCAAGCCAGTCTCTCCTTGTGGGAACTTGCAGGGAAACCTGGTTAGACGGTGAAAGCCAGTTTCATTTACAGTGGCTGTGGGCCATGCAGAAGCGGGAATAAGTATGCATGGCAAGCACAGTCCTCTCCCTACAGAAGCACTGGCTTAAATATATGAGCAGAGGCTTAAAAATGGCTTAAGAGCACAAGTGGGACAGATGGTGATGAAAAGGAGAGTGGCATGGTCCAAGAATGTGGAGTGTTAGCCAAATTAGTCATTTGCGGGCACCTGGCTCAGGGACCCGTTGTCCTGATTCACGGTGGGATGGCAGCTTTTGTGGGAAATGACTGCTGTATTCTGTGGCCCCACTTTCCCACTTGTTACCCTGCAGGGACGGTCTGGATTTTGGGAAATGCCATAGAGTAGTGCTAACATGCATATCTCCCACAATCCTCTCTGCCCTCGTTACTTTTTGCTCCTTAGGTAGGATGGTGATTCTTATGCATGCATTTCTTTCTTGTCTATATGTTCACATCACTCCAGTTCTTTAGGGCAACTGAACAGATCTCTACTCTGATCCACTCAGCTGTGCTCTGAAAGTTGGATAGTCTTGCTTCCCTGATTTTCAGGTCTTTGGTGCATGTGTGCGTGCACGTACGCGTGTATTTGTATGTGTGTGTGTGTGTGTGTGTGTGTGTGTGTAGTGGAGGGGTTAACCTCATCTGCTCTGACTATACAAAGTATTTCCTTTCTGTCTCCCTGAACACAGTGTAAGTTACCTGAGAGAGGGAGACAAGACAGTGAATTGGTAAGGAACCAGACTTATGCACACAGTACACGGCAGCTTATCACCTATGTCTATCACTAGCTGTTATTATTAACCTTTATCATTATCTTATTATAATTTAATTTATTAAGTCTCTAGGTCAAAGTGTCCTTCTCTGAAAAAGGCAGGTAGTTATTCTAACATAAAGATTTGCTCAAAGAATCAAATGAAATACTGTGTGCAAAGTGCTAAGAAACATGAAAGTAGGGGAAATGCCCCTCAAATGGAATCACTATTTATATCATTATTGTCATGACTACACCAAACCTTACATTTTTCTCTATAGTTCTGATATGTGACTCTAGAGACTCCATGCATTTCAGCTACGTGATAAACTGACTTGAACTAGGACACAATAACGAATGCAATTTCTATTCTTCTAGACCCAATCTAAGTTATGGCAAAAAGTGTGTAATTGGCCTCTGTAGCTAAATCCTTGAGACTGATATCTCTCAAAATCTGTGTCTGCCTCTAATTACCCATGTCTACATCTCTCTCCTTCTATATTCATCCTCAGGCAGGCTGATCTTCCTGCGGTGGCCCCTGGAGCCTGCGACACTCCATGTTTTCTCATCCTGTCTTCCAGTTCCAAAGAAGGTTTCAGAATTCAGACTTAGTGGTCAGGCTATGCCATATGCTCATCATCACTGCCCTAACTATGATGGCCTCTCTGTCTTCCTCGGAAGGGGAAAAACCTAGAAGATCCCAACAGGCTTCCATGAGCCGGTGACACAGACTGGCTGTAAGATAAACTCTAGAACTGCAGAGGCCAAACAGAACCTCTTAAAGAAAACCTGGCTGCTAGTATCAGAAGAGGGAGAGAAACTAATGGGCAGGTCAAAGCAGAGGACATCCGTATACCACCATTACACCCTCGACCCCTACACTACATCACAAGAGGACAGGACCCATATGAGTACCCTTCACCTGTCAGCCTATGATGAGCTTCGCTCTGGGGTTATAGCAGCCAGAGGTGTGCAACCCAGCAAGGGCCACCCAAGCTCTCTGACCTGCTGACTCCAGATGCCTGGCAGCCCTGCTGTGACATGTCAAGAATCTGGACACCTGTGGAGACATCATCATGCCTCTGGCCGCATAGGACATTTGAAACTGTATCTTTTCCTGTTTCTGTGAGAATTTGGGCTTTGTTTTCTAGAAAGCTTTTGTTCTTCTGTCATCGTATTCCAAAACGCCTCAGAGGAGTAACCTGCTCTGAAATCACTGAGGAGCCAACCAAAGCGCTGTCCCTTGCCCCAGAAGGAAGACCTGTTTGCCGGCTGATGCCATAAACTCTTCTCCGACCTCATAACATCTGAACCTCACTGGTCCTTCCTTGCAGCTGTCTTTGTAGTCCTGCTGTATTGCTCAGCACTAATATAACTTACCCTTTACACATCACTATCTCTGCGGTCTCTGCCTCTGCTAGTCCTCCCGCACCAAAGTTGATTCTCCCCGCCAGGGGAGTTGTTCTGAAGCGCCACTGCTCACGGTTTCCTTGCGCACTCCCTTACATGGAAACTTATTCTCATCTAAACAGGCAACTCTTTTGTTTGTTTGATGTTTTTCGAGACAGGGTTTCTCTATGTAGTCCTGGCTATCCTGGACTCACTTTGTAGACCAGGCTGGCCTCAAACTCACCTCCATCTGCCTGTCTCTGCCTCCAATGTAGTAGCATTAAAGGCTTGCACCACCATGCCCAGCTTCATTCTCTTTTAAATAATAGAACACTTTTCTGCTATTTATCCTCAGAGGAACTGGCAACATCTTTAGAATTCTGCCTGTTACCTTCTATTCAGTGCATTTGAAAACTGAATCAAAAACCCATGTCAACACAACACACACATTATATGTGCCTGGTTTTTGTTATTTCTGGAGCTGACAGGAGTTTAGATTAGAGCTTTTTGGTTAAGTTGTTTGTTTTCTTTGGCCTTGGCCATTCTGTCTCTTTGCCTTCTGCAGTCTAGATATGTTCATGTACATTTATATGCTTCCATATATGTCAGATACATAGTCCGTATATATCATGGCATTGTTTTCTACCTTCCATGTGCCTGGACAACACTGATTTTCCTTTCACCTCCAGCTCAGGGGTCTAACTGTGGCATCCAGATGCCCTCCAGCGCTGGGCTGCAATGGTTGGGCCTGGGTAAGGGGCTCATTCTGCTCCTCACAGCATGCTCAGCTTCCAGGGAGAAAGGACAGTTCATCTCCTTTACATATTTAAATACATGAATGAATGAGGACAAGGAGGTGCAAGGCCATGCTCAGACCGTCCCTGGCTGAATCTAAGATCACACTCTTATAAGGGCAACTGAGGTCACATTGGCACAGCAGAGTCCTCCCTCATGAGATAAAGTGACAGTAATATTGAGCAATCATTTTCACTTGACATTCCTTTTGGCTCCTGATGTTATGACCAAGGCACACACACATGTCTCCATTTCCCCTCTCACCCCTGGAATTGAGTGGCCGGTGTTGTGGAAGGCACAGTCTTTGACATAATCGAGAGCTGAAGGGATCCCCACGGAATCGAGAGGAATGTGAGTGTGCATTATCTTCAACTTGGGGAGAGAGGTGGGAGGGTTGTTTCTCTGATCATCTAACTTTGATTCCCTCATCCCTTCTTTGCTCAGAATCTGCTGGTGTAATTTTCCAAGGGTGTCAAAGCAAGGCTGATGGCTTGACATGATAAAAGGCCTCCTTCTTGGTGAGTGCTTGGGACAGTTGAACACATGGGAAGACATTACTTTTGTATTTACTGGAGTGCTGTACTGTGTTCATGTCTAAAGGCCGAGTGTGGTGTCCTACCGATGCAAGCTGAGTCACAGCCCCGTCCCTTGTCTTCTGGCCAGGGACCTGACCTAACCTCTGTGACCATTGCAATTCTTCCTAGTTAAATATAATACTGAAACAACAGTAAGATAAATAAAAATAAAACAATAAGAAGCATCAGTTATTGGAGGGCTGCTGTTAAGAATAAGGTGTGGAAAACACACACTCCAGCCTGCCATGCTGGCCACACTTAGACACATTTCTTCCCTTGATGGCATAGCACTAGCCTTCCCTGCTTCACTAGCTAGAGAGAAGGAGAAGGCGGCAGCCCATCTCACCGCCCATTTCTGTTCTGCCCAACACTAGGATGCTAGCCCAACCGTGCGTACTACTTTGCTGTAGCTGTCATAAAAATTACCACATATTTAAGAGCTTAACACCACCACCCCACCATTTATCATTCACTCCCAAGTTCTTTGGGACAGAAATATGGCACAGTGGCAGCTCAGCTATTTGTCTGTTCTGGGTCTCATAAGGCCAAAAGCAAGGTGTCAGCCAGACTGTCATGTTTTCTGGAACTCAGAGAATGACACTACTTTCCAGCTCTCTCAGGTCATTGGCAGCACTCCGCTCCATGTGGTTGCAACACTTCTCAGTATCGGTGGTTGGCTGGAGGCATTCTCGGCTTCTAGAGGCCACCCACAAGCTCTGGCGTAGGGTCCCTTCCTCAAGGAGCTTCCTTTTCCTTGCTTGGAGCTCTCTCTTTCTATTCTACACCTCTCTTCTCTGCCTTTCCATAGTTCCCCTCTCTGCTTTTCTCTTGTATTTTGCTTTCTCCTTCAGCATCATGGATCCAACCCAGGCTTTAGAAAAGCACATCACGTGCTGTCCTGCTGAGTGTCTGCCCTCAGCTTCAAGCTCCTCCTCCACTGTATAGGGTTAATATCTACCTAAATGTTCCAGAATACTCCATTTGAAAACAGATTAGCTCCTTAATAGCACACTAAAATGAAATTTTCATTCTATCTGCAAAGTCCCTGTACATCATGCGTGACTAAGTTTTGACTAAATAACCAAAGGGTAGACATTGTGGGGCGAAATCTTTATATTCTGCTGATTAACCCCTACACGCCAGATTTAAGAATTGAATAGAAATCCACGCAGCACAGCACACAGTATATGCTTGGCTTTGTCACTTCTGGGATTGGCTTAGCTGGGAACTTTTTAAACGTTGTTTTTTGTTTTTGTTTTCCCCCAAGAAGAGCGAGCCCATCTCCTTCTCTGGAAGAATGAAGCACAGTTCAATTTGGAGTTTTTAAGAGTTTTGGGTGACTATTCAGGTAGAAAACTGTCTCTGTCATCTTTTCATTTGGAAAGATTAACTAACCTGTACTCCTGGCATACTCAGATAATCAAGTTTACTCCTTCTCAAGTCTCTGATGGAGTTGAAGACCAGGTAGCTTAGTTTTACAATGAAGCTTAATTGTTTAGAGATTTAAGATGTTTTAGGTCTAGATAGTTGTTCTAAGTTGATAATGACAAAATGTGATGGAGATGGATTTACATTCAGAAATTTAGATGCACCAAGATAGGAAAGATGTCTTCTTTAAGGCTGTCAATTACAAATAGCCAAAACACTAAGAATGTAATTATATAATTCCTGATTGTGTCATGGTTCTTCTTGCCATAGATAATCTATTGTATATATATGTAATAATATAAAAGTATATGTACAAAAATAAAATAACTTTAAAAAACCATCTATCAGAGACATCCTCTTTATTCTTTTCTTCAATGAGACTCATACCATTTCCTGGTGTTTAAATATTGTAAATTTAAAGTGTTTAATCCATGAAGTTTGACTCCAGACTTGAGAATGTCACCCAGTGGGGTGTGGATGCTGAATTAATCCCTACAGGACAGCATGGGCTGAGAACCTTGAGATTCCAATCAGAATGCATCTTCCAGCTGGCAAACAACCATGTTCTCATCAGTTTTTCAGATCCATCTCACATGGAAAATTAAAATATTGGGTCTCTGTTCTGAAGAAATACTTGCAAATCTGCCTAAAATGAACATACTAGAATGCTTACTCCCCTCTCAATTGTCCTAACAAGAACAACAATTTAAGTATATAGTAACTGTGAGCTTCAGTAAGGGGGAGTTGTTTTTATATAAGTCCTTTGCAGCTTTTATTATTATTATTATTATTATTATTATTATTATTATTATTATTAGTAGTAGTAGTAGTAGTATTGTTGTTGTTGTTGTTATTGTTATTATTATTATTGTTTTGTGTGTGTGTGTGTGGAGCAAGGGGAACATTCCTCCGTTGTTTTTGGGAGTGTAAACTTATACAACTACTTTGGAAATCAATCTGGCATTTTCTCAAAAAACTGGGAATAGCTCAACCTCAAGACTCAGCTATACCACTCTTGGGCTACCCAAAAGATGCTCCACCATACAACAAGGACATATGCTCAACTATGTATGTAGCACTTTTATTCATACTAGCCAGAATCTGAAAACAACCTAGATGTCTCTCAACTGAAGAATGGATAAAGAAACTGTGGTACATTTACACAATGGAATATTACTCAGCTATTAAAAACAAAGAGATCATGAAATTTGCAGGCAAATGGATGGAACTAGAAAAGATCATCCTGAGTGAGGTAACCCAGACCCAGAAAGACATGCATAGTATATATACTCACTCATAAGTGGATTTTAGCCATATAGTACAGGATAAACATATTACAATTCACAAATCCAAAGAAGATAAGTACCAAGGAAGACCCAAGGGGAGGATGCTTAAATCTCACTCAGAAGGGGAAATAGAATAGACAGCGGGAGTGGTTGAAGAGAAGGAGCAAGGTAGAAGAGGGAACACAGAGAGAAATGAGTGTGGGGATCAGACCTGGGGAGAGCGTGGGCAGGACGACAGAGGGCCTGCAGAGAGATGAGAAACCATGGGTGGAGGCATCTCTGTGACAAGCTGGAGACCCGTGACTGGGCAGGCTTCTGGGATGACATGAGAGTAACTCTAGCTGAAAACTCCTAGTAGCAGTGGTTATGGAGACAGAAGAGGACACCCTCTACCTAGACATGACTCTTAGTGGAGGGAGGGGAACACCAACCCACCCACAGGAACTTTAACTCAAAATTTACCTTGCCTACAAGATGTGCATGGATAAAGATGGAGCAGAGATTGAGGGAACTGTCCAACTAAGGCCTGGCCCAACCTGAGACCCATCCCATGGGAGAGAATCAACCCGTGACACTTTTAACAATACTCTGCTATGCTTGCAGATGGGAGCCTAGCATAGCTGTCCCCTGAGAGGCTCCACCTGGCAGTGGATTGAAACAGATGCTGAGACTCACAGGCAAACATTGGGCAAAACATAGGGAGTCTTGTGGAAAAGTAGGGAGAAAGATAGAAGAACCTGCGGGTGACAGAAGCTCCACAAGAGGAGCAACAGAGCCAACTAATCAGGGCCCAGAGGGGCTTGCAGAGATTGAAGCACTAACCAAGGACCATTCATGAGCTAGACCTAGGTCCTCTATACAGATGTAGTCAAGGGGCAGCTCAGGGTTTGTGTGGATCCCCTAGTAAAAGGAGCAGGGGCCTTCTCTGACATGGACTCTGTTGCCTGCTTTCTGATCACTTCCCCCTGGCAGGGCTGCCTTGCCAGGCCTTGGGAAATGGATGTGCTTGGTCCTGATGAAACTTGATGAGCTGGGATGGGCTGGTGGTGGGGTGCTCTCCTTTTCTGAGGGACAGGGGTCGGGGAAGAGGGAGGGAGAGTGAAACCATGGGGGGAGAAGGGAAGGAATTAAGATTGGGATATAAAGTGAATGAATAAATAAATAAAGTGAATGAATAAATGAATGAATGAATGAATAAATAAATAAATAAATAAAATCTACTAAAGTCATGACTCAAACCATATAGACAAGATTCAACTCAGTCTTTACTGTGGATGGGCAGGAAGGAAATGCTTTTCATTATAGAACGCAGGCAAGGAAGATTTGTAATGTAGGCAACCTTGCTGCATTTTAAAAATAGAACAAAACAAAGAGAGCTCTGAAAAACCAGATCCTACAAACCAGATCATAACCATGTAACCATGTGCATCCCCATGGGATCTACCTCTTATGCCGCACACAGCGGGAGGGCTCAGGGGAGCTGATTCTCTGCAATGGCTATCCCCTTGGCAGAGGAAATCCTAAATTCAGGCTGAGCTCCCTTCCTGCATCAACCTTCAAGCCATCTACAAGTGTCTGTTCTGGTGGCCCGGTACCCTCAAAGGAGCTAGAATATTTCTTCATTTTTACAAGTCTTGGCTCTGCTCCTGTACAGGAAGGCTCCTTCAGACCCTGCAGATCACGTGTCAGGGAGCCAGGCTGCAAGAAGGCCATGGTGGCCTCTTCCTTTTAGAGGCAGGACCAGACCAGAAGGCAGATTGTGACAAAATGTTCTCAGCATTTAAGTAGTATTTTTGAGTCATTTATTGATTTTATTTTTTGATTTTCTAATCCAATATGTGGCTAAGTAAATCAAGTAAGCAGAGATTACCCCTACTGACCCCCAGTGACTAAGAAACCAAGGGACCTGTTTCTGAAAGACGGATGCTTCTCTTGGCTGCTCTACTTTTGTTTCCGTCTGTAGCCAGTTACATTTTGCACTGTGACTACCCTGTAAGCCACAAGCTGGTTTCTAAAATGTGCCAGATGCTCATCTACTAGCTTGGCCACGCCTTTTCATCAGACTTTCATGGGTTTGTTTGTTTTCTGATATACACTCTTGCCATTCAAAGTGTGGTCCTCATGTCAACATGGATGTCACCTGGGAACAGAGCTGCCAGAAAGGCATAGGACATATAACTCCAGCTGGGTGGAATGTCTCTCCACTTTCCCCTCTTTTTTTTTTTTTTTTTTTTTGTTTTTTTCTTTTTCTCTCTCTGTCTCTGTCTGTCTGTGTCTGTGTCTCTCTCTGTCTCTCTCTCTCTCTCTCTCTGTCTCTCTCTCTCTCTCTCTCTCTCTCTCTCTCTCTCTCTATATATATATATATATATATCTGGCAAATCTATCTGGGGGCTTGTCAGAAATGCAGACCATCAGGCTCCACCCCGGCCCCAGAGGAATCAGAATCTCCATTTAACAAGATTACGGTGGCTATAAAATCTATTTGAATCCTGCAATGTTAACCTTTTAGGCTCCAATGCTCCATCCTGACCTCCCTTGGCACCAAAGGCAGATGATCAGAGTCATCTGTCAACATGGTAAGCTGCCATGCATGGCTCCTCCGCCAGAACTTCATAATGTATTCTATAAGTAAACCTGCATTTTTCAACCTGAGCACATGCGGTACCCTACTTTCAACTCCCATGAGTCAGAACTGGTCCTGAGCTGAGAATCCCCATCACTATCAAGGAGCCGCCAGGCTGTGTTAATTGCTTTCTGGTTGGTGGGGCAGGGGGTGGGGACAGCATCTTGCCTTTGATCAGGAGGGAGAAGTAATGGTTTTACTTACATCCTGCTTTGTCTCTGCACAGGCCTAGAGCCCGGGATCCATTTCAAGCTCCCTCTTTCTTCCTGGTATTCTATTACTGCATACATACCTCCACCCAGGGCTGCTGGGGAGTGTGGGAAGCAAATGCTCTTTGTGGTACACCCACATGACAGCTTCAAAATGGAAACAATATTTAAGTTAAACCTGGAAGATCAAGTTTGCTCAAATCTCACAACACAACAATCTTTTGAAAACTTTAGCGGCAGGTCCCTGTTTGATGGAGAGAGGCAAGCCTTGATGGAGAAATGAGGCCCTGTCGGCAGATGCCAAATCCCCACTAGGCTGGCACACCAAAACTTTATCCTGTATACATGCTGGCTGGCAATGATAACCATACACAGAGTCTGGAGAGTTTCAAGGTGACTTTACTCATTCAGTCTATAAGGAGTGTTTCCGGAAAGGGGTGAAGATGTGGAGCACAGACACAGGAAGGACTCCACAGGAAGATAAAAGGTGGAGCCCGGGATGATGGGCTACAAGCTAAAGAATAACAGGAGAGACCATCCACAAGCCTCCAGAAATCTCGGGGCCCAGGACAGAGAGATGTCCTCTCAGCATTAGGAGGAATTCGCTCTGTCCACGACTTGAGCTAAGCATGTGGTACTTTGCTGTGGCAGCCATGGGAAGGGAAGATGAGAAACGGAAGTGTCATCCTGTCCAGAAAGATTAACTCTGGGAGACAGGGCCTGGGGATGAGGACCTGGAGGCTGGAGGTTCTCACGGGCTGAGGTACTCTGTCAGGATTACACAGAGAACACACAGCCATACTGGGCTGATACTTGGGAGTCCAGACCCCATTTTCATAGCATCTTAATACCACAGCTCCAGGCCTAGTAGACAAGACAAGTGATAAGACTTCATCTACACTTCATATACTTCCTATAATATGTCAGAGAGTGGTTTCAGGAACTCCCACCACCACTGTAAGGTGGAAACTGACACTAGACTGCTTATATTTTCTAGGAGAAGAAACAGAGGCGCTTAGATTAACTATGTGGCCCAGGCTCTGAGAACAGCTGGAGGTTGGAGTGGGCTTTAAATCAGTCCTGTGAACTCTAGGAACACCCCCTTCAGTTTCTAGAGCAGGATCTGGGTTCTGCTACGCTCGTGCGTCAGGTGTCTGTTTCTTCAGAACATCACCCCACTCTTTGCACCTCCACCCATCAATACACCCTGACTAGAATTCCATCCACCAGGCCCTAGTGTGCACACTATATCCCAATGTGTTTTAAAGCCCCCTCCCTTCCTCTGATTGGTGGAACAGCTGGCTTCCTGGCTGTAAAGTCTATGAGGTGGTCTCAGCTAGTAGGCCCAAGTCCAACAATGGTCAAAGTGAATTCCAAGAATTCATCTAGGCCACACATGTACATTGCTTCTCCATGTAGATATGGCTTCCTCAATTGGGGGTGACTCTGCCCACAGGGGGACATTCACCAATCTTTGGAATCAGTTTTGGTTGTTATACTGGGGGGCAGGAATGCTACTAGGATCCAGTAGCTAGAGGCCTATGGATGTTCTTTTTTTTTTTTTTAAGCCAGAGCAATTTCTTCTTTCTTTCTTTCTTTCTTTCTTTCTTTCTTTCTTTCTTTCTTTCTTTCTTTCTTTCTTAACAGATTTTTATTTATTATGTATATAGTACGTACCAGATCACATTATAGGTGGTTGTGAGCCACCATGTGGTTGCTGGGAATTGAACTCAGGACCTCTGGAAGAGCAGTCAGTGTTCTCAACCACTGAGCCATCTCTCCATCCCCCCCCATGGATGTTCTTAAGTATCTACAAATTACCAGATGCAAGACCGAGAAGTGTCTAGTCCTGGTTGTTAACAGTACAAAGGTGCAGAAACTTGGAAACTGATTCCAGGAGCCAATTGCCCATTCATAGAAACCAACCCCACTGTTCACTGTCTGCATGTTCCTGGGGACAACTTTCGTGGACTCCCTAGGCTCTAGTTATCTTGAAAATAGTACTGCTAAGAGGGCCCACCTCATGAGTTTGTGTGTGTGTGTGGGGGGAGTAATAAGTTAGTACATGGTAAAACTCTAAGTGGTGAGGTGCTGCAGTGGCTCAGCAAAGCTGACCTTACTATTCCTGAGCCTGGGAGGCAAACATCGGACTGTGGGGCTTCTGAAGCTGTTGCTTGGTATGATGTGGTCGTTTTAGCCAGAATTAAGAACAGCTAGCCTAGGCACTTTCCATGTTTGCACATACACAGGAGGGTTCGGCAGGGAAGAAGCTCTTGCTTTAACTGAAAGTAAGCAGAACAAATAATTGACATGACCCTCTCTAAAGTCCTTCAAAGGACTCGGTGGTTATCTTTGGACTGTCCTTAAAGGTTTCCATTTATCAATGCAACTAGCGTGCTGCTCTTACAATATAAGCCATTTTACATGGTTTAAAGGATTTAATTCACAAGGCAACCTCATTAAATGGATATTAACTTCCTTGTTTGTCTTGTTTTTGTTTCTTTTTCATTAAGCAAAACCAGTTCTAAAATATTTGGGCCTGAGATCAATAGAAGTTTTCCAAAGCCTTCATCCGGGGCTACTGTCCTTCCTACTACACTGTAGACTCTCATCTTCCTTTATACTTCGCAATCCTTTCCACAAGTATAAGAGTTTTAATAACTCAACATAGGCTTTTGTCAGTTAGATGTAGTGCTTAGCACAATGCTTAACATACACTATTCTATGTGTATGTTATATATGTATAAGATAGAGGGTGTACAATTTCTTATATGTATGCATATATCTCACTTTTTGATTTTTCCAGCTGACTCATATAAGTCAGCTGATGCAGAAACGCTTAGAAATGAAATTGTGTGGGGACAGACTTCGCGTGATGTTTAGGACCTGGGTCTTCAGAACATTTGCTCTATGATGGCTCCTAATAGTCACCCAGCAATGAAGTTGAGGCAAAAAGTACTGTGGTAAAATATATAACTAAGTTCCACGCAGGCTTCCCCACCTCCTTAGACGCCTTACTTAGCCTCTCCTCTTCGCCTCAGGGCTTACAGGCGGTGACAAATGACAAATAAGTACAGGTTTGTGTGGACAAAGGCAGCCTTTGATGTAGGCTAGCTTCCACCCAAGGCAAATGGAGCTCAGGGTTGTGACTCTGTTCCATGGTTATGCATCTCGCTGGACGCCAGTGCGGTCTGTCAGCTCCTACCATATCACACATCCCAGCACTCCTGTCACTTTCCTGTCTTTCTTTTACTCCCGCTATACCTTGTCCTTTTCCTCATCCTGTCCTGATGCTCAAGCCACACCATGAATTTCTCTGTCAACTGCTGGAACCGCTCATTCTGATGTCTAAAAACACGCGTGATGCTAGGTTATGCCATGCGAAGTTGCCGGCACTAACCAGGATGGTTTTAACGGCCTGTGATCAGATCCTTATATTGACAGATGGTTAAGAATACTGATTGCACTGGTTAAGGTAGTGTAAGCTGGTAATTTCAGCACCTGAGAGAGCGGGGCAGAAGGTGCAGAAGTTCAGGGTTAGCTTTGGCTCTATGAGCACAAGGGTATCCTGGGCTACATGAAATCTTGTCTCAAAGAAAGGGAAAAAAAAAGGAAAAAGAAAGAATAAAAGGAAGAAGGAATAAAATTCATTATTTGGGTAAAATATTCAAAAGCTGGGACTTTGCTAGGTTCTATTGAGTTGAACATAGTAAATAGTCAGCATAAGTTGGTTGAACTAGTTGTTAAACAGGTGGGCATTAGTTAGGCCTCATCTATTGTGCTATGTGACTTTTTTCCCTCCCGGTGTCGTCTTTCATTTCTTTTCAAATAATCTGAATGATTTGTAGGCAGGGGCACAGGGGCTTAGCATTTAATCTCACCAACAAAGGACCTTCCAAAGAGGAGACATTCTTTTGGCTGTGGTTGTTGGCATTTCAGATATAATTACGTGGTTTTTTTTTTTTTTCACCTTAAAATTTCCCAATAAGATTAAGACTTACACACAAAGTCTCCTTAACCCTCTCTCAGAAGTCTGCACCAGGAGCTCTACCTAGTTTCACACAACTTCTGAGGGGTGCCAGCTGCTGGAAGCCATGCAACCCAAGGCACAAAGGCCTGTCATCTACCAGAGTCTGCCCTGCTTGCACAATCCCTTGCAGCCTCTCTGAGAACGCGTCACCACCAGCAAGTGTGCACATGCTTTTCTTCAGGCAAAGGAGATACAACCCAGCCTTTCTCAACAAGCTATTTCCAACATTTCCTCTATCTACTCAGGATCAGGGGAGATAACACCATAGCACCTAGGAAAAAGAGCAGCTCTGGAATTCTCTTTGTAATTCTGCTGGGTTTATGGTAGGTGCTAGAATGTCTCCTTACTTCAAAACACAGAGATATTTCTCAAACACCTGGAAGCTCTAAGCCTCTAGCCTAATTCCAACAGGCCGCCAATGGTGCTAGTTTACTGTGAACACCTAGGCATAGGCTTTGGAGCCTGTGAGTATACAATTTGTATTGCCTAGACTGCTTGCTCACCCCTGCGAGAATTAGATGTGACCCATTCTTGGCATGGAGCCACAAGAGGATAGGCCCCATTTGTTCCTTTGGAAAGATGTGTCACCATAAAGCAGTAACAGCAGGGAGATGAGTGCTCACTCTCAACACAGCATAGAAAGATGATATCTATTCAGGTGTTTCAACTGCCCAGTAGACACCTGACTAGTACTCCCAGACCTTCGGACACTACACTGCCATGAAATGGAATAAATGTCAGAGGAGGGGGACACTTGAAGAAGAAGCTACACATATTTATTTCACTGGAGCTTTATAAGAAGTTCAGGTGGGAGGAGAGGGAAAGACTACTTCCTCATTTCCAGGTCGGGCGACTGAGATTCAAGGTGTTAAATAATGTGTCGCTAAGGGGCAAGCTCCAGCATGCCCAAGGTCCCATTCTCAATGCCCCAAAATGTCTACAGGCAGAATGGCTGCTCTGTTCATGGAAAAGGATGACCATGAAGAGGAAGAGATACTGAAAGACAGTGTGAGAGTAAGGAAATAAAGTAGTTAGTGGGAAAGAGTCTGGTGAGGAAGAGGAAGGAGACAGGAACCTTGGCCTACTTCACGGTCTCAGTCCAAAAGGCCTTTCTTTAGTTGCCCATAGGAGGGGGCTGTGGGGGCAGCTTGAAGCAGAGATCAGGAGGTGCCATTCGAGGGACGCTACTGGAGCTAATGCAGCAAGCAAGATAAACACTGGAGATAGACATGCCTGGTTGCAAGTGCAGTTGTCAGATTCCAGACCCATGAGCTGAGCAAGAAGCTCTCCCTCCCTCTCTGTTCCCATCTGGTAGCTACCAGGTGAGGAGGTGAAAGCCCTCGGGATGGGTTACAGACAACAGCACCACACTGGGTCAAAACCAGTTATGCTTGGCAAACAATAAGGGGTGGAACTTTTTAAACAATGGGGGAAGAAAAATCAAAGGAACATTTGTGACTCATGAAATTTGTATGAAATTCTCATGTCACTGTCTACCCATGCAGTTTATATTGGAACTTCATCATGTTTTTTAGTCTATGGCTGACTTTTGTCACTTTGGGAGCAGCAGTAAGGTGAGTGTGGCCCAGCACAGAACAGGGTCTGCTTAGAGAGGTGGGGCTGAAACTCAGACCTCTCTTAACCCCTAAAGGCCTGGCTCAGCTGCACCTCTCACCTGCTGTGTGCTGTTGTTATTCTTATTAACACTGTACATTCTGGGAAACAAAGCTAAAGGTATATCCCATCGCAGTGTCTTAGACAAATATTTCCAGAGAAAGGGGGATGGGAGCACCTTATGAGAGAAGACCTGGCAAGAGAGGCCGTGAAGCAGAAGGGAATACAGCCATTCAGGTTGGTGTACCCACTGGGGCACAGAGACACTCATTCTTTTTTTTTAAATATATTTTATTAATTTATTCATATTACATCTCAATTGTTATCCCATTCTTTGTATCCTCCCATTCCTCCCTCCCATTTTCCCTTTACTCCCCTCCCCTATGACTGTGACTGAGGGAGACCTTCTCCCCCTGTATATGCTCATAGGGTATCAAGTCTCTTCTTGGTCACATCGCCTGGATTGGGAGGCCTAGTGGCACTGAGAGGAGGGATAGCAGGAGACATTCATTCTTATTATGGGTGTTTTCTCGCTTTCCCATTTGTTGCAGCTTGGGGAGATGTTTGAAAAGGGTTGAGGCTGAGCCAAAAAGAAAACTATACTCCAGATCATGACAGTGCTCACTGGTCAGAGGGCTGCAAGACTGACCTCTGAGAATATCTAGGAGCGGTGATCAAGGCTGGGAACAAGAGTTGGTTCCTTTGAGAGGCATTTCAGGATGGGATCCTGAACACTGTCACTGAAAAAATGCCACACTGCCCACATATTCAAATGCTGATGCTGTGGGGGAGCTCAGAGCAGAATGAAGTCCTGCCCTCATCTGGGGCCTGTGTTCCATAAACTGGGAATCCTCTGAGAAACAGAAAGGACAATGTTTGAGGTCCTAACTATAAGACAAAAGTTATGGGCAGAATTGTCACTAGTGGTCACACCCACTGTTTTGGTATCTACCGATGCAGTCGGGGCTCACTGACCCTGGCATCTCTCCACACTGACTCTGTGCCTCTCTCTGCTCTGACCCATGGCAAACTTGAGGCTGGACTTCCTAGTGTGTGGAGGTTGCTTTTTTGTTTTTAATTTAGTATTTCATATTCCACTTACTCATATCTGCATCTCTGATTATTTTCACTAGATGTGAACATCTGGATTCCTCCAAGATTCGCCCCTTCCACATTCCTACCCTCCGTGGGGCCATTTGTATGGTTCTTCTAACCTCACAGATGTTTCCAACACCTCCCAAATTAGTGTCATCTGTGGCTTCTGTGGCTTGCTCTTTTCTCCCTCTTACAGATCATCAATACAGAGGTGAAGCAAGGCCAGACCACCATCACACTGGAGTGAGAGGGCCAGAGCGCTCCCTGTGCCCCAGCCCTCGGCCTGGCAGAGGAAGGATGCTGCATAACTTCACAACACTCTGTGAGCTGCCTCCCAAGACTAGCCCATGGTCATACATCACTCCTATTTGTTTATGTCTTCTCAGGTTCCAGGTAAGCGAATCTAAGCCAAGGTGCATAACCGAGCCAGGTGCCAGGTAACACTGAGGGGTTCCAGAAAACACACAGCATGAGTGTCCTGTCTTCTCTATGCCCCAAGCCCATCACATGGAGCGCAGGGTGAGCTGGATGGACAGCGGGGCCCTTTGCTCCCCTCCACCTGACACAGTTACCACTGTTCGTTATATAGTCACTGGCATTTTGCTACTACTCATTAGATTTTTCTTTTACCTGAAAGAAACTGTTAAAACTATGAACAAACCAAAAATTCTTCTATAAAACTCAAGTATCAAAGACAGAACAAAATAAGGAAAAAAAAACAAAAACAAAAACAAAAGATAACTGGAAAGGGTGTGTGTTTTGAGGGACATGGAGGTAGCTCAGGCTTATCTGCTCACAAGAATTGATTTCCCAGTTTGATTTTCCTTTCTTCTGCCTTTTGTCTCACCTTCCCAATTCACTAACCCCACAATTTCAATCACTCTCCTCAGCTGGCAGATACAGTTACACTGACCTAGACCAAGGAGCAAAAAGTACAGTGATAATCTACCTAGTACTGAGCCCCAGGCATGGTGAGACACCACAGCTAGCTCAGTTCATATAATCCCTAGCACAGGAGCCGTGTACATTGTCCACCAAAAGAGGAAGTAGAGAGCCAGACAGCTAAGGCTCCTGCACAGGTCACTAAGCATAGCCCAGCAGAGCTGGGTCAAAGTCCAGGCCTGCCTACATTCAGAAATCACGCTGGTACCTCGATGTGAGGGGCTCTTCCCTGGACCTCTGAGGATCACAGATACTCTTTTGAAGGAATAGGCCCACATCCACATGGGCAACAGAGCTGCACATTCATCAGGGCTCATGATACAAATGTAAAGGCTGGGAAGAGTCCTAAATCTTTTCAGGACAGCAGCTGCACTTTTTTTTTTTCTGTACCTGTCTCCATTACTGAAATGAAGACATTTTTATCCCCAATAAAATATGGACTGCCAAGACCATGGATACAGTGTTCACGTTCTAGCTCTGGACAGTAGCTTTACTGTTCTACTAGGATAGATGATAAAATATATAGATGGCTTCCAGAGGAATAGTTAAGAGAAGTAGCAATAGAGACAGAAATGAAGCTTAAAACCATCTCACTCTATTCAGAAATGGATTTCGCAACTGGAAGCAGAAGATGGCATCGTGATAATTCTGCAACATCTCAAAATTGCTTCTGGTTATTTCTCATTCTGGGTCCTGAGAAGAGAGTTGAAATCTTCTTCTGCAGGGCAGTATCACTGTCTTTCCAGTCCAAGATGGAAAGCCAAGCACCAGAGATAGCCAGATCCCATGAATCATGTATGACCAACAAACTGTTGGAAACCTGGTGCTCTCAGGAGGGGTGGCAAGAGATATTAGTATTGTTCTCCACTCTCCGGGGATTTGTTGGCCTCCTACAACCTCTGGGACTTTGTTTTTCTACACAACACCCTCTCCTCTCACATCTCTTCATTCTATAATTTATTATTACTACTACTATTATTTTGTATGGTGCTGGGGAAGAGCATAGGGCCTGTGCATAGTAACATGCACATTATCACTAAGCTATAACCCTAGCCCTTATTTGTCCTTTTATTGACTAGCAGTATCACTAAGTTGCCCAAGATGACTTTGAACTAGTGATCCACTGCCTCAGCATCCTAAGTAGCTGAGATTGCCAGCCTGTACCACAAAGCAGGATCATTTCTTTGCAATCTTTGGTAGTCAAGGTCTCCCCTTTTCTTGAGAGTCAGAGAAGCTATAGTCTTAAATTTTGACGTTAGCCATATTTTCACTCAGCTTGCATATCACTGAAACAACAGGAAGCCAACGAGTCCTATGCTGCTACACAGGCAAATGCGAAAGATCACAGGTCAGAAGCCTACATGTGCCTTGGCCAGGATGACTGGACATCTGGAGAAAAGAAAATCCTGGATCTGTATCCAGCCCTCCGCCCTCCAAAAGCCTCTGTAGTTTTGACACCCACAGAGGCATTTTCAGTTTCATGCTTTATCTGACCTCCTCATCCAGCCCTCCTGGCTTCACCTCCTAGTCTTTTCTCCAATTTGTACACTTGTCTGCATCTGCACTGCTGCTGCCCTAGGTCAGCATCATCAATTTTCTCGGTGATGGGATGGCCTCTAATTCTGCTTTCCTGCCATGAAAACGTAGCCTTTGCATAGCAGCCAGGGCTGTTCTCCGTCCACAACACAAATGGAATTCTATCATGGCCCTGCTTAAGATCTTCCAACGTCTACTCATTTTTCTTAGGCTAGAGTCTGAGCCATTTATTTGGCCTTAAAGGCCTTATGCAGTCTGGCCCTTTCCCACCTCCCCACCTTCAGCTCTATTTTGTGCTCTATTCAAAAGCTGTGCTTTCCATAAAGGTTTTTCGGCTGCCAGATCTCTGTGCACCTGCCTGTACCTACTTCCTAAACACATACACATGGTATACCTTGACTCTCCCT
Source organism: Acomys percivali (assembly GCA_907169655.1). Classification (NCBI taxonomy): domain Eukaryota; kingdom Metazoa; phylum Chordata; class Mammalia; order Rodentia; family Muridae; genus Acomys; species Acomys percivali. Next base: position 103,305,854 of record OU015746.1, on the reverse strand, counting down.
CTTTCAAGACTTGGCTTAAAATCCACCTCTTTATTAGGAAACTCACAGAACATCTTTGTCCAATGAGTTCCTCTTGCAATCAGTGTCTTCCTAGTTTCCACCAAAGCAATGATCAAAATCTGTAAGATAACTAATGTGTTTAATTACTTATGTCCTATTTTCTTTAATTACATGGTAAGATTCACAGAGGATCATCATATTTACTTTATTTATCACTATTGTCCTTGCAGGTAACAAAGACCTTAACCATTTGATGAGTAAATGAAAGTGAACTTATGAATGAATGAATGTTCTTAATAACCAATGGTACAGGGTAGAGAGCTACATCAGCCCAATATCCACAGGAGACCTAAGCTACACAGAAGCACTAGCAAGTATTTCAGTAGAAGAGGCAGGCAAGAAAACCCCAGAGGAAGAAGAGGAGCAAGAGGCTGCTTGCAAGACTTGCTTCAACATCTCCAAGTCCAGGACAATCACAGGTCTGCTGCATGTAGAGAGAAGCAAGATTGTACAAACCCCCACAACTCCAGTAGGACATCGCTTCCCTTGTTCTTCCATCTTTCCTGGGGGTTGATATGCTGGGGGATCTGCTGACCCTTCTAGCACTACCTCCCTGTGTAAAACCCTCTGCCTATGTTTAAATGCTCTATCTGTTGATCATGTCACACAGCCCCAATTCTTCACCTGTATCACAATATTTCTACTATCGTTATGATCCCGCACCAGAACTTGCTAATGTTACATCTGCATTATCAATCAGGTCATAAATTTACATATGCTCTCATTAGAGAAAGGCATTCCTATCCTATGACTTAAGAAGTGAAAATGATGGCCTATGCCTGCACAATTCAGAGATAACAAGAGCGCAAAGAATTCAGTGTCAAAGGAAATGTGGCACTAGGTCTCAAGGTACTCTAACTTGGTCTCCTAGTGTCCCATCTCCTTGAGTGCTCACAGACAAAAGTACTACTTAAGTCCCTAAAAAAAGCACCTTCATTCAATGAAGATGAAGAGTTACTGGTTGATGCCTAAGCATGCCACAGCAGGGGTTTTCCTTAAGGAAAGCCTTTTCTGATTTTGTGAAATAAAGGAGATGATGTAGTTAAGGCTCCTTGCATCCTTGCATACACCTTCACACTTAAAAGTGCATGTGTTGAGAGGGAAAGTCCAAACACACACCACAGGAATGCCTACAAGGACAACTTGCTAGAAATACACCCCCCATGTGAAACCTAGGCATAAGGAGACAGGGTTGCTGAAGCAACTGACTCTTGGTGGGTGGGGGTGGACCAGAAAGCAGCAACCAGTCAGAGGGTGCAGGGATACATGTTGAGTACAAGCTGCCCTGACTAGGTAGTTTGTGGGACCCATTGCAAAATGAAAATATAGAATCCCTTGTTGGGAAAGCTTAAGCATATCACAGTGGTGACATAAGACCTTTAAACTAAGAGAGGATCCATCCCTTCAAAGTACAAGGCCCTTGGACTGCATAGGCCACAGCCAGTGCCTGGCCATAAGGATTAAAGGTGGAGCGGGGTTAATTCTAGGGACCATTGAAACCCCTTAGAAAAGCAAACTTCCCTGGTCCACTTTGCTCTCATAAAATACCACTCTTGGATGATCACAGGAAGAAGACAGATAAATCAGGCGCGGGCCTCCCATTCAGAAGTGGCGATAGAGGGAGGAGCTGGTGGGCTGATATGCTAATTCCAATTTGTTATAAATTTCAAAGCAATTTGGCCTAGATTATAATTCATTTCAGCACCAGGACTCCAGTTTCAAGTGAAGTCCTCTGATGCTGTTATGCACATATAACTGATGCCTACATAAAGAGCATGCTGTAATGTTTCTTTTATAAGGGCTATAAATCAAAACATTCAAAACAGCTAGTTTTTAATGCGCCATTATTATTCATCTCTAGTTATAAATTTAATGTCTCTTTAGGCCTCAGAGATTGTAATACAACCAGAAACATATGATGGCTGTTCAAAAATAGGTTACCCCAGTATCTCATTATTTCAACTCTTAAAGATACAGCTTTGAAAGTCCAAAGATGTCTGAGCACACTTGTTTAAAGGAGTCCCCAAGACAGATAGCAATTTTCCCCAGAAGTCTATAAAAGTTATTACAGCATATTAAAGTAGAATGATATATCCACTAATTTTCTGAAGACAGTTGTTTTCTGGGATGCGCAATGTTTGGAGAACTTAACAGAGCTAAAGGGACAGAGACTTAACACCATTTTCTACATTTGCTTTCAGCAAAACAAGATTTTCTATGGCTCTTAGGGCTGGTTCAACTCTGAGAGGGCCACAGGGAACAGCAGGACAGATTCCTGAATCCTGTTAAAGAGCAGGCATCATTCAGGAAGAGACAGGTTAAAAATCCTCTTCATTTAAGAGTGCATCTTTTGTTGGCTTTCCTAGGTCGTGCCTTTCTAGTGCTATGCCTATCTTTACATCGTCCCTGGACAGACTGTTGGGTTTTTGACTCTTGCTGTTGGTGACATCCTGGTGTCACAACCTCTCAAGCTTTCCTCTTGATCTTAGTGTTCATGCCAGTACTGCCTCTCAATTCACACAAGACGAAGAGGAGACGAGAACTCTGAACAGAAGGCTCTGCTGGCATGGCGAGGTTCTGGGTGACATCTTTACTGTGCCTACAGATGCCCTACCCCAAAGCTAGTTCTTATGTATTTCCTTCCACAAGAACCACCAAAGCCAACTGGCATACGCATGACACTTAGAGCAGGTCCAACCGAGAAGTGAGCACAGCAATGAGACTGACACCCAAGAGTGAAACATACCAGTCAGGGGTTACATTTTCATGGACTGCACTGTCATGGTATAGGAAAGCAAGATTTGAGAAAATATACACATCCAGTTATCCTAAGAGTCATCTCAAAGTTGGTTCATGTTTATCCTAGAACAAAGACCAGCATGAGAAACACATTCTAACCAGAAAAAATTTTACCCCAGTACAAAGTCTACCACATTCCTTGTTCTGAACAAAATGTCATGTGCAGTATCACCAAGTTCAGTGGCATACCCATGTTACCATATGACCACTCAGCTCCAGGGAGCTCTAACTTGCTGGTATACACTCATGGTGTATTGGAGAAGAATGATTTCCTAGCAGCCAGAGTTCACTGTGCCATTTCTAACCACGTGTACTTATATAACCCCCTTACTCAATTACAGTGTGGAAAACAGAACAAAGTTAAAAAAAAAAAAGGGGGGGGGGTTCTTCACTGCCAAGGTCAGCTTTCAAAAAAGCAAAAGCCCTCTATCAAATGCAATGTACATAATTAATGCAAGTCCCCTTAGAAGTGCAAGTTTTAAACAAAGCCACAGGTTAAATGTCACTAAGACCTCCTAGAGCAATGCATTCATTCTAACTCACTGGAAGGGTTATAGTTATGCATTCACCACGATTAAGCCTTGGCCCTCGGGTTTTCTTCAGAACTGCCACACAAGGGGCAATACAATCCACTCAACCGGCTTCTTAGAGATGAAAAATCCAGCTCCACGAAGATACATACTTTTAATTTCCTTATTTCCTGCCAAACATTTGACACAACCAGAAGAACATGAGAGTCAGGCCACAATGGTATATCCGGTAAAGCAAGCACTCAGCTGCAAACCAGGACTGCAACAATTTTTTGAGTCTACAATCATGCCTTAGAAGAGTGTATACAAAACTAAGGGCATAGTTTACATCTGAAATGACATAGAAACATTTGTATCATGCTAAGCCCAGCCCCAACAAGGCAGAGCAACAATGTGGTGATGGGCGGGGTTGGGGAGGCAAGGTGGGATGGACTGGGTTCTTGGAAATGGTCAGAGCACGCGGCCATTCTGCGCTCATGGAACACAGTAGCAAACACAGGACACAACCACAAACGTCAGCGAGCACAATTTAGCACACACACAATACAACACTAGAATGCAAACTCTTTTTTTTTTTTTTTTTTTTTTTTTTTTTTAGAAGAATGATAGAAAAGATGGTTTCTCACCCCTCAAAACAAAACTGGAACTTTGGTTTACAGGCCCGGCTACGCCCATATGCCCTCCTCGTCATCCTGCGGCCGGCCCGAGGTGGGGAGGTGCACAGAGAGGAGGAGCGTCAGAATGAAAGAAGAGAAGGTTAGTCACACCACATGCACTGAAAGGCACATGAATCTGCACTTTTCTGTTTCATCTTAAAGAGCAAAGGAAAAAAAAAAAAACCCACAGTAACTTAAGTTCCACATCACTGGCTTGTCAAATGCATAACCAAGTTTTGTATCTATGACAACCCCACACAAAAACATTCCACCTACTCAAGCTGTGACTCTGTCAAGATTGGATTAGGAGATTAAAATTAGTCTATATTAGCAGATGATTATTTTTCTGGAAAGCATGCAATCTGAATTGCATATGCCTAAGGAGTGGATTAAGTCTTTAAAGTAAGCAGAGAAGTAATTATAGTAATCAAATACCCTTAATTTCTCTTAAGCTTAGAGTATCAATAAAAGCCGAAAAAGAATTTTAAAAAACGATCTACTTAGGTGGAATAAATGCTTTAGCATGCGATAACTCACATTGGTGATTTTACAATGTCCCCAGCACACTGCAGTCTTATTTGTTGGCCTCTGTTTGGGGCTCAGCATGTAGAAAGCTATACACATGTTGAATGATTGATTTTACAATAAAAAAGTTTAAAAGAGCATAAACGTTCATTTCAGCAGAATGCTTGCAGAAAGGATGTTGTTTAATTTAACATCGTGTTCAGCTATGGATAAACAGAAACTAATTTGGTTTGAATTCTTGTCGAATATGTTTCCAAATGGTTCCAGGTAACTGCTTCTCCCAGAGAAGTGGCCAACAAGCAGGGAAATAAAGTTCTTGAGGATAGCAGTCTATCTTCTATGGCAAAGCTCTGGCTGTGAACAGTTCCCACTGCCACAGAGTGTATGTAAAGAAGCGGGCGAGACAGAGAGGCCCGCATGCCGGCTCCACACATCATCTGAGAGCAGGGTGCTCTTAACAACTCACCAATGACAACAGAGTTTGCCAGGGTTTGTTTCTTTGTTTTGAAAACTGATACTTGGATCTGTACCCTTGCAGGTGTTGCATGGAGCAGTAGGTTAAAGCATATGGAAATGCCACTACCTTAGACCTCCAAAACCAGGAATTTCACACGACTCAGTATGTGGTTTCATATACTTTAGTAAGCCAAGGTAATTTTTATCTGCTTGAGGATTTATACATATAGTCTTTGAACTGATTCCCAATACAGTTTTTTTTTTTAAACTTTGTTTCTCTTATGCACTTAAAATATTATTTTGAGAAAAGGTCCAGAGACTTCAGTCTGCCAAAAGAATCAGTGTTTCACAAAAAACTGAGAATCTCCCATGGGGCCTGAGTCAATCAAGAGAGTTTGAACTGGATGAGTCAGTATGAATCTTCAGGTACACTTTTTGCAGAAAGCAAGTGCAGCGATGGATTTGGAGGAATGTCTGTATTTCCTAGCCAGGGTTCTGGCAACACACTTCTTTATCCCTACAGGACTGAGGAAAGTGCCTTGTTACACTCACTGAACTTCCTTTCTATCTCTGGAGAAAAGCAAACTTGATGTTCCTTTTCATGTTCATGAAGAAGCAAAGTTCCCTGCAGGACACCCCAGGGCAGTATTAAGGAAGCTCTTGAGAACCTAGCAAACCTGTAAGACTCAATGCAGGATTTCAGTGGGTATGTATGTAAACATAGTCTCAGAATAGAGACCCTGACTTTCATCATAAAGTTCTTGACCCCTCAGAGTCACTTCTGTAGGAAAACTCCCGGGCATGGCAAGATGCTACTACTATTTGCCAGTATAAAACAAAATTGGAGGTTTTCTGTAAAATACAGCCCACAGCCCCTGCTGACTGCTTCCTAAATGGCTGTCAAATAATTTTGCTTGCAGAACAATTTATTTCATTTTGCATTTAAAACCCAACAGCACATTTACATGGAGTTTGTTCCAAGTCCATTCATACAGGGTTTCAATTTCAAAAAAAAAAAAAAAAAAGAAAAGAAAAGAAAGAAAAAGAAGAAGAAAGCAAAGCCAATGCCACCAAAATCTGCCACTATTTTCCTAACAGTGAACTGCTGTCTAATGCAAATTACTTTTAGCAAATTAAATATATTAAAGAGTGGTAATTAATTATGATTGAAACAGACAGGAGTTGTAGCTTGAAAATATACACTGCCAATATCACTACTGTTCCTCGTCCACCATAGGAATAAAAAGGAGCTCCCAGATGTCAGGGGTTATTAAAAACCAGATGTTGAGATCGACGTCTTGTACACTAGTGGATAAAGTAAAGAAATATGACAGCCCAATATAAACTCAGCTAACATTTAACACGGTAGAAATGTGGATAAATTCCTCTCGTGTACTGAGACTATTATGTATTTTAAAAAGATCTTCAATTTCAAAGCTTAACAAGGTTTTAGAAGAAAATAGAATGTTCAATGGTGGCCATTTCTGTTGTTTTTTGTTTTTTTGTTTTTTTGTTTTTGTTTTTTGTTTTTGTCTTCAAAGCATAAACTTGAACTGACTCTCATCGCCAATCACTTTAGGGTCAGAGTGTGTGTCCACTTGCAGGAGCTAATCTGAGAGGCAGCTCCATGTCCCCCAAATGTTTGCATCTGTCTGACTACTCCTCGATTGCCTCTCTTTATGCAAATGTTAAGCTCTACAGAAACCTAACCCCACAGAAATGTAAATCTGGTGATCAGAAAAACAAGAACAAGAAGGAGCAGCATCAAACCAGATAAGGACACCTGGTCCCTCACTTGCTACCACATCATTTAGGGATGCCTAGAGTTTTAAAATGCATCTATTGAACCTGTTTCCTCCTTTGGTGCCTCTGTTTCCAGATCTCCTTTGCAATGGCTTTCCTAGATGCTGACTGGTGTTTGATCCCTGGTGTGTCCTTTGTGAGAAATTGCTCTGCCGGAAGTTGCCAGAAGATCTGGATGGAAAGAGGCTGCTCTGGCCCCTCGGTCATCTGTTTGCTTTTGTCTCCAGCATCTGAAGCTGGGATCTGGCTGTGTGGATTGAAAGCCGGAGAAGAGAGGCCACAAAACAGCCGTTTCAGAGGTTAAGGGAGGCTTAACTGTCAAACAACCCCAGAATGCATCCACAGCTTCAAGGATGATGTGATGGACAAGAGGCCCTGATGGAAACCCTACGGTCCAGATGCCCGGCTCTAATGGGATTCTCTAAATACTAAGATAAAAACAAATTCCTTCCTAGATGGGCTGCTTACTGTGGGTTTGTTGATGACAAGATCTAGAAGCAAAGGCACTGAGTCATTGTTGACAAGTCAAAAGGCTTGCTGTTGTGTATGTTGGGGGGGGGGGAGAGCCACATTTATTAGCTCATCAAGGAAGCTCTGAACAGGAACCTGATGGCCTGGCATGATAAACAACCCAGGGTAAGCCTTTAATTGGTCCCTATCTTGAAGTATTAGGTACAGCAGGTAGACAAAACCAAGCCCATCATGGGGTATGTTTTCTAAAAAAAATCTGCAGCCTTCTTGAGTTGTTAAGATTATTTTTTTCGCTTAAAACTGGAGGGTTAAGTTCCTAACGAAGACCTTATTGTTAATGCCTATCTTAACCGGAAAAGAGGATGAAATCAAGGGAGAGCCACTTTCAATGAAATAGCTCATGGCTTTTGTGGGAACTTATCACTGTCTGCAAGGAAGCAAGCCTTGCCTACAGTTCAAAAGGTCTTACTGTGTGGGAACAGGGCAGTGAGAACAGTCTCCAGGCTTTCTCGTGCCCCTACTTTTGGTTGTAGCTTCTTTGGAACTTCAAGTCACAAAAGTCACAGTGTGGGATTCATGACGTGCACTAAGCCCAGGTTCCGGAAAGTCAAATCTTCTTGACATGACCAGCTGCAGGGTGCACAAACAGGCTTGGAGAAAGCGTTCAAGTCAAAAGCTTCCTTGTAAACACTGCTTATGCGCATCTTCTATCTGCACTGTCCCTGGATGTGAGGCCCATGGGTCAAATCTCCAGCCATGTGATGGAGTCCAAAAAGAGCTGTCACCTCATGTGTGACTTGCATTTGCTTCCACCTGTAGGACCCAGCACCAGATAGATTCCCCCCAAAGAATGAGAAAGGCCCAGCCAGCTCAACATACATGTCCCTGGATGTTTTAAGTATAAACGTGTGCTCTTTTCTGAGTGCTTTCAAAGCTACCAGTGTCCGGTGCCTCCTCTGGGTCAGAGAGAGTGCTCCCAGCTGTCAGGTTTTCTGCGTTGTTTTACTACAGCCCCCAGACACAGGTGTCAGGTAGCTTTGGATACAGATGTAGGAAACTGAGCAGAGAGGAAGATGAGGCAGAGTGGCCACAAACACCTGGCAGGGTGCTGGGGCGCTGAGCTAAAGCTCCCAACTGCACAGGTATGAACGCGTACCCTTCTGGCCCTGGCAGAGATGAACCCTAGAGAGTGCATTTGGACCTCCCTCTGTAGTGTGGACTGACTCTGAGTAGTTCAGCTCTGAAGTACTCTGCACAGGTGCACTGCTCTCCTCCCCAGATGGTGGTGGTTCCAGCTGGTGGATGATGGATCAACCTAGGTCAGGTCTACTGACTCTTGGAAGAAAAGGGTCCTCACAGGCCCTGGGACTTAGTCACATGGACATAACAGCAGTACCTCAGCAGAAGTTTCAATGTCCCTGTGAGGAAGGGCAGTGTCTTCATTCCCTTCAAGCTGCCTGACAGGTTCAAAGGCACAGGAGCCAAACAGATATTTATGAATGAGTAACAATGCAGGCTTCGTTCTTTAAAGGAGCCTTCTGAAAGAGAATGCTCCCTGGCTTCCAGAGTTGCCATGGCGAGGATCACTACCTATATCTCCACAGAATTCATTGTTCTTTCCAGCACATCAGCTTTATCCTTCCCTGCTCCATTCTTCTCACCCTACCTAGTCCAGGAAGAGAATTCCCTGCTGGATTGGGGCAGGGGATAGCGGTAGAGGGGAGGTACAGACGACAGGTGTGGTCCACGTATGAAAAAGCTCCCTGGACACCTTGAAGGGGAGAGGCCGACTAAACAGCCCCTGGAGCCAGGTGGACTGGTCTCAGGAAGCCCAAGGCAAGGCCACTACAGAGAGACTCTCGGTGAACCACCAAGAACATCACAGACACAATGGTGGCAGCCTTTCCCCCTTATTTGTAACTTGGTATCTTTGGGTACTCACTCAAAATTTTAGTACCATAAAGTAACTGTTTCATATTTCTTTCAAGAAAAAGAAATTCAGAGAAGCCAGTCTCTGGCGAATAGATCCAGTTCTCTGGGCCGAAGAGGAAAATTGCTGGAAGATTCTCCATTGGCCAATAATATTGTTTGGGAGCACAAAGTCAGCATCTGCTAAAAAGTCAAGCCACGACCAGATAGCCATAAAAGGAGGCAGGAGTGAAGGCAGGCTTTAGGTCTGCTCCTTCTTCATCACGTGGCTCTGTTAAACACAGTAAAGATAATCTGCTGGATTATTTCCTAGCTGGTGGGCCACCAAATCTCCTAGATTTTTGACTTTGCATTCCTCCATTGCTTACAGAGGGGGAAAAAAAGTGGGATCCGTGCGGTTCCCTTACTTCATGTAGTTCTGTGAGAAATAGGAGAAGGGAAATTAAACTGCTTCCAACTGGGCACATTGTTTGTGTTAGTTAGGAGCATTCTGGAGTTTCTCGCTCTGGATCAACAAAGGCTTGATGTCACACGAACACCATTCTAGAGAGTTCATATACAGAAACAAGCCAATACAATGGAGAGCCATGCTTAAAACTTGTGTCATTATCTCTTGGCTGCTCGAAGCTAGACTTTCATAAACTCATCAGTAGATAAACACCTGAATCAGAACGTGTACAGAGCCATCATTTCGTAAGGTTTCTGTTTGTTAAATGACTCGCAGACTTTGTGAGTGAGCGCAGCAGTGCATATTAGAAGATGCTTCCAGCTCGTTTCCCTCTCTTGTTCCCTTATCTTTGAAGAGCGGCAAGTGCCTGGAGTGTCTAAGTCAAACATGATCCTTATTACATCAGTTAAAAGGGGGGGAAAGAGGGGTGGCGGTATTCCGCAATATAAAATGGATTCCCCTGCCTCCTGGCACTTCAGGGTTGGCCACCCCCTTTCAATAGAGAGTTGACATGCTGCCTGTTAGACAAATGGGACTGGATTAACGCAGCAGGCTGAAAGGGAACCCAGACTCTGATGTTGCCAAGCCTGAGTTCCACCTACAGACAGGCTGGGGAGTGCAGGCTGGGCCTGAAAGCCCTGCTGACTGGAAAGACAGGGCAACAAATCTCTTAATGAAGCCCTAATACTGCAAACACAATGTAAAACTAGGACACACCAGTAAAGAGGAAAAAGCCCTGCTCTACCCCAAATAGAGCAAGAATAGAATCCTGAATAGGTGCTAACCTCCTTTGAGGAAAACCCCTTTCTGACCAGAGTGTCCCAGCACACCAAGCAGCTAAGTTCTTTTCCCACACCTTAAGCCCATCTCTGCAGGGTTTATCAGGGCTTGCCTCATGTGCTTACACAGGAGGAATTAACATCACACCCAGATTAAAGAGCTCTGGTGAGAATCTGCAAAGCCAGTTTCCCAATGCCTGCTGGCCTGACTCCTTTCCTGGGCCTGGAACGGTTGGGTGAGTGTGCAGCTGCCATTAGAGGAAAAAGGCACTTAGATCCTCCCCCTCTATACCCCCCCTCCGCCACAGCAGCAGCATTTGTCCTTTCTCCCTCTCTACCTGTGGCCCCACAGAGCATCACTCCAGGGCTTCTGCTCCTAAAAGTGAGCAAACAGACTTCCACTTTTTTTTCCCCAATGGTGAGAGATGGCATAGGCCATTTGGCACATATCTTAGTGGCTTTGAGGATTTCTCATAGTCATTATGAAGATTGGGAAAAAGTGATTATTTGTGCTATCTCACATATTTGTTGTTGTTGTCTTTTTTTTTTTTTTTTTTAAGCTGCTGAGTTTTAAACACAATATCTTCTGATCTACTTGTGACTCAAGAAGTACGAGAAGGATGCAAGTGGCTCACAGAATGTCCCAGTTCCCTGGACATATTAGGCTATCAGGGCTCCAGCTCTGAGAGGTCTGGCCTAGGAGTGGCAGTAGTACAAATCTCTGAACCCTTTTCCCATCCAGTAAACACCAGCACCCAGAGGAGAGCCCTCCATGGGATGTTGGCTTTGAAGCCAAAGGTTAAGGCTTCTTTCAGAAAGAGGCCATGAAATCAGATTTGTAACACACACACACACACACACACACACACACACACACACACACACACTCAAAACAAACAACAAACAAAAAGGGAAGCTCTCCCTTAGGCAAACATTAGACATGCTAGCTAAAACAGAGAGAGGTACTAACAGCTGGGGACATACAGCTTCTCATCAGGCTACTGCATGCAGGATTCCCTCTTTCTCTCCACCTCCCCCTCCCTCTTCCCCTCCCCCTCCCTCTCCCTCTCCCTCTCCCCTCCTCCTCCCCCTCCCTCTTCCCCTTCCCTCCTCTCCTCTCCCTTGCCCTCTCCTCTCCTTTTCCCTCTCCCTCCTCTCTCTCCCTATCTTTTTCTTTCTCTCCCCCTCACCCCTGCTGTTCTAGAACTACATTTTTGTAAATCTGATACACAGTAGTTAATTTTTCTTCCATGTTGTAAACACGAAAATACATTTATACACACCCATATACAGGAGAGAAATTTCTAGTTAAACATGATCGTGTGAAATTCTTCCATATGTGGAGAAGTCCTCACTACATCCTGACACATAGTGATACATACATATATACACACAGGACTCTGTGTATACATTTTGTCCCACACCCATTTAACCTCAAAACATAAAATAAATTATTTTTTTCCTTTCCTAAGCAAAAGCTAAGAATAACAACTTTACATATAGAATTCATCTTCCGGGGGCCACAGAGCACACTGAACTCTGCCAGAACTCAAAGGGCTTTGCTCTGGCCAATCTACTATTGAAATCAGGGGGCCCCAATTAAGGGCCCCAGTCTCACATTTCATGAAGGGCGGGGGGGGGGGCTCTCATGAGCTCTCCAATGGCTTTTTCAAGTCACTGGGACCAGAAGGCAGACTGGAATTGATGTCTCTCTTTGGGGGAATATGGACGCTATCGAATTCTCTTTGACTGCACACAGAATCTAAGAGGACAGCCTGTGGGGCTTTCCAGACAGAAAGCTTGTGGAGCCTGGATAGGTCATTTGCCATGACCTCAGCAAGCGCCTATTTGTCTGGTTGGCTTAAAATTCCTCTTTCATGGGAATGCTTTGTAGGAGCCTCAGTACTCTACATACGGCAGGTGCTCAAGGCCCAGGTGAACTATTTGTGAGGTGGGAGGGCAAGAAGATAGAAACTCTCCTCTTATTTCCAGTGTTTAACCAACCTAGAAGTCATTGCCTAGTGGAAAGAGAGAAATGAGGACACACTGGGGGCCCAGAAGCCTCAAAACTAAGGCAGTAAGTGTGGTAGTCCTGGAAGCAGGTCATAGATCTAGACCCTTGGGCATGAGGCTCTGTATAAAAGCATCGCAGCTCAGAGGCAATGCATGCTGGGAGCAAACATAGTAACCAGTGGCAGCAGAGAGAGCACTAGTGATCACTGTAGCTGAAGACAAAGTCTGGAAACCTGCCATGGGGAGTGGCCAAATATTTGTGCCATCAGTTTTCTGGGGATGGATTTGCAGAGCAATCCCCCTAAAGTCAGAAGGTAAAATGAAAAGGCCAGCATCCGCTGGGGGCTAGCCACTCCCGGAAAGTATCCCAATATTCTGGTTGAATAGAAAATAGGACTGGACCGAGGAAAAATACCTCCACTTTGCTTTGGGAACCTCGCTTTCTTTAGGCTTTCGCGTGTGCCAAGGTTCAAAGATGAGTGTGCAATAGGATCTGGGGCCTGGTAGTGAGAGTGCCACGGACCACAGCAACACTCCCATCTGGGTTAGTTTTTCTTATGCTGGTGGCCCCAGTGCAATAGTAGAGGTTGCAGGAAGCCTTATTTCATCCACAAAGTGACAGCCAGAATACAGAAGCATAAAAGGACCGGAGAAATGGTGTGAAGTGGATGGCAGGGATAAGGACACAAAACAGAAGACTGGACAGAAAGCAACAAAAGTTGGGACAAATGAAAAATAAATTGATGAGGTATTTTAATTCAACTTTGGAGGCAGGTAGGAAGATCACCCATTAGATAAAATATACTATAATTAAGAAGGGAAGAAATAAAAGAAAACACATTTGCATTCTACAAACTGTGGCCATGCAAGCATAGGCAGGTGTGTATGCACAGAAAAATCCTTCTGGATAACTGGAGGATTTGCAACCAGTGCACTCAAAGGCATGGGCAGTTACTTGCTTTGGGCCAGAAGATTTTGAATTTCATGTGTTTATGTTTTAAAATTTCTTTTTAAAACAAATTTATTTTATTTTATTTTTTTTTTGTGTGTGTGTGTGTCTGTGAATGCATGTTTGTAGGGGGCAAGGCATGTGCACATGAGTACAGGCACCCATGGAGGCCAGAAGGGGGAGTAAGATTCACTGTAGCTGGAATGTTCTAATACACTCAACTCAATGCTGAGCATTGACCTCAGGCCCCCTGGAAGATCAGCAAGAGCTCATAATCACTCAGGCATTTCTCCAGCCCCGTAGTATGTCTTTAGATCATGAATAATCTGTGCAAATACCAGTTTTTAACCTGTATAACTGTGTATAACACATCCATCTGTCCTTTTTTTTTTCATATATATCTTGGGAACAAGTCATTCAAGAAACATTTATTGAATGTGCGATCAGGAGTCTTCAAAAAAACACTGCCTACTCTGGGGTTTCCAGCTCTAAAGTGCTCAGGTTCCAATCCCTGAGGCCCGCCCCTAGGACACTACAATCAGTGTCAGGTGCCTTTCTGTGTACAGGTATTTAGAATGAGAAAGCAGTGATATCTGTGCCCTTAAAGACCCACCAGCACACCCAGTACCCATTATAGAAATGTGGGGATTCCTAGGTGCACAAGGGCCAGGATGAACTGACCTGACTCTCCTTGGTCTTAGAGTGCATGCTGCTGTGCCATACAACTATCTCACTGACAGGATTAGCACACATTTGGGAGGCAGTGAAGAGAGCTTACTAGAATATGCTTGTTTCTGGGACAGTGAAAGTTCTAAGCTTCCCACAGAAAAGCAAGCAGAAAGCCTTGGCATCACTGATGCTTAAGGCAGAGAAGGATTCTATCTAAAGGAAACAACAGGTGTTGATGCTGACTATAGGTCCAGAGGGCACTTAGGAGAAACTGTGTTTCTGCTTGATTTTATAAAATCTATCTTGGGACTGTCAATAAAAGTTGAGTCACTAGTGTGGCCCCTGCATGTTCCGTTTAGTTTGGTCTTCATTACAGCATAGGGAATGTTTGTTGTGTGCTTTGGGCTAGTTCCTGGCTTAAGGGTATTTCCTACGTTATTACTGCATTGTTGGGGCACTCATTTTTGCTTGGGTGTGTTTGGTGACTGGAGTCATCCTGGGGTTACTGGCCTCTAGCCTCTTAGCTGCTCCGACTGAAGTGCTGCCATGGCTTCTCAGGTTGCTTCTCCAAATCTTTCATTTGCTTCGCAATCACTGCTGGGCTCTGTATCTCTGACTGCCCTTGATTTCCAGGGGCTCACCATAAGTGGCTCCCGCGGTCCAGATCTTCAGGGTTCTGGGTGAAACAACTCGCTCTCCAGGAAATGGAGGGAAGAGGCGCTTTCATTCGCCACTGTGTTAATCATTAGGGGTGGTGCCTAAAATCTCTTTCTTCCATGAAAGCACTGCTAGAAACAGGATCAGTCTTGTTTCAAACAAGGTAGTCTCTTTTTTTCACCTGATAGCCTGAGAACACTATTTCTCAAAGCACAGATGTTTCTAGAAACAAATTTAAAACCATGATCAAATAAGTCTGGGAAATGCTGGATTAAATGAAATTACAGAGCTTTCTTTCTTATATGCCATTTTAGATCCTTTGATCTGCTAATGGCATCAGGATGCTATGAGATAGAGCTAAAATGTGCAGAACTTTCCCGAAATTCTTGGCCCACCAAGTCTTTGTCTCAAGACTTCTCCTATGGGACTAATGTTCTAGAAGTTACTTGGGGAAATGTGAGTTCAGACTTACGATGCTTAGATTCACTTTCTTTAAAAAAATTATTGTAAAGGGCAAAGATACAGGCAAGAAAATGGAAAAATAATATAATTCTGCAAGTGTCTGGCAAGGCTTGTGCTTCCTAAGGAGGGAAATGAGTTTCTCTGGAAACATAGCAAAGTGATTGATTTTTCATAGTTCTTCATTTTCATATGTTTCGATCTCTTCATAAACCTCAGAAAACAAGAGCAACAGTTTGTGGCCACTTGTCTAGGGGATATGGTTGGTTGACCCTGAGGGCTATCGGAAAGCCAGAGCTGCAAGAGTCAGAGGAAGAGACCATTTCCCTGTAGGTCAGCTCCGCTAACTCAGTGGACACTGGATGGAATCTCACATTCCCTATATAGACTCTTGGTGTGCCATGTTCTGATCCAGGGCTCAGCTGGCAGAGAAACTTCTATAGTAACCAGGATCCAGCCAGGCAGCCTGTCTTCTGGAACGTGGGATTCTTCTCTGAAGAAGGATGCAGCCTCCTTCTCTGTGCCCAAGAGTTGTTCAAAGCATTCACTGACGGCAGTGATGACAAAGATGTGTCCAAGGTCCTAAGGGCATGTCTTAGGCAGACACTGTTCCAGCAGTATTAACTCATCCTGGAGCCCTAGCACTGCACGCTCACTGCTGTCCCCATGGAAATCTTGAGTGATTGTAGATACAGGAAGGGCTAACAGAAAAGGCGAGACTCCACTGCCCGTCTATGGAGAAGTGTCAGAAGGCCAGATTTTGTGAGAAATAACCATTCACAAAGCAGACAGATTTGATCTGGCCCCCATTTCCAGCAGGGCATGTTAGGACACGTGCCACTTATGTCAGCAGGTCCTTGTGTGAGTCACTCCAAGTCTTTCTGGTGTGCTTCCAGTGCTTTTTGTTACTATGTCTGGGGCGGGGGTGGGGGTGGCCAGGGTGGCCTTCTGGCATTCATGGTTCAGAAGGATAGCCAAAGTGAGGTCTGCAGGCATCTGACCAACGAAGCCTCACACCGACCTTTCATGGGAGAATGCCAAAGAACAAAGCACAGTGTGCCAAAGGGCAATATCCGAGGGGGGGGGGTGACCTCAGATATGCTGGGATGAGTAGGTGTGGGTATCTGGTGGTAGTGGCAAAAACTGAATACATAAAACCAAACAAAAACAAGGACATGTAAGGTAATGACATGTAATTAATCTTTCCACTTTCCAGGTCACCAAACTCTAGAGCTGTCTCAGAGGGCTGCTGTCCGTGGGGCCTTTCTGCACATGGCTTTGGACATCCGCAAGTCCTGTGAGAAAGCCTTCTGCTGGGGTCTCTGAAGATAAATTCTTCAGGGTACAAAGGTCAAGATTCTCAGTGGCTTGTGCTCTATATAACTGGCTCCCCCTGGAGTTTTAGTTCTGGCAAAACACTCTAAAGACTAGACCTCAGTATCTCTGGGGTGCCAGTGAAGCAAAGAGGGAAGAGAGAGGCATCTGAAGAAAGTGTCAGGGGCACAGTAGGCACACCCTCCCCGGAAAACACTGAGCCCTCCCTCTCTGCATGCAGTTAATACCACAGTATGTTGAGGTACTCCAGCTTCCACAGGTGATTCTGTGCCTTTTCCTAATGCTCCACATCAATAAACCTTATTACATCCATATTATACAAAGGTATAGTAAAGAAAGTGAATGCTTACTAATATTGACTATATCGGTCTGATTATTTGCATTTAATTTTGTACTTGGCATATGAGTCACCTTCAGGAACGTTAACACTAGACACTCTAGTTTTTGCATGTAGTGTATGAGTGCGATCCCAGTTGAGAATTGCTGGCATTTTTCTCTTTTTCTTTTTTGGTTTTGCCATTTCACCTCTCCACTTGCTTTACTTAGTTAAGGAAGAAGATAGGCTCCAAACCAAATAAAGCTGACTCCCTGACTTCATTGACTAAAAGGGCCGTGAAATGGACTTCTCCTTTCGGCGTCTTAACTTGCCACTTGCTTGCATCACTGAGGGATTTTCCGGGAGAGTGCTCAGCAAACTCAAGGTTACTCTGGTTGCCGAGCTCTTGGGAACAGAGTGCTGCTTTCTTTTACAACTCGGAGAGACACATTCCAAAGTAACTAGCCATTAGATATGAAGCCAGCAATAGGCTGAATATCATGAAAGAAGAAAGGAGGGGAGGAAAGAAAATGCATAATATAAACAAGAAAAGACAAAAACCTTAAAGAGGAAGGAGAAAGGAAAACATTTAGATTCCTTGAGTGATGGAAATAAATACCAAAGCTATTAGTTTCAGTTCAAAGAACGTATCACTTTATGCTGTTTATTATTTCTTGAGGATTATTTATTTTATCTTAAAATATCCAAATCGTAAGAGGGGGTCCTAGAGGCAAGCAGCAATGAAACTGACCTGGTCCGGAGAGGGCCTGTGGTTGGAATGCTGTGACCTCCCAGGCGATGGGTGGTGGTGGTGGTGGTGATGGTGGTGGTGATGGTGGTGGTCCTGGTCATAGTTGTCTGCCATCAGCTTCATTCTATTCTGAGTCTGTGCAGAAGGAAAAGCAGGGAAGGTTCCGTGAGGAGCTGGGCAATAGAGCCCAACAGACACAGGGCAGGAGGACAGAGCCTAAAAGGAGGTCTCCTTGCACTTCAGTCCACAAGTTCTCATTTTTAGGCACACTGAAACATTATAAAGAGGCTATGCTATTAGCTCTGGGTGAAGGAAGCCTTAGTCACACTCTTGAAGCTAGCTGTGCAACATCTGTACCTGTCAATGCACTCTTTAAGGGGGAGACGGACACGTCCTAAGGTACAATCAAAGAGATCCAGAGTGAGCTCGCTGTACCAAGGCACCAAGTTAGGAAGCCCTGGAAGAAATGCTGGGAGAGGGCTGTGGAGACACAGAATAACACAGAATGCTCTCACAAGGACAAGGCAGGGGGAACACAGTGGACTCCAAAGCTGCCAAATTCAGGCACACTGGTGGAGACGGCTCACCGCTGCAGTGATGACATCCCAGGAAAGGTTGTCTACAGATAGTTTAGCTGCCATTGTTCTTGGAGAGAATTGGTGCAAAGTCAGTGGAAACCAAGCTGACTGCTGTAATCATGGCGTGTTTGTCATATGGGAGTCTAGGAATCATAGTTAAATACTGAGAGCAGGGGGCTGTAGCCTCTTATGATGCAGGGCAAGAGACAGAGCAGGGACGGACTGGCTTAACGAGGCCCCAACAACGTAAACAATGCCCGAGGACCATTGAAAAAAGCAGAAGAAATTAGCTAGCCTAGAAAGTCAGAAGGTGTGGATTTAAGGATAGGACAGCCTAGATTCAAGTGTTGCTCCACCTCACTTTGCCAGTTGCATTGTTATAAGCGGATTGACTGTTCCCAAGACTTGATTTCCTTACCTCTAAAATGGGCATGGTCCTTCCTGGGATTGCTGAGGAGCAAGTGTCAGTCAAATGCCTTTACTACCAGAATTGTCATCATTCCTCTCTATAAGGACAGTCTCCTTTGTGCATGCTGTGTCCTTTGCCTCAGTTCCTCTCCTTGGCCCTTTTCCTTCTTCTCACTAATTCATAGCACTTTCTCCAGCAGCCTACTCATGTTTCTTTACCTCCCTCCCTCCCTCCCTCCCTCCCTCCCTCCTTCCCTCCCTCCCTCCCTCCTTCCCTCCCTTTCTCCCTCCGTGATTCTTTTCTTTCTTTCCCTTTAGCAGTGCTGGAGATTGAACCCAGGACCCTGTACACACTAAGCATCCCTTCTATAGCTATAACTCCCAGCTATACTCTAGAGCTTTCCTCATGTCCACCCTTGAAGCTTGGGCCACAGAGGCAGACAGCACGCTGCTGCTGCTGCTGCTGCTGCTCCCGTTACTAGAAGGCTGAAGGATGCCCACCATGCCCAACAGGGGCTGCATGTCTTTCTTCAATAGAAAAGGTCACCAAGAGTTGAGGACATGGTGTGGGTTGCAGATAGCAGTCCCCTGGTGGTTCAAGATGACAGGGACCCATCAGTACTCTCTCGGGAAGCAATAAATTGGAGGCCATCAGGGCCTCCAGCCAGTTAGAATTTTACTATGCAACATAATTATTAATAATGAAAGAGCATTATGGACCAAAAGTAATAGGTGCGCACGGTATTTTTCATACACAACTGTGCTTTCCTTGGAGGAACTATGACTACTGTAATTTGGCAGCCAGGGAGGAAGACATGGACTTTGGCCCCAAGGGCCATTTCTTGACACACAGCATGAACATTTCTGGGTCTCCACTTGCCAATCCCTAAGCCCCTTTCCTTGTCTTGCTGGCTGCTAGTGGACAAGGTAAACAGCTGAATAGGTAGAAATAGCTATTCCATAAGCACTCAGGGTCTGTTACGCTTTGAAAACACCTCATGTTCTTGCTCTACCTGCCAAAGGATGCCTCGTGATTTATTCATCCCATCTTTTAAAATGTGTACAATATTTGAAAGGTCCCAAAGTGAACATAAAAATGCATGTATATGATAAAAACAATAAAAATATAAAAAGACCCACTTAAAAACTAAATTTAAAAAAAAATCTCAGCGAACCTTTGGCAGCTGACAGCATTTCCATTCTACATTTGTCCACTTAATGTATCAGAAGACCCAGTGGATGAGTTAGGCCTGTGAGAAGTGGAGGGCGGAAAAGCCCTTGTGGACAAGAGCCTCCTTAGTCCTCCTGCCGTTAGACATGAGATGCTGTAGTTCAGTGTTCACACCTAAAATCCCAGCACTGCCATGAGGGACTGTCCTTTTGAACTCATAGATTAAAAAATCTGGAATGGTTTCTTCCAAATAGCATGCTAAGGGCCTGAAGGGAGCTCTCAGATCGGTGACAGTGGAGAGGGAAGGGGCTAGCCCAAGAATGAGTAATGGAGGCTAAATGAACAAATAATAACACTGCTATTATAAACATGGTAATGCCATTCTCCTTCAGGGGAGCCCCTGTGACTTTATGAGGTCACTCTCTTGCCAGCGACAATGCTGAAGCCCCCTACCTTTGAACTGTGTCCCATAAAAGAATGCACAAGCTAAACAAGATGCTATGTGTAGCCCTAAACGTGTCTGCTGAAATGAGGTGTCGGAGAGTAGGCATGCCATGGGATGGAGACTGTAAATGAATGATGTCATCTTTCCAATTTGGTGCTGAAATATAAATAAACCACATTGTTCATATGAAGACCAGATCTGGGAGAAATGTACACACAGCAACTGTGAGCGAAAGAGGCCTCTTTGATTAGACTGGGATGAGAGAAGAGTGTGAAACAGAGGTGAAAAACTGAGTTTGGTCTGATACTTCAGACTATTTTTATTTATCTAGCTTGTAACATCTCTCTTAAACTGTGGCCGATTTCTTCCAGCCTGGGTGATCATTTATGCCCCATAGAACATCTGAGCAATCTGGCTCCTTTAATGTAAATTGAAAATGGACCTCTTGCATCTGCCCTACTTACTCCCATTCCTGCTCAGTCATATTCTTTTTTCTATTGCACAAAGCAAATTCTGGGAGGATAAAAAAATGGTCAAAGAAAAGAAGACCTGCTGGAAGTTTTAACATGGATCTGGAAAAGGATGCTAGTTATTCAAACTCTACACAGACTCAACAGGTGACTCAGGTAGGATGGCTCATGTCCCTATAACTGAAGGATGAGCGAAAGGCCCACAAGGTAGCTGGTCTCCTGGGTAGACCTGACTAGAAATCCAGAAAACCTGACGTGGAATGGGAGATAGACAGCCTTTCCACAGCACAGCACAGCACCCAGGGACACAGGGAACCATTTAGCTATTCATTGGGGTCCATTTCCACTCCTCCCATGCCATCTCTATCAACCCAAAGCTCTCGTCTCTGGCCACTGAAGTCAAAAGAGTCTAGCCACTCTTTTTGCTATACACTGTACCATGACTGCACTCTCTGAACCTTCTTTCTGCTAGAAACTATCTCATTTCTTTAGGGCCAAAGCATCACAACTCCTTTCCTGTGGCATGCTTCCCTGCCCCAAGGATATATTCTAGCCAATGTGACATGGGGTCACCCTTATACTCTAGACTTAATTTCCTCAGAGGCTCCCACAGTCCTCAGGAGAAGAGCTTTCATTCCCACCATGCTTACAGGTTTCTTGATAGGTAGCTGCTGTTTGCCCTCCTAACCTCTGCTACCTTCTGCTTCTCTTCAGCTTTGGTGGAGGGCGGGGCGGGGGGGAACACACTGTCTTTTGTCCCAGTCATGCCCTCTGTCCTCTGCTCTTAGCTCCAGTGCCATCAACTCTAGCTATACCTTCCAGAAGTCTACATGACAAGGGACCATGTCTCCCATTGTCTCTTACAGAATCATTCACCAGCCCATTTTCAAACCCCTGTCCACCATAGCCCTTACCCCAAAGAATGGCAAAACCCTGCATGCTGGCTTGACTTCCTCCACTCTAGGGTAAAGGTCTCTTGAAGGAAGCACTATGTCTGGATGATCCTTGTACTCGTGGCCTAGTGCAGAGTCTAGCAAATGTGTACCATCCATGTAAGAGAATGTGTGAATGATTGAGGAGGACATAGGTTACTCTGGAACAGGTGAAGGAAAATATGCAATAGGAGGCTGTGAGGACGCACTTGAGCATTTAGCATTCACAGTCTCCCTGCTGGACATGTTTCTGTTATTGTTTTGTTGCTGTTGCTGATGCTACTGCTGTTGTTGTTGTTGTTGTTTTTTTTTTTTTTTGAGAGTGGATGGAGAGGGATAAATGCATGGCTCTAGAGCTGCTAGCCACATCAACTTGTGCTTCTTTGAGGGATATTCTCTTTCTAAGTAGAGAAAATACCCAGTGTCTACCTGTCCAATTAGCTCCTTCTGAATATGGTGTTATGTGGTACCTTTTCTTACTGCCCCCCAGCCTTTAGAAGAACAGGGGACTTTGGAAGGCTTTTACTAGCACCAAAAGTCAACTTGGAAAGTCAAAACTTTATCCATTAACTAAAATCCTTACTGAACATTGTGTGTGTGTGTGTGTGTGTGTGTGTGTGTGTGTGTGTATGTGTGTGTGCTAGATACTATACCCCTCTGTCATTTCTGAACACTGTATTCAAGGAGCCTTTGGAACAAAATGAAAATTCTTGATTGCCTAGTAGAAGGCACCGTAGCTTAATGGTAATATGTAGCTATAAGAGTATATAATATTAAAACTTCACACATATCTTAGCAAGGTGGCAATAAGGAATAAAACTTTGAACAATCATCCAGATGATACTAACATTAAGAACTACATATGTACAGTTTTAAAAAAAGAAGAAAAACATATACAATATGATCTGCTACCATGGGAAATGAAGATAACATTGAACAGTGGTAGTTAAACATTTCTTCTATCAAGCTTTTTTCTCCTCCATTTTTTCCCAGCAGGGGAATCTAAAACATTCCAGTTTTTTTTT
>OU015746.1:103265399-103279183 GCA_907169655.1 Acomys percivali | reverse complement strand
GAGAGAGAGAGAGAGAGAGAGAGAGAGAGAGAGAGAGAGAGAGAGAGAGAGAGAGAGAGAGAGAGAGAGAGCGCATGTTCTAGTGCCTTGGACAGGGAACAAATCACTCTCCCAGCTGGTGTTCAACTTGGGTAAGACAAGTGGAAGAAATGTAAACATACTCATCCATTTTCCAATCAGTCAGAAAACAAATGGGAAGAGAGAATTCACAGCAAGTGGTCCCAAATACCAAATCTCTGAAACCTCCCCCGAGGCCATTATCTTCCATGGTGGCTAGCTGGCTAAGCGTCCCTTCTTTCTGTTTGAACTGTGATATCCTTGCTGGCTTTATATGGCATACTGTGAACACAGCCTGGCCAGGACTGATTTAGTTCTAGGTGGAGTGGGGCGGGGGGCGGGGGGCGGCGGAAGGTCTGAGTCACATATTCCACTCAGGATGGCTCTTCATTGTCCCCTAACAGACTACAGTCAAACAATATAGCCTATCACCTCAGGTCTCACAGGCTCCTCCTAGCTGACATCCCTCGGGCACACAAACATGGAACGTCATCTGCCACTATCATATCTCCTCCTCTCTTTTATTTTATTTTTAAATATTTTTAGCTGGCCACTAACCTGTTTTTAGACAGACTCAATTTTTAAAAAATTTTATTTATTATGTATACGGTATACATCTGATCACATTATAGATGGTTGTGAGCCACCATGTGGTGCTGGGAATTGAACTCAGGACCTCTGTAAGAGCAGTCAGTGCTCTTAACCACTGAGCTATCTCTTCAGCCCCCTCCTCCTCTATTTCTTACCACCCTCAGACAGAAGCAAAGCCCAGGCCTGTGACTTTGACATAAATCCAATTGTTGGGAGGGATTAAGTGACGTTGTACCCCCATCGTGTGCATTCTCCTCACCAATATATCAGATTACAGTCATCAAATCGGTACATTAAAGCCTATTTCTCTTAGTTAATTTCTAAAAACAGAAACCCCAAATTCTGGCTTTCTACAGGCCCACAACTGAAATAACACAAACTCAAATCTTGGACCTACATGAGAAACGATATTCAAGTACATACATGATATATGTATGCTCACAGACAGAGGAAAAGCTGGCCAGAGAACAGGGGAGGTCCTCTTGGGGATTCTAGAGAACTTTAAATTTTCAAATCTTTCCCCTGCTGCTGGGGACCTTCCAGAAGTTAGGGTTATTAAACGTTAGTGGTTGACTACACTTCTAAGTAGGAAACTCTAAGACCATGGTATAGAGGAGGGGCTAAGGCTTCCAGATGGTAAAGGAAAAGTCACCACCGACAGAATCAGGACCAAGCCAAAGACTCTTCTCTGTTAGCCCCACACAGTTTCTATCTGTCTTCCTACTTCTGTGCAAGTGAGGGCAAGTCGGCCTGCCCAAAGCCTATAATAGCTCGGGACCGCCAGAAAACACGGCTGTGTGTTCTGAGTACCACCCCCACAGTCTGGACAGTATTAAATATCCAGTCACTTTAATTTGGATAGCTACAGACAGGTTAAAGAATTTTCCTTTTTCTTTGAAATAGGAGGCTTAGCTCTCTAATTGCATTACTGATTTAGTTTTCTATTTGTCTTCTTTTTTTTAATGCCCATAAATTTTTATATTATGCAATTCACATAGGCAAGTAACAAAACTAAGCAGGACCAGAAGCTGATTAACAAGGAGAAAAACTCAACATTTACTCCTTATGTTGAGGTTTCTTGGTTAATGTTTCTAGAGATGTTTGCATAATTCAAGCAAACACACATATATCCACACCCTGTAAAATAAAGTATCAAGGGGAAAAAAAAGTATTGGGAGATGGCTCACTTGCTAGATAAACTACAGGATCTGAGCTCAGCATCCAGTAGCCATGTACACACTGGGCACAGCCTTGTGTGCACCTGTCACACCAGCACTGGGAGACTGCAACAAGACGATGGGGAGTGGCTTGCTGATCAGCCAGCCTATCTGAAAACAGAGGCCTTTGGTTTGGTGAGAGGAGTTGTCTCAAGAGTATAAGGCACAGAGTGATAGAGCAGGGTACCTGACATCATCTTCAGGCCACAGCATGCATGTACACTTGCACAAACATGTGCACACATGTTTATAACACACACATACGCACACGCACGTGCACACACATTATAAATAAATCAAACAATTGATTAAAGCAAATGACCACTATGTCTTGCTGGTCCTACCTTGATGCATTAGGATGAAGACCCTGGATTCTCAGGGATCTTCATTTTATCCAAGGAGATAACTCAAAGACCCTAAATGATTGGCTGCTTTATAGCAGACATACAGCAAATACTGACAGAAAGAATCTCTTATGGACATTTGGACGATGTTCAGCTTTTCTTTTGCCAGTAATGCTTCAAAGAATACTTTGGCAAGGGAACAGCTTGCCTAGTGACATGAGTTTGTTCTCAACAAGGATGGATGCTTCAACATACCACAGCTGTTTCCATAATACGTTAGAAAAAGAGAGATTCAAGTGATATCCCTGGGATAGAATATAAACATTTTAAACTTGGAAAGATATCACCAAATGCAATATCCAGCCTGTACCTCTTTCCCTGAACTGTGCTTCCATGAACTTTCTTCACACCCTTTCATCTTCAAATATCTTGTAGGTGACAAAGTGTCCCACAGGTATATTTCCTGAATACAATTTAAGCTAAGAATCTTCTTATTCACTTGGTGGCCATTACTATTTCATTAGGTAGAAGATGCCTTTTCATGTTCCTTTTCACTTTTAAGTCACTGGGAGACTTACTTTTTAATGAGAAGATCTGTATATATTAAAGACGTTAGTGGGGGCTGATTTCAGAGACAGCAGAGCAGAAGTGAGGTGGGAAAGGCACGTAAGATAGGCATTGGGGCCCTGCAAGGGGAGTAAGCTCTGAGGACGGCAGAGCTCTGATTGCTGGGGTATGTTAGGGTCTGATAGGCTCCCTTGAGGGCAGAATCAAGGAGGCATCACCTTGGTGATCCAGGGTGCAGCCAAACCCCTTTTCTTAATGCTATACCCAGGCTGGGTGGCAGTTATTGGTGGACTGTTGGGAGTTTGGGCATTATCAGTCACTATAATATTCTCTGAAAAAGACTTTTGAGTTCTGACAAAGTCTAGTTCACTCATGAGGGTGCCTTGTGCATATGCACACTACATATTCATTGGGGGAAACAGTATAGGCCAAGCTTCTTCCCAGCTGGGATTTCTGTTTGTAGTGGCCCCTGGATGCTGACCTAGTCCTTATACATTGCCACTAGATTCAGCACCTCAAGAGATTATGATTAAATGACTTAGATACGATGCCCTGGACTTGCACTTACTCGGAACTTTGTAGCTTCATTTGAAGGCACTTGATCCACTCTTGCCTTTTTCAGTTTAGGGGAAGACCTGGGATCTTTGGATATCTGAGCACAGTTATTTTATGCATCTCTGCTCTATCTCACCATTCATAGCCCTCTGTACTAGCCACACCCTCCTTCTGGTGCTCTCTACACTCTAACACACATAAGGTCACTATTAGGTCAGAGGAGGTCATCTTAAGGAATAATTTCCAGAATACAGTCTGAACCTAAGCTTTGCACATGTCCTCACAGGTGCCAAACATAACTTAAAGACAGTTACTAGTCTGTGTAAGAAAAGGTCCATAGATTATTCCATAAAGCATCTGTTGTACAGTGAATGCTAAATACTCACTAAATGTAACTCATTCAACTTTTATCCTGAATACCAGTTTCCCTGTCAGTTATACACACACACACACACACACACACACACACACACACACACACCATATACACACACATATGTACACACAATTTAATACTAAGTATAATATATATATAATATATATATGTAGTTTTTTGAGACAGGGTTTCTTTGTGTAGCCTTGGCTGTCCTAGACTCACTTTGTAGACCAGGCTGGCCTCGAACTCACAGTGACCTGCCTGCCTTTGATTACCAAGTGCTGGGATTAAAGCCTGGTCTACAAAGTGAGTCCAGGAAAGGCAAGGCTGACACAGAGAAGCCTTGTCTTGAAAAAAAAAGGGGGGATCTAAACTATATTTTTAACTGAGTATTTTTTTAAAACTTATTCAAAATAGATTTGGGTCTATAGTTCCATCCTGTTGATGTGTTTCTCAATTGTAATTACATCTGATATTGCTTTATTAGCCTCTACAATTTTGAGGCTCCCCACTTTCAGAAGCTGTGTTCTCAAAGACCAGACATAACTAACTCCATGAGCATGATGGGAAGTCAGTGGCAGCCCTTCTGATCACCTTTCTGTGGAGGTGACAGTATTTCCTCAGCTAACCTGCCAACATTAAACATTTCAGTCAACTCTGACTCCATCCCTCATCCTTCTTTCTCAAACTAGTCAAGAGAAAATAGAAAAGAAAGCATATACGACTTTGTCTAGATTAAATCCCAGTGCCCTGTGTCTATGCCAGTCCCTAAAGAACTTATCAGAAAACAAAGTAACTTTGGCCTTATCAATCTTAGAGACAATAGGATTTTAGTGATTGCGGATTTTATTCCAAGTTTCAAATTTATTCCAAGTATTTGGAATAGATATATAGACATAGATATAGATATAGATATACACACACATACATACATATATACCACACACATATATTGATACTTTTATCCACCGTTTGCAGGATTGTGAATTGGTACAAATGTTCTCAATGGCAATGTGGGACTGTTAGTCAATAGTCAAGCTATGGACATTATGCAGGGGTGCTCCAACAGTCTTCTCATGAAAAGGGAGTTAGACAGGTACTCAGGGCAGGGGAGAGGCGATTAAAGGAATGTCACAGAGATGCTAATCACAGTGCCAATCAAAGGGAGGTTTTAAACATGTTAATTGATCAGAATTTATTTGAACAAACTACTCAATATTAATTCTTATAATGGAATGTTTGTCAACCCTCTAAAAGAGTTGTGTATATTTATACTTATTAAAAGGAGAACATAGCATAACAGAGTTGAATAGAAAGAAAATAAAATCAGATTATAAAGTAATCTGTTAATACCACATAACATATAAGTACCTACACATAAATGCACATGTGCGTTCTTCCAGCCACTTATGAAAAGGATCTATGGTAGTGAGCACAAAATGATGATGGCCATTGCCAGACACTTAGATTCCAAGGTGACATTTTCTCCTCTACTATCTTTTATAAGATGTGGATATTTAACACATATCAGGAAGTCATCCATGAAACTACAATGATTTCTCTATACCATGCACAAAAATCGATGAGATGGAAATTGTTTCTCAAATTATGAGATGCTATGAGGATACTTTCAGTTCTGAAGAAGAGAGGATTTGGATTTTCGGGAGATGTGGAGGAGCTTAACTTTCTCGGGCTCTTGGTGTCTTCTGTTTTAGTGACCTGAGACAATCTAGAATCAAATGCAGTCAGTCCCCTGACTATTTGGTCACTTCCCCCCCCCCCCCTTCAAATTCTGATGTCTCTTAGCAACCAGCATTACTAGTGTTTTTGTAGTTCAGTAAAATACAGCTACTTCCTCCAGGAGGTCTCAGTTAGAAATCTGGCCCCTTTCAAATACTCAGGAATTCATCCTTCCTGACTGTAAGGAAAGGCATAGCTGCAGATATGCAAGCACAGCTGGCTAGAGAAGGAACGGTTCCCAGTCCATGTTAGGCTCTGGACCAAGGCTCCGGTGCCAAATTCAAATTCTCCCCCAAGAGCTCAGGGGACCTCGGCTGGATCAAGTCACTGTCCATCTGAATTTAGCACTGTGGGCCAAAGATTGGGACAATCTCTTTGCTGGATCTTTTCAAGTTGAGAGTATAGATCCAAGCTCAGGAAGTGTCCTGAGCACAGTGCTATAGTAATGTATAGGGTAAAGTCACTTTAGAAATATTTGTCTAGTCTAACACAGTCAACTTGGTAATTATATAGGAGCTTGGACATTAAGGACCCAGACATAAAGGGTTGGGGTAAAAGTATAATTACAGCTCAGAAGCAGCTTGTGCCTGGGGACACTATACTACAAAACAACAACAAAGAAAGAACACAAAAATCAAGTGGTGCATTGGGTTCCCCCATTACTATTTTTGGAAAAAAAAATCCCATTAAAGAATAATGTACCATAATGACTATTCAGGAGCAGACAGGAGTTGGAAACTGTTAATAAACTAGGTCTTTAGTTCTCCAGTGTTTTAAGGTTAATGGACCAAGGTTCCTTCTGACTCTGAAACTTTATGGAATACTTTATTTGACATTTGTGCTACAGAGAAAAATCCTTCAGATATCCACATCATATAATTGCGTAACTAAAGGAAGCTATCATTTTATTCTGGGGGTGACTGGGTGGAGATGCCTTAAAAAAAAGCCAAAACATATTCAACTTACTTCTATAAAGTTTATACAGAATGAGAGCAAGCCCTGGGCGGGGTCTCTAAGATCCAGCAAGCTCGCATGAGCCGAAATGACCCTACTATCTCAGGAGACATTTTATCATTAATTGAAAATTCTAGTTCCAAGCTTGCTCTGTGTTGACAGTTTTCACATCACACTCTTGCCTGAGAGAGTACAGCGATTCCCTATTGTCTTGTGCATCAGCTAGAAATGGTCCAGTTGCTGGGCAGGGCCAACCCTTCTCTCTCTTAACTACCTACCTCCTTCCAGCTTCCTCCATAGAAACCGTATATGGTCTGTCTCTAATTGCAAGCGTACACAGCATCAGCTTGACCCTGGGGCTTCTCTGGTCAGGAATAGCTCCTCTCCACAAACCCAGCTTCTTCAACCTCATCATAGCTGGGCTCAAGATTATTAAGAAACTTGCTGTTACCGGGAGTATCCTGGTAAGTTAAGAAAGCTGGAAGACCTGAGCTGCTCTGGTAGCTGTGTAGCCTACTCTAAGTTACTGACCCTTTGATTCAATTCAGATAGCAACTATTCTGTATATGAGGCACCACATCGAGCCCTGGAAAAGCTGAGGTTCAAAACCACTGTGCTTAGTATGTCTTTCTCCTTCCTTTCAGATTCTCCTACTTCCTCCTCAGCAATTCCTTTCTGAAGGCGTGAAACTTTCTTAATCATAAAGACCTTGGGTCTGAAAACTTGCATGAGCATGTACCAACTCTGGCCGGAATGAATGCACGTGGCTTCTGTTTGGTTTGTTCTAGAATTAGTTTAAGTCTTTTGCATTTCACCAGTTTGAAGATCTGACATCCTGATATTGCACCAAAATTTCAAGATAATGTTATAGTTTACCAACAGGAAGTTTTGGCTGTACTTTGCTTTCTCTGAGCTTGACTTTAAATAAGACATAACAAATGAATGAAAACACAAGCGAGAACAAGAGTCTGCTTTGGGTGTCTCTTCGTAAGGCTCATGATCCACAAGTCAATCATAATTGATGCAGAGAGGGGTAAAGGTGTTGTGTGGGGGCCTTTTTATTCTTATCTGGGTTCCAGGGAACCATTAAAGGCCATATGGGTCTGCACACAGTACACAGGAACTGTCTTTGTTTTCGTTAAGTCCGATCTTCATATGAAAACAGGAAGATCATTTGGTGTTCTGCTCTTCGGAGAAGCCAAGGAGCAGGGACAGCTACTAGAGGCCATATGTGACCATGCTCCTGACAGGCTGGGATGAAGAGTAACCTGCTTGCTCCTTGTAGACTTGCCCAAGAGGTTCCCTAACTCATTAAATCTACAGATCAGCTCTGTGGAAGCAAACAAGCCCATTCAAACAGTGGTACACCCGTAATACCAAGTGATTCAGTAAACCCCAAACCCAGACAGAGCCATCAAATCCAATAGAGTCCAGTGCATTAAGAGTGACTGAGCACCAAACTATGTGAGATGCAGGTCAAAGAAAAGAGAAGGATAACTGCTTCCAATCCAAGCAATTTTAAAATACTCAACGGTGGTTTTCAGCAATGCAACTGTCTGGAGCCAGAAGAGGAGAACCTATTTCTAAGCATTTTCATTTTAACTTTTTTCTTTTTTGGTGGATTCAACACCAGGAGTGGGAGCAAAATGATAGGATATGCCTGAGGTGATGCTTAAGCCGATGACCTGTTTCAGGAGGGTGGAATGCCTGGCTGACAGCCAGCTGCAGGCCCTTTCCTTGGAAGAAGTAAAGACCAAGTTTAGTAGGGCCACTCTACCTGCTCCTGGTGGACTTCGCCTGCGCTAAGCAGAGTTGCCGTTAAGTGGACTCATCACATCGCCTCCAAACACTTTCTTCAGAGAACCTTTCTGCTTTCTGTAGTTTTCTGCTTTCTTCACTCTTTTTGGTCTTTGGTTCAGAACATTAAAAGTTTCTCAACAGCAAGGTTTGATTTTTTTTTTTAAAGTGGGAAGAAATTTCAAAACACAGATATTCTGGTTCATTTCAAAGGCTCTGTCCTCAGCCACAGCCTGATACTTTCCTCCTGTGGGGGTGAACCATAGTTGGCCATGATTCATCAGTTTCCACCAGCTAACAATAAAAAAAAAAATTACATCCCATTCTAAAGAAACAAAAGAAAAATTAGAGTGGAGTTGTGTATTTCCTTTCCTCTCCCCAAAGAGAATCTGAAAAATGGATTCAATATGCCAAGTTAAGCCATGAGAACAGATCCATATCTATCTAGTAGGGGTTAGCAAATGTTACATACAGCAATGAACGTGGCTTCAACATAATTTGTATCCTGACTTGTAAGGCCCTGGGTTTAGCATGGTCTCATCCCAGTCCTGACTGTGGAGCTATTGTTGCTGTGCCGTCTGAGAATCCTCATCACGCCTGTGACAAGGTGGGGGCTCCTCCTTTATCAAAGAAAGTTTCTTTGCACGGCCACCAGCCACCATCCACGATCCAGAAGTGATAGCTGGCTTGGTGAAACTAACTACCACAGTGTGGAGCATGGCCCTTTCCTTGCAAGGCCAAGCATTTGATCTGGATGCAGAAAGCTTGATGTTGGAACCCAGTTTGTCTCCGGCCACAGCGATGTGTCCACCTGCAGCTTGGATGACTCTAGAATCAATTCCAAATCACACATTTGGAGCGGGAAAGATGAAGAACTCCTAAGCTCTGGGCTAGCAGCTCTGGTTGGGTCTGCTTCACTCCATTTCTTATCCAGACTTGCCAAAAGTACAAGGAGACAACTGGGACATTTGCTCATAGTATCTGCTATTAAGATAAATCAGAAACACTGAAGTGTCTTAGCTTCATAAAAAATAATCCCTTAGAGATACCGCTTCACTCTCCAAAATATCAACTCTTTGCTCCCCTGACTCACCAAGGGTTGCATCACTAGAAAGCCCAGGAACACAAGGCGCTTCCTGCAAGCCAAATCCCAGCTCAAGAAGCCCCAGAAGGCCTCGGCTCAACAGGCCTTTTGTTGCCTGGACATGTCTGATCAGGGACGGAAGAGGATCGCATTCTTTTCCCAGAAGGAGAAGGTCCATACTCATCTGGGCTCTTAAAAGGGAAAAAAAACAAAAACAAAAAACAAACAAACCAAAAAAAACCAGTGCGTGTTCTCCTTGCTTCATTTATGGTAATTTTGATAATTCATGGTCTGGCACCCCAAAGTGGTACGGATGAATCTGTTTATAAATGCTCATACTCAAACTGTTCCTTGATCAGAGAACAGTCACGTAGACTCTGGCTTATGTGGAGACTGGGACCATCATTCCCATGAGCACAGCACTGCACTCTGTGGAAGCGCACAACAGCTCCATCCTGACATTTTAGAACTAAGACCAACACCCCACACAGCTGTATCGCCCCCTCATGGCTGTTAAGGATCTTGCCCCGCAGGAGATATTTTACATGGTGCTTCTCTGTGAGTCAGGTAGCAAACAATAGACCCATTCTATAGGGAGGCAAGTTGATCTGCTTGCTCTCATCCAATTAGGGAGTCTAGATGAGTCTAGATTACATTGGCCAAAGGAGACAGCTCTGGATCCTTCCCACTCCCTGCTATCATAGAAATCTAGAGTCCTCACAGACTGCTTGTGAGGAAGACACAACTGAATTCTGACAGGAAAGAACAGAAGTGATGAGCATACAGGCTCACTAGTGCCATGACTCGCTTTACACATCTGCAAACTGAGCATGCGCATGCTAATATCACATCGGTCAGTCTCCGTGAGGACTGCAGCAAGTTAAACAAAAAGACACTGTTGCACCTGGCATATTGTTTTCTTAAGAGATGTTAGCAATGCTAATAGTCTGCAGAGTGATGCATCCTTTCTACTCAACTGGAAGCTCCATGGGAGCAAACACTGCCCCTTGCGTGGGCACCCGCAAAGTCCCACTCATCTACCAGGTGGCATACCTGTTGTAAGTGTGCAAACTGCCAAAGCTCTGAGGAGCTGGCAGCTTGGTGAACTTACCCTCTTTGCCTTACATAGAAGCATAGAGCCCTTGAGAGACAAGAAAAATGTGCTATCCAGGTTTCTCAAAGTCCTGGGATCAGAACTGGACTAGAATCCCACTTCCCAGATCCATTCTTAGATCTTGAACCTTCCGTGCCTGCCAGGACCTTCCTGGTGAGGTGAGGCATCTGGTTCCACTGAAATATTTTTGTTGTTTTGTTTTTTCAAGGCTGGGTTTCCTCTGTGTAGCCTTGGCTGTCCTGAATTTGCTCTGTAGACCAGGCTGGCCCTGAACTCAGAGATCCACCTGCCTCTGCCCCCTGAGTGCTGGGATTACAGGTGTGTACCACCACATCTGGCTACAACTATTTTTTAAAGACTTATTTATACTATTTTAATTGTGTGTTGGGAGGTTTGAGCACATGATTGCAAGTGCCCACAGAGGTCAGAGGTATGAGAACTCACTCAAGCTAGTGTAGGAAGCAGCTGTAAGCTGCCTGATGGGGGCACTGGGAATTGAACTCAAGTCCTCAGGAAGAAAAGTATGTGCTCTTAACCACTGAGCTATCTCACTAGCCACTCACTGAAATGTTTAAAAAGCCCACCACAAAGTCACAAGCCCAGGAAGCCCAACAGCAGACATTGCCTGGCCTTATGACCTCTGTATCTCCTACTTCCTCCCTCCAGCATGCAGACAGCAGAGCTGATGGTTGGCCAGCAAGCTGTGTTTGTAATTCTAGGAGTGGTTGCCCAAGAGAAAGAGGAAGTACAGCAGCCACAGGGTAGTTAAGCAGTTAATGGAGGTTTCTGGACACAGAAGCACAAGCCCTGTATTTTGGCTTCTGTGGTGCCACTCTCGTGTGAATTCTCATTGTTTTCCTGAGATGATAACTTTCCCTCTTATCTGAACTTGTAACCTTTACACACAGTTCCATTCCCAGACTGTGTCAAGGATCACTAGGATGCAGACTTGGCTGCTTCTGCCCAACAGGCATTTCCTAAGGAGCATATTAGGACAGAGATAAGCTAGTAGAGTTTGGATAGCCCTGTGAATTAAAAAAGAAAAGAAAAAAAAAAAGGAAAGAAAGCAAAACAAACAAACAAACAAACAAACAAACACAAACCTCCCAAATTTCATTTAAGCAGCAGTGTGGTAGGGCTCTGGCTCCCCCACCTTGTCAATTTGGTAACTGCACTCAGAGAGTAGACTGAAGAACAGACTCAAGCCTTTGGCTGAGCACATTCATTGAGTACTCCCTCCCTGCACCGTGCTCCACATAAGTGCTCCCTTCCTGTACACTGTTCCACACAAGCACCCTTTATTTTTACATACATTTTCCTTCAATGTATCTTTCTCAGGGAGCCCCTGCCCTGAAGTTCTTCAGAGATTATCACCATTATTTTTTTCCCTACACGCCAACTGTTACTCCACATCTGCTATGTTTGATATTTATATTTTGTCTCTCACCACTAGAAGACAAACTTCCTCAGGTTACGAGTTTTACTCATTGTAGTATCCCCAGAGTCCAAGCAGTCCCAGGAACATAGTTCATGCTCAATTAATACTTGCTTTCCCACACCTGCGCCCCTACGCCCACAAAAACAAACAAACAAACAAACAAACAAACAAACCTCCCCTCCTCCCCTTGCCATTAATTCTTTCAACTCTCTGACCATTGGAAGAACTCATGGTAGTATCCTGCCCACAGCAATTACCAGCATGCATTTACAATAGAGCCTGACAGCATTAAAGTAAGCAGTTGCCTGCTGCCTAAGCATTAGCAAATGACAGGTAGAGCTGGAGAGATGGCACAGTGGCTAAGTGCACTGTCTGCTCTTCCAGAGGTCTTGAGTTCAATTCCCAGCAACCACATGGTGGCTCACAACCATCTATAAAGTGATCTGGTGCCCTCTTCTGGCATGCAGGTGTACATGGAGATAGAGCATCAAATACATAGTATTAAAAGAGGACCCTGTCAAAAAGTAAAATAAAATAAAAGCAAATGACAGGTGTATTTGTAGGAGAGAGTTATTTCTCAGTTCTTTAAAATCTTCAACAAACAACTTTAACTTCAGTAATTCAAGTTTGGGGCAGTAGTCTTAAGGAAAATAATTTTAAAAGGCTATATAATCAAATGTTTATTATGGCATGATTACAAAAGTACAAAGTAGGAACAAAGTAAAATCCCACGGTAGGAGAATGATAACAATTAATATGCTTTTGATGGCTTTCAGGGACTCAGGAAAACACATACAATATAAATGTTAGAAGAGATAAGAGAGATCTGCATTCTTCGTGTGCCATGAATTCATTCAAATGTGTACAGACAATGAAATGTAGTAAACTATAAGTCTTAATGCCAGTTACTTTTCAGTGGTGGGAGTTATGAGTAATTTGGGATTTTTTTCTTTACAGTTTTTGAAGTTTTTCTAATGAGTATATCTTTTTTTCCATATCAAAATATTTATGTATATGCTTTTTACCATAGAAAACTTCACATAGGAATGGCTACATAATTAAACCATAACTAAGTTTTAACATAGTCTCTGGTAAAAGTCATCAAATATGAGAGAGTCTGAGACTTTTACATTTGCTTTTCAGCTTTTTGTAGAAAAACAAAATAATGACAACACAAAACGAAGCAACACAATCTGCGTGTTTGCAATATGGAATTGAGTGAACAAGGGACAGAATTCAACTGCAGCTCCATGTGCAGTCCTGTTCCTGGTGTCTGTCTGTAACCCTGTGTCTGATGCCCAGGAAAGCACAAACTGGCTTGCAGAGCAATGCAGGTCCACAGCAGCAAAAGTGTGAAGACACAGCTACCAAGGGACGAAGCACAAAGCCACTGAGAGGCTTTCATCCGTTTTGAACTTCAGCATCAGGGCGACACAAGGGCAGGAGGGTAGGTTTTTTCTCTTCATTCATTTGAAATGATAAGGTGAAGACAGCCTGAGAGGACTTTTAATTATAAGTGGCAGGAAGGGGTGCAGGAAGGGAGGGGGGCGGAAGGAGGGAGAGGGCAGGGGAGAGGGACAGGGAGAGTGATATCAGGATCAAGAGAAACCTGTTTTTTAAATATGTCAAATGATGAAATAGAAGACGGAAAAACTAATAAGGGGGAAAAATCTTCTAAGCTGTTACCTTGAGGTCAAAACCCTGAGGGCCATGGGCAGGCAGGTACCAGCATCTCAGGAAAACCAGCACTCCTGATGGAATCCCTTGTGAAGTGGTCCGGTGATCCAGGAAGGGATATGCCACCAGCCAGCCTGCACAGGGAAGCCTCACAGTATCAGGGGCCAGCCAGAGCCAGATGAGAATGAGTGCTAAGAGGCACAGAATGAAACTTTTCTGAGTTTCTTCTCTCTCTCTCTCTCTCTCTCTCTCTCTCTCTCTCTCTCTCTCTCT
>OU015746.1:103235802-103261974 GCA_907169655.1 Acomys percivali | reverse complement strand
TTCTTTCTTTTGAGACAGGGTCTCTCTGTATTCTTGTCTGTCCTGGACTCACTTTGTAGACCAGGCTGGCCTCGAATTCACAGCGATCCGCCTGCCTCTGCCTCCTGAATGCTGGGATTAGAGGCGTGGGCCACCATGCCCAGCTTTCACTGTGAGCTTTCTAACAAGCCCTTGCAGAGTTTAGGATACGAGAATAAGACTTTAGTGGTGAAATACTGTCCGAAGGGAATATGGTACCACCGATGGCCCATTTCTTTATAAGCTGCCGTGCTGGTTCTCTCATTCATTCACACACCCAGCAAGTGTCTGATAAAAGCCTACTGGAAGCCTACACTTGTGCTAGCTCTGGAGATAAACAGTGAGCGCCGCGAGGTCACATGGGCATCTTCTCTTTTGGAGACCACAGACTAGCAGGGCAAACATTCATCTGTGACAGGGGCTAAGAGCTAGATACACAAACAGTACAAAAGGATTGGCTACACAGTGTGATCCAGCTAAGAGAGTTCCAGAAGGCTTACTTGAAGAAGTGACATGGCACTGACGTTGAATGAAAGAGCCAGGAAAAGAGAGAGAGAGAGAGAGAGAGAGAGAGAGAGAGAGAGAGAGAGAGAACGTGTTGCAGGCAAATGGAAGGGCATGTGCAAGGCAGAGAGAACACTGGTCTCAGTTTGTCTTCATCCTGATGTCAAGGAGAGGCAGGTGAAGGTTTCAGCAGCGAAGGCTGCCAGGTGGTGAGAACCAAATGAGACATCTTTAGAGAAGATTCAGTTCTGATCAGTGATGTAAAGAACGGCCCAGCTACCTGCTATACTCCTCGGCCTAGACACCACCACCATAGAGGGAGGGGACTGCAAGCCAGACTGCAGGCAGAGTGCCGAGGCTGAGAAAGTGAGCGAAGCCTTCTGCCAAATGGCCTTGCTCTAGATAGCATCAGCTGAACATATCAGGAGATGAGACAGCCTGCTATGAGTCTTGACTGTAGCCTTAATGAAAGCTGCAATGCTTCTAGAGTCACAAGCCAACCCCTGGGAATCCTTGGAGGCTACAACACCGGATGCCGATATGCATGAGTGGAGGGACCTAGGGCTGTGTTAGTATGTTGTGCTTTGTGATTATGGAGAATGTCTAGCCCAGAGCAGGCCTCTCTTAGCAGACCAGTCTCGAGAGTTCTGCACAGCTCACCTCACCTCACCCCATGCAGCTTGCTCCATCCCACTGCAGCCCATCCTGCCCCACTTGCATCTGCCACACTGCTGCTCGGGCAGCTCACCTCTTGTCCATTCCCAGAAGCCTATTGGCTTGCCTACTGCTTCTTGAGTCAAACCTAGTCTAATGGTTTTACACAGGCAGTCCCTTCCACACGACAATCCTGCCAAGCTCCTTTTCTCCTTGCTCTACCTTGGCTCAAAGCTTTCCTTCCTTAGGAAGGCCTTTCCATTTGCCCCAATTTTAATTCTCTGCCTCCAATCTGCGCCCATCCGCTGCCCTCCCTCCTGTTCTTCTTTACACTGGTTTATATTTTATTTTGTTTTTTACCCTGCAGTTACTAATTTTGTTGTTTATTGCCTTTATCCCATGATTAAAACTAAGTTCTGTAAGGAAGGTGTCTTCACTAATTATAGTTCCTAATACATATTTCAAAATTGTCTATTACTCTAAGACACAGTAGCTACTCAGTAAACACTTGCCACATCAAATACCTACAGGGCACTCAGCCTCACCAGAGACACAAGCCCTTCTCTCATCGGAGCCCTGAGGTACTGGGATTGGCTTCCTTGGATGGCATTTGTGAAATGTGAGACCAACAGCCTGTGCAAGGTGAGGAGTACACCGGCTTGGGTTGTCTTTCTCCTGATCCCTAGGAGAGCTAAAGAAGACCAAGCCTGCTTGCTCAGCAGTTTGAATTCTTTACATCCTGATTGTAGCCCCCTCCTTCATTGCCTCTCTATCTCTCTCTCTCCTCCCTTATCCTTGCTCCCTCCCTCTCCTAGTCCTCAATAAGGGGAGCCCTCCTCCCCTAACACCTGACCTCAGCCTATCAAATTTCACCTGTACTACCTGTATCCTCTTCCTCTATGGCCTGGCAAGGCAGCCCTGCCAGGGGGAAGTGATCAACACTGTGGGGCTAGAGTCCATGTCAGCAGTAGTCTCTACTCCCCATAGTGTGGGACCCACAAGGAGACTGTGCTGCCTATCTACTACATCTGAGCAGGAGGTCTAGGTCTACATCATACATGGTCCTTGGTTGGTGCATCAGTCTCCGTATTGTAGTGTGGTCATCCTGCATTATGTGGCTAATATCTGCTTATGACCGAGTATATACCATGTGTGCTGGGTCTGGGTTACCTCACTCAGGATGATCTTTTCTAGTATGTGGTATTGTACCCATACATACAACTCAATTAAAATATAAGGTTTACTTCCAATACTTTGAAAGTTCTATTGCAGGCTGTTTAGGATAATTAAGTAATATAAGTTAATTGTTAGTTGATCAAATCATGGTCATGTCAATTACTAGTCTATTTTTAATCATAAGAATCCATATCCTACAGATAGCTATGATTCTATAGATACAAAAGGTAAAATAGTTAGATAAGGTCTTCAAAAACCTCAGAGATCTACAGAATATGGCAGTCAAAGATGTTTTTATTATTTTTACGATTCTTTGACAACAAGACAGCTTAACTGTTGGCAACACCCAGCCTATCTCAAAGAAGATGTTGAGCATCAAAGAACCTCCTTATGGAAATGGCTCCAAATGTGGCAAACCAGCCACTGGGGAAAAGGTCCTTGTTTCAGCCATAGACAGAATTCTACCTAAAAATGGGCAAACCTGGATGCAGGCAGAGTCGATAGCCAAACTCTGCTAAGATAGGGTAAGCAAGTCCTCAATAGTTCCTGCCTCACAAATATGTCTGTAGATATATTGGGTCAGAAGGCTCAAGATGATGCTCCAACATCATAGAATCATGGGTGACTGTTAAGGCAGGAAACTGTCTCTGTCATTTTCTTATTTTGGAAGCTGCTAACCTGAACTTCCTGTTTACTCAGGTAATTAATTTTTATTCCTTCTCAAGTCTCTAATGGCGTTGATGGCCAGCTAGTTTAGTTTTACAATTAAGCTTAGTTGTTTAGGGGTTAAGATGTTTTTAGGTTTAGATAGATGTTTTAAGTTGATAGAGATGAGATATGATAGATATTGATTCACATTCAAAATTTTAGACTCACCAAGATAGGAAAGATGTTTTCTTCAAGGTTGCCAAACTCAAATAGACAAAACATTATGAATGTAACATATTTAGAATTCCTGATTGTTTTGTGGTTCTTCTTGCTGTATGTAGTTTATTGTATTTATATGTAATAAGATAAATAAATATGTAAAAAAAGGTAAAGATAAAGAAGGCCAAGCCTGTTCAAGGTGAGGAGTACACTGGCTTGGGTTGTCTTTCTCCTGATCCCTGGGAGAGCTAAAGAAGGCTAAGGCTACTGCAGTATTCAGCAGCCATGGACCCCAGCTCTGCATTGTGGGATGGGTGCTATTACAGCAGTTAAGCCATTTGGCCTCTTGGAATGCTGGCTTGATCAATTTCAAAAAGATGTTGCTGCATTTCTCATCTTGGTAGAAAAACAAATGAGTCCCCAGACCTAGTAGAGAGCTTGGCATAACACGATCAGGATGTAAAGTGAATAAACGATAAACAAATTCATTAGTAAAAGAGATAAGATAGCTGCTGGTGAGGAAAAAGGACATAATGCTTTGTGTGTATATGTGAGAGTGTGTGTGCATGCATGCATGTGTGTATATGTCAGTGTGTGTACATGTGTGAAAGTCTGTGCATGAGTGTGTATGCATGTGTGTATGCATGTGTGTGTGTGTGTCTGTGTGTGTGTGCATGTGCGTGGTATGCACTTGGCATGGTGCTTGGCATCTAGTAATCATGCATTCCCACAGCAAATGTTCTTTGAGTGCCTACTTTCTGCTAAGTGCGGCTCAATGACTGGTGATTCATGAATGAACTCCTGTTCGGTCACCCAGGACTGGACAGCAGAGAGGCTGTCTGTAGAAGATACACTGACTAAAATGGTGGTTCATATAACATGGTGTATCTCGTGAACCAGAAAGCCTCACTGCCTGTTCAGACACAGAGGCAGCTGGCCCCACGACCTTCCTTTCTTTTCCGTCATCCCTGCCTCTAAGAGAGCTATGCTCTCCTCAGCCAGCCAAGAAGTGAAGACAAGAGATCTCGGCTCATCTTCCCTGGCTAGCATCTATCTCCACAGGCTGCACCCACAGACCAAGCCAATTTAATGAGCATTATGGGCTGTGACAGGGCTCTATGGCTCTTTCCATGTCTGCTTGGTGTTCTCCAAATGCTTGAGAGCTAGAAGAAGGGGAATGGGGAGGCTAGGGGCCAGTTTCCCTCCACTCTCTCCACCACGCTTCAACAGTATGGGCTCAGTGAGCTGTTAGTCCCATCTGTGTACGTGACAATGGCAACAAAAAAAAAGTTAAACTGCCACTGAGGACCAGGTGCTGAGAATTAGTATTTGTAGTAGCAGTAGCAATAGCAGAAGGACTAGACCGCATATATACTACAGCCTTGTCATGTGCCGGGCGCATGCAAAGCACTTTGCGTACCTTCCAAGTCCAATCTGAACCAGTTTACTAAACTGATACACAAAGGAAGAAAATGAACATCAGGGAGAAATCTACAATCCTCCAGATACCTAGTCTAGAAAACAGATTCAAAGGAAGCAGTTCAAGCCGGGAGATCTTGGTAAAAGCCACTTAAGACTGTGTGGCCTATGCAACCTGCCTACCCTCTAGACAGTGCCTTTCTCTCTCTAAGGGCATCAACCCCCCCACACACACACCAGTTACTTGGGGTTTGATGAGTGAATACATGCAAAGACCTCAGATTCATTCTTAGCCCATGGCACAAGTTGACAACTATTAGACATTACTTATGACATAATCAACTAACTAAGCCTAAGAACTCCAGGATGACATCGTTTTGATATCTTATCTATATATTTAAGCAACTACTTCAGGCTTATAAAGTTCAAGAACTTCACAACTTCTGGAAATATCTTTTTACTTGTCACTCTGCATGTGGCAGGGTATATGTGGGGGCAAGTAGTCCTAAAGCCCAAGGCATCCTACCGGCTGTGGGTCTTTGGGCTACATAATTCCACACCCTTGAAACTGAGTTATATTCCCTTAAAAAGGGAAAATTCTGACCCCTATGTGCAGAGCTGCTATGATGATTATGGGAAAAAAAATCTCTGAGAGACCCTGAACACAAATAACTGGGAGAGAGAACTAACTTTACAAGTAAATGAACAATTATTCCTAGAGTCATAATCACTTGCAATGGAGATACTAAATGTGGGGCTTTTTATCACTGTCTGGTAGGTGGGGCAGGAGGAAAGATTTCAAAGCTACACATATAGCTAGAAATACACCCTCCTCTTTTGCTTTCTTTTCCATAAAAAACCCTTCTAACTTTGCCTCAATCTAGGTGGAGCCTAACACACACAGCTAGGATGTCTGAGTGTCCTATAGAACCTGTCTCAAGAATGAGGGCTCTGCACGGTTTCCCTCAGTTCTTACTGCCACCCCAGAATGCATTTTTATGACGCTGAGGGAGAAAGAAAAGCATCTTAAAAATGTCTTAGTTGTCAAAGTGGAGGGTGATATGAAGGAAAAAAATGTACCTAAGAGATAGAAAGAAAAAACAAGGTCCAGTAATACTTCCAGCACCTCCGTGGCTTGGTAGACTGACCAATCTATTTGACCCTAAATAGTGGCCACCGAGTTTGGAACCACTGGGTAAAGATAAAACACAAGAAATGATACTGCAAATCACAAAATGATGCTGTCTTCTGTGGTCACAGACTTCATGACCACCAAGTCCTAGAAATCTGCACAAGAGGTGACAATCAAGATAGGAGGTAGCTCTGCACTCCCACCCGCCTCAGTGGGATGTGTTTCCTTAGCAGCTGACTGACCTGAGACCTTTGGCTCATGTATGCATCGTAGCTGGACCCGTGGTACTTGGCCGTAAAATCTGGGCTGTAGCCAGCATCGCAAGTGCACGGTATATTTGAGCACGGGGGCTGTTTCCTAGGCCTATAAACCTGTGGGAGAAAGCTACAATGGTTAGGTGCAGGAGGGGAGGATGCTAGGTGCTCAGGGAA
This sequence comes from Acomys percivali, assembly GCA_907169655.1. NCBI lineage: Eukaryota > Metazoa > Chordata > Mammalia > Rodentia > Muridae > Acomys > Acomys percivali. The sequence goes on along the minus strand of OU015746.1, from coordinate 103,255,773 downwards.
GGAATCAGGGAGAAAGCAAAGGATGCTCATCTTGACTTTCTGAGGCCAAGTGATTGGAAAACCCAGTGTAGAAGATGCACAGCCCCAAACAAAGAGGTCAGATAAAAGCAGTCCCTGAGCCTGGGGGCCAATGCTAGTGAGGCATGCCACCCCGTGGAATGACCGCAATGGCTGGCAGCAACTGAGACCCTCCCTCTGCAAGGAGAAGGTGCCCAGGCGTGGCAGTGTTCTCTCTCTGTCTTTCAGCAAGGCAGTCCCTATAGGAAATGGACTCAAGCTCACTGCCAAAGAATGCCTTTTCCTTCCCGAGGAGGGGAAGAGTTGACATTTTGCAGGCTGAGGGGGCTTAATCCAAGGTACTGTGTCCAGCACAGTTCATCTTAGCAGCCAAAGTGTCAGTCCCAGGACCCCAAATCCATGTGGACACTCTACATGGTAACCATGTGCCATTTGGAGAGTTTCAAGGCCACAGGTTCTAGGTGAGGTGTGGCAGTCACCTTATGAGGTCACACACCACTGAGCTGAGTTGTTTTTATAGAGTAAGAATCTGAAGGAGTATTTTTAACCACTGCTTTACCAAAGTCCTCAGCATACACAGGAGTGATTTGCCCACCCTCTACACATGTTGGGGAGAGAACACAGGCATAGATAAGTTCTCTCTACCACTGAGTGACACCTTGGTCCTTTCCCAAGGTATGTATGGAGAAGAAACAACATCTGTAGATTTCAGTGATGGTTTTCCGGTATACTTCAGATGCAATTAATTTCTACTTAAGCTGCTTCCAGAAACCCCTCCACAAAGCAAAGAGCTTTCTGTAAAAGTTAGGACTGTCTCTCTTTCCATTCTGTAAGGCAAGTACAATGGCCTGGAGAGAAGGAATAAAGGATAACGGGGCCAAAGGGGTGACTATAAATTAGACTAAGTAATGGCAGACAGGTCTCTAAGCCTAGTCTAGTGGGACTAGAGCCGAGAGATGCTCTGTCACTGAAAGATACTAGGGGAAACAGCTGAAGAGCAAAAGCTGGAAGAGGAGAGAGAAAGGAAGGAAGTTTTGGAACTAGATGAGGGGAGTTCTTCCTAGAGCCCACAGAGTGAACAAGATCCAAGGGAAAGAGTCCCAGAGTTTAACGAGGCACTCCTAGGATTTAATTAGAAACGGAAGTTTACTGAAAGGAAGAGAGCTGAGAGAGCTATGTCTGCAAAGATGATGCTAATATAAAAGAAAGAAAAGCAGTGCCAGCTGCAAACCACACAAGCCGGGCCGCCGCATGCACATCAACACAGAGCAGCAGGAACATGGTGTTCTAGCGACAGTGCAGGCTGTTTCGCTCCTACCTGGTTGCAGCTGCTTGAGCCTGCAGAATGGACACGGGAGAGCGAAGAAGAATGGCAAAACCCAGGGAAAGCACCGAGGAGGCCCCAGACCCAGCAAGACACACCTTGCGTGCAGGACGCCCCACCTGCTGCTTTAGCTGATGCACCAGTCGGTCTTTCTCCCGCTTCAGCGCCATGACTTCGTCCTGGGTCTTTTTCTTTTTGGAGGCAGACAATTCCAGCAAGGCAATGTTTGCATCTTTTTCGCTGATGGCCGCAAGTAGTGCTTCCTGTCTGGTGAGATAGAGATGATTGTGATCCTTTTTTTTTTTTTTTTTTCAAAATGAGAAACACAAACAAAAAAAAATCCTCAAATTACTGGGATTTGTAAATTCAGTTGAGTCACTAACTACTTTCTTTGTGGAAAAAGAAATATCCACGGTACTTAAGGTGAAGCACATTTTGCTTTCAGATGGTCAAGGTAGCTGGGTCAGAATCACTAAGACTGGCTCATTGTATCATGGAGAGAGGGTTCTTTCAAAGGCTTCAGAGATACAGCTACAAATTAGAAATGAGAAGGGATCAGGATGACATATATTCCTAACTCAGCTCTACCAAGCCACCCATCAAGCCATCCATCATCTGCCAATAAGACTCCATGTCTCCAAGACACCCCAACAAAACCAGGGAGCAAATTCATTACCACATGACATGTTTTCATCCCATGCCAGTTAGGGAGCTTTACAAGGGTCTCCTTTCCATTTTCAATTTATTTAGTCAATGTGACCCTTTTTTTCATTTCATAGGCACTGTCTGTGTCCCACAGCTCCTCAGCCTCCAGATTTTAGGCCCGACATGTCTCCAGTTACCATCTCTCACAATGATGCCCCACCTGCCACCCTGAACCCCAGTTTAGAACTTGCCACATCATACCATTTAATTTTCCCATGGTTCCCTTTGTCACTTGACAGGAGAGCGTGTATTTATTACTTGTGATGCCCTATGAACTTAAGACCTCATTTATCCTTAGTAGTTCCAGCTTCTAGAAAGAGCTGTGGGTGATCAGAATCATTGGTTCTACTAATAGATGTGCTCATTTTTTATGTTTTATAAACTTCAAAAACATAATCGTTCTTCCTCTTCAAAATAAGAAATGAAGAGACTGAATGAAAGATGGCTCAGCAGGTAAAGGTACTTGGGCCACGAGCCTGACAACCTGTGTTCAGTTTCTTGGGACCCAACTCCACAAAGTTGTCTTCTCATTTCCACATGAACACTATGACATGCATGCTACCCTCACCCATCATGCATCCAAGGATGTGCATGTACATGCACGTGCACATACAAACAGAAACACTACTAATAAATAAATATTAAATATTTGCCTCAATTTATTTATGACCGCTGGCTATTTGGAAATTTCAAGTGGTTTCCTCCCATTTTTTTAGAGTCGCTTTTTAGAAATATACTTGTTAGAAACTGCAACCTGGGATGGTATATGGGGTATTTTTTGACAAGCAAATGACTTTCTTGGGTGTGTTTCATGGATGTTTTTCTCTGTCCCCACCGCCTGGGTCCCTTATGAAACATTCTAGATGCTTCAGAAGATCTCATAGCTCCAGGGGAGCTATGGGAATTTTGCATGCATATAAGTTCCAACACTAAAACCTGGTCATGCGTTTGGGCTGTAGTCTCTCATCCCTATTATCAGAATTGCCACCTTCTAGGTGTTTGGACAAGGAAGCCATTATTTGGATCTCATGCATTGCTACTTCTGGACTCTTCTAGTGCCTGGCAGTAAGAGCTTCTGCCAGAGGCGCAAGCTGAGCTGTGTGTGAGTAGAACATATCAGGAAAACATCTCCACCTTTCAAATGAAAACTGTTATAGCTCAGACTACCAGTTTCACTAGGCAACATCTTGAGATGGCAGACCTGCCCATCACTGCTGCGCTGACATGGCTGTGCGGCTCTCCAAATCAAGGAGAGCCCACAACGATCAGGGTTATAGCCAAGGCTTAGCCCTCATGGACTTCTCACAAACACATTTTAAAAAATGGTGATTGAGAACTGCAAATATTTTTATTTGACGTTTTTGAATGGCTGAGCCAAATTCCTCCAAAAGGCGGGGAAAGCAGAAATGCTTTATCTAAACCTTGCGATCTAGTCCAATGCTACTCATTTTCTCTAACAGGCTGAGATACAACACGCAGGGCACTGCAACATTTCACTCCCACCCCTAAGCTGATATCAACAATCCTTTTCCCCCGTGAGTGTTAGGAAGCTTGCGGTAAACTGTGCTCTGTCCCTATGGATATTTCTTTTATATGTTGCAATTTAAGTCTTAGTGGTGATAAAAGTCTTAGTGGCATGTGAAAACATCTAAGTTTGCTGAGAAACTGTTCATCAGGAGTCTTGCATTTCCATACATTTTAGAAGCAAAGACATTATGTATATATTTTTTTCTGATAAATCTTCCCAGAATATTTGTATAGCAATAAGCCTTGGAGGACACAGGTGGCTTCTCTCTGGGTCAGAGGGGAGATATGCTTACTATGCCAGATTATTGTGGTGAACAATGGGCAAGCATGCTGCTGTTTATTATATAGTACTCAAGCTCCCTAAGCCTGGGGTTGCTCTCTTGCAATACAAACAACTGCTCATCTGGTCTCTGTGGGAGTAGATGCAAACCTGCTACTACTGATCTCTGGGTTACCAGCAATACAATCCTTTACATCTTCTCATCTCTTGCACTCTCGAGGGAGGCGGGACAGCCTGCTGCATGCCACCATAGGTGGTCTCAAACTCTCCATAGTTCTTGAGGTAGGAGTGAATAACAAACAGGATCCTGCATGGTGATGGTGCAAGATGTGGACTCATCTTTACCAGTTTTCTGCTTAGCCCTTTCCACGTCATTTCTCCCTCCCATAAAGCGCCATCAGACTGAAGGTTCAGAATTGTAAGCAAATCCTCGAAGTCAGCAAGAAACAGCAGGTACAAGCTTCCGAAGCTACAGAGGTATAAATGTTTGCAGCAAAGCTATTTACGTCCTGTGTGTCGTTCTCAGCCCTGATGTTTAGATAGGGGCACAGAGTTTTCACATGTGCAAGTCTGAGACAATCTAGCTTTACTCCCACTAGAAAAACGTCAAGAATCTCCCAACAAAGCTTTCTATGCCTGCTTTTGCCCCTTTGCCTATTTTCTTCTTCCAGAGTTTGATGTTACCCAGCTTTAATAGTAACCCCTAAATGTTACCATGACCAAAAATTGGTCATTCAAAACTTCCCTTTCCCCATGAGTCTATAAATCAGGGTTCTTTCCTTTTATAATACGATTAAAATAATAATAATAATTAATCATAACAACATGAATAATGTCATCATCATTATTATTGGCAGAAATAGAACCAGTGAGTTATGTATGCATGGTAAAAACTATGCCACAGAGTTACACACCTAGTCTCAAATTAATTTTTAATTCTCACTCTAGTGTTAAAGAAAAATACAAATTAGTTTCTAATTCTTTTTAGATGTTATCACCAAATATAGCTCATAAAACATTTTTTGTAAAAAATATTTTTAAGGCCACTCACCAACATTAATATTCATAAAAATAATCTATGTGGTTCTTCACATGTTTTATTTTGATTGATCAATATGCTTGTATTATGTATGCTTGTATTATACAATTATAAAATTCTCAGTAAAATTCATTTAATGAAGATCTTATCCATTTTGAAGCCTTCAATTAAAAAAATGGTCAGAAACTAACATGAATCCCCTTGAGTAAAAAATTGTAAATAACTGTAATAATTAAATTGAAGAAGCTATTATCAGAAGATAACAAAAATGTATGAAGATACAAAAGTATGACCACCTCACCCATCAGGGTTTTGGAAAAGGTTAAGGCTGTTTCTAGCTGTATTTGTACAGCCAGAGCAGCCAAGGCTTTGCCTTGGCAGGGTCACTCTGGGGCATTTTATACAACCAGCTTTACAAAATAACCAGAGGGAAAAATCCACATCTTGGTTTACTATCTACAGTATTTTAAATCACTATGAGCTAAATCCTGTGCAGTTGTGGGTTTTCATTATCTTTTCTTTAAAAGTATTCTCTTTTTTCCCCTGGGCGTGGTAGCACAAGCCTTTAATCCCAGCCCTTAGGAGGCAGAGGCAGGCATATTGCTGTGAGTTCGAGGCCAGCCTGGACTACAAAGCAAGTCCAGACAGTCAAGGTTACACCGGGAAACCCTGTCTCAAAAAACAATAAATAAATAAATAAATAAATAAATAAATAAATAAATAAATATTCTTTTTTATAGTGATACTGAACACAATTTAGTAAACATGACCTTCATTTGGCCAGCTCTACATCCTACATCTAAGCCTGGGCACTCACTTGCCAGTATATTGCCAGAGAGAACCCATATTTCAGTACTCCAGTGAAACATAAAGGTATTCTTGAGAAACGATGGGGGAGTGGGCTTAAGTTAACTATTTCTGCTTGTCTCACCATGTAGAGAACTTTGGTTAAGCCATTTGAAAAATAAAAAATAAAAATAAAAATATTTGCAGTTCTGAACCACCACTCAGAAAATCCATATTTAAGATTACCAAGTGACAAGACACTTGACTATAAATGCAAAGAAAAAATTCTTTTATTTTTGTTCAATAAATACATTGCCTCCTGAATCCAAGGCTGGATTTGCTCTGCCTCAGAAGTTGATCCTGTCCCACCAACCAGAAATGTTGCTAGATCTTTAAATCACTTTCAGCACTCAATCCATTATTTTTCCTTATTCACAGACAACATAAGAACTATGTATAAATACATCCTTAGTCATTTAATAGAGTTAAGTACATACTGGAAGCTTGCAATACTATCTGCAGAACACTGCTATACTTTAGTATACAGTTACTGAGGTGATCTGTCTGGGCACCAAAATATAGCTTAAAATATGAAAAGGAAGCCCAAATATGCTAGCAAGGAAGATAAGATAATGCAAAGAGAAATAAATCTATGGGGCCTGCTGTGTGCCAAGCTAAGAAAGTGGGATAGACAGCGTTTTATCAAAGTGCAGCCTAAACACACGTCAAAGAGAATAACTTCTTTAACAAATATGGGCAACAATGGAAGGGAAGAGGAGGAGCCCTGTGCCCCTCGTGCATTTAGTAGGGGTTAACAATGGATAAAAATATGCACAGGAACACACTTAATAACCCTCAACTGTCATTCACTTTGTAGGAGGTAGTCAAGACACAGCTAATAAAACACTGAAAAAAATGATTTTAGCCACCCTGGAAAACATCCTCCAGAGACGCACAGAAAGAGGGCTGAAGGCTACCTTCTGCCACGATAAATGTCTCCTTTTGTGTGTCGCCCGTGGCTAACCCTAACAAGGAAAGCTCCGGGATCGGCTGAGGGTAATACACGGCTCCGACACTTATCACCGTCAATTTAAAAGGGCGCACTGTAAACATTTCTGTTTCACTCCCTGCTGCTGTCTTTCCATTAATGATGATTTGAGCTTGGAGAGGGGAATCGAAAATTAATTTTAAGACTTACAAGTAAAGTAAGCCAATTAGGGACTGTTATAAATTGGACTAGGACAGAAGCAGGAATATATATATTTTTTCTTGTGGGCTCTTTTTTTAGTTAGATGACCCATGTTTAAGAACACATTCAAATACAAAAGCAGACGCTTGAAAAAAATGCATTCCATTAAGAAACATTTGGATAATGACATATGAGGGTAGACCTACATTATGTATAGTGTTCAGCCCCGGGCAGTCATGCTCCAATCAGACTGTGGGGAAAAAAAATCCGCTCAATCAACTTTTCCCAGCTAATTGTTGTTTTCTTTCCCTTCTGACCCTGAATCTTCAACGGTGACTTAAGACAGGCGGTGACGAAAGAGCTTGTTCCAAACAGCTTCTCTCGCCCTCGGGTGAGTGCTGTGATTGCTCCTGGGAAGGGATGCTCCTTTGCCTCTGCTTTAAAGATATCTCTTCAAATAGCAACTGGAGATGGAAGTGGTTGTTCTTGTTCATTAGTATTCACCCTGCCTATGGACACAACGATGGGACGTACTAGCATAAGAGCTTTTACAAAAAAAAAGTGAAGTAACTTACAACTTCCTCAAGGTATGATAGACAAGGTGAGACCTATTTGAGTTTCACTGAGGGCAAAGAACAGAGCGGATTCATATATATACTACAATGCAGTTTTCTCTGACACACACACACACACACACACACACACACACACACACACACACAGACACACACACACACACACACACACCTAAACCTGACCTCAAAAAACAGCGTATTCCAATTACCAAGAATTCATCCTTTGAAACTTCATCGCGCCTGACTAGGATTTCCTGTAACAGGCCATGGGGTCTTGTGGAAGTTCTTTGCTCTCTGTAGCAGCCTCCACCTAAATTCTAGTTTAACGTGTGACCCACAGAGGCAGAGCTGGTCTTCCTGGTGCGTTGCTCCTAGTGCAAGTACACTAAAAAGCTCGCTCTCATACAGAGACGCCTATGGCTTTGAGATGACAAATGCTAGCACACCTAGCATTATGTGCCAAAGGAGTGTTGGTGAACATGAAGGCAAATGATTTCCCTACATGAACCAAGTTCAAGGGCAGAGGAAGTGGTATGGCAGAAAGAGCTACTAGCCATCCCCCCTCCCCGCCCCCCATCTGCCAATCCTAACAGACAATTTCTTTCCCTTTGATAAGTTGAATGCAGTGACAATGAAGATGTGTGGAAGGGACTATTATCTATGTCTTAGCTGTGACATATGCCTGGTTACTGTGTGCTAGATCTAAAAGCAAGAAACCAGGGCAGGGGAGAACAAGGAAGGACACAGAAAGGCAGGGGAGGGCAGGGCAGGGTTTCTTCTGAGTACCATAGCTTCTTAAGAAGCAGCTTACCCTTGGGAATGAGATATCACTGGAGTCATTTAGAGATGCTACCAATCCTTAGTGCTTGAGCTTTGCAATCAAACATTCTGGGATCTGAAGGTCAGCTGTGCTTACTGTTTTTGTAGCTGGACAATCATTTAATGGCTCTGAGCCTAGATTTAGTTGTAAATGAAATGAACCAAGAAGAATAACTATAAAAATTAAATGTGACAATGGAGACAAAGACTTTTGCGCAGTTTCTGATGTTACCCCGTGATACACCCTGGCAACTGTTATTACAGAACACGGACACCATCAAATTTAGAGATTTGAAAGTTTTGCATTATTGTAGACCAGGCCCCTCTTTGTATTAAATATATCTAAACATGTAATGAGCCTCTTACTTTCAAGACAGCGTTTCAAAGAAACCTCTAAAATTGGTTTCTGTTAAGACGAACATTTGACTTTCATGAGCTGACATCTGTTTCGCAAAGAAACTTAAAGGAGAAAACAGATTTTGAGTGTGGAAAAGGGTCTGTGAACTACAAAAGAGCTCATCTCAGGCAGCCAGGCCTGACTTGGTTAATAACTGTTCAATGTCACTCCAGCCAAAAGGCCACACAGACATGGGCAGGATGTGATTTTATGCAGAACAAGAAGTTGGGAAATGGAACTGTGTCCTGAGAGGTAATCCTTTAAAAGCCAAGGTCAAGTACACAGTCTAGCCAACCCATGTCACACAACTCCAATACAACAACAAAACCCTTGTATTAAAAACATCTTTACATTAAATTGGTAAGCTTGGGAGGCAGGGAGGCTAAGTGGAATGGACTTCCATTCTCTGCTGCATGTGTCCAGTCAGATGTCTGTGCTTGATCTTTTCTGTCATATGTCTCTCTGTTGGATTTACGGATCTATGTGAAATGTAATGCCAGAGGCGCTGTGAGGTTACTGATGATGGATAGTGAGAAACCTTATGTATCTGGATTTCCCTGTGGGCAAAGCTTAGCTTAATGTCTACCTAAACGGAATCTACTATCTATGGGGATGCCATGACATTTGTCCCACAGTACTGACTTTTTGATTGGTTCTCAGCAACTGTCAGAGAATGAGTCACCTGACTTCAAGGCATAGCCTATAGGGCACTTGCTCATTTGTTCTTTTTTTTTTAATAGGCAAGTGGCTATGCATACATATATGTTTGTGAATGTATACAGTTGTCTAAAGATGATATACTTTAATTTCCCTATACTATCCATTTAGTACTATTCATTCTTTACTTTTTATAGAAAGCAACAAAATGTACTCCTGTATCTTGAAATAGATATTTTGATTTTTTTTATTCAGATCTACTTTTATTTCTAATGTGTATCTGTATATATCTATATATGGATATACAGTGTGCGTTCATGTGTGCATGTGTGTGTGTGTGTGTGCACACACGCGCACATGCTGGTGGAGGCCAGGATGGAGTGTGAGATCCCCTGGAGCTGGAGTTCAGGCAGTTGTGAATTACCACGTGTAGGTGCTAGGAGCTGTACTCTGGTCCTCTGGAAGAGCAGTAAATACGCTTGATCAGTGAACATGTGTCCAGTCCTAACAATTCTCTTTTTAATGTCGGTATTTTGTATGAAATAAAACCTCCTTTGTCTGTGTTACACGGATTCCACTAATACCACAAGCAAATTTTAATGAAAAATAAAATAGGTTGTCATTCTATTGCTATGAAAAGGAAAGTTGTGAGGGAAAGGAAGTACCCCTGAGAATTGTGTTATTATACCATCTAAGGCAGGGTTAGGGTTCTAGGGAGCAGCATCTTTGTAGATACATTTATATAAAATCGAGTTTCCTGGAAGCATTTTATTTAACATGCTTTTGAGCCATGAGAGACAAAAGGCAGATGTAAACAGGGGGAAGGAAACAGTATGTCACATCTGTGTGCTATGAGTGATGTTGGTGGCCAGGAAAAAAGTCACGTTTCAAGGTGTAGTAAGAAAACATAATACCTGCTAGAAAAGGCTGAGAGAAATATCTACCAACTGAAAGCTGTTCTCTACTGCTGTGCATGCCATGAACTGGCTAACAACTTAGGGTCATCTTGAAAATCTTTTGGGGGGAAGTCAATGCTTCCTTGTCAAAGATGTAATCACTCATGTGGTGCCTCAGTTACTTTGAGAAGTCTGGATTTTAGGTCTGCCATCTCGTGGCCGCTGCAATAAATACTGATGTTTCCTTTTCCTGTCAGCCCTGCTTCACCCAAGTAGCTTTAAGTCTAAAATCTTTATGATTAAAAAAGTACCAAGAGGTATTTAATTTTTTAAAAGAAAGAAAAGGACATTGCCACAGAAGAGATTCATTTTGCCTTCTGATTATGTTTCTGCCAACATTTTTCTTTTGATGAAAACATAGATTCAAAAGATCATTTGTCAATTACCAATTTATAGATAGCAGGTTGGGCCTGATGAGGAATCACTCAAAGGTAACAGACCTCAGTTGATTGGTTTTTGTATGTTTTTATGGACTTTAAGTTAGAAGGAGATCACTTAGTAGACACAAAGTTACTTCAGCATTTATGTACATGCCATGGAGTCATTAAAAGAGCATCCATAATAAAACATGAACACTGATAATTATTTATGAACCAAATGACTGATTTAGATTACACATATACACTTGAACATTGTGATAAAAGAAGCAAGACTGTGTGTATCACAATTCTGACAAAAACTGAAGAAAAATTGCTAAGATATCATGAAAACACATTCACTGCCAATTGTGTGCATCAACAGGACAGAAAACTAAAGTACACAATGGTTTTCCTGATGAGGTTTTTGCCAATGTATTGTGGACTTAATATAAACAGTGGAGGGGGAGTTTATTCAATGGCCGTGAATGAATCTCAGAGCCCAAGTTCCATATGAATGGAATTGTGCTTCTGCCCACATATACCTTAAGTTCTGAGGTGCTAAGCAACTAACTGATAAAGAGACATCAGTAGCAAAGAACTGCAAAAATAAGCCAACAAAACTGGGAGAAAAAAGTTCTATTAGTTACCTGAAATTTCTGGATCCATGACCACTGTCCATGGGACACTGATGGTGAGCTCTGTGTCAATGAGCAAGGGAATTCCAGACCAGAAAACCATCATAGAATGAGAGTCTGGTAAACTACCTGGATGTTCCACATCTGGAAAGAATCGTGAGGGAACTAGCCCAAAGCACAATGCTATAGAAAGCAGCCTCAGATTTGCAGTATGGGTGGCCCTGTGGTTCATGGAAGTAAAATTCCCATCCTGGGAGGAGTGATTGCTCTAGGTGGGAACATTTCTGATGCTAAATTATTAAGTCCAATTAGAACTAAACAAACTCTTCCAGGGGGGTGTTCCCTGACCATCTGAGAAACACTAACTAGATGGATGACCAGAGTCTGGGTTTTTCAATGAATTCTTCCAATTCATTCACCATATATTCACCATGGGTTCCTGTGTACCAGGTACTGGGGACAAATGCACAAACAGGATAGAGTCCATGCCAGCTTCAGTGGAATGTATGATGCTGCCAACCTCAGAGACCCTCCACACAGTCCTGAGGCAGCTGTGATGGTGGCACAGAATGCCAAGAGACAGCCTATTATTATGGAGAACAAAAGCAAGATCTTATGGAAGATCAGATAGCTGCACATCCTACCAATCCACCAGCTGGGCATGAGAACCCACATGACATTCCAATAGCAGGTGCCATATGGTGGAATATGCCTTAACAATGTCCCCTTGAGCCCTATTGTGTGTATGCTGAATACCTAGCACAAAGCAAAGACTCTACAGCAAGCAGAAAAGTTTGCCTCATATCTACAACTGAAAGGTTGAGTGATGGGAAGTTTACTTTTTGGGGTGTGTGGGTGTGGGTTGAGACAGGGTCCCACTGTACAGTCCTGGCTGTCTTGGAACTCACTATGTAGACTAGGCTGGCCTCACACTCATAGAGATCCACCTGCCTCTGTCTCTCAAGTGCTGGGATTAAAGGCATGTGCCACTACTGCCCAGCTTTTGTTTGTTTGTTTGTTTATTTATTTATTTATTTTGGTTTTTTGAGACAGGGTTTCCCTGTGTAGCCTTGGCTGTCCTGGACTTGCTTTGTAGACCAGGCTGGTCTCGAACTCACAGTGATCCACCTGCCTCTGCCTCCCAAGTGCTGGGATTAAAGGCGTGTGCCACCACCACCCAGCTGTTTAGCTATTTATAACACATGCCAACAGATAATTTTTTTAACCTTGAAGATTTAAAAGGCTGAGGCAATTCAGTGTCCATCACTAGAGGCTATCAATGCAATGTTCAGCACGGCCTGTCATACAAATTAGAGGAGTCAGAAGGGAATTAGAAGTCCACAGAAGTGACAGAACTCAGCCCATTATTAGAAGGCCCTAGACCTGGAAAAGCACTTAGTGAGAAAACATCCTGGTGACCAGACTCCAACCTGATACTGATTCCCCTTCCCTGTTACCGCTCTGTTGACTGATTGCTTTGAGAGCAAATCATCCATCTCTCCAGACAGCCTGGAGGCTGTTCAGCTCACAAGCTGTACCACTCTTTATATCTGAACTTCGAGTCATAAGAAGTAAGACAGGAGGCTAAGAAGAATCAGACTACACAACCTTTAAGTGGACTTTCCAAAGTCCCACTGAAGAAAGGTCCAATAAGAATGTCTCTTTAAAGATGACTGCATGCCTACAGGCAGTGTCATAAAGGGACAATGTAATATCCTCAATCAATATCCTTGTCTTTCATATTCATAGAAAATATGCTAGCACAGAACTTCATGTCATGTGCTATGAGCAATAAGTAATGGATGAGGATTGTATATTATTCTAGCAAGTAAAATGAAAGAATGTGAAAACCAAAGTAATAAAAAATAGATGAATAATAGTTGGCTTTTGACTCTATAAGGATAGAGGTTAGCAATTACTGATAATTCTCTTTGTGGTTACTATACACATAGGCAAGGCACAATGGAGCACATTGTTTGATTTAGTCCTTTCAAGATAGCCTTTAACAAAGTTAACACTGTCATGGTAAAGCTGAGTGGGAAGGCTGTGAGGTTTGAATGAACTACTCAAGATCTTACTGTTTTTGAAGGAACTGGGATTTGGATCCAGGTGTATTTGACCCCAGAGCCTGGACTTTTGGACCTTTCTTAAAATGTTTGGTTGTTGTAAAGAAGAAATGTCCTCCTGGTCTGGGAGGATGGAGCAGGCTTTGCAGAGGATGACAATGATGTATGAAGGCAGGAAGGACTAAGAAGGATTGTGGGGGTGGGGGGAGGGAAGGGAGGGAAGGTGGTGTCCAGATGGTTTGTCTGAGGAAAAGCTACAGGAGTCTAACATTAGCACTGTATCTCTCTCTCTTGCTTATATACATGTTTTTAAGATGCATCCATTTCAGGGGTGATCAGCAAAGGAAAGGTGTGGTCAAGCTAATTAACTCATAAGTGTCAACTTAAAGACTATTAATTAAATATATATGCATACATATGTGCATGTGCACACACACACAAGCAATGGGCATTGGGAGCAAGAAAGATTTAACTTAGTCTCTGAAAATATGAAAATATGTTAACTAACATATCTCCTGGAGAAGAGAAACCTTCTATTTCAAAATTTGGTAATTGGCTTTCCTCACTTTTGCTGTTACTATGCTCTTTTCTTAAGTGATGCTAATGGTAGTCAATATTTGGACAGCCATATTTAATTTACTATCATAATTAGATTGTCAAGCACATGTTGTTTTCAAAAATGTTGTCCCATGTTTTGGTCCATGATAGCCAAAGTCTAAAGAGTACCCATTCCATATTTGAATATGACTATAATTAGGATGTATCTGAGAAAACATGTTTGTCCCTCCTTTATCCTGCACAGATGGGGGGGGGTCTATCTTTTTCTTCAAAGACTGTTTAGCATTTCCTTAAATATTGCTGAGGATATCACATCGGCTGACTTTAAAAAATTAATCTAAAGCTATTTTTTAAACATAGTGACTATTCCTGTGATAATGTCTGTTTCAGATATGACATCCTTAGGAAACAGGTAGAAGCCTTTTGGCTCCACAAATAGCCCACATTATGCATGGGTTTCAGGAAGCTCCCTGCTTCCCCAGTCCTGCAGGAATCTGAGAAGGAAGGACAAGCTCAGTTAGTTCATGTCAACCCTTGGGAAAACCTCAGACCTGAAGGTGGATGGAAGGTCCAGTGTGAAATACAGTAGCTGCTGCCTCACCCTTCACTGTTCTTTTTGGAACAATTGGGCTTTTAACTTGATTCAATGTATAAATTGCTGGAACTTAAGAACAAGGCAACGATCGGTGCCAGTGAAACATGCTACCTCTTTGCAGGACTGAATTCTTGGATCACCTTTCTGAGAGTATCCTAGGATCTCAACTAGGTCTCAAAGATGGCAGTCATAGGTGGGTCAGAGGGAAGGCAGTGGCCAGGTTAGCAGGTGAGCACTACTCAGTACTGGGTGGCTGCTCGCCCTATCTTTGGAAGGTTTTCTGTAACAACGGAAGTCATCTTGAGCCATCCTTAGACAGAAAATGCCAGCAAAGGACACACTGTGTAACTCAACACACATTTTCATTCATCTCTTGGGACTGAAGCTGGAACTGATTCTGTCTAGCTTAGCAATTGAGTTAGGAATTAGAAGGGAACACGGAGAGAGAAAGCGAGAGAGCTGGTGAGTGAGCATTAGGAAGAAGGGTAATAAGGTTACTCCAATGGCAGCAAATCCTAAACCTTTCTTGGGAAGACCTACATTGATATCATGACTTTGTGACAACCTCCAGGCTTAATGGGAAAAAATGATATTTGAGTTTTCTGAAAAACAAAACAAAACAACAACAACGACAACAACAACAACAACAACAAAACCAGTTGATCAAATACAGGTCAATTAGATATGACCTGGCATTCCCATCATTGGGAACACACCATTGGGGTACACCAAAAGGATAAGTAGTATCTATGGGCTGGAGGCCATACTAGCTGGCATTTACTCTCGTGACTCTATTACCCACAGGGTCTACTTCTCTATTGTGCTGACCTTGGCTGTTATCAGCTAGCAAGGACCCTTCTTCCCATTCCAGAGAAAGGGCTGACCCTGGCTGTGGTAGGAGCATTTCTGCTATAGAATTGGTGATCACTACCAAGCAGAGCTTGTTTCTCCATTGACGTGATTCACAGAAGTCTACTGGTCCATTTCAAGTTAGCTGGGCAGTGTTATCCAGAATTCAGAACACCTGTACATCCTCATGTTGGAATCTCATAGCCTCATCCATCATCACAGGGTGCTGTGCGCTCTGATTGCATCAACTCAATCTGCGCAAGAACTCGCTAAGGGAGGTGTTATTTTGTCTCATTTGACAAATAAGTTAAGAAAAAAAGAAAACAGAGAGGTGTAAGTCAACTTGACCAAGGTAAAAATGTCTAAATTGCAAACTGAAAATTTGAACTAACCCAGCAGTCTAGAGTTGTTATATTTTTAAAGAGTTAAAAAAAATTTTTTTTAAAGTATGTGTCCTTGTATGCAGGTGCCCTCTGAAGCCAGAAGATGGGGGTTGGATGTTCTGGAGCTGGAGTTGTCAGCCACTGAAGGATGCCCGGTGTTGATTCTGGACCTGCACTCTGGACTTATGCAGGTCCTTCCACCAGGTCAATAGAGGCTCTTCAATGCTCAGCTGTCTGACGTTTTCTACTTTGTAGTTGGCTTACACTGTGATTCCTCTTTACGCAACACAGAAAAAAAAATACATGTCACTTTAAACCCAGGACAGATCTCAACAAAAGTCACATCCCTAGGTCACTATGCTACTGTCAGTGGAAAGAGCCCAGCAGAGCTCTATGCATGATATGTGTGATTATTACTTGAGTTGACCAAGGAAAGAAGCCAAATCTAAAAGATTCTAACCAAATTTCTTGAAAATAGTCTCAGATTGTGACAAGACTCAGCAGGCACAGCCTACCACAAAGTATTCCCAAATGGACCGTGAGGTTTCAAATGCCAATGAGAAAGCATTGAGAACTCTGAATCCCCAATTTACTTCTCTTGTTGGTATACATGAGAGGGAACCTAAAAATTAGAACACGGAGGGGGGGTGTTCAATAGGAAGTCAGCTGAATTATAACGTGTATCTTGGATCAGTCACTTGATTTTAGACATCCTAGCTATCAGGTCTATGCAATAAAAATGCCACCTAATACCAAGTCTACTGATAAGATCACATGAGAAATAAGGCCCATAGAAAGGCATCTGTCAAACTGCAAGATCCTACAAGGATTGGCTGGCATTACTGTCTGTATCTGTCTACAAAGCTTTACTTTCTAAATTCCAAGTAGAAATGATGATATATGATTAATTTCAAGTAGTATCTGGTAGGGACATGCTTTGTGGCAGACAGGGATTCCATTGTTTAACTCAAACTCACCAAGCCAATGGTAAATCAAGAGAGCAAATAGACTGATAGATATCTCAACGAGGAGTCTATGGAAGGAAAAGCAATGAATGCTTCCAACTAGATTTAGTGTGATAAACTGTGTCCAACCCACTAGATATCTCATTATGCATATTCAAATATTCCAAGACATGGGGAAAAGTATAAAATCCAAAGCACTTCAGGTGCCACACTTTTTGGATAAAGGTTACATACCCAACTTGTACTTATCCTCTTATGAGGTATTATATAAGAGAAAACAGGTAAACCAGTTAGCACAATTAGTTTCATTTATAACAAGCACTTATTTCTGTTATAAATATAAACTTATTTATTGTAACCAATACTAATGGATTTCATAAATTTACTATTATCAGCTAGAAGATAGATGTATTTGAAATTATCAACTTTTAGAAATTAAGAGAAAAATTACCTTAAAGGAGGATCAGGGGGATTTTAAATAACAATGAACTGAATATTTTTCCTCTATATAATTTCCTCTATATACTTATTCATTCCCAGGATTTACCAAAGTATCAAATTTTCATCTCTATATACTTAAGAGAGTATAAGCAAAAAACAGCAAACTAATTTGTCTGATGAATGGACAAAAAAATGACCTGCCTAATAAAACTGGTGGTATGTCCAAGACAGCATTTTCATTCTGAGCTTTGACCTTCTTTCTTAATTCCTGAGCAGGACTCTTTTGAGTCAACACAGCCAAAATACATCCTGGAGGGGGTTGAAGAATTGGCAAAATTATATTAGAAATATGAATTTAATTTGCTTTAAAGAAAAGAATACATGTGGATATATTAGTTACTCATCTTTACCTAAGGATTTTTAAAAATCTCTCAATATAATGGAAGAACTATCAACAGTCTGATAATAGTTAAATAAATAAAAGACCCATCTATTTATTTGTAGTTTCTTTTGGAACTGCAAGAAGACCTGGGACTCTGTTATGTTAAAGAGATCTGAAATTCTTCAGCCTTTCAATCCTAAACAATACAATGTGAGCTGTGACCATTCTTAGCTCGAACTGAATTAAGATAAACTATACATTAATGGATACTAAAGAAACTATAACAGCAAGGTAACTGCATTATACAGTGACCAGCAGCACTCTTCAGATCACTCACTGTTCGGCAGAAATCGGAAGGTGGCAGGTGCCACTGCTGTTTTTGTAATATGAAGACAAAAGGTATCACATTTGTGGTTTTTAAAAAATAATACACAAATAAGATACTCCTGGTTATATTGATAAGTTATTCATCATTCTCATCTTAGCCATTTGCTCCAAGATCCATCTACAACTCATTTATTTATTTCCCCCATGAAGACTGCTTACAATTCCCTTATTCCAAATTTGAAATACTGCCCTGTCTGTGAATATAGAAGCCTAGAAGAAGTCCTGGTAATTGGTGCTTTTAGCTGCCCACTTAATCTTGCTTAAATTGCCAGCGTGCATGAAGGGGGACATGACAGAGAGGCCCAGGTTAAGTAACCACCGGATGGCAAACACAGGGGATGAAGCTCATATCCTGGGAACGAACGAACAAGTCACAGATGAGGAGCGCTCACTAGCTGGAAGTGAGGTGACAGCCAACTGTGGTAGTTAGGACGTTACTGCTTCTGTAAAGGCTCAACCCAAGCACAAAGTGGACGTGTAATCTCCAACTCCCCAAACAGCCCAATTTGGCCACTAAAGATGCTGTTTTACATTTCCAAACATTTTCCCCTGTCACTACTTTTCATACTTCAGTTCTCAGGTTGTACATATCCGTTACCATTAGAGCAGCCCCCTTTGAACACTGAATCATGGAGGCATTTGTAACTAACTGCCAATGGGGCCTGCCAAACAAAAACTCCCTGCTGGTGACATGACCACCTAGTGACCTCTAAAAATGTTGTAACAATGTGAAAAATAGCTCCCTCTTGTAGGAAACAGCAATTTTTTAAATTAAACGTACATCGAATGTTCACTTATATACAGATAAATGGTGTTCAGAGTCACCTTCTCTGTTTCCAATTTCAATCTTTTGAAACCCAGCCCAAACCTAAATAAATAAACGTTGATACTAAGAAGAAACTAAGAACTCAAGAGCCTTGTGATTTTGCAAACAGCTTTTTTCCATTTTCTAAAATCTAAACTCCCAGCCAGACAGAGAACAGGTAATGAGGAAGAACAGGCTTGGCAGTCCCTCTGTGGGTCTAAGCTGAAAAACACGTCAGGCAGCAGTAAGTGGCTATAATTTGGCAGGCTTAATGTCTTTAAAAGTTTGCAGCTTGCTTGAGGAAAAAAAAATCTAAAAGCAGTTAAAACATTTACAAATTGAAATACAAACGCTAAGCTAAAGAGGCATCCTGGTGAGATCTCATCATCCTGGGACTTTTAAAGGTCATCTTCATGTGCATCTTTCTGTACCTCCAGGACACAACACAACAGGAGGCAGTCTAGATTACTAAAGCTGGTCAGTGGGAAGGGACCTGCTGCTGTGGCTGCTGCTGCTCTGTGACTAACATCAGTGCATTCCGCTATGCCACTGACATCAAGACATTCAAGAATAGTCAGACTTTAAGGTACGATGTGGTGTGCCCAGCAAGACAGAGGAACTGCCAAACTCGGTACATCCATGAGAAATTTCTAAGGCATTGGGGGTGATGCCTTCCTGGTTGGTTTCTCTCTTGCGAGTTCCAGAATCAGAGGTCTCAGAGCAACAGAGGTGTGGCAGGTCAAGGCTGTCTGACTTTCAGCTGTCTTCTAGTACATTGGACGAAGCATTTGCAAACACTTGCCCAGGCTGTAAAAATTCAAATTGCTTTTGAAACATGTGACACCAGCCACCGTTTCATTTCAAGCACCTAAGGTGCCCTGATGCCTCCAGCAAAGGCACATGAGTCTTTCCCACCTCTTGCACCTCATGTCCTTCCAAGGCAGGGCACACACCTTAGAGTTCCCTCTCTTGAAAAAAAAAAAGAAAGGGGATTTATGTTCTTCTAACTCTGATTAAAAAAAAAAATAAGGTACAAAAAAACGTATGTTTATATTAAAAGATGTTCATCCTTTTCAAATCTTAGCTTTCACACTGACTTTATGAATCAGTTGACACATTAAGTTCAATTGCGTTAGCGGAACACGGCACACACTGAATTAAAAAACTGATTCCTCTTGGCACTGAAGTGAGGTAGTACTCAGAAAAGAATAGCAAATCATACCCGCATGTAGGCATGGGGAATTCCTACCAGTTCAGTGACTTCTTATTCTGGG
>OU015746.1:103214665-103235792 GCA_907169655.1 Acomys percivali | reverse complement strand
ACACACACACACACACACACACACACACACACACACACACACGGACAAATGGTCACACCTTTTAATTCTAATTTTTCATAGTCAAAAGAGCTGCTTTTCTTGTCTCCTTAGAACTGTACCTCACATGTTAGATGGAAGAAACTGCTAGTCATGTTTTAAGCTTCTCGGACATCCAGTGTTTCCCAGCATGTCTGTGAATTGTGCCTGGTGAGAGTGACCCTCTGGTATCCCCCAAAGGTGGCATGGCTTGTTCCAAAACCATGAAGAAGAGAACGAACTCAGGTTTTACTAAAATGTCCTCTGTGCAAAGACTATATCCTACTAAACATTCAGTCTGGAAGGATGAGTAAAAAGACTGTAGCTGACATGCTGGAGGACTCTGAAAATGGGATGTATCGAAATATGTGGAGGGGATCTCGTAACTGGAAACAGTGCTTCTGCATGTGCCTGCCCGACCCTCCCAGATGATCATGCCACACTTCTGAAAGCTCCACATCCTTGGAGCTGCTTCTTGGTAAAGATTAGGACGAAGAAGTCCTCCCGGCCTTCTCTCAGCTCTAGTGATCCTGCGTGGCCTTCAGGATCTTTGGTCTTTTCAAATTCCTATTTTTATCTTATAACTTTCTGTGTCAAAATCCTGGTTTCCTAGGACATACTTAGCTTGCTTTAGCTCACAGGCAAAACAAACCAGCCATTTAATCTAAAGAAGTGTATACAGGATCTTTTTGTTCTTCTTGTTATATGCTAAAAGTTAGAATGACTTCATTGAAAAAAAAAAGCCCCACAAACTGCATAATGTTTTCTAAGAAGATTACAGTCAGTTTTCAAGAAGGTCAATGAAGCTGAATGGATCAAATGCCATCTCCAGTAAGTTCTCCACTGAAAAAACAAGGCTTAAGCATATTAAAATAGCTGAAGAATTCAAAACATGATTGCTAAGGTGAGTGTTCACCATCAACTTCCACCAGATAAGATGTTTCATTGCAGTTCTTTTTGGTTAGCATCTGACTAATGTTTCAGTAATTTTAGTCCTTTGTAGTGGAATTTCAATTTGGACCAACTTGTACTCCTTAATAATTAAGCCATACAGCAAAAGCAGCTGTTTTCCACAACTGACAACTGCCCCAGTTTACCTATCTGTGCAATGCCTCCTTCCCCAGGGACTCAACAGAGCATAAATCAAAGCACACTGCGCACAGTGCTATAAAAGAGGCACAAGCCCTGAGCTGAAGCCCTGCTGTGTCACTGATGCCTGTCCTTATGACAGGACAGTCTTACTACAATTTCACAGAAGCACAGGATAGGTACTTCCACCATTCATGGAAAACAGGCAGCACTCTTACATGATCTTGCACAGGAAAAGGGGGCTGCCACTGTCTTCTCATTTGCTCCAGGAGCAGGCCAGCCAGGGCATTTTAAGTCTCTTTCACTTAAAAACAAAGATTAAGGTAAAATAAGATAAACATGGTAACTTCTATTCTCCATTCAAAAGACTAAACAAGAACAGCAAAGTAACATTAAAATTTACTAAAGTATGGAGAAGACCAGTCTTTCTTAGCTTGTAACGCAATCAAGACAGAAAAGAGGGGTTTGGAAAAATCTAGTCTTCAGTGAATCTAGTAGTTAATTTCACAGCTGCACATTCCTTAAGTTTATGTTTCTAATTATCTGAATGACTGACATTTTTAAGTTTTACAGTTGATTCTGAGGAGCAGTGCACTTAAATTTACACAAAGTCTATTTTTACTCTTTAACGAAAAATAGTAATTAAGACATACTTGGCTTTAATAAAGTATTCTTTGTACTTCTGAAGTTTTAGCATGCTGGTTGAAAGATCTTTTAAAAAATTCCAGCATGGCAACTCTTTATAATATAATCATTGCTATCAAGGCTTAACCTTTTACCTGCAGAGTGTCAGCACCTCTCCCTGACACAAACCCCATACCAAACAGTAGTCCAGGGTCAAGGTTATCATGCAAAAACAGCACAGGTTCAAACCCATTTTCTAATAGAAGAACAAGGCAAATCACAGTGCTGACACAGGAACAAGCTGACATGGAAAAGCTACAACATCATAGGTAAATTAATGTGCTTCCAAGTGCCCAGGGTCAAGGAGCAGCCTGGGCTTGCCAGAAACACATTGCAAAACTGTTTTATCTTCCAACCACCATCCTTTCACTGTCCATAAGGAAGTGAGCTTCTCACTGGGGCACTGGAAGTTTCATTAGAAGCACTTTAGAGTCTGGCGTCAGTGTGTTTAGTAAGAGCTATACTGACCAATGTGATATCTTCTGGACAGAGAAGTGGAAATAACCTTTAATTTAAAAAACCATAATCAGGGTAGGCAAGTCTTAACTTACCTAGCCTGGTGATTACACAATGAGACACACACCAACACACTAAAACGTTTTTTCATATATACCTTGGAGAGAAAAATAGATGGTATAAAATGGTTGACTATGAATGGATGATAATGGCAGCCAGTTGGAAGAACGCCCTGAGAACATCACCATTAAATGTGCATTCATGATTGAATTCTTCTGTCTTCAGACTGTCCTGTATGATTTATATGGAAGTCATATGGCACACATAAGCAAATGCTATAAAAATAACTCTCAGATAAATAATGCTACATTTTTGACACATCTAATAAGCATACAAAGCGTGAGTTAACCAAGGAACAAACTATAGACCATGGTAGTGATTTAGGAGAGCCCAGATTTGGTTGTGGGAGAAGAGTACCTAAAGGGTATGACATAAACCTGTGAAACAAAGGACCAGGATGAGATACACATTTTAATACAAAATGAGGATGCAAGCCCAAGGCAGAAGGGGGCATGATGAATGAGAAGGCAGGGAATCAGACTAAAGCATTACCCTGGCTCACTGTGTGCAGCAGAGCCTGGGCCAACTTCTGGAGTGATGCTTCACCAACTGATGAGTTAGTACATTGACACTGATAGCACCAACGTCAGTGGTTCCTACTCTCCCTGTTCTTAAATGCTATCCCCTCCACTCTATCCGTTAGTAATACTGCGCTGCTGTCAGCTAACACGTTCCACAAGGAACAAGTAATTGAATGCTGGGTTTGGTAGGGAGAGCTGCCAGATTCAGCAGGCATCCAGTAAAGCATGAACTTCAGATAGACAGTGAACATTTTTTTTAGTAGAAGTATGTCCAGTTAATCACCTGCATACTTAAATGGGAAATTTATTCATTGTTAATCTGAGTTTTTCTTTATCTTAGGCTTCTTAGATTTATTTGGCAGCTACTTTTATGGCCCTTCGCACTCTGGTGCAATCACTTGCAGTTGCAGTGTGGAAGCAGCCATGACACACAGGAACAAATGGGGTTGGTTGTGCTCTGCTAAAATGTCATCTACATAAGAGGACAGATGATGGTAAAAGGTGACACATGGGCCATACAAACACCGAAAGCTGAGTCTACCCTGAATGAAATGCTAAGATTTAACAAAAGGATGAGCAACTTCAAACATGGTAGGTGGCACGTTTTATGTCAACAATATAAACAGAATTAGCCTTTGCTATTGCCTGCACACTATTCTGAGTTTTCATAGCTGCTTCTTTGTCCTGGAAAAATGTTTCTTATATTGTAATGTGCTGATTCTATAACCAGTAGGGAGAAAAATCAGGGTTTTATAGGTATGTATGTTCCTACAACCTTTACCTACAACAGACATATAAGTAAATAGGCCCTATCCCTACCTTCAAGGGTCTCACGCTGTATTATCAGGGCCATTACAAACAGTGTGTGGCAGGGGAGTGTGTGTGTGCTGGGAAGATGGCCCAATCAGTAAAGTGTTTGTCACACAAGCACTGGCACCTAAGTTCAAGCCCTCCATCCACCTTAAAAAGCCAGCCATGATGGCATGTATCTGTGATCCCAGTGTTAGGGCAGTGAAGACCTGTGGATCTCTAGGGTCTCCTGGCCAGCCAGCCTAGTCTAGTTTCAGAGTCCAGGTTCTAGTGAGAGGTTATATCTCAAAGAACAAGGCTGAAGACACATAAAAAAGAACAACAGCTTCTTCTTCCTCCTCCTCCTCCTCCTTCTCTCTCTCTCTCTCTCTCTCTCTCTCTCTCTCTCTCTCTCTCTCTCTTTCCTTCTTCCTTTTTTTCTTTTTTCATTTGGTTTTTTGAAACAGATGAATTTGATCTTGGCTGTCCTGTAGACCAGGCTGGCCTCGAACTCAGAGATCCTCCTGCCTCTGCTTCCCGAGTCCTCCGCATAAAGGCGTGCACCACCACTGAATTTCTAAGGTTGTTCTCTGGCCTCCACAGGCATGTGTACACACTTGATCATATAAATACATTCACGCCCACACTCACTCAATCACATGTGTTCATGTGTGTGTATAGCACACAGGTAACACACATACATGCACACACATGCACACACACACACATATGGTATCCCAACATTGCAAACTAGGTAGACTAAGTAAATCCATGGCCAAGACTGATAAAAGAAACTAAAGGGTTTCGATTTCATTTTGCTTATAGTCGATAAGGCTTGTGGATCGACCTCGATGACATATGGTATGGACTTAGGAGTTAACCCATAAAAGAGAGAAGCAGGAAGAAATGTGTAAATATTTAAACAGCTAATAGAGAAAAGACCCAGATAATTCATACAGTTTCCAGGGGGTGGGGGTTAGCTAAAGTAGCTGGAGATGGAAGCATCAGAGTCTAACTCTATTCAACTCAACAATTCTCTACTAAGGGCATACAGAGTAGGTCTACTAGAGCCTGTCCACACAATTATACTCTTACAAAAATGTGTAATCATGAAGACAATCAAGGAAGGATTTCTAAGAAAATGTCACCACTATCTGAGATGTGAGGAATGTCCATGTTTTGCCCACAAGAAATGGGTGGGGGTGGAGCAAATGGAAAGCATAGGCAGGTACCCAAGCATGGAAAGAACTTGATTATGCAGATGGAATAATGAGAAATTCACCGTGATGACAACAATGAAGATAAGGTGTTCCAGGACCCTGAAGATGAAATAAACTGAGACCACTGTCCCAATTAGTAGGTGCATAGCGATTTTGGAAAGGTAGAACATGGCTTAACTCAGGAAGAAGTGTCCAGCATCTCAGCAATGATGCTACCATCAAATGCTCTAAGAGCTCCAAGGGCCCTTGAACAGGAGAAGCAGACCATGGGAGAGAGTTCCTGCCTTGGAGGAGATTACATTGGCAAAATGTCACGTGCAATATGGTTCAGAGGAATTCTACCACCTGCCACCTGGGTGGCCTTGGGCTTTGGGTCTGGTGACTTTAAAGACTGATGGTTTCACTGCCTCTGCAGAGTGTCTATGAGGGTGAGGAATTTAGAAATCAAGGATAACTTGATATATTTTATAAATAGGATGTATTTTATAAATGGCACACATGCAGACTTTCTGACTTCTTTACATTATTAAATTTTAAACATACAGAAAGAATAACATAATGAATGTCTACAAGGCCATCCCCCAAACTTCACAATCTCATTTTTTGTTTCTGAAATATTTTAAAGTTGAATATCAGGATACTTCTCTATTGTTGTTTCTAAAAATTAAGAACTTTTCTCTATATGATAGAATCTAATCAAGTAAAGGCAGCTTTGCTTTACACTTTCTTTTAAAAGAGACACTAGATTCTCATCATGTAGTTTCCTGAAGACATTATTTTTTTAATGTTTAATTTTTTTTTTTTTGAGATTGGGTTTCTATATGTAGCCTTGGCTGTCCTGGACTCGCTTTGTAGACCAGGCTGGCCTCAAACTCACAGAGACCCACCTGGCTCTGCCTCCTGAGTGCTGGGATTAAAGGCATGCACCACCACGCCCGGCTCCTGAAGACATCAGTAGCATGCACACTCAAGCACATGTCAGACAGCAAGTGTCATGAAGCTGCGCAAACAAAGTCTCCAGGACTAGCATTCTTGGAGCCACACCTTTCCGGTTTCTGTAGCTCCACTGTGCCCAGAGCAGGGGCCTGCCATGCTTCCCTCTACATTTAAAAACATTTGCATCTTCACAGTACCGTCCTCAAGAGCCCCACAGTGCTCTCCAACTTTAGCAAAACCATTCACCTCTCCAAAGACGGACAGTTTTGACTTAACTTATGATTCCACAATAGCCACAACATATGAGAAGTGCATTCATAACCACTGCTACAACTTATACGCCATTTATCTTCCTTTCTAGTCAAGCTTTACTTCCAGGTAAGCACAAGGCACTACCTCCTTTTGAGAGCAGACTTCAGCCGTGCCTGCTGTAATGTGCTCCCTTTTCTCGGGAATGTGCACAGCGGGTCTGTGTTCACTACAGTCTCTCATCTCTAGCTGACAGGGAAGAACGACGATTACTGAAGGAGATACTGTGCCATTTGGACAAGCTATCAATTTTTTTCTTACATGTAAACGTAGTGTTCTGTTTATATCCTATGACTCTAAATTAATAAATTCTAAACTAGTAAGATTTCCTGATTCTTTTTATTCAATTGCACATGCAAATTTTGCTTATTATTGGAATAAATCTTTGCATGTGCCTGGTCAAATATCTGCTCAAAGATTTACCCACATGCCAACTAGCACCTAATAGGATCAAGTACCTCAGACTAGAGCAAGGGGTGTTCTTTCTCGGCTCTTAAACAAGGAGCGTGCATCTACACTGTGCAGAGCTGAATGTGAGTCAAGCAGTGAACGTGTGCCAGTGAGGCCCAATTTTGGCCTTCCCCTTTTTGGCACACACAGTGTTAGAGTCAGCTGCCAGATTCTACAGCCCTTCAACTCTGTGCCAAACTTTGTCAATTTTAAGAATGGCCGATTAAAGTAATTTTTAGAAAATCAGTTTTCATCCAACTAAAGACAACCTTAGCAGTTGTCAGAGCATTAATGTGCTCCCAAGCTTCCTCCTTATGGTCAGAAAAGTGAGTCATGATCTGGTCGCCCCTCCTCCCTCCCCCGCCCCCTCCATGCATGTCTCTGAGATCAATCATCTTTCCTTTTCTTCTGAATGAAGCTAGCATTCCTAAGGTGGAGATTTCAGCCCATGGCACATATTCATTGACTACACTATCCTCATAAATCAAATTATGCAAAACACTCAAAATCACCTCCCCCCCTTATTGACTTGAAAAAAGGAGATTTCTTTTTTTTCTTCCCCCTTTTTCTTCTTAAGACCTAAGAATGATCTGAAATATACTTTTCTTGGCAGATTAAGTTGCCCATCCATCTCCAGCTATTGGTACATGTTCAAACTGGTGTAATGGTTCTATAAGGGCTGATCCTAAAGCGTCCTGAAATTCGTATTTAATCTAGAGATAACTGCAGCAATCAATCTTTCCCAGGGTCTAAGAGAGCCATTGTATTCCACCCACTGACATAGCACACGCAGCTATTGTGATGGCTTTCCGCCTATGACTCAGAGGGAATGTTTTCAGACAAGCCAAACTGGCAGAGGCATTCTGGATAGAGGGAGCTCAGCATCGGAGAGAGTAGGCTGTTACGGAAGGCTCTTCCTTGAGGTTGAGGAAGCAGCTGTCCACCTCCTGTAGACACACTATATGAATACAAACACTGCCAGGCTGTCTAAAGGCAGAGGCTACGCACTAGACTGAAAGCCAGAGGACCTCTCGCCTTCATCTCTAGCATCTCTAATTAGTGTCTGCTCAGGTGAGCTTGGCTGAAGTGCATTTTGATAATGAGACCCCATGCCCGCCTTGTCCTTATCAACCTCGGGAAGAAGATAGCAAACAGCAACGGCATCCAACCTTCCAATGGAATGGCAGTGAGAGGCACGGGCTTTTAAAAGCTGGCCTAGTGCCACGGCAGAGGAAATGAATCTGCTCAGGTTCTCCAAACTCTGGACAGCACTGGGACCCAAGCCCTAAAACAGAAAGTAGACTGTGTGAATCGACAGCCCAGGCAGCCAGAAGAGCAGAAAGCCCAGCCCCCTGCAGACCTACTGAGGGCCAGCCCTTTAGGACTATGCCTATAGTTGCAGGGCCACTAAGTAGTTTGAAAAGGGACACCTGGCCTATTTAAAGGCTAGAACATGCAAGCTGGACACACAGAGAGGGAACAAAATCCAAAGCCAATAAAAGGGAGCTGTGATGGTCAATGTGGATTGATCACGTGACTAGGATGAGCAATCCAGAGGAGGATGGCAAAGGAGATGTACCTTTGAGGGTGTCTGTAGAAAAGATTAACTGGGCGGAGGGGATGGCAGAGCTATCAGGGACAGTACAATCCCATAGGAGGATCAGAGAAAATATAAAGTTGGGAGAGAGCTGCTAACATAGGCCTTATTATTTCTGCTTCTTCCCGCTCCTCTCTCTGTCTCTCTCTGTCTCTGTCTCTGTCTCTGTCTCTCTCTCTCTCTTTCTCTCTTTCTCTCTCGCTCTCTCTCTCCCCTCCCTTCCTTCTTTTCCTTCCTCTCTCTGTCACCTTCCTGGCTACCATGATGTGAACTGCTCTGTTCCACCGTGCCCTCCCCACCTTGATGCACTGGGACCGTGAGCCAAAGTTGACCTGTCACCTCTTAAGTCATTCACGTCAGGTATTCTGTCTCAGCAACAGAAAAAAAAATTAATACAGAAATAGACATACAAATTTTAGCATGTATCAATTTTAGCTGAGTCAGACCACACGGCAGAGTTGTAGAGCCTTGAAAAGCAACTCAAGGAGGTAAAGCAACTCAAGGAGGTAAAGCAGTGCTGGATGGAAGTGGTGGAGTCTGGTAGTGTGAAGCACATCTCAAAGGCAGTGATGGGGGAGAGGGGGGACCAAAGCCCTGGGTCGGGGGGCACTGAAACCCCTTACCGGGAGGAGTTCTAGGAAGGAGGTGTACATTTCCGAGTCTGCGTCTCACATCCAGCACACGATGGGAAGGGCTGACCAATCTCTGGGAACACCAGGCATGCTAGGATCTTGTTAGAGGCAGAAGAACTCTGAAGCGGTGACTTTTCTGAGAGCTCAGAACTTGAGAGAAAGGGCTGCTAGAAAGTACTCTGTGGGTCTCTATGCCTGAGTGTCTCAGCAGGAGTCTCTGGCATGAGTTACCTGCCCAGGGTCCCCCTTAAGCAGCCTGTCCTATCATGTTCTTCTGTCACTTTGGGGTTCCCAGATTGTATCATTTGGAGTTTAGAACAGTTTCTGCTCATTTGCTCAGTTAGCAGATATTTACTGAACATTTGCTGTGAGCCAGGACCCATGCTAGGCACCAGAGATAAAATGGTAAGCGGAATCAGCAGGGGTCCTGCTAACTTCATGGTTTCCTAAGTGAATGTGGGAGACAACAGGAAGGGAAGAGGTGCTAACTAACGAGCACAGTGGAGTGTCAACCTTAGAACCACTGTGGCATAGTTCATTACCATGTGGCAATTAAAAAAATGTAAATCACTCAGAAAGTTCTGTGGGGGGTTTTTTGAGGGAAGGGAAGGGGTGCAGGTTCCAAGCCACTACCACATTGCTCTATCGCTAACATGTCTGTCTGCAACGGGTGGATTGAGGGGCTGTTACAGACCCCAGAGGTACCAACAAGGCAGCCGGCTCAACTTGCCCTTGCTGAAATGACCTCACATGACAGACACCCAGCACCATTCACTGTCACTCTTCCGTCCACCCCTGCTTCTCCCAAATGCTTTAACTGCCAAGAGAAAAAGTCTAAAGGCCTTTCAGGAGCTCTCTAGCCAAGAGTGTCATAAACCGGGGACAGCAGGCATGTGGAGGAGAAGCAGGGATGCCACAAGATGTGTGGTGGAGCCATAAAATGCAGCATCCTCTGGGGTTTAGTCAGCAACTATTGGAATCTACACTGTGTTCTACACGTACATGGATGGGAAAAGGCTGGTGAGCAAATCAGTACACCGCTAAGCTGAGAACAAAGCACATCTGTGCACCTACCTAGCGCTAAGCTGAGAACAAAGCACATCTGTGCACCTACCTACAAGTTAGCCCTTTGCACCGCTCATCTTACTTCCGGATCACCAAGTCTGTAGCCAGCGCTGTGACCCCACCCAGGGAATATTGCACAGCTCTCACTTATCCAGACGCGTTCTTTTAAGCACCAATGCCAACATTTCATGTTCTCTTTTTCTTACTTATCACTATCAAAATGTTATATTGCCAGGTGTAACTATACAAAATCTCTCACTTTAATTTTTGTTGTTATTGTTTTGTTTTGTTTTTTCAGACAAGGTGTCTCTGTGTAACCTTGGCTCTCCTGGAACATGCTCTGTGGATCAGGCTGGCCTCGATCCACAGAGATATGTGTGGTGCTGCGATCAAAAGCATGCATCACCACCACCAAGCTTCATGTAAAAATACTTTAATTTGTGCAAATGACAATTTCATATTTGCCAGCCTCGTATTTCCCTTACTTGCCATGTTCACCCCCCTGGACCTGTCTAGAACATTAGCCAACAGTGTTTGCTTTGATTAGTATATTCTAATGTCTAGAACAGTGCTTGGCATGAAGTAGACCTCAAACCAACATCTATGTCACGGACACGGAAGGTGGCTATGAGTTTCTGGTTCAATAATAATGATGATAATGATAAAATAAACCAAAATATTGGCCAGTACGCCTGAGAAAAGGCAATTTTTGTTAAAAATATCCTGGGAGCCTTGCGAGCACATGAGGGAAAATTTTATGTTTGTGATTTGGTTCACTGAATCCCTGGGATACACTGAAGGAACAATGATTACAGGGGAAAGAAAGTGGCCTTTGTGTATATACTTATCCAATCTGAGATTCTTGTCATTTCAGTCCCCTCCCTCCAAATCTAGGCTTCTACCCTGCCTGATGCTCCAATTATTCCAGCTAGAAGTCCATAATCATAATCTTTCAAAGCACATCTTTCTGGTTGTCCTGCCGAAGTGCAGCACAGCGATGACCTCCACTGTCTTTAGAGACCCTCATTTAACCCACACTCCAGAAGGCCTGCTGAGGGAGGAAACAGCAGACAAGAGGACACAACCTCACAGTCCACAGCAGTTCAAGAATCAGCTAGCCTGGCTGAGAAGGAAGTCCACAGGATTTTGTATCGAGGAACCGTCAACCTGGGCTCTAGTACAAAGAGCCCCATAGCTCATACATTCGTAGGAAAGGCCTTCCAATATAGCAAGGAAGAGTCTCCCCAGTTCTGTGGCCTGGAGTAGAGCAAACACAGCCATAGATTCCTAGACCCCATGGTCTTTCAACAGTTTCGTGAATACTGTGGTGCCCCCAGTCTCTTGTCTCTCACGCTCTGCCTTGGTTTGCAGGAGGGGCTGACATTTGTGCTCCCCCAGCAGCTGTGGGTCTATAATGCAAGGCCTTCCTGCTGAGGTGGTAGGATCTCTGCAGACCCTTGGCCCTCATCATGGGTGGCTGCTACCAGGTAGCGGGCACAGTCTGGCCCAGTGACTGACAGGCAGCTTTCTTCCTCCCTGGTCAGCCAGGAGAACGTAATCTGCCTTTCCAGCTGGTGTCCTTTACTTCCCATTTAAAAAACAAACCTTTCATTAATACTGACAAAGTTAAGAGAATGACACATGTTGCCAGTTTCAGGGACATAAAACACAGGTCCATTTTAGTTCTTGCCTCATTAAATTTGTTTTAGACCAACGCTTACCCCAACAGTGAGTCCATTCTCAAGGACAGCTAAAGAACACTTTTTTTTTTTTTTGTTCACTGTACATTTTAGGACAGCCAAGAGCCTGGTCAAGGAAAACCCCGCTTTCTCTAAAAAAGCCCCACATGTACCCCAGCTGTGACTCCTGTTACCCAGCTTCTAAACTGCCCACTGTCAGGGGCTCTCTGTCTTTAATTTACAATTTCCTTCTTCCTCCCTGACTAATGGTAAAGGGAATTGCTGGAGGGGGGGGGGAGGATGGAAAAAGAAGGGGAGCGAGGGAGGGAGACTGAATAAATGACGAAGAAGGAGAGAATGGGACAGAGAGAACACACTGACTTTGTCCTAACCAGGACTGACCAAAAACATTCCTTCCTGGTCTGCGTGTGAGGGGAAACTGTAGCCGGGGAAACCCAGAGGATCCCAGCCCAGCTTTAGAGGACAGCAGGCAGGTGAGCCTGGGCCGCAGCAGGAAGGAGGTTAAGGGAGGGAAGCGATGTGGTAGAAGCCTCGGCCCAGGCCTGTGGAGCTGGTACAGAGGTTGGTTCCACACTGAACCTGGGCCAGAGGGGACCCTAAGAGGAGGGCCTGCATACGGCAGAATCAGCACAGACACTCTTCTCATTATCATCTCT
This sequence comes from Acomys percivali, assembly GCA_907169655.1. Taxonomy (NCBI): domain Eukaryota; kingdom Metazoa; phylum Chordata; class Mammalia; order Rodentia; family Muridae; genus Acomys; species Acomys percivali. The sequence goes on along the minus strand of OU015746.1, from coordinate 103,223,532 downwards.
TTAGAAAGTGAGTCTTGAGGCTAATTGTCCAGGTAGACTCAGGTTACCACAGACAGACAAGGTAGCTAAAGGAAGCTTCCGTTTGTGCTGTTGTTTCAGGCCCCAGAACATCAGAGGCAGGAACCTGCATCACAAGTGGAGGGAAGAGAAATGAGTACAAGTCACTATTGTCAAAAGGGACAGGGGAATCTTCGTTGCCTCCAAAATACTCCTGAGGTTAATAGCTGGAGCTGGTGACCTTGGCCTTTGAGCCAGACTTCTTTAACCATGGACCATCTTTTTTTCCTAGTTGGTACCCATTTCATTAATGAAGAGAACACATACATAGAAACAGCATAGTGCTGGGCACATCGAACACACACACACACACACACACACACACACACACACACACACACCATTAGGCATTAACACTACAGTTAGTGTTAACATTAGTACCGATTGCAGTCTTTCTGTGACTGCGACTACATTCGGTCAAAAATGCCTTAGAAAACAGTGGATATGTCTAGAACATCCTCGCTATCTTTTCTTGAACACTTTGCTTACAAGAAAATGTCTCTCTTTTCTCATTTTCTCCCTTTGCCCCAAGAACAGTTTAAAAAAAACCACATACACACACATTAAAGAAACAAAAATAATATACAATGTATCAGAAAGAAATGTGATTTCTCCTCATGGACAGTGGCCCTTGGCTCCCAGTTTGTGCCGGATGTCAAAATGTCAAGCCATCAAAAGCAATCTTCAATTAGCATGAAAAGCCTGGGACTTGACGGTGGCACCTAAAGCCACACAAACCAGGTTCCCAGGCTACACCCTGTTGGAAACAGCCATTCCCAGCCAGAACAGGAAACAGATGCAACTGTGTTATGAAAATCAAACCTCACAGGTGCTCATTACGTGGCTAAGGAGGCCCCAGCCCATACCCAAGGCACACCTGGCAGGCCATCTCTAGAAGGTCAGTCTAGCAACAGGAGCGGACACCCAAGCACCCACCCAGACCTGTGGACGGAAGGCACAGTGAAGCCTTGAGTCTAATCTGGGCTCTTATATACTGCAGCCTTCAGCTCACTGGAAATGTTGGTCATTACCCAGAAAGCCAGATTTACATGAGTTAATTTACAACTTAAAGATGTGATGTTATGGAGCAGACTAGACTTTGATTTACAGTAAATTTCCTACTGGCATGAATTTTTATACACCAGGCTTTAGCTGATCCTCCAACCGGCAAATAATGCTCAGCAATCATACACCATTGGGCAAACAAGCTGCAGTATACACTTTTACTCTTAATCCTGTATATAAATTGTACTCGTTACACTTGTGTGGCTCTCCTCTGAATGAGCCTAGGAAAAGATGCCCATTTGGCATGCTGTTTATCACAGTGAAATGTGACATAATTGACTATTTCCTTGGTGAAGCATCTTTTAAATTTAGTTTTTAAGGTTTCTTAATTTTCACTTTTTGAAACATCTTGGTTATTCTTTGAGTAAGAGTGTTGGCTTAGGGGTGGCAGGTGGGGTTATCCTTTCAAAGTAATATATGCAAGTGCCTGTGAAAACATACTTTTTAAATTGCCCAATAGAAGTTTTTAAATTAGTGCCGTATCTGTAAATGTGAAAACTATGTACAAGGAAATAAATGAGTGGACACACATACACACACACACACACACACACACACACACACACACACACACGCATGCACGCACATGCGTGTGCACGCACACACACACACACACACACACACACACACACAAGATCACAGTGTTCCTTAACTCCTGACAGTATGAGTGTGGCGATATCTGCTCTACCAGTTTGTTTGGGTATGTCTGACTGTTTCCAAGACTCTACTCTTGACATCATGTGGAATGGTGTGGTGAGAAAGAAGTGGAGGAAAAATGATGGAGAAGTAATATTTTGTAGATTCCCTACTATGAGTGCACTATGGACGTGATACATAACACCAAGTTATTTTATTGATCAACATTGTTTTCAAACTCTTGGTGTTGGGAAGAAATAAAATTCAGATGTTGTAAAGGCAAACATTGAGAATCATATAATCTTAAAAATAGATTAAGCTTTACAAGAAGAGGAGTGTGTATGTGTGTGTGTGTGTATGTGTGTGTGTGTATGAGACAAAACCAAGAATATACAACAGCAACTCAAAACTAACAGCTGCCAAGACCCAATACAAGTTGAAGCGCAAGAGAAAAGATAAGTAGGCCAGCAAATTTTTGGTAAAAATTTATATCCAAAAATGTAACATTATCAATTTAAGAATACATGACAACTAAGTACAGACAAAGATGTGAACAGACAAGTCACTGAGAAGATTTGCAGGTGATGGATCAGTGGAAGCACGGTACCACAGCAACAACTGGAAAATGAAAAGTCAAACGATGTAATTCTAGACAGCCTTAGAAGGCTGGGGCAGGGGATCCTGAGGTGAAGGCCAACCCATGCTACAAAACAAGTTTGAGACCAGCCTGGGTAGCATAATAGGACTGTCTCTCAACCAAAGACCCAATCAACCAGTTGACCAACTGACCGACCAAAGAAGTCAGATGACAAATGGCCTGCTTCTCATAAAACTTAATCTATTAATAGAAAGAGGGGAGGAGTAATGACAGAATTCAAACAAATAATTCCAAAATGTCCAATGGGATATGACCACAACAGATAAGAGACTGGAATAATGGTTCTATATGAATAGATGGGCAATACTTCAAACATAATAGAACTTTGCTAAGGAACCTGTAAAGTGAAATGGGCATATAGTGTAGTGACCATGAAATAAATAAGAAACATTGTCAAATAATTGTTTCTAAAAAGCCCTGGGGTTGGGTTACTGAACAGGAGAATACTTTTACATTTTCAAGAACAGACATATTGTTTTGGGCTATTTAAAGATTTCCAGAAATATAGACTGCTTGACAATTTCATTTTTTAAATTGCAATAGCCTTGATATATAAAAGAAGAAGGCTCTGGTGAATTCAATTTGAAATATAACATAAAAGCTACAAGGCACAATGCCTTCACAGAAAGCCCAGCAACACATTAGAGAGAGAAAGATGGCCAAGTCGAGATTACGTGAGGAAAGAAAGGAGTGTTTTATCACCTAAGTTCTATCATCCAGCACTCTGATAAGTCAAGAGAAGCAAATACTTACTCAAAAAAGCCAATACTTCTTAGTTAGTGATATGTATCAGAAGCCCGGGTCTGACTCCTACTATAGAAATGAACCTCCACTGCATCTGCAGGGACCCTCTTTCTGTCTTATAAGTAGCCTTTGGGAACCTTAAACATTTTGAGGGGATTCATTTATTTTATGCACATTACTGATTTACCTGTGTGTATGGCTGTGCGTCACTTGTATGACCAGTGCCCACAGAAGTCATTGGAGGTCACAGAGAACTGGTGTTACAGACAGCTGTGAGCTGTCATGTGGGTGCTGGGAACCTAGCGTGCATCCTCTGCATGACAAATCCTTTTAACTGCCGAGCTCTCTATCCGGCTCTCAGAGCTCAATATATCTTTGTTTGAAAACTATGGATTGAGAAAAATGTTCAGGAGACTTTCCATAAAAATCTAAAAATTCTTGACATAAAATCAGGGAAAACTAAGAAAAACGCGCACATTTCTTTAATAAGTGTTATTTCATAAACATCATTGTGGCAAACCACAGGCAGAATCGCTGTCTCACCTCAACAACTCGCCACAACTAACCAAGGTTGTACATCCATTAGTGGCAAAATGACCCCCAACACTGGGGGGATCCTCTGGTGGCAAGGAAGGGTAGTCTGTGATGTGCTAATGAAAAGCCTGTAGGACTGCCTCCTGAAGCATGTCCAACCCACACACGCCCATGATGCCACCTGGAAATGCCCCGCACTTTGCAGTTGTGCCTCAACTAGGTCAGCTCTCTGGACTCCACCTTGGCAGCTTTGTTTTGCCCTGATTCACTGAGCTCATTCTGATAGATTCTGATGGCTTCTTTAACATATGAAGGTCACAAGGAATTCTAATCCTTCCTTGCAAGGTGCCAGCGACTTCTTCTCCATCTCACTGGTACTGGGACTTTGAAATCAGCCATGTGGTTAAAATATTGAGCAAAGACTTAGATCTTGAAATGTGCATTTATCCTTTCATTTATTTTCTTAATTCATGAATTGACTGCTGCTGTAGATCCTGCCTGTACATCTGTTTTAGATGTGGAAAATTTTAAAGTTCATTCATCACTTGGGTTAAGCTCACCAGGGTATGTCACATAAAGCCTACAAAGTGCCAACTTACAGTAGAACAATTATCTTTTCCTTTGCAAATCTAATAAAAGACTGAGCCAAGTTCCACCCTGCTGTGCAGTGTGTGTGCATTGTAACGGGACAGAGTAGTAACCGAAACACAGATTATTCATATACTTTGGAAGCAATTTCAGAGCCCTCTACACATTAAGCAACAAAAATGATTCAATTGTCCACTTGGTGCCAATGTTCACGACTCCTGAGTATACTCTACAGATACAAAGAGTTTGGTCTCTATGTTAAAAATAAGGACTTACAATTAGTTCTGTGTGTCTGTGTATGGGGATCTGTGAAAGATGCTCCCTTGCTCCCACCTCTGAGCATCAGTGACCATCCCTATTGTTTCCTGATGTTCACTATGAACTGGGCACTGTGCTATACAAATTACATGAATATCTCGCTTAGCCTTCTCAATTAACTTGTGCTGGGTAAGCAAAAATAGCATCCCCACTTAAAAGATGACTAAACTGGGGCTTGGAAAGGTAAAAATCATATGGCCCAAATACTACACAATACCAGCAAAAGTAACGTAAAGGGGAAGGTTTATTTGGCTTCGTAATTGAAAGGGCTATAGTCTACCATGGCAGGGAAGGTGTGGCCACCGAGGTTCTGACCATGCATCAGGAGCTTGTGTCACAGCTCGTCAGACCCCCAGTGGATCAGGAACTGGAGTGCCATGAGGGAAAGACGGCAGGACCCTCCAGGAGCACCCCAATGGCCTACACCTGATAGCTTGGCCTCATACTCAAAGGCTCCCACTATCTCCCAAACAGCGTCACTTGGGGGATCAATGATTCAAATATAGGAGCCTGTGATGAAAGGGACATAGCCACTGGCACTGCCATTCTGAACACATGCAGCTAGGTCTGGGAGTGTTGGCGATGGGTTTTGGCTAGATGGATAGAACAGAGGGTGAGTTCAATAAACCCCATTTAAATCAATGGCAATGCCCAGGCCTTAAGGTCAACAATTAATAAATGGGACCTTATGAGGCTGAGAAGCTTCTGTAAGGCAGGAGACACTGTCAAGAGAACAAAGAAACAGCCTACAGACTGGGAAAAGATCTTCACCAACCCTACATCTGACAATAGTCTAATATCCAAAATATATAAAGAACTCAAGAAATTAAACACCACCAAACCAAATAACCCAATTGAGAAATGAGGCTCAGAGCTAAACAGAGAATTCTCAACAGAGGAATATCAAATGGCTGAGAAACACTTAAAGAAATGTTCAACGTCTTTAGTCATCAGAGAAATGCAAATCAAAACGACTCTGAGATTCCATCTTACACACATCAAAATGGCTAAGATAAAAAATTCAAGTTACACCACATGCTGGCGAGGATGTGGAGAGAGAGGAATACTCTTTCATTGCTGGTGGGAATGCAAACTTGTACAACCACTTTGGAAATCTATCTGGCACTTTCTCAGAAAACTGGGAATAGGGCTTCCTCAAGACCCAGCTACTCCACTCCTTGGAATATACCCAGAAAATGCTCCACCACACAGCAAGGACAGATATATGCTCAACCATGTTCATAGCAGCCTTATTCATAATAGCCAGAACCTGGAAACAGCCTAAATGTCCATCAGTTGAAGAATGGATAAAGAAACTATGGTACATTTCCACTATGGAATTCTACTCAGCTATTAAAAACAAGTAAATCCCGAGATTGTGGACAAATGGATGGGACTAGAAATGATTATAATGAGTGAGTTAACCCAGAAGCAGAAAGACTCACATGGTACAAACTCACTTATAATTGGGCACTAGCCCAAAAGGCATGTCCCATGAAAGTCATCACTTACCAGGAGATTGGGACAGATGTGAGGACATCCTACTGAGACTCTAGGTAAGAGAAATATAGGAGATAGGGAAATAGGACTCAGAGGGTCCTAGAAACCTACAAGAAGAACATTGTGATGGGTGGATTGGGGCCCAGGGGGATCTGCTCAAATTATTGCACTAACCAAGGAAAATACAAGTAAACATTGAACCCCTACTCTGATCTACCCAATGGACAGGACATTCTCCACAGTTATGTGGAGAGTTAGGACTGACTCTGACATGAACTCTGGTGCCCGGTATTTGACCACCTCCCCTTGGTGGATAGGCCTGGTAGCACTCAAAAAAAGAATAAGCAAGCTATCAAGATGAGACTTGATAGCCTATGACCATATAGTGGGGGAGGAGGTTCCCTTCAGTCTTAGATCTAAGGGAGGGGAATAGGGTGAAAGCAGGAGGGAGGGAGGAATGGGAGGATACAAGTGATGGGCTAACAATTGAGTTGTAATCTGAATAAATTAATAAAATTGAAATTAAAAAATAAATAAATAAATGGCAGCATTTCTCTTGAGAGATGCATAATACAAAATATTACTGGACCGTGCATAGAAAGAAACATTCGCTCAGTTAATCATCAGTCCTTAGTAATGTCACTCCTGGTACATCTAGTACTTCTAGTACGTCACAGGAAAATATGCTATATATTCCTACACTGGAATATGTGTGGATATAACATAAGCTGGGGCAGACAACGTACTTTCATACCAGTTCTCATATTTACCATCTATGTGGCCTTAGATGAGATGTGCCTTTGAACACTAATTTCCTCACCTGTAAAGTGAGAATAAAAATAGTGGATGTCTATTAATACCTAGCATGAATGTCATGAGAAGCATTAGGTAAAGCTCATTTTCTGGATGCTTTAAAATGATCCCGGTTATTGCTGTCGTTAGTCACACTGGACCTGATTTGGCTTCTCAGTTATTTCTTAGGCAACAGACTATTTCACTACTAACTTCTCATTCTTCTTGCCGTATATAGTACCTTTTAGTTCTTAGCAGTTAATTATATTTTATCTTAAATGGGATATCTGAACAAGGAAGATAAAAAATCATTTCCAATAAATATACAAAGACTCAAACTGAATCTGTACTAAGCCACCGGCATTCACCTGAGAGAATTACCATTTCCTATTCCATAACACTGCTATAGGTTCAAGAGAGTTTCAAAGTCAAATCTAACAGAAGAGATCAGAGCTTAAGCGCCAAGTAAGTCTCATGGCTGCCTCTGAAAAGCAGGGGCTTTCCAAGGCTTTGGTTCTCAAGGGAGAGAATATCCACATTCTAGAAACTGCCTCTTCGCCCTCTGGAAGCAACCTCTCCATGCCAAGAGACTTCTGACATGGATCCATCCCCAGTTATCAGTACTGTGGACTCAGCAGGCAAAGGCACATTCAATCTTTTCATTCCTCCTTCTGTGACCACACAAAATAACCCAGAAAGCTTACAAATTAGCCATAGTAGCATAAGGTCAGGAGAGAGGGTTTTTTTTTTTTAGATGTACTTTTATTCCATGTGTATACATGCTTTGCCTCCATGTATGTGTGTGTGCTACATTCATATAGTGCCTAAGGGGACAGAAGAGGGCAGCAGATCCTCTGGGACTGGAGCTACAGATGGCTGTGAGCTGTCATGTGGGCACTGTGAACTGAACCCAGGTCCTTTACAGGCACAACAAGTGTTTTTAACTGCTGAGCCCCAAGACAGTGCTTAAGTATTTTCTTACATACTCAGTTAAACGTATTCACTTTGATTGTTGTTTGGCGGCCTTCCTACCCCTCTTCTGTCGTCCTGAAGACATGGGGAATGTAGCAGAGGTCCACCCATTTCAAACTGAGATCAAGAGACACATGTCAGCCTTAAAAAACTGAACAAGAATCTTCCTCCATAATTGCAGTGTTCTTCAAATGCTGGACAGAGAGAGCATGCCTTGACGTCAGCACGAGTCCACATCATTTGCTGTGAGCAGTCTCACGTTCTAATTCCCCTTATGTCTCTACTATATAATCTTCACTCCAACAGAAGAACTGTTAGCAATTCAAAGCAAGCCACAAGAGGACCTTACCTTCTCCTCTATGGACCCTTCCTTAACAACTCAGCCCTTCCGTCAGTGAGCCTTTCAGGTCAGCATCCCCCTCCATACTCCTGGCATAACTTGGGTTGTACAGTGCCTGTACTGGCCCTGGAAAAACTCTTTTTTTTTTTTTGGCAAAAGGAGCGACTATTAGAGACTCACCATTAGTCATAATGCAGAGAACAAGTGACTGTGAGGTACTCAGGCCCCAGTGATGTGTCTGCAATGCAGTTTCTACACCTAAGACTCAGGGGACATCACAGAAGAGGGAGTAGGAGGATTATAAGAGCTAGAGGACAAAGATGCTTATTGTGAGAGGTAGAGGCTTCTAGACGTGACAAGGAGGCTGCACCCAAGAAACCACACAGTATGGTTGCTTAAATAAGATTTGTGTGATGAATGCACCAGTTGACATGGCAATGCAGGCGGGGGAGATTTCACAAGATCCTACACTTGATGCAGAGCTACAGGCCACCAATGGCTGCAGAAAGAGGGAGTACTGTTTTCTCCAGAATCAAGCTGTGAGGTAAGTTTTGCATTCTCAAATGGCCAGCCCTAGATACATGGACATATGAGCCACACTAAAAGAACTCAGTAGGTGTGTGTGTGTGTGTGTGTGTGTGTGTGTGTGTGTGTGTGTGTGTG
>OU015746.1:103187331-103209893 GCA_907169655.1 Acomys percivali | reverse complement strand
GGAGGAGGAGGAGGAGGAGGAGGAGGAGGAGGAGGAGGAGGAGGAGGCCACCTGAGCACAGCCTTGGCTGTTTTCTGCTTCTTGACTCCAGGTACAATGAGACTAGCAGTCTCTTACAGTCATGCAGCCTTGTCTTTCCACCCTGATGGACTTTTCTTTGAACTGAAAGCCAAAACAAACAAACAAAAGAAAACAAACCCTTCCATCCTAAATCGCTTTTGTTAGATACTTTGTCTCAGCAATAAGGAAAGTATCAAAGGCAGCATCCCAGAAACAGTGCTAATAGAAAGTCGAATAAAAATGAACATACTTATGCAAGCTGAGCTCCTGACAAGCTCTCCCATTTATTATTTCCTAAAACATAGGCCAAGCTAACAAAAGCTAAGAAGGCAAAGCAAGCCCTTGGCATATAGCCAATGGCCTCCGTGAATCTCTCTGCTACTAAAAACCGGAGTCTTACAGAGACCAGAGAGCTACATGGATGCTGAGATACAGAGTAGAACATCTTTTTTTTGTAATTCAGAAAAGACAACAGGAAGGCAAATGCCAAGTCACTACCCAGAAGCGTCTGTATTTCCTGCCAAGAGGGAGGAGCTATGCTTGGTGATGCTGTAAGCCTGTGCTTTGCTGAAGGAGATGGATTAGTCTGAGCTGAGATCACTGGGTGCATTCTCATGTCTTCCAGGTACTTTACAAAGCCTAAAGATAATAGAATGTACAAGAAAGGCACAGGGAAAAAAAAGGAGAACTCCAGTGTTCAGATGGTCGACATCTTCCAAAGGTGATGAGGTGGTACCCACAGATTGAAAGAATCATGTGAACATGCCAATGGAAAAGTGTCTCTGGTAGGCAGTCACCACTGATGGATGTGGCATCAGAGTGAGCGAAATATACTAAGATTTACCTAATTCCACAGAAAGGCTTCCTTCACTATCAATTATGAGAGACTCACCAGTCCCAGACAGTTTTCCTTTGATTATTACACAGCTCAAGTTCCTTTGGCAAACTGATGTAACTCAACAACAGAACACTACTGGTAATCACAACAGAAAACTCCAAACTAATAACAACATTAAAATAGCCTTCTACCTAGACATATTAGTTAAGAGAGAGAGTGTATTTTCCCTTCCAGCGAACGGCCAATTTCTCGAAAGCCGGTCTGCAGTTAACCACCTTACCTCGATACATTATTCACGAATCAAGAGAGCAAGGGTAGCAGAAAAACTTGAGTGCTAGCTTCTACAGTCTCTAACTGTGGAAGAAGATGGTGCATTTAAAAGAGCGGGTTGTGCACAATCTGTGGGTAATTTTCCCATAGGTACAAATAGTGCCAGGTCTCAGCAGCACAGATATACAAATTAGAATTCCTTCCTTTCTAGTCCTATGAAATATGTATGGAAAGCAAAACCAGCACCTTTCACAACATGGAAATTAAATCCCCCACTGTTGGTGGGCCTTCCCTGGGACATGAGTTCAGCTTATATTTGGGAGTTCTTGCAGAAGCTAGTTCTATGAAACCCACATCTGCACTGGCTGGAAGGGGCTGGTGAGGACATTATTCAGTGTGTGGTTCAATACGCCTATAGAAAACCAGGCATAAGAAACTCCTGACTATCTGGTGCCAGGAAAATCTCTATCTCCAAAAACCAGTCCCTTTCCCCCTTTCCAGTAATGAGAACAGTACAATTTACTCTGCTGTCATTTTTGCCCTGGCTGCCAGGGACTTGAAGGCCAAACTGGATGATCAGCTGCAATGATTATAATAGACTCTGTGGCTGACAGAGTTATTTCCTCCAGGTTTCCAGGGATTTTGTTTTCAACTTCTGGTTTTGTTAATCCTGTTTTGTATATCTGAGTCTGTGGTGAGTACATGTGAGTGCACACACATGTATGATGGGGGGCAGGGGGGCGGGATTTTATTATAAGGTTAAGTTTTCTTTCCAGAAAGACAATGAACTACGTTCAAAATCGTAAGGGGAATGTCAAAATAACCATCCCCCTCCCCCCTTTTTTTGGTATAAACAACCTTGGCAGATGTGAGTGGGCACACAGATTGCATCTTCTCCCAATGGATAGTTAGCTATGGCTACATAAGTTATGTACTAGCTGCCATTACACCTAGGCATACTTTGTTCTGCTTATGGATTATTACTTTGACAAAATAATACATACTTATTTACGGTCAGTTCCTTCCAGAAAATGAATGCCTCTGTAAAACTTGGTCAAGTTCACAGTTATTGTGAGGCCCTGAGAGTCGCCTCTGATGGTTTAGCTGAACTTACAGAATTACAGCAGACAATTCTTTATATCACATTCACTGGATGTTTGAAATGGACCATCGTGTCACTTTCACTTTACTTCAGTGTTTTTTTTTTCTTAAGTAATACATATGAAATTAATGGTTGGTTTGCTTCAAATGGTCTATTTTCCTGCCCTGAAGCCTGTCCTATTAGCCAGCTTACATTTAAACATATTTTAGTCCTATAGATTTTCCACTGACTAATAAGCAAAACACAGCCTTCCACAATCCTAAGAAAAGTAAGTTAACTCTCTTTCAAATTGTTGTTTGGAAAAAAAAAAGTTCCACATTACACTCCCAGGCTTGGGACAACCCGGAGAGACCCCGTGAGTCTTGAAAGCATATCCATTTCCTTGCACGTGGGGGCTCTGCATCCTGGATGGCACAATGCACTCAGTCCTCCCTGTCAGTTAGAATTTAGGAAGTCATTTCTCTTTAATGGTTGCCAGACCTCCTGCATAAGCTGGGGCACTTTGCTCCACCCACGAGCTCCGCTGAGAATGGAACCTTCCCACTTACTTTCCCTGCGCCACCCCAAGAACACTGGGATCCCGCTGGCACGAAACTGTTCTGACCCTGGATCATACTGCCATACCTTAACAGTGGGGTTGTTGCAATTTGGTAACTGATCCCTTCCTGCTTAACTTGAGTCAGCTCATTTGCCTCATTCGACACCAGTGCCATGCTTCTGTAACTCCACCTCGCCGGCCCCTACCTCTCTCTTGCTTGACCCAGCTCCAAGAACAGCTAGGGACCAAGAAACCAAGGGGCCCACACAGGGACTCTGCATCTGCAGAGTGCCACCTCAGATTGAACCTGGGGATGGCCACTTCTCAGGAGTAAGACTTTGGGGGAAGCTTCTCAATTGTGCGGAACCTCTGTTAGCTCTTCAGGCAAGTGTGTGTTCTAATGACAGCACCGACTTCCTGAAGCTGCCTCAGCTATCCAGTACAGAAGCTACCAAGAGGACCTGCTCCCTCAGTACTGTGCTAAGTGCTGGTTTGATGGTTCCTGCACCCATAGACTTCCTTTCTGGAAGCTGGAGGATCAGACACTAAGTGAGCCTGTGAAAATTATAGTCACGACTTTTAGGAACTGTAAACTAAGTGGGCTGTGTAAAAAGCAGAAACCCCTAGAGTGAGGGTGAGGAGAGACTCAGTGGTAGAGAATGACTTGCTCCAGAATTTAGAATAGACAGAGGTCAACAAACTAGAGCGCATGGACCCACCACCTGGGTCTGTCATAAAAGTTTAATTGGAACCCAGCCACATCCATGTTTACATCCTGTCTCACTGCTTTTATACCAATCCAGCAGAGTTCAGTAGCTGCAGGAGATGCACACATCCTATCTGGCCCTTTAAGAAAATGGTTGTCAATTCTAAAACAGAGTAACCCCTAATAAATGCTTAAAAAATTAAAAAGTCACTTATATATTCTATTAAAAAATTCTTAGGAGAATAAATGTATATAGCATACCAGAATTTCTTGAGAAAGTAGATTTTAGGTTCTATTTTTATATATGCAAAGGGATATTTAGGGTCAGCAAGTAATGGACTTTAATATAAGTACATTGACCAATGGCTTAAATGGAAAATCCTAGAACAATTGAGACGGACTCAAAATATTTTAAGACTTTTCTGAAGTTATTCTATTACTAGTCTGTGTACATTCCGTTTGTGAAGTCAGAGACTTTCATTGCCAGCCTAAGGCTGGGTAACTGCTATGAACTTCTTAAGAAACATAACTGCGATCAGAGTGGCAAGCACACAGAACTCAGAAGACTCCACACCAGATGAAGGTAAACAGGAAAATACCAAACCAAACTTCAAACCTGAGCTCAAACCACAATTGCAATTTGAAAGGATGAGTAATATGCAGAGTCAATCAGGGAGCAAAGTCTACCATCATCTGCACAACTGAGGCACAGGTCCCAGCAAGGTACAAGAGAGCAGTAGCCCTGAACTCTAAGCCACAGTGCTTCTTGGGAGTGGAGTGAACCCAGGTGGACAGAAATAGCCTGCTCTCAGAAGGAGCAAAGGTAATTCTCTTTGGAGGACAGCATCTCTGTTTTAGTCCCTTGGGGGACTCATCATGATTCTCCAAATATAAAAAGCCCCCATAGATCACCATGAAGGGAGACTGGAAAGGTCGTTAGTAAGTGGAACAAGCAAGGGTTTGACTTGAGATAAGATAAACATGATGGCATGAGTCTGTAATCCTTACTACTACTCAGACACCAGAGGCAGGAGGATTCCAGGAGGGCGGTCTTGGCTGCATAGCAAGTTCCAGGCTAGCCAGAGGAGCAAAACAAGACTCGAGACTCTGTCTCAAAAATCATCTGTGTGCGCGCACACACACCTGTTCACTGACACACAGAGTCCCCGGGGAATTTAATGGACCGCAATGTGACGGGGTAAGAACACCAAACTGACTTTGGAGAGGGCAAGGGTTTGCCTTGAGTAGGACAGAAGCATTTTGCGTATGGCTTTCCCATCTCTTCTCTCAGCACTTCAGCCAAACCGTAATTCTTACACATGCCAAAAGCCTTGTGTAGCATGTGGAAGCCTGCACAGTATCACTGCCAGATACCGGAAAAGATTTACTGCCATGGTAGTATATAAATGACTCTCTTAGCTGGAAGTTTGGTACCAGCTGGGTGACAACACACAAAGAGGTTAGGCTGCTGCCCCGCAGACATTCAGGGCATGCCTCAGGCCAGAGCACAGTACGTGGTGCCATCTCCCTATGGCAGGAGTTCACAGTCAGTAAGTAGGATGAGGAAAGGGTCCTTCCTCACCCAAGCACCCGTAACTTACTGGGAGAATATTGCTTCTCCTGGAGGGTAATACTAGGATAAGCAGATTAGGAGCTGAGACTACCCTGTGGCCATTTGGGGGTACTCATTCCTTCTACTAACCCAAGGTAACAAAGGAGGTCAGTATTATTGCCACCTATAATGGATAAGGAAGATTACATGGATAGCCAAGAGATTCATTAGAATGCCTACAAATAAAAAACACAGTCAATGAAAATAGTAGTCATAGTAACTCCAGGCTATCAGGATCGAGATGACCTTCACCATCAAAGAGAAGACAGAAAGTGGAACCGACGATTATGATGGGGACTTACAACGAGCTACAGAAACAGAGATTATAGCAGTTAAGATTTTCAGCTGCCCGTGACGGTTAGCTTCATTCATCAACCTGGGACAACATAGAATCACTTTTGAAGAAAGGCTCAATAATGGATGGCCAACATTCGGCTGGCATTGGTGGTATGTCTGTGGGAGCACCATTTTAACTGAGGTAAGTGATGCGGGAAGACACAGCCCACTGCAGGGAGAACCATTCCCTCAGCAGGGGTTCCTGAACTGTGTAAGAGCAGAGGAATCAAACTAAGCAAAGGCAAGAAGGTAATCACACACGCCTTCATTCCCCTCCGCTCTTGACTGTAGATCTGAAGTAGACAGCTGTTTCAAGTTCCCGGCACAACAACTGTTCCCCAAGGGTATGCATAACCTGAAATTGTACATGATAGAGCTCCTTTCTTCTCTAAGTTGCTTTTGTTGGGTTAGCTCGTCACAGTAACAGAAATAAAGACAATGCATTAGACACTACGTCTTTCCTCCACTTCCCTCTCTTCTATATAACAACAAAAAGGACAACATTTATAGCCGCTCCTGTTTGGTGTACAGTTAAAAATGTCATTGTTTGACAGTGATGTGGCGCTTGAGGTGACTTCGCAACTTCCTTGACACAGGTACACAAAAGGATAAAAATATATGCTAGCTTTGTTTCTTTCTCAGGACTCTTTTGTGATAAAGTACTCTGACAAAAGCAGTTTAAGAGAAATAGATTTAATCTAGTTCATAGCTCAAGTATAAAGTCCATCATAGCAGGAATTTAGATGATTTCTATGGAAAGCCAGAAGAGGCCAAAGACTTATCTAAAAACCAGGTAATTCTGGCTAAGAGGAATATTAACACAAGGTACTGATACCTTCTCTTGGGACCAACTTCATGTGAATAATATGTGTGGGCTTTACCTTACAATCAAATGAACAACTAAATAGATACCTGTATATTTCTGGTAGATATAAATTTTCAAACTGAGCATGCACAGATACTACTTATGTGAAGGACTGAACTTTCATTTGGCAGGCCCAGGACAAATAGAAAAATAAAAAACATAAGCCTATTGTTAAGCCATCTTTACAAATTCCAAGATGGCCTATATAACATATGCATCCTAGCACAGCTGTGGATGTGGTCCAATACATGTGTCAGTGTTATTATGTTGCAGTCAGAGGTTGGACACCTTGTGAGGCTGCATCAGGTGCACGAAGGCTCTTACATGTGCAGGGCCTGTGAGTGCAGGAGTCACCCACTTAAAAGGCCCACTCTGCAGGAAGGCTTGTTACAGCACTGGCTGCGGGGCCCTCCTCCCAGAGCCTCAGCTTCCTCATGGATGGAGTGAGTCTGAGGTTTGCATCTCTAACAAGTTCCTTCAAGATCCCAAAGCTGTAGGTCCAGGGACCACAGAGAACCACTGCCCAAGGAAGCATGACCAACAGGGAGAAGTCTCAAAATAAAATGAACACTTAACCAAATAATTAACCCAGAGACCAAATACTCCATCTGAATACATTTTTATCTGAATGTCAAACATATCTATAATTTAAGAAGAATCTGTAAAAATACCCCTTTAAAAATTTCTAGGTATAAATATAATGTCTTGAATAATACTAACTATTCCACATTTCGGTATGCCAAACGCTCCTTTGGTTGTACACCATGTGTCAGCACACTGTGGTTGCTCACACACTGTATTCAAACAGGTCAGAACCAGATAGGAATGCTATTTAGAACAGAGGTCTGAAATGGGAGGTAGAAAAAGACCTAGAGCTGGGAGGAGGGACAACTCCTAGGTAGGAAAATTAATATGTTAAAAGACCATGTCTTTTTTTTTTTAATTTACTATTTATACAGTATTCTGCCCCCATGTGTGCCTGCAGGCCAGAAGAGGGCACCAGATCTGAATATAGATGGTTGTGAGCCACTATGTAGTTGCTGGGAATTGAATTCAAGACCTTTGGAAGAGCAGACAGTGCTCTTAACCTCTGAGCCGTCTCTCCAGCCCCAACCATTTTGTTTTTAATTATTATTGGTCCACTGGAAAAGTTCAGTTGAACAATACATTTTTTGGGTTTTATATAATTCACATATAAAATTTTTTTAAAAGCATTATAAGTTGGTGACTTCTTAGGTATTATAAAACCCCTCATTTCAAGAAATTCTGAGAAATTAGGTTTTCATGGTGACCTATTTTAAATGTATTAAGAATTACAGAATTTTATCCTTTTGAAGTACCCAGTCTATAAACACAAAAATAAAATATCCAGGTGGTTCAGATACTCCACAAAGAATAAACAAAGCTATTGGCTGGGAAACTCAGTAAGTCCAAAGTCCAAGGGCTTTTTGTTGTTGTTCTTATTGTTTTATGTAGAATTTACACAATGCTAGAAATCCTCTATGAAGATTAAAGCATCTCACCATCACCTAGGAAGTGTTTCAACATCACTTACGC
This sequence comes from Acomys percivali, assembly GCA_907169655.1. Classification (NCBI taxonomy): domain Eukaryota; kingdom Metazoa; phylum Chordata; class Mammalia; order Rodentia; family Muridae; genus Acomys; species Acomys percivali. Next base: position 103,202,009 of record OU015746.1, on the reverse strand, counting down.
TCTATTTGCACAGGCATCCTTAGCCTGCAAGAGCCAATACCAACTTAAGTGTTGAGTTTCTTAGGCTAGTGTCTAGTGTGGTTGACTGGTCAGAATTCACCATGATGTTTTTAAAGGTTGAAAAGCTCACCTACATGCAACATGGGGACTCTGCCTCACTGAAATGCGTTGTTCTGAAAGAGGTGAAAAATACAGGCACAGCGGTGGTCCTGAGCAAATCTGGTAAAGTTAGGCTTGGTGTCAAGGAGAAAACTGGGGACCAGGGCAAAAGAATCTGCAACTTCTATTATCTTCTGCCCTTTAAGACCTGACTGAGAGTAATTACCTTCCTGCTATTCTGAGCTAAGTTTATTACTTTCCCATTGTAATTTTAGTAAAATTAAGTAATGGAAATTATGAAAAAACAAAAACCCCAAACAATCTACTTTAAATCAAAATGAAAAAATAAGTGATATTTCTTCCCATGACCTTCCTACCTTGCATTTGGATATGAAGATAAGAGTTAAGTCCCATATTCTAAAGCTGACTGTGAAGAACACCAAAGAAGGAATGATAAGAAAGTATAGCACTAGACTTTGTGTTTAAGAATACATAAAAAGGGGCACTGTGCTGAAAATCCTCAAAGGGATTTTAAACAAATGAGTATTTTCTATGATATAGTGGTAATTTTCCTTTTTTAGTAAAGCATCATTTTGCAAAGATCAAAAAACATTTTGTATCTGGTCGCTGTTGATTTATATCAGTTTAAATGCTGATTCTTTCTTAATTCACGATGAAATTGCACAGAGCTCAATTTATAAATGTTTATGTATGAAGTTGACAACTGTGAACTGTAGTAGTGTGTCAAGCTGTAAACACAGTCATGTAATACTGGTTCATTCTGAGAACAGATGTTGGGCTACCACCATGCTGGCCTCATTTTCACAGGAGGCAAAATAATAATAAAGTATCTTTCTTTTTAGCAACTAGTAAGACATACAGGTTAGCCGAGGGAGAACAAATCCGGCACTTGAGCCCCTGATCTCTGTGTTCTTGGTATAGTGGTAGACCTAACTAATCAATCCTAGAACTATTTCGGATCTTAGACTAGCCTAGGTACACTTCTCAACAATCCCTCTGTCTTTCACTTCCTACCAATTAGGAGTGATAACAAGACTGAACTTATTTTCTATTTAACTCATATCTTGTGTTGGTTCTCAACACTTTTCCTGCATAGCATATTTTCAAATGTCACAAAGGTATAATAAAAGTAATTGAAGAATCAAATAATTATAAATAGGCTTCACAGGCTGGGGCTATAGTTCAGTGGGAGAGCATATGCTTAGTGTGTGTGAGACCCTGGGATTAATCTCTAGAACATGGAAATTTATGATAATGATGATGATGATGACGATGACGATGATGATGATGATGATGATGATGATGATGGTAAACATCACCCAACCTCTCTCTCCACCTCTTCTTGGTTATGTTCATTTGTTCATATGTTCTTGGCCTCGTTCATTTTGCCACTAGTTTCTAGTCTACAGCAACCCTTGACAGCTTTGGCTCTCATCCTACACATACTGACAGAGTCAAGCGTTTTTAATTCCAGTAAGCAACTCATGCCCCTTTATGTCTTCCTTGTGGCCTGCTGGAATGCATTCTTTAGATGGAATACTTTAGCTGATGGGTGGTGCCCAGAATCTGTGGTCACTAGACCCTGGAGGCAGACTGGTTAGAACTCTATTGGGAATTTGCCAGGTAAACACAATTGCCCACCTGTTTAATCTGCCTAAGTTCCTTCCATGTTTTGGAATCACTAAGAGAAACAAGGGATGGATGTTGGTCTATTGTATTTTGATTCTAATCATTGCTTGCTGTCTTTTAATATGCCCCAAGTATTGCTATGTAGCCTTGCCTAAAATGCATTCCTATTTGACCAGTAAGAAGCTGACACACCTAGGCAGGTAAGTGGGATAGGCATAGCTCAGGTTCATGGGCCTCTGAGGACAGAGAGAATCAAGGAGGAGGAGGAGGAAGAGAGGAGGGATGAAGAGAATCACCATGCATAGGAAAAGAGCCACATGGGCCCAGAGGATAAACTCTGAAGTTCCTCATAGAAAGATGAGCAAAATTAACAACCTTAGCATGTATTTTGGGATTATGGATGGGAGGTAGCCCAAATAGAAATTACTAGTAGCAGGTGGAATGGGATGGAGACTGGGAGATAATGGGGGTAGCTTAGGAGGTAATATCTGCCTTGCCCCAGGTAAAGGCTTCTTCTTTTTTTCTTTTAAGGCTTTTTCTAAAACACCTCAGGTGTCTGTGTCTTTATTGATCATAAAAGCGAGTTAGATAACATCACCATCACAACTATAGTCTAATAATAAGTAATTATTAGGCCATATTTTTAAATCAACCACAAAAAGCAAGGTTCAGAGACAGTTCATCCTTGCCTAACGACTCTTACAAAGAAGCTATTGCTGACACAGGATTCTAGCCAGTAGATACCAATGACTTCAGAAATAGCATGCTTAGACCCTCTGTCACTCCGCCTTTGGGTTACATGAACATTAAAATCCACAGCCATAACCCCAGTCTTTTACCACTGCTTCAGGCAGAGGTGGTTTTATGGATGGAAAGTGAAGAAGATCTGCTTAGAATGGGTTTCCAAGGTAACTCTCTTCTGCTTCCTTCAACAAGCCCTATGGAAACCATCCTTCCATTTGGCATGTGATAATTTCCAGGAGATAAAGTGAATAATAGAGATTTGTAAGCATTAATAACCACAGCTCCAACTATGTTAACTTATCAATATAACTGAACTGTAGCCACCCTATCCAATGAGATGACTGTTTATTCTCACGTTTACAGGTAGAAACAGCCAAGTAAAGAGACACTCCCTCCCAACCTTTATACATTCTTACATGCCAGCTCTGTACAGGCACGTGACACACAGTAACACACCGTATCTTCGCAACCATCAGCACAGATGTATTTTAATTTCCTCTGGTTAATTTTAATTGCCATATCATCTACTATATAGCATACCTATTTCAGTTGTTTATTATTTATGCAATTCATCTCTTGCTAGACTCACTGTTTATAGATCAATTCAGATTTCAGTCTGATTTATTTAGAAGTACATCCCTAACAGTGCACAGGACATAGTAAATGCTCCATAAACACTGGCTGGGTATCTAAACAAAAAGTCAGAGAGATGTAGTAAGTTCCCCAATACCAAACAACTCAGAACTTAGCTCCATGATCTATACTCAGTGGCCATATGCCAGCTCTAGGCTTGGAGCTGGTCATGCAATTGAAGATCCTGATAAGCTAGCCAGCAGAAAGCTGTGGTCAGTACTGAGAAATCTGACATATCTCTTGACAGATGATTTCAAAGGAAATAGTTGTAGTTGACTAGATACACACTAAAATGATCATTTCTTTATAGTTTTATTTTTAAAAATGAAAGATGTTTAATTCAGAGATAGGTGTGTTCCTAGATTTGAAAAACTTGAACAAAGCAAATAGCCACCATGAGACTATGCCAGCAAGGGACCAGGGCAAACTACAATTGCTTCTCCACACTACCTTGCTAGTGCTTGGTCCTCAATTGGTTCACTACTGAGGCTCACACTGTCACATGCAGGGGTACTGTGTAGAGGCATCCGCATTCTTAGGCAGCTCATAAGTGGTAGTAGTAGGAAGTTAAAGAAACATTAGATTAACACAAAGCAAAAGATCACACACAACAACAAAACAAAACTCAACAAGTGCTAGTAAGGATGAAAGGAAAAAGGATCCATAAATTAGTAAGGCCACTTAAAAAATATTAGTGTGGGCTGTTCTTCAAAACAAAAAATAGAACTAGTATGTGCCTAGCTACATGATTCTTAGTATAGACACAAAGAAACCAAAGTCTGCAAATAACAGATACTACCTATCCATGCTACCTCAGCACTGTTCATAATAGCAGTGGAAATAGCCCGAAAGCCTGCCAAGAAATGGAAACTGTGGCATATATACACGAAGAAATCTTATTCAGCCATGAAGAAGAAGAAAATTAGGTCAGTTTTAAAACAATGGATAGACCTAGAGGGTATCACATTAAGCAAAACAAGCCAGATTCAGAAAGCCAAATATATGTTTTCTCTTACATAAAATTTACAGGGACTAAAAAGTCCATGAAAGTAAGTGGGTGATTGCTAGGGCTATGATGAGTGGTAAAAAAGGAGAAAGGTGGATAAAATAAGAAAATAAAAGCCATGAATATTATCAAAACAGATAAACACACAGGCATGAAAATGTCACCAAGAAACTCTTGGGACAAACACTATATGGTGATGAAAAGAATATGAGGAAATGACAGTGTGCCCAATTCTGCAGGAGTAAATTTCTGATTGGTTTCTTTTTCTTTTTTGCCTGAATGCTGAATAGGGATGTGACCTGGACCAAACTTAGCCATGCTATAGTCAAAGTAATCAGTTTCTCTGTAAAGGGTTAAAACAAATATCTCCAACATTGTAGTCAAAATACCAAAGCTATGTTGCAAGTTCTCAGTTCTGCTAATGGAGCACAAATGTTGCTTCGCTAGACAATAAGTGAACATTGTTGAATTCTAAAAAAAAAAAAAATCCTTCATTAAAAAAAAAAAAAAAAGCCTGGGTAGTTTGCCAATCCTTATGCAAAAGGTAAAGGAGCAAGAAATGGAAAGAACCAGGGTCCAGGGTGGATGTCATGTAATAGAACATCCTTATCCACATAGTCATGGAATGAAGGCCTGGAAACTTAGAACTTTTAGTATTTAGACACAAATAAAACATACACACACATGCACGCGCGCACACACACACACATATTTTAGCTGAGCCTTGATTTAACTAGCACATGGGCTTCCTAAGAATTGTTGGGGTTTAGACTCTCCTGGGGACCTAGGAATTGCACATCTACCACAGAGTCTTCTGCAGATGTGACATCCAGCCACCAGGTGGTCTGCTTGCTCACAGTTGTTGTTTCAGTATGGTGACAGTTACACTCTTTTTTTTTTTTTTTCCGAGACAGGGTTTCTCTGTGTAGCCTTGGCTGTCCTGGACTCACTTTGTAGACCAGGCTGGCCTCGAACTCACAGCGATTCACCTGCCTCTGCCTCCCAAGTGCTGGGATTAAAGGCGTGCGCCACCACCACCCACAGTTACACTCTTGACACCCACTCTTCACCAAACTGAAGGACCCAACCTGAGAAAGCCTGCCTTACCGAAAATCAAGCATTCCATCTAACTATATAAGGTGAAAGGAGGATTTCTTCTGGCCTTTTGGACCAGCCTTCTAAGAATTCATTGTTTTTGGCTTGCTCTGCAGCTGTTTTTGCTGAAAAAAAGGAGAAGGTAACATTGCCCCAGGCAGATTTCTTCTACTCGTGTTCAAGACCATTGAAACACAATAGTCATCATTTTCTTTCTATTCGAAATCCATTTGCATTGACTGCTATGTCTTAGGCAACTTGATCTCTTAGAGAAATTAATCACTGCCAAATCTAAATATTCCTGAGACCATGACAAAGCAGAGCTAAGCCAGCCTGACAGTCAGTCCGTATGTTTCAACTGAAAAGAACTTAGAAAGTATCTGACTCTCCCATTTCCCAGGTAACAAAACTGAGAACATGAGTAGTTAACCAATTCAGGGCCACAAATTAAGTTAGGTAATGGTTTTAAGAGAGAGAGAGAAAAAAATGAATGTTTATATTGTGGTTCTTCTCCTTAAGTAGGAGAAAAATGTCTCTATTGCTTCATTTTCCCCTTTCTTTGAACAAGTCCCAAGGCAAATATCAACCACAATGTTTTTTATTGTGTACATGTGTGTGTGCATGAATATTTGTGTGTGTGTATGTAGTATGTGCATATGTGTGTGCAGACTGTGTGTATGTACAGAGGCCAAAGGAGGATGTTGGGTATACTGTTCTATCACATTCTCTCTTATTCCTTTCAGACAGGGTCTCCCAGTGAACTTAGCGCTAGGCTGGCACCCTTCAAGTTCCAGGGCTCTTCTCATCCTAGACCCCTATCTGTGGGATAGGTAGGTGATACAGGCTTTTCACATGGGTGTTGATTTACACTCATGTCTTGCTGCTATGCAACCACCACACCAGCCCTGATAATCAATTTTTTAAGTGCATTTTATGATTAAATCACAAACTATGAAATTGGAGTTAATGAAACTTCTAGAATTTTCACCAATTTCTTAGCTTTATTTGGTTTTCAGAGGAAATTAGCATGAGTGAGAGTTATTTGGTGCTTGTCAAATAATAGCAGCTGTGTATTCCCAGGGACACTTTCCCTGACATCTCTAGAAAATGCTACTGCTTTCAGAAATATGGGGATTGAGACGTGCTAGTCACATCTACTCAGAAACAGATTTTATGGCGAAAAAAATTCCTAATTTCTCAAATAAACTCTTACCTGGCTTCCAAGGTATAATATGACATATCCTGAGTGTAGATAAAGGCAACATTGCAATCCAGCTCCACACTGCAAGCACTAGAAACAGGCAGCCACCATTGATAACTTCCTCTGAGTGGCAGAAGCAGCAAGTAGGAAATTGGGGAGGCCACCTTCCCAAGCTACCATATCTTGGAAAAGTAAGGCAGGACATGAAATAACTTAGATCATTGGTTCAGGGTTTTGATTGCTCTTAAGCCAGATAGTTTACATAAATAGCAAGAGTACTGATGATCCTCAACTTACCATAAGCTTATACTTTCTTTGGTGGAAATATTATAAAGTCAAGAACGCATTTAATATTCCTAATCTCCCAAATATACTCTGAACACCTTCATCAGCCTGTGGTTGAATATAGTCATGTAACTCCACGGCAAAGCCTAATTATGATCAAGGGCAGAGTGTCACAGGTAATTGATTGGGTACTGCACAGAAAGTGAAACTCAAGAGTGCTTGGATATGCGTGATTTTGCAACATTTTAAAGAAGAAAGCTTGTAAGATAAACCATCACAAGTTGGGTACCACTTTAATGCATAATTTCCTCAGCAGTCTGCTACTCATGAAGACCAGGATGGCTGGGAAGTTCTGGAGTCCCAAAGCAATCTCTTGGATAGTGCACCAGGAACATTTCCTAAGGACACAACCAAAGCAGTGAAATCCCCACAGAGCTTTCCTACAACCTAGGTATTTGGCAGCTATGCCTCAAATACCAGGCTTTGTGGTTAAAAAAATATATCAAAAATTTTCACCACATCCTCAGCTGCACCAAAAACCTTAATAGGAAGGGGCATCTCAGGCAGAGCAAAGTGGTCCTGCTGTCCTGAGCCTTATGTCAAGGGGCTGGAAAGCTCCCACAGTAAGGGCTAAGGCACACTACACAGCAAATAATCCATGATGACAGTGTTTTATGGGGATGATAAATCCCTTTCTTTGCAAAATAAGCGTAACTCCCATGTCTGCAAATCATCAGGCACCTACCGTATGCTTTTAAAAAATGTCTCTCAGCTGCTGTTCAGGCAAGCATTTTCATATCCAGCCATATGCAAACAGTTCTCTCTCTCTCTCTCTCTCTCTCTCTCTCTCTCTCTCTCTCTCTCTCCCTGTTACATGAACAACTTGTATCAGAAGATTCAGAAGACAATATAAAGAAGAAAATGTAAAGAAAAGGTTAATGGTTTCATCAACCAAAAGTAACTTTTGGATACTAGTAAATGTTTCACCCCAATATGCCTATATTTCTCTTACCCAATTTTATGTCCCCCTTCTCTTCCATGTATACAATATACAGGTATACATACTTTACACATTTATACCAACCAATATCAACCCACTCCTTCACTATGTGTAGAATATGTTTCAATGAAAATAAACACACACACACACACACACACACACACACACACACACTCTACCACTCTTTAATTTCTGCATTGGGTTTGATTATATGCCCATGTAAATATGTGTAGAACTACAACACAATACTGTTTGTTCAAAAAGGCCCCATTATTGGGCAGATAAGTCTTCTTACCCCAATACATTTTCATAAATAATGCTTCAAAATATATGACTGTCATCCAGGCATGGTGGCACATGCCTTTAATCCCAGTGCTCTTGGAGACAGAGGCAGGCAGATCACCATGAGTTCAAGGCCAGACTGGTCTACAAAGCAAGTTCAGGACTGCCAAAGCTACACAGAGAAACCCTGTCTCAAACAAACAAACAAACAAACAAACAAAAAAAAAAACAACAAAAAAGATATGAATGTCAGTGTACCTGAATTTTTTTTCAGTAATTACCTAATTGTTTCCCATAGTGCATTCCTTAAAGTAATGGTCATATCAAAGCATGTGACTGCATAGATGCTTCAGACCTATGTTTTCTCCATTAGGATGAGATCAGTTCAGAGCTCTCTGATAGAACTCAGTGATAATGGAAAAGTCAAATGTCTGCACTAATACAGGAGCCACTAACAACTGTGGCTAGTTGTGCATTCGAAATATGAGTAGGGCCAGTAAGTGGGCTGGCTTCTAATTTTATTTAATGTTAATCTAAATAACTAGACTTGGCTAGAGGCTACCATATTCTAGCTCAACTTCATATTTCTTAAGCTTTTTGGAGTACATATCCATTACATCTCTTAATGAATCCCATATACAACCTTTCAACCTGGAAATTAGAGGACACTGTCGTTCCTACTGAAGAACTTTATGCCTTGTCCTTCAAAGGGCCTTTACAGCTTCTAAAGGGGGAAAAGAGGGCCTAACATAGTTTTGTTTTGTTCCCCATTTCATATATGGTAGAAACTGGAATGTGGAGAAGAATAACAATCTGCCCACACTTAGTTAGAACAGGCAAACGACATATAATCCATGTTTTCTGCTCTTTATCCATTTTTCTTTGTTACTAAAATTAGTTCATATCACCTGAGCCTTGGGCAAATGGAATTCTGTGGAAACTGCATGCTGGATACTCCTACTTCTCAGCCTTGCCTAGGTCGGGGCATTGGCCAAGATCTTTATCAACCTACCTATTCTTCCTCTTCCTGTAATCAACTTAGATGCTGTCTACTTCTGCAGGAAACCTTCCTGTACTTGGGACCAGCTTGTGTGCCTCACTCACCAGCTCCTTGAGTTCTCAGTCCACCCACATTGCACTGTAGCTATTTCTTGATCTGAAGCTAACTCTGTCAAGGCCAGTGCTCTAACATGTCACTCATGTTCACCTCCTCAGCAACTGACAAAACAATTCCTCACATGTTATAGGCCTCAAGGAGCACTCGCTGAATTGGTAAGTAAAAACAATTAAAGAAGTCAGCCTAAGAGCATGCTTACTAGTAAGATGTAAAAATAGCTTCAAATAATTCACTAACATGACATCAAGAATATATGCAATAAACTACTAGGATAAATTAAGTTTCAGGAAAATGTTTATGGTATAACCATGTATTGTACACTGTGCATTCCAAAACCTGGAAGCTCTAAAGGGGATGAAAAAGATAGACTCATTGCTATAATATGACACAACAATTGACAAGGCAGCTGCCAATCTCAAAAGATGGGAAGTGTGATGAATGAGGCCAATGGGTCAGTCAGGAAGACTTAGAGACCTATAGAGAAGACATAATTAAAGGGCATAAAGAAATCACACCCCTTATGATCTCTTGGATCACATGAGTATTACCATTTTATAAATCTATGGAAATAAAAACACAAAATCTAGGTTTTTTTATTCCTATGAATTGAGAAAGGGGTAAAACCCAATGCAGACATAAAAACTATAATTAATGTTCTGATTCTTGGTATAAGTAGAAAGTAAATGTGCAATAATGATTGTGTTTATGTGACTCACGGGCCTGTGCTAACCATGTGTCAAGAATCAAGCAGTCTGGCTAAAATAATTCTATAATCTAAGGTCCATTAAAAAAAAGATGAATGAATGGCAAGTGTCATACTTCTCACAACAGTCCAATGACATGGACACAATCTTCATCCCTATTAAATACACCAAAAAAACTAAGGCATAGAGAAAATATATACCTTGTCCTAGGCAGGAACTACATACACCAAAGCAGCCTGACCATTGTCCTGTCACCCACTAGTTCACAAACCTTCTCAGACTGAAGTGCTTACTTACACTCTCCAGTACACTTTCTACAACGTTGCTAGACTGTTGAAATTACCCAAATGAAGTACAATTTTAAATTCACTTTCACAGTCACACTAAGCACATCTCAAGCTCTCAGGAGCCATACAGATCAAGTGCCCACCATCATCCCTGAGTTTAGTCAGGGAATTCTTCATTGCAGAAAGCTCTACTGGGCAGCCATGACCAAGGCTTAGAGAACAAGGCAACTCAAGTTCTAGCTCCAGGAGCTACATCATTCTACATGGCTTTACAAACTCATGTACCCACATGAGTAGTCTTCCAGGTTTGCCTGGCAGGGCCCTTTGGGGATGGACCCCACTCTGGACTGACAGGGTACCGGTGACCAGGTGGTGAGTCATCAATGCCAAGCTTCCTCTCTGCATTGCCATTGTTCTTCAAGAGCGAGAGTCCCTAAATCATGGAGCACAGAAACGCTCAGCATATGTAAATAGTTACATGAAAGAAAATAAAAGGCTTGCCATAACATCTTCAAAGAGCCGACCTTAATAGAAACACCAAATTTTTATCATTCCTCCAAAATTATTTCTCCTATTAAATGCGAGCCCCTCCATCAAAGCCACACATGCTCGTTTAGTCAAGTGCTCTCCTAGCCTTGGGCGGCACATGCTTTTCCACGTCTTCTCATGTAACCCTCTTGGCTACTGTGAATGCTACAAAACCCACTTCAAAGCATGTGGGAGGCAGGAACAGGATCTACAAGGCCAAGAAAAAGACTCCAGGGATGGGCTAAGATACAAAATTTTGAAAAGAAGATGAAAGCATTTATGGCCATCTTCTCAAAGCTATTTGCATCAGTAAACTGCAAATGAAGCAGAATGATAAACAAAAACAAAGGCCTACATCAGATGACCTCATCTAAGTCCCTCTGTAGGAATTCGAGCCCTAAAAACAGTGGGATGCTTCGAAGCTGTTAAATATGCATCAGGGAAGCTTCTGAACACAGTATATCCATTTTCTCCTTTGGCGTCTCGGCAATCCTGTTAGTAGCATAAGAATCTGCTCATTTTGCAAGAGTTAAAACCATGACAATTTAAGCTTGAAATTGCCAGAGGACCTACAAATGATTTAGGATCAAAGCAAGATGTTCCATTGTCCATACTGAAGGGTTTATGCCATAGTATTTTTCACTTCATTTGTATTTTGAAGTATATGTCATACTTTATATATTATTTCCTTTCAATTCAGACCTATACTAGCAGGGTTTGCATTTTAAAAAACCCTTTGAAATTCATAGCTCTGGCATGAAATAACTAAGGAAAAAAAAGAGAAAAGTTGGCTAACATAGTTATTCTTCTGTTTTTAAAAAAATAATTACATGGCAGGTGACATGTTGTAAGAAACAGTGGGATGGGGTATATAGACTCCTTATTTAAAAGCCTGCATATAAGATGGATAATGGCTCTGGCCAATTTTCTCCATGTCCTACATAGTATTTCCAAGACTTCACCTTCCCAATCAGACTCACAAACCTAATAAGCTCATGCTAAAACTCAACAGGCCCAAGAACATCAGTAAAGCCACTTAACACGGTTGGGTGTTTGCTGAGAAGAATACCCTATCCTGAGTTTTTTAGACTGGATAAATGGTTTTTATCCTTTAGCTCTGTCTGCCTGGGACACACTGGCCAGAAGTTTCCTTTGACTCCATAGCACTCTTAACCATTACATCAGCAACTTTCCAGTCCATCTCCCCAGGGAGGCCCTTGCTAAACCTGTCTCCACCACTACAGTGTGAGTAATTCAAAGGCAGATGCTTTGAATACTGGAACCAGGCCCAATACAGAGTAATTACCCACAATATCTGTTGGAGTATTATTTGTTTAACCAATGGGCACATGAACAAACAAGAATCTAACAAGTATTTTCGGCTCCATGTGGGGTTAAACTATGGCAAAATACTCCCTTAGGAGAAGTCTGTTTGGGCATGTGTTCTTAGTAGGATGTAGACTCTGGTTTTGTTGCCTGGTGTTGCATCAGTGAATATCTGGCGAAAGGGACCTTCTATGTGTAATTAATATCACTGAAGGAATGACCTTAAAATAGGCGAGTTTTAATAGGATTATTCTGGTGGACCCAATGCAATCACCTAAGCACATAAAAGCAGAAGAGGAAGCCAGAGGTACCTTGCGGGGAGGAACATTAAGGAGATTTAAAATATAACAATTCTACCTGTGTGGCAGTCTTGAAGATGGAGAGCCCATGTAAAAAGCAAAAGAAGAAAATTAATTCTTCCACAACCATGAACTTGGAGGAAGTAACCACACCCTAGGTAAGAACCTCAGGCCCAGCTGCTAACTTAATAGCAGTCCAGCGCGAAGTCCTGTGTGAACCATCTAGCTCGGCCTGAATTTGTTCCAGCACTGAGAGAACAAATTGATGTATTAAGCTTCTGTATTTGTGATAACATGTCATGACAGTACCAGAAGACCAATGCAAGGCTCTACCAGATGCAGATGACCCCCAACACAGGAAACAAAACTGTTAAGACTGAAGGTGGATCTGAAAAATGGAAATGGCCCATAGAAATCATATTAAGGGGCAGGCTTCCATGTACTCACAACCCAGTGGGGGAGTCTCTGGGGAACACACAGAAGCTGCCTTAGTTACCACCTCTGAATGTAGATTCTGGTCCATCAGTTCTTCTTGGCCAGGGACAGTAGGGCCCAGCACTCCCAGGCTTTCCATATGCCCCTCTGTCTTGCAGTCTCTTCCAGGAGAGAAACACACTTGATAAAAACAGATGCTCAAAAGACTAGAAACTAAAATTTGACCCCCTTGGGATGCTAAGCATGTAGACAGTGGTTTATAGAAAATGGGTAATGTTTAGCCTTCCTAACAGTATATCCCCAGTGGGGGAATTCTTCGCATGTAGAATGTAGGAGTGGATTTCCATATAAGTAGTAGATGTAATAGATGTAATTTCTTTACTACATCTCCCCTCGTTGAAGTCTGCTTCTACACACTGCTATATCCATTGGAGAAGCTTGTCTTCTCCTACAGCATTGGAATTCACTAGTTATGCTGCTTTGTGGATATAGGCATACTCTCACAAAAATGTGACTGTGTATAGCCTCTCCCCACACCACTGTGCACAAGTATATCCATTCTAGGCTTCTCAAATTAAAGTCACATTATAGACTCAAAACATTCTCATTCACACATAATGGTGGTCATAACTCTAAGAACAAGAGTGAGACTTAGCACATGGTACCTGGGAGACATTATAAGGATGCAAGTGACCCTCAGCAAGGACCAGTTTCTTTGCAGGGGCATAGCTACCCATCAGATGAAATCTTATTCCCGACATCATCCCCATTGTTTCAAAAGAACTCAAGCCCTAAGTGCCTTCAGGTAAAATAGTTGGGTGACTGTAAAACAAGTAGGTTGTCACAGAAAGGATAGATTCTTCTATGAAAAGACTGAATCGGAAAATAGCGCTCCAGGTAAACACAGCAGGCCTGAAGGAGACATGAGATCACATCATCAAGCAAAGCTGACCAGGAGGAACTCTCTACCCAGCCAACAATGGATTCAAGGACATTGACCGAGGTCTAGCACTTGTAGCAGTTTAGATGAAGTCATGCCCAAGACCCTTCTATTAAGAATATGACAGGGTTCCTCTGAATACTCATGTTGCATTCCACAGGTATGCAAGGGTGTCCACTGCCACCCAATGCCCTTTCTGAACTATTTCTTAGCTCTGGACAAACCATTTTTCACCAACTTCAACAACTCTCGCTATCATTACTTCCCATTTCTCCCACAGTGAAGCTATGAGAGTTCCAAAGTCAGAAAGAGCTGAGGTCAGACCTACCACTCTAGTCCCTGCTAGGAACATTTTCCATCCTTACATGTTTTACATTTAGCGAGCACAGTGTTGGAGATTCAATGCCTTGGTCTTTGCAGAAGTTGACTGAGCAGCCCTCTGCATTCTCTCAGCTGTAGCCTGTGCCAAAGCAAGCTTGGAGACCCTTCCGTACTCCCACAAGTAATGGGTAGTCCTCAGCTTATCAAATGTGTCCTCAACTGCTTCATTCTAGGAAGCACTCAGTTTGCAAATGTGAGATTTATGTTATATTAGCTTTAAATCAAATTTCATATACCTAAAGGAAAAAAAGACCAAGCCTTCCCAAACCTCTATTAAGGCATTTCTGGGTCCTGGTTATAGCCTGGGCTCTGGAACAGAACAAACTTTTGTATCTACCTATTTTATTAAGTTTACCGAGTCTATTTTCTAGTTGCACTATGGTTCAAATGTGTCCTGACAAAAGTGTGTTGTAAATTTCATTCTCAAATGCACAAGGGCTAGGTGGGGGGGGCCTCATGTGAAGTTCTTAAGAGTATTACTGTCATTAGCCAGGAAGTGAGTTCCTAATAAAGGAATAAAGCACAAGATTTTCTTGTGCTTTCAAACCATCTTCTCCATCTCTGTCTTTTTACATGTCTGTCTGTCTGTCTGTCTGTCTCTCGTCTCTCTTTTCTCTTTTCTCTCTCTCTCTCTCTCTCTCTCTCTCTCTCTCTCTCTCTCTCTCT
>OU015746.1:103106426-103187321 GCA_907169655.1 Acomys percivali | reverse complement strand
CTCTCTCTCTCTCTCTCTCTCTCTCTCTCTCTCTCTCTCTCTCTCTCAGATAGTGCCATACAGAGACCCCTATCATATGTCAGTCTTCCAGTCTTAGATTTCCCAGCCTTTAGAACTGTTAAAAAACAAAAATAAAAAACCATGTCATTTACAAATTAGTTTATAGCTAGTTTATAACTAGTCTACAAACTAGTTTATTCGGTAACAGAATGGGCTAGAAAGGTAGCTAATTGGGGAGAGGGGGCAGGTACACTCTGAGTTTTGGTTTATTTGCCTGTCAAATGGACCATCTTGGATACCTGTCCGTGGGCAGCTGTGAACACCAAGGGCAATATATGTCAAGAGCTTTGGACATTTCCTAGAATTCAGCAAGCCCTCAACGCATGTTAGTCTCATCATCATCATTACCACTGTACCCTTTCCCAATTTTGTGCTATTAGTGGCACACTTCCAGCCAGTGAGGACACTACAGGAGAGCTGCCTTCCAGTTCTTTAAAATCTTAGACTTGGCCTCTAAGCCTGACCCTTTGAGCCAGCCATCTGATTGCTTGTCACCGCCTCTCTCATAAGGCACCACACTTCTGGGGGATCGTCGCTAAGATTTAAGGTCTACATGATTAGACTGTTGAGTAGAATTCCTCTTTTCTTTGGCAGAACTGCCAAGACTGTCTACAGCTGCCCTGGAAGAAGACTACAACCTGGATGCTTCAATTATTACAATGAGTTTGGCAAAAGGCACAGTCAGTGAAACACGCTTCACACTCAAGAGTTTGGTACTCACAGACAAGTCACCCTGACCCCGACTACCTAGGGGAAAAAATGGTGCGGCACCTTCCCCCTCACCAGAATAAAGAAGGACTTGGGATGAGTAAATAAACCTAACAATAAGAATCCAGAGCAGTTCCTTCCATTTTTATGCTGGTTCAAATATTAACCAATTGTTTTATTGACCAGATGGTATTACACAAAAGAGATGTCTATAAAATATGTAACTCAATGCTCCAATCCCATTTCTTCTTACAGAAGACCACAGAAGCTGACCTCTGGCTTGAATGGATGGACCATGTCTGGCAGCTAGCTGGGTTACTTAGCATTATTCATCCAGAGATATGGAGACCATGAAAGTCAGAGAGTTGCTGTGTGATAATCAGGACAAGGCAGCTAATGCACTTAGGACAGCACCTGGTTCATAAAACTTGCCAGAAACCCATTGTCTTATTGAAATGCCTCAAAACACACTATATAGATTCACTATTAAGAATTAAAAAAAAAAAAAAAAAAAAAAAAAAAGCACCAGAGGGATATAGAATTAATATTCTCTAATGGAGAGCACTTCACAGTTTATGTATCCTCAAGTCCATAAATGTCTGTATGTCTACTTGGGCACATGGGGAGGGACCAGATTTTGGAAAGATCAAAGTTGCCTGTGGCTAGTTCAAGCTTTCCCCACCTCCACTCCCTCTCTCCCTCTCCCTCCCTCCATCTTTCCCCCCCCCTCTCTCTCTCTCTCCCTCCCTCTCTCTGTCTTTCTCCCTCCCCCACATTATTTTTTAATGATCCTTCTCTGCTGGGCAGTAAGGGCTATGGTTGGAAGTAAATGCCTTCAAATAAACATCGCTTGGTGCCAGAACTGCCTTGGGCACATATTTTTCTTTCAATGGTCCTGGGAAGTGGTTTGTTAAACTATTGTTCTCGATTAAAAACTCATGTGTTTGTTCAGTCCAATATGGGTCGCCACTTTGAGTGAAAGATCCCCTTGACATGGCAAAACCTCTACTTGTGACAAGCCTGTGCCAAGTATGCCTTAACCAGATGCAGGCCCCGGGTTTCATTAGCAGCCACTGAATTCCATGTAAAATCAGATAATGATGGTTTTTCTCCTCTCTGCTGAGCAAATATCCTCAGCTTTTAATCAAGTCTATATATGAGAAACCTCTACGTAAATAACTCCATGCAGCACAATGGTTTTAAAACTATGGTTCATCTCAACTTTCATGACCTCTGACTGTTTAATCTGGGAGGGACCTGTGCAATACCAACTAAAAATAAAGGGACCACGATATTTATTTTGGCAGATTCCATACAAATATCATTGGGGGTACATGTGGTGTGTGGAAATTCTCTACCACACACAGAGAGAAGAGAAAGGATAGGCTCTGGAACCCGTTTCTCATTTCCCACTAGTGGGATAGCATCTATTGGATAACGATGCTATTAGGGCTGCAAGGACACATGCTGCTTTGGAGCCTTGTGCCAGAGTCTGTGGCTGGTTACAGGAAACCTCCTGCTCCACCCCTTTGGATGTTCAAAGGGTGCGAAAGAAAACCTGGGGAACACAAACCTCTTTGGAGGGGCCGAATCTCAGCCTGGGCTTCCTTTCCTTTCTTGTGGGCACAATTTTGGGCGTCTGAAGTTAATTATTTGCAGGTGCATTTCAGCTGTGCGCAATGGAGTGGGTTCCCAATTAGCTTTTCACAGGTGTAATTAGCAATTTCCACCTCACTTTGAGGGGGCAAGTGGATAATTATGCCCACAAGGTGGTAACCATTCCTTGTGGGGTCTAGCAGAGTGCCCATTCAAGACTGTTATTTTCTCCAACTTCACAAAAATTTCTTCTGGGCATCAGAAGGAAATGTCAGGTGTGTATCTATGGTATAAAAGTGGAACCCTACATGGAGGGTTAGTTAGGGATTTTCTCTGATTTGTTGCATCCTTTAAAAAGCGAAGCCACAAAATGCTATAAGAAACAAGGATTACAGGGTGCTCAAAATAATAAGGGAATAAAATCCTGGGCTGATGATACAGGGATTCAAGGAGAACTAGCTCTGAGGTGGGAGTTCATCAAAACTATCGAATTAACCTTTGGTAGTACAAGAAAAGTGACCCAGTAAGAAAACAAAACAAGGGGAGGGGAATAAGGGGAAAATGGAAGGGAGGGAAGAATGGGAGGATACAAGGGATGGGATAACCATTGAGATGTAACAAGAATAAATTAATAAAAAATTAAAAAAAAATAAAGGTAAAAAATAAAAATAAAAAAATAAACCAGCCCAATTAAATATTTTTCTTTATAAGAAAAAAAAGAAAAACAAAACAAAACAAACAACTATATATTAACTCTGCAATGTTTTACAGTTAAACTCTTTTCACATAAATCATCTCATGTAAGCTCAGATGTTAAACATTATAATGCTCAAAATGTTAATAATAATTGAGTGGTTAAAATCTGTTTTTGATATCATTCTAAAATTGTATGTGTGTTCAAGTAATGTTCTTAACACTATAAATAATTCTTCCACTTTTAAAGATGATAGAATTGAAACATGTGGTGGTAATGTGATAAGCCCAAGGTCACATGGTTTGTGGATCCAGATCTCAAAAGCAAGCAGGCAGCTTTGGTGCTAGCTAGTTTGCTATTCAAGATAAAACAGTTTTCAGATGAGATGATGAAATCAGAGACATAAGGATATGTTCTTCATAATATGTCTACACAGGTGATTCTTTTGTTAAAACCTTCACTCATCCATTTAATAAACCAAGGGACACCCAGCAAGGGCTGTGCTGGGGACCCATATAGAGAGAGGGGAAGAGACAGTCTTGGCACAACTGTCAGGTAAACGCTTTATGATTGAGAAGCTTCTTTGGGTGTGTGCTTAATGTAGTGAGGGAGAGAAGACAGAGCAAGAGAAGAGGTAAGGAGGCAATGAGCAAAGGAGAGAAATACAAAAGAAGTGGGAAGACCAGTGAGACGGCACCATGGGAAAAGGCGCCTGCCTGCTGCCAAGCCCAGCAGACGGAGTTCAATCCCTAGAAACCGCCTGATGGAAAGAGTTGAACCAATGCCTAAAAATTATCTTCTGACCTCTTGGATATCAACATACACATAACAAATAAATGTACAAATAAATGACAAATAAATGTAATAAAAATTTAGAAAACACTAACAAAGTAAGTGAGAAAGAGGAGGACCTAAAGAGTGAAGTAAGGACAGAAAAGCAATCAACATGAGTTAGTTTGTCTTCTGAAGATGAATCTCTTATGAGTAAGACTGGAAAAGTCACTATATTTTTCAGCTAGTGAAAACAGACTATGCTGGAGAGCCATATGGCCATTCCTAATGCATATCTTCTTGGTTCAATGGCAAGAAAAGACACCCTGGCCATGGTGGCCTGTGAAGGAGACAGTTTTGAGTGAGTTCTGGGCAGTCCACAGGATGCATGGAAATGGGCCTGCTGAGAGATTATTACATAGAAAAGGCCAAGGGTTGCTAAGACAAACCTGACACCTAAGCTCTCAGCAATGGACTGTATGTATTTTATCATCTGTAGGGAAGCAAGTTTTAACAGCGTCATTCTATATTTGCCTGTTTGTCAGATGAAAGTCTCCAACTGAAGGAAGAAACTGAAGTCAGTATTCTTTAAGGGATGTAGAAAGATTGAGAGGGCTCCAAGACCCAAAGAAAATTAAATATTGTCACCTTGTGAGCTGAAGGTATCATTAAAGGAAGATATGACTTGGTGTGTAAGCCAAACATTTCAACGGTCCTGTCATTCAGATTTCACAACAGACTTGGAAGTATTCTCAATCTACAACTTTAATAAGAGTATATATATACACACACACACACACACATACACACACACATACACATACACACACAGAGAGAGAGAGAGACAGAGACAGAGACAGACAGAGACAGACAGAGAGAAAAGACAAAAAGAGAGACACAGAGAGAGACAGAGTGTCTAAGTGCCCATTACTGATGAGAGCTCTTTATAGGACTGTCTGAGAACATATGGTTTGATATTTTAGAATGGAGTCAGTAGATGCTATTGGCTAGGGCTTATAGAATTCATACATCACGCCCAAGGTGCCACAGCTGGCAAGTATCTCCAGAGAGGCATCTGAGACTCAGCTATGCTCACCCCGTGCTGCTGGAGTGCACATGGGTGATTTTGAGAGTGATCTTTTCTTTGATGTTTACTAGGACCTCACTTAAAACTTCAAACATTTTTTTCTTTCTGTTTCTTTCTTTCTTTTTCGGAGAGGGTATGAAGGTTATTTCCACTGTATGAGTCCCTTTGCTTTACCGGTTTCACGAAATAGCTGGGCATCTGTTTGGCTGGTTTATGAAAGACTTGCAACAAAGAGTACAATTGAAGGTGCCTGTGTTTTTAGTGTTTTTGCCCTGCTGTGGTATGGTCGTCCAGGAAAATTTGAATTTGGCTGGCCTGATCTTGGCATGTTGATAGTTATCTAAGACAGTGGCCTTTTAAGATCCTCACTTATTCTGCAGAGAAGTTAAGATCAATCAGCCTATGAGGCTCAGTCCTGAAATGTGTGCTGTTACAAAGAAATCCCCCAGCTCTCTTGAGGGCCAAGACCAGCTACATACGTTAGGGAAATGAGAAGGCCCAGGTTTAGGATCCTCTCTGTAAGCATGCTTAACTGGGTCTTGTGTGTGTCCTTTTATAACCAGATGTACTATTAGTGGCTAAAGGAATTTTGAATGTTTATCATGATGCCTAGACTCTCCACAGCCTCTGTCCCACCCTTCCCTCCCTCCCTCATTCTCCAATCAAAATGGTCTTGCTAGCATCGTTTTTTGGCTCAACTTGGAGGTCAGGTACTGTGCAGTGTCATTTATTTCCACTTTAAAAGATGTGGAGGAATCATTTGGCTCCTTTGGGCTGAGTTAGTGGACCAAGACTGAGTCCATTCTAATGAGACACTTTATGTCCATTGTAGTCAAGCTGGCCTCATGAGAAAGCCGGTCATGGGCAGTCACACATCTGAGTGACTTGAAGTGACCTCAGAAACTTCACCTGCCCCCGAGCCTTATATTCCCATCATTCAAGATGAGCCACATGCAATGCTCTTAGAAAATTTCCCACATTCTCCCAAAGGGAATATATTGTTCAACTTTGTGGAGGGCACTTTTTGTGTTTGTTGGCTGAGACCCTTCATAGTTTGGCACATGGCCTTCCTCTCATGCCTGGCTGTCTCAGTGAATATCTTAAGTGCAGTCCCCACTCCTCCCTGCTTTGGGTGGGCATTTACCCAGCCTGGGTCATTCACGGTGTGTGTCCCTCCTTAGCTTTACAACAAACGACTAGTTCAGAGATGCATCTGTAACCCATGGAGACTCACATAGAAGTGTGGGAAATTTGGGGGTATAATACAACTGCCCAGAGGAAATTTATTCTCAGTGGAAGAGAAGGAAGACGCTATGGAGAAGGAGGTGCCCGGAAGGTGGCCCGGAGGGACAGGACAGTGATCACTGAGTCCTGAATCTCCTCAGGTCCTCTGAGTAAGAAGCATGGATTCCCTTGAGACACTGTGTGTACAGAATTCCCAGCGATGTGCTGACTGGAATTCTTCCTAACTACTTTGGAGTCTATTTTACTTAAAACTAAAAATGGGGCTCGGGTGGTAGCTCAGTGGTTAACAGTACTACTGGCTTCGCTATTAGGGGACCTGGGCTTGATTTCCAGCACCTGCTAGGCCGCTGACAACCATCTAAACCTCCAGGTCTATGCCATTCAATATCATCTTCCGGCCTCTAGGTGTGCTGCATTCACACGGTACACAGATTTACCTGCAGGCAAAACACCCAGACATAAATTAAAAAGACCTAAGTGAATAAGACAGGTAAGAAGCAAGCACTGATGGGGCATACAACAGGTGTGAAGGAGGTAGTTAGCTCAGGAGTAAAGGAAGCTTCAGATCCTGGGGATCAGAGGGCCATGGGAAAGTAGTAAGAAGGGGATTTTTAAAATGGTTCAGAAAAGGAAAAAGAAATGGAGTGAGAGATAAACATTTAGTTATAACCACTTCAATAAACAGCGTCACAGGATCCCAGTGTATGCTGGGAACATACACTCTTCTGGCTTCTCTATCAAACAGCAGCGCTATTGTAGTTGCTCAGACTGTTAACAGTCAACTGTCTATCGAGAGGACAATGGATATTCAAATTAAGAGCTGATTGAGGAGATACAAATGGTCACATAAGACAATACAAATGAATTCAAGCACAAGGTGGGTTTTTACATACATAGTACTGAACTAGGGAAACCAGACGTAAAAGAATACGTAATGCCTCGTCCCATTTGTTCTGAGTTCAATAGGCAAACCTAATCTTTGGAGTCAAAAGACTGGCATGGATTAACACTGGGGAATTGTGACCAGGTGTGAGGCAAGACTACTGCAGTGCTAACCTTCAGTCTGTGATCTAGATGCGTGATTTGTACATGCTGGAGTTTGTATAAAGCTCCCCAAGCTGTACATGTACTTTATATGTTTTCTGTGTTAAGTAAAATTAATAAAAAGCTCTGGAAATGACTCAGTGGGTAAGAGACATTGCTCACCATGCATAGGACCTAAGTCAAATCATCAACACTCATGTTATAAAGCAAAGCAGGAATGATGGGGT
Organism: Acomys percivali; assembly: GCA_907169655.1. NCBI lineage: Eukaryota > Metazoa > Chordata > Mammalia > Rodentia > Muridae > Acomys > Acomys percivali. The sequence goes on along the minus strand of OU015746.1, from coordinate 103,179,889 downwards.
ACGCTTGCAACCCCAGCTTTGGATGGGGAACAGGATGTTCCTAAGAGCTCACAGACCAGCCAGCCAGCCTAGCTGAAAGCACAATCTTCTAGTTCCAGTCTAATAGAAATAAGGCATCTGCTATACAGGAAGACACCCAAAGTCCTGCTCGGGCCCCTGCATCCGTGCTCACAAGCACATACATTTGCACACTGAGGTACATACAACACACACACACACACACACACACACACACACACACACACACGTCTCCACACAACTACTCAGTGGCTATGATTCTAGTGGATTCTAATTCTACCTGTGGGACTTTCTTCTTTCTGTCTCTCCTTCCTTTTCAGCAACCAGGGATTGGGCCGCCCGCTGTCACCGTTCTGGTGTTCCATCTTCCTTAGTCTTTGCTAGTGCTCATACCACTCCCTCTCTATACTGCAGATGGGAATAGAGACTATTCTACTGGAAGTGAAGTGTTTCTGTAGACTGGCGGACGAGTGGCTCAAATACTAAGTGATGGGGCAAAGGGTATGCATGCGCTATTCTATACTAGCCACATAAGCTCATCTTATGTTTCTGGTATACAGCTAAGTCTTTATGCCAAGCAACAGCACACTTAGAAAGTCATGGCTGATTCTTACTTAATGGATGAAACTAACATGGACCACATTCAGTGCTGACATTCGATCCCCGTCTGTATTAGTCTCAGGCTGCCCTAATAGGACACTACAGCCTAAGTGCCTCGAACAACAGAAGCTTATTTCTGTTTGCTTTCTCTGCAACCATGGGCCCCATTTGCTCCCGAGGCCTCTCTTCAGCTTAGAGATGGCCACTTTCTTGCTGTCATCTTTCATCTACACACCTGTACCTTTGGTGCTTCAGTGTGTTTCTTCCTGTGAGGACACTGGTCAGATTGGCCCACACTAAGGACCTCATTGTAACTTAATCACTTGAGGTCACTGTCTGATGGTTTCTCTTGCTGTGATAAAACATCATGATCAAAATAATTTGTGGAAGAAAGAGCTTATTTCAGCTTACACTCCCATATCACAGTCTATTACTGAAGGAAATCAGGCAGAACTCAAGGCAAGAACCTGGAGGCAGGAATTAAAGCACACATGCCACGTGTGCCTTTCTGGGTCTGGGTTACCTCACTTAGGATGATTGTGTCTAGTTCTATCCATTTGCCTGAAAAAAAAATCAAGATTTCCTTGTTTTTAATAGCTGAGTAGTATTCCATTGTGTAAACGTCATGGAGGGAACTACATACTGGTTTGCTTGCCGTGGCTTGCTGTGCTTGCTTTCTTATCCCATCCAGAACCATGTGGCCAAGGGTGCCACCACCCACAGTGGGCTGGGCCTTTCAATATCAATCCTTAACCAAGAAAATGCCCTACAGTCTTGACCAATGGACAATCTGTAGAGCCATTTTTTTCAATTGAGTTTCCCTCTGCCGAAATGACTCTAGCTTACGTCATTGACAAAAACCAAATCAGGACAGCCATATAGCCAATTACAGTCACACCCTGAAATATCGGAGACTGGAACATTAGCATACAGATAGAGAAGTGCACAGTTGAGTCTATTTGTGATTTCTAAGGCTCTCTTCCCTTCCTTCATCTGAATGTCAACACACAAATGATATTAGAAGCCATGAATTAAAGACAGACAACCCCATCAGCCCGCACTCCATCATTCTGAGTCCTAGGGTGATCATAGGGGAGCTGGGATCCCATGAGAGTGCATCCTTAATGTGAGCAAAACATAAACTTCTGTGTGAGCAAGGGGAAAACTTCAGCATGACTTACTTGGTACACTTTGGGTTCGAAGTATTTACGCAGTTAGCAGACTGCAATTGATACAAAGGACAAGGCAGTTTTTGTTTATGTTTTCCAACATGATCCTAGGTGGAGTAATTATTGATGCTGAGACTTCAAGAACTGCCCAACATTCTATCATTTCTATTGTTATCACATGGTTTATATCAACATCGCAAAAAAAAAAATGTCATAAAAGTAGATTCTTGGGCCTCAACCCACACCTGCCAATCAAAATCTCAGTGCACCCAGGGCCCTGAATATTTAACAAACTTATATGTCACTCAGATCCATATTAACACTGAAGAAGCACTGGTGTATTTAGTTCACTCTGGTTTTAAGTGAACATCACTTGTGCCCAGCTCCGCCACTCTGCCCAGAATGTGGGTAAGCATGGGAACTACTGTTTCTATCGTTCTCTATGGGAGTATAGAACAGGTCCTCACACCCTTGTTTCCTTCCTGTTCCAGCTAAGACAAATAATTCCTTCATCCATCAACCATCGACATTTTATCATGACATACTGAAGTCATAGGTTGGACTGCCATTTTTTTAAACCATGACTGATTTTAGTAACTGTCACTGTTTTTTAAAGCTAGGTTTACAATTGATCAAGAACTGAACCAGGGAGCTGAGACCCTGGAGCTCCTCTCTGCATCCCCAGTTCAAGCTGTGAACAGGGAGCTTCAGCTCTTGGTGGCACAGTTTCAGGTCAGTAATGAGCCAGAGAAGTTAGAAGGAGCCCTGAGTACGACACACTCCGTCATGCATACACAGGCTGTGGGTGGGGGTCCCAGCATGAGCTGAAGTCTCTTCTGCATCTCAATGATTATTAACACATACAATCATTTCCAGGTCAGAGTAATGATAAAATAGAATGTAAACTTTGGCAGAACAATTTATTTAAACTATCATATTCTGAAAATACAGGAATAGGAAAAATATGTGAGTAGCCATATTTGTATGTTTCTGTGCTGTGTGTGACCTTGTGTAATATCACTGTTTTCCAGAAAACAAATGTCTTTCTCCAGCTAGGCGTGTGTGTGTGTGTGTGTGTGTATGTGTGTGTGTGTGTGTGTGTGTGTGTGTATGTGTGTGTGTGTGTCTGTCTGTCGTTAAGGGTTCCACCATTGACTTGCACCTCCAGCCCCATCTAATAATTCTTACTTTGAGAATTCTGTCATATTATTTCTATAAATTGGCAGGTTTAGTGCTGGAATAGTATTAAATTAGTATCATTTTTCCATGTATAATCATTTGTTAAGTCCTATCATAATGTAAGTCATATCTCAAAAGACATTTTTCTCTGTAAAGCTAGTATTTGGGCCATAGCAATATCTCATAGTCAAGCCCATTGGCTAGTGTTGGTATCATTGTTGTGTTTGCTGTTTGGTTTAAACCATTATTATACATAACAGCACTATTTCTACATCCACATCTCCTTCTAAATGTTGAGTTCTGAGCATTTCCTTGTCTGGGGATAATTGCACCAAAAAGGAAAAGAAACAAAACAAAAATAAGCAGACTAGAAAGAAGGAAAATGCAGCCACAAGAATCACAGTGCTTCACAGAGCCTTGGCATCTCAGGAAAACATGGGTCTGTCAACAGCCATAAAAGCCACTCAAGTGAAGCAATATTGGCTAGTTGCAAGGTGGGCGTGTCCTCGGGAGCCAGCTGCCCACAGAGTACCTTTATTTTGTCCAAGAAAGCCAAGAGCAGTCAATCTAAGGCTGTTGTAGTGCACACAGCTATCACTGCCTTGAAGTGATTATAACACAGTGCTCTGGGAAGCTATCACCACATGATCCAAATGAGGATTCCATTTGACCTGTGTTACTGAATAATTACAGCATATATGGATCTGAAGTCGGAATTTATTCATTTCAAGCATAACTGCTTGACTTTGGCAAATTGGAAAGTCCTTCTAACTTTCAGTTCTCACTCAGCAAGAGGCAATATGAAACCCATGGTAGCATGTAACTATAATCCCATCACCAGGGAAACCGAGGCATGAGATTTGTCAGAAATTTAAGGTCAGCCTGGACTACAAAGTGAGCCAAGGCAATCCTGGGCTACATAAAGAGACCCTATCTCAAGAAAAAAAAATCCATGAAGTAGAACAATTGTGTGCACTGCAGTTTGCTGTAAGGTTCAGCAAACTCATTCACTGCAGTGCACACACCACACAGCCTGACAACCATCACCACTTGACGACTTCCACTCATGGCTGGCTCTGTCAAATGCACTACCTTCCCCACTTTACTGGAGTCCAAAACTAAATCCAGAGACTGTCTAAAACCATGTCAAGGTAGCAAGCCTAATGGTATTCTCCTTTATGCATTGGTTTTTATTCCTCTATATTCATTCTGTAGAAAGTTTTTGCTCTACTTGAAAAAAAATCAATAATGTATTTATCTCCTTATCAATAACCACTTAAATAGTTACAGAAAGACTTAATATAACTTGCAAGTGCAAGGACTGGTGAGATATATTCTTGTCTGGGTCTCAGCCTTCTGCCTTTCTCTCCTTGGGGCCAATGGCTATCACCGGAGAGCTGGACGGAGTGAGAGGCCACAGAGCAGAACCCATCCCGCTTCAGACCAGCAGCTTTTACTTGTTACTGGTGATGCCTTTCTTTGCATTAGCTGTGACACAGCATGATTACCTTAAAAATAGGAAGCTACATGTTCTAAGTGTTCAGATTCCTCCAAACAATTCCCATTTGGGCAAGGAACATTTTCCCCTGTGTTCTTTTTCCTGGCCTTCTTCCAGTACGTTTACTCATTCTTTCGGTGTAAAAACTGAGTGACTGTGATAATAAAAGGCAGGAATGAGACTCAAGCAAGGCCTCCCTGAGTTCAACTGATGCTACATCTAGTTGGTCATAAGTGCCATGCTGTCATGAGAGTAAAGGCAGTGAGTGATGAACAATTTGTCACCAAGGAACCTCCATATAGTAGACGTCAGGTTATTGTTTTAATAAGCCCATTTCCCATTTAATGAGTCTAGTTTTCTGGAAACATGATATTACCTCTTCCATGCTTACTGGTTCTCTATGATCCCTATTTCTCTTTCTCTCACTTACTGGCAAAAAAGCCAAAACAAAACAAAACAAAACAAAAACAAAACAAAAAACAAGCAAACAACCCTAGGTTTGAAGGTAAGAGAACATCAGGAATTGGAACTGTAGGACTCATGCATCAGAAATAAGAACTCACACATGGAGAAATTCTAGAATCCAGAATAAATGCAGAGCTCCTCATGAGAGACTGCTGTTGGAGTGGTGGTGGTGGTGGTTACAAACCTGTCCTACTCAGAAGCAATGTAACAAGTCACAAGCCATTGCCTGTGTGCAGGACCGTCCATTGCTGTGGCTAAACTGATTGAAACCAGCTGGAGGGTTGTCAGCCATCTTAAACACTCGCTAGGGTCACTGCTGTGCTACCAACTATGGCTGTCTGGAAAAATCGCTTATGCACTAAGGGGCATGAAAGAACAAATTCTGAACCGGAGCTTTTAAGAGGGTGGGGGAAGCGCCATCATGACAGGCAGGGTTAACCCTTTACACAGCCGATTTCTCTCAGTGGTTACAGCTTAAGATGCTGGGGAACACACAAGCAGCTTCCTAAAGACTCATGTGCCAGAAGCAAGCTGTGACACTAAATTTCATCAAGAGACTTTTCTTTCTTGCCTCCTAAGACAACAAGGAAAAAAAATCAATAGTCTCTACAGGACTTCGGCAAAGATTTTAATACATATTCTAATTGCAAGTAAAGAAATAATCCAGAAATACTAATGGAAGGGCTGGAGAGATGGCTCAGCAATTAAGAAATACTAATGAAATGTTTCTTCTTTGAAAAGATTAATAAATTGTTCTACCTCTAGATATAATGATCAAGAGAAAGAAAGAAAAAGAATATAGAACTAACCTATATGGGGGGAAGCCCATCAGTAGTAGAAACCATACAGCACGAATAAGGAAACATGAATGATTTTATGTCTACAAATCTGAGAACTGACAGAATGGATCAATTTCTTAACAGGAAAAAAAACTCAAAAAGAACAGAAACAACCAAAGTAATCTATTAGAAGCACCACATGGACCATAAAGGTAGCTTACCATGGAAATAACAACAAAATGAATGCATCCAAGGAGTGCATTCCTTCATGAGCACCATGAAATCAGGACAAAACCCAGAGTGAGGAACACTGTTGTCAGACTCCTAAACATCAACAATACAGGAAAACCCCAAAGACATTCATAAGCAGAAAATCCATCACAAAGAAAAATGAAGAAATAAAAAAAAATCTATACAACAGTCACCAGCAAGTATGTTCAACCAAGACCATTAAAGTAGTTAAATTCAGGGAGTCTGACTCTAGACAGATATTTTGAGCCTTAAAAGGGAATAAGAACCACCTCCCAAAGTTAAGTATATTGCTAAATATGAAAACAATTTTCTTAGTTTTTACATCTCTTTAAAAGCTAATTAACCACCCAAGCAAGCATAATAAAAATGTTTTGTGGTACTTAAAAAAAATAGGACTGAGACTAGAGAGATGGCTCACTGGTTAAGAGCACTGGCTGTCCTACCAGAGGGCCTGAGCTCAATTCCCAGCAACCACATGGTGCTTCACAACCATGTATAATGAGATCTGGTGCCTTCTTCTGAGTGTGTGTAAAGACAGATTACTCATATACATAAAAACAAATAAATAAATATCTTTTGAAAATAGGATTAAAATGTGTTACACCAACAGCAGAAAAGCCAGGTAAGCAGGAAGAACACATATGCTCTGGTACTGTCCATAAGACAGTATTTCATATCAAACTCAACAAAAGGGGAGATTAAATAAAACAGGAGACAAGTAAAAAAAAAAAAAATAGAAAGACGATACACTCAAACTCAACCATAGCAAAACATGACATTGACTCAAGTTGCCCTAACTACCCAGAATTAAAAGGTAGCGGTCCTGGTGGATAATATAACAAGATCCAAGTATATGCTGCCTATGAGTATAAAGACACAAATAAGAAAAGAACATAACACTGGGAAGATGACACTAATATTAATCAGAAGAGACCTGGCACTAACAGAACGAAGACTATCTCTGTAGGAGCAGAAAGGATCATTTTTATGAAGAGTCACAAGAAATTCTGTGTAACTAAATAGCATGTCAGGAGAAAATGCTTGCAAGCCACATATTTAATAAATAAACCAAATTCAGACTATCTAAGGCACTCTCAAAATTCAAAAATAAGAAAATAACCTAATATAAAATAGATAACATGTCAAAAAGTTACCAGAGAATCTATGTAAGTGGCACGCACACAGAGAAAAAGTTCAAGCCCACCAGCCACTAGGACAGGCAGATTAAAACTGACGTAATTACACATCTATTAGAAAATACAGACACCAACACCAAGAGTTAGACCACATTTTCAGAAGCTGGAATTCTCATGCACTGAGGCTGAAAATGTGAGATAGCACAGACATTTCGGGAAACAGTAAACAGACAACTTAAAAAGCCAAGCATACCTTATGTTATCACCTATCTACCCTACTCTCATACATATACAGAAAAAAAAAATATATATATATATATAAAGAAAAAATATATACACAGGTGATGGCAATTTTATTTATAATAGTCTCAAACTAGAAACTTATAATGCCTAGATATGTGCTGATTAATATATGCTGATTATATATAATCTAGTCTCTTTAATCAGCATGGCTGAGACCCAATTTTATCTTTTCTTGATTTTCATGCAGTTAAACAACCTTTGGGTGAATAGATGAAATGAATTAACTCAAGACAACAAGCACAATTAAACTATTTTTTTCTTCTTTTTTAAAATGGAGGCAGAGAGCAACTTTCATCATAACTCAGTTACAGAATTGCAACTGGGTTCATCTCCTTGCGAGGAGACAGAAAAATCAGAAAGAGATTAAGAAATGCATCTAAAGCCAGGAAGATGCGTATTGACGAGGTTACAAGTTAAATTCAGGTTGGCTTAATTCAAAGATCAATGACAACTCTCTTTTTAAAAGATGTTTAAAATTGTCCTGACAAAAATTGTGCCCTTAAGGCATCCATGAGTGGGTCAGAAGTGTTGAGGGGTTCAGACCAGCCCAGGGCACTCACAAAGGAATGTGGCTGTCCTGTCTCGGGGACAGCAATGAATGGCCAGCTCTCCTTGTCCCTCAAGACAATGCATTCCAAGCCTTCAGACCTACTGAACACTGGAAAGGCTCTGCTATTCAGCTGTCCAGCACCCTTGCTATCTCAAGGTTAACTAATTATTTTCCTTTATAACTCACTGGAGACTGATAACTATTATTTCCCTGTCTGACACATACTGACAAGTGCTCTGGTTAAATATAGGCTGCTAGGAATTGGAGTGGGGAATTTTTGTAGCTCAAGTTTATCAAGGGTGTGTGAGTTCATGATTCCAGATCATCTAAATTGCATTGGTAGGGGAAGAGAGCGAGAAGAGGAAGGGGGATTAAATACGAATGAATAAAATATGAATATTCTGTTTTCCAGATTAAGACCCAAGCAAGCAAGAAGTAAGGTGGGGCTACGCTTGCCATCCTCCTGATTCCTGATTGGCGAGAAACTTTGTGTGTGTGTGTGTGTGTGTGTGTGTGTGTGTGTGTGTGTATGTGTGTGTGTGTACAGATGGAGGAGACTAAGGAAGTAGCTAAATTGTTAAGGTGTGTGTCACAAAAGCACAAAGGCTTGCATTTACATCCTCAGCACCCACGTAAAATGGGGCACGGTGCACACATCGGAACCCAAGCATTGTAGGGCATGGACAGAATGAGGGCTGAAACTCACTTGTCAACCAACATAGCCAGTAAGAGACCATGTCTGAGGATAGAGTGGTTAAGAAAGATACCTGATGTAGACCTTTGGTTTCCATATGTACATATGCTACCCTTCCACACATTTGCTCATACATATACTACACAAACACACAGACACAGATGTGTGTACACAAGTGTGGACATGCATGGGTGTATACATGCACACACACATACATACACACACAGAGTGAGTGGCAAGCCTTAAGAGATGAGTTATATATAAGTTATATATAAGTAGGAAAAGACTAAAAGAAAATAGTGAGAGAGATATAGAGAGACTAAACTTTATAAATAAATATAAATGATAAAAATGCGAAAACAACACAAGACAGAAATACTGGTTGTTCGCTAAACTTCCCTTCTGAGTTATAAAGTTTAGCTTGTCTGTGACACTCAACTAGAGACAGACTATATTTTTCATCTCCAGATAACTAGATATGGCCCTGTGCCTCTTATGGTCAAGGGATAGGCCCAGTAGTCAGAGATAGCATGCAGACTGTACTTATAACGGAAGGACTAATCTCTTCTTCATCCCCTGTTCCAGGAGCACATGCCCAGACTAGAAGGAGGGGAAACCAGGAGCTGCCCTATGATGTGAATGCTGGAGCAGTAACACAGAAAGAGCCAGGTCCCTGTGTCTGCCAAAGTAACATGTCAGTTTGCCCAGCCTACGCAGAATTTGACGTAAGGAAAGAGTAAGTTTCCATTTTCTATAAACCAGGGGACTTTAGGGTCTCTTTATTATAATAGACTGATTAAAGTCACAAGTATCATACCAGATTCTATAAGCCTGATAATTTGTATAGTATATTGAAAAGGTAGAAAGTAGACTTTCATTTCATTGTGTCAGATACTTCTAGAACAGCCTTCTCCAAGCAATGGATGATGATCTGGGTCCAAGAAGACATGAAAAATATGATTTATTGATACAGATTTAGAACCTACAAAAATATAGCCCAGTTGCTGAGATGGTTCAACTTTCCATTACAATTTCCTTCTGGGCATTTGAAATATTTCACCTCTACTGTGGGCTGCATACAGGGAGGACTTCCTGATGAAAAGCAAGAATTCTTCTATTCCCATAATCCCCCTGCAAAGCTGTGTGGCCCCAGTGCCTCTAGTCAGACGTGTTGGCTCCTTCCCTCACAAGGGCTCGTTATTACATCAAAATCACACTAGATCATATTAGTTCTCCCCTCCAATTTCCTTTTTTAGAAGCTTGGAGCCTCATCACATCACAATGAACTATTGTAAAAATATAGGGTAACAAATGTTTTCTGCCAGGCTCCACAAATTGGAGTGAGGCAAGTACCATGCATTTGTACCAAATTTACTCCAGACCATATTACCTGTAGAATCACTTGTGAGTTCTAAGATAAAAGCAAATACTGGAAATCATGCCAAAACAAATGAATAGTTTTCAATTCTTTCAAATATTAAATAATGATATTTTCCCTCATGAAAAAAGGAAAAATGCACAGTTGTAAGGTCCATTTTCATGAAAAATGAGGTATATGTTGTCACCATCTTGAAGACATATTCTACACATGTCTTTCTATTCCTGAGCATATGTGCAATAGAAAAGTTTGTGTGTGTTCATCCAAATACAATTAGTGGGAAAGCAGAGCAGCACTGTTCATAATAGTTCCTGTTTTGATTTAAATGAGAAATGTCCCCTTAGATGTGGGCATTTAAGTACTTTGTCCCCAGTGGGTGGTGCTGTTTGGGGGATTAGCAAGTGCAACCTTGCTAGAGGAAGTGCCTCCCAGGGGGAGGCTTTGAGAGCATATAGGATTGATCTACACTTACCTCACTCTCTCTGCTTTGTGCCTGTGGTTGAGATGTAACCTCTCAGTTTACTGCTTTGACCACCATGCCTGCATCCCATGGACCAGTACATTTGATGGAAATGATGCCTCGGAAGGGCAGACTTCTGGAATGCTCAACAGAGTCCAGTATTTGAATTGTGTTTTGAGTTGAGCTGTTTTTATATAAGTGTGTTCACTACAGGCACATTTACAAAGCTGGAGTCTGGCAATTTGTGTGTATTTATTTAAAGAAATAAATTATCTTAAAAATTAAAAAGATATAGTAATTCAAAAATACAATCATTATAATACTAAAACCAGAGAAAATATGAAAAAAATTGTTACTCATTTCCATCTAAAACACAAGCACTTAAAAAATGCTATGGATATGGCCATAAAAGCAAAAAGTAGTACATCAGAGGTCAAAAAGAAATATCAAAGAGAAGAGGTAAATGAGAAAATACAAGAGTACTTAGGAAAAACTGTAACAATAGAGAATTACTCTTCAACTGTAACACATCTCAAGAGAACATCACAACATTATTTCTCACCTCTAGATTTTCCATGGTGAAGTAGAAGCCTTTGGGCTTATAATGCTTACACCACTGGAGACAAGAATCTTGTAGAACTGGAATGGATTGAAATGACTTGGTCTCAGAGCCCCAGTTTAAGTTTTCAATGTGGCAGCCACCTACACCAAAGGTCGTACAAGCCAGGCATGTGTCTGATGTTCACATTGACTTTTCAGAGTCAAACACAAAATACCAACCAACACAACCACTGTACATGGAAAGGAGCGGACTCAACTGTCACAGGGAGGGCAGCTTCAGAATTGGAAGTGGCTTTGTCTATGGACTGAGGTTACATCATTGTATTCTCTGTATCCCTGCCCTCCCCCTCCACCTGGCCCTCACTCCTCTTAATTGGTTGTAAGGTCAGGTTATGTGTGTCTGTTGTGTTTTGTGAGCAGGAAAATGTCAGAAAGATAGCAAGCTTTTGAAAATTAATGCCTAAATGGAAATACATACAAATACAAACACACATTTTCAATGAGTATAATACAGGGAATGTATCTTCAATGTTCCATCCATCAAACAAAATCAATAAGGGGGAGACACAATTCATGAAAGGAAAACAAGTATACATAGACAAACTTGAAAAGTTTCCCCATTTACAATAATCAGCCAACCATCCAGGAGACAAACAAACAGGATTTCCCCTCATTTCTATGCAGTAGGGGGTTTCCAGTTAAAGAATAAATCTTAAAAATTATCAAAAGTCACTGTTGTCAACTGTTTAAAAGCGGCTTGCTTCATATGCAAGGGCTTACACATGCATGATGCCTATCAACATCTAAAGACAAACCCAGGCTTTATTCACAAGGAATAATTAGGTAACCCATGAAGTCATGGATAAAGAAGAACATTCTGCAGCTACTAAAAATAATAGGAAAATTTGTGCTCATCTACAGTGCCAAGCTCACAGCATGTTGCTAAGACACCCAGGTGATGAGGCAGGAGCAAGACATATTTCACTGCTTTCAACAAAGAGAAGGAGGAAGGGAGGTAGAAAAACATTTAAATGACTAAAATATTAACAGTGACTTTCTCCACACGGTGATGGAGGTGACTCAACAGAGCTTAGACACTAGTAAATGATTGATGTTACAATAATAGTAATCCTTTGTTTTTGTAACTATTACAGAGGATATAGTCATTTAAAAAAAAAAACAAGAATATAACATAAAACCCAGCAAAAGTTAAAGTATTGGAAACATACTGGGAACTCATCTTCATGACACATTCTGATACTGTCACTTCTGCTTTTCCATGAAAGGCAGTCTGTTTTCATAGTTTATTAATTTGACTTTCACTCAACACTTGATGTGCTTTTTCTGAACCCCGCTCTGTTCTGTGTTCCTCTATCTTTCACAGTCACTTTCTCTACAAGAGTCTGCTGGAATCATTGGCCAAGCTTCTTGACCTAAGCCTGTGTTCCTAACATACTTTTGCTCCCTGTTGTCTTTCACATCCCAGAGACATCCTCCTGTCACCTCCTGTCACACCCCAGAGCTCCCCCTGGCTCCAAATTCCTTACAATGACATTCCGACTTGCTGGTCCAACTTTGCACTGGCCAGCCCATTTCCTTCACAGGCACTTCTCTGTTCTGAACACCCAGGACAACTTGGCCACTCTCTACCCTTCTCCCCACGTTTACAATTCCACACTGTTGATCATAGTATCTCTTAAGAAATTAATGTTCGAAGCACCTGTTACAGAAACTGATTACTTTTCAAGAATCCCACCAAATTGAGTCATCCCAATGATGTCTTTCCTTAATCTTCAATTTAGAAAAATACCAACTACAAAAAGAATTGTTTTTCTCTTAAGGAGCCCTCGAGGGATAAGTAATAAAACAGAGTGAGACAAAACCTGGTAGTTATCACTCTCACTGGCGAATCTATTGAAATATAGAATAAGATGGAAAAAACTGGCCACTGATTTGAAAGAATTTAATGATCTATATCATGCCGTATGCATTCCTAGGCACACATGTTTATAAATACTCAAATATCTACATAGATAAATGTAGGTATCTACACAAATGTATGTTCTAATATGTAAATAATTATATGCATTTATTTGAGTTGACTAAAATAACACAGAATGTGTAGATATTACAACAGAATATAAAAGGAACCTATTCTATACGCTATATTTTTTTTATCTCATTAAATAAAATTAAACTAACAAAAAACAAAAATAAAATAACAACAACAAAAAATAATTGTTTTTCTCTTAAGGAGCCCTCCTCTCTTTAATTGCAGATCTTTTGTGAGTCCATTTCTTTAATCTTGTCTTTCTATCTCTTGAACTGCCTTTGGCAGGACACACACACACACACACACACACACACACACACACACACACACACATCTATCTTAGACACTTCGAAAATAAATGTATATATACAGAAAGTTAAGGAACACTGCTGCCTCCTAGACTATGTGTTACACAAGTCTGTGTCTGGCTGTTATCAAAGTACACTGTTTTGTGGGCACTGTCACTCCCATTTTCCATGTAGCTAGAAACAATGTTAAGAAAGGAAGTGACTTGTCAGAAACCACCAGTACTAGTAGATCTAAGACTCTATTTCCAGGCAGCCCACTGACTACAGTCAGTCCTTTGATCATGTGATCCTGTTTCCACATAAATATATATGAAGCTGGGTGGATCTGAAGAAACAGAACTTGCTGGATCAAAAACCCAGTTCCAAAAATGGCCATTGCATAAGAACTTCAGTTTGCTCTAAGTTGGAAAGTCCGGTACCCCAGGGTCTGCTATTCCTCTTAACCTATGTTCCTCCAGGAATGCCACTACTTCATGATCACTGCTCACATTTAAAAGCATTTTAAAGTTTTCTCTGTGAGACTGTGTTTTTTGGTACAGAATTCAACTTCCTGCTTTCTCCCAAATTCTAGTGTCATCTATGCCAGAGATGCTTTGTCTGTTCTATTTTCAACCGATGTTTTTCTATCTCGTCAACTACCTGTTTCTCCCCTTCTTATTCTGTATTTTAGACTTAAGAACCTGAGAGGCTGATGACTTGGAAGACAAAGAGTCTCCCAAACATGTTTCTCACTACCACTGTGGGTACCAACATCTCTGTCTCCTGAAGAATCTGGAATTCTGGGATTGCCCAAATTGTGAGGTGTCTGGGACGTTATCCTCATCATACAGATAGAAAATTCTACCCATTCAAACTTGGCTTCCAGAGCTACCACCAAATTACTACTGTGGTAATTTCAAGTCTTAGAGCTCTGTAGTTCAAAGTCAAGGCTACAGCCAGAGTGGTTCTTTCCACGGGCTCTAAAAGAGCAACCAACTCATAGATCTGCTCTGGTTTCCATTGACACCTGGAAATCCTTAACATCCTGTGATTATAGACACATCATTCTAACCTCTGACATCTTCCTGTGAATTTCAACTTCTGTTTCTGTGTCGCCTCTTATTCTGACTCTTTTTTCATTTTTAAAAAATGTTTATTTTTTTTAATAATTTATTCAAATTACATCCTGATTGTTATCCCCTCACTTGTAGAGTTTTCTTTAGTTTCTTTTCCTTTTCCTGTGATTAAAACACCCTGGCAAGAACAACTTAAAGGAGAAAGGGTTTATTTTGGTTCTTAGTTCAAGGGAGCAGAATACCGTGGTTGAGAACTCAAAACAGGAGCTTGAAGAAGCCAGGCACATCAAGTTGACAATCCAGAACAGAGCATAAGGAATCCGCTGCCTAGAGAATGGTGCTGCTCACAGTGGGCAGGGTGTCAATTAAGGTAATCAAGATAATCTCTCAGAGTGATGTTGAGGTCCATCTCTCAGGAGAGTCTAGATTTTGTCAAGTGTCAACCACAGAGTTCTTTCCAACCACCAGTTCTGGGTGGTACTCAGAATATAACCTCTTTGCCATCTGAGTTCTAGAACTTTCTCCCCACCCCATGCTTTTAGCAGTTTCTTTTTAACAAAAAGAATGAAGAGAGAAAGGGCATGAGAAAAGCAGACTAGGAGAAGTGAGGGGAGGATAACAGGATGACTGAAGACTGAGGTTTACTCTTCTGTCTTTGATGGCTAGCGGCCATTGCCTCAGCTTCTAGCCTGTCTTCCCCCTTGATATGCATCGGCCTTCCACAGCTGACAGACAGAACAAGACTGGATCACATCAACACAATGGACAGCCAGACAGAAGCCCAGGCTCAAAATCCAGACCCCACCAGACTTTGTTTGAAATTCAGAGACAGTCTGGGCTTCAGGCACATTCTTGGAAAAGCTCTGGTGTTAGAAAGAAGCCCGGCTTCAACTGCTGAGAGAGAGAGAGAGAGAGAGAGAAAAAACCCAGATAATGAGTTTATTTCTAAGCTAGTGATGGAGGCTGGCAGCGAACTGGGACACACATGGCAGGGTGACAGTAGGTGGTGCTGCCTGGAGTTGCTTCAGCTGAGGCATCCCTAGTCAAGGCTTTGTTCTTTATGATCCAACTTCTCATTCAGGCACCTCTCCACAGAGGTGACACTTTCTACAGTTCTTTATACTCAACCACTGAGTCACAGTTTTTATTTAAACACACACATCAACCAGAGGGGAAACATTAGAAGAGACGACATACAGTTAATTCCAAGGAGACAACAAAACATCTGTGGGCTGTATGTACAACCTGAGGACCTGGGGGTCACTAGGGACTTGTTTACTCTGGGTCCCACTGTAATTGTGAGGTGTGCATCAGTAGCTAGACTTGAACAGTTTGGTTTAAACACTTATTTCTCACCTCTTCTTCTTGGAGGTCTGAAAGTAATGCTTTTCCTGAATGCATTTTATTTCCCTTTCCTGCCCACCTAACTTTTGAAAGATCTGTGTTTGCCATTGACTTCCACAGTAGAAGTAGACCACAATAAACTCCATTTTTGAAAAAGAAGACCTGGCCTAGCCATGCAGTGCTGGCCTCAGGACTCTGTTTTAATGAGAAGTTTCAATTTAGAAAGCCCTTAGATCCAGATGCCTCTTTGAGGAGGGTATTACTTCTTAATGGTGATTCTCTGAGTACTGAAGCAAGATTCATATTATTATATACTATATATAATATTATATATTATTTTATTTATTTAAATTTATTTAATATAATATAATAATTATATATTACATAAAATATAAAATATTTATAGTATATTTGTATAAATAAAGTAAGTTACACACACACACACATACACACACACACACACACACACACACACATATATATATAATTCCCACAAACAACTGACTGTAGATGTGCTATATATCCCAAGTGGAAGTCACTTGCTAACAATTACCTTTTCCATTTCATTCACACTGAAGGCAGATTCTTACATATGATGCAGTTTTCCCACAGGTGAGCAAAGCTCAAGCTAGAAAGAACCTGAACCACTAAACAGCCCCTGACCATTAGTAACAGGCCAGGGCCAAAGCATATTTCCAAGCTCCAGCTCTGCCCATTACAACCTCTGTAGAGACAAAAACACCTGCAATAAAAATTACCGAAACCCTCACACAGAATTCCTGAAGGCGTAGCTGCATCTATTCTTTTTGGTCTTTCCAGCTTTTCAGCTGGAGTCACTACATGACTTTAGAAATGCATCCTGCATCTGCTCATCCTTGAGCCTCTTACACTTCCACTCAGGAATAAACCAGTAGCAAGACAGACATTTCTTTCAAACTACGCACTACAAACAGGGTCTGGAATTTCTTCCAGAGGTTCTGGCCACAAATGACTGGCACACTCACTAACCTTTGTGAAGACTTGTCACATCTGATACACTGCCATTTGTGCCACGTGATCTCTGCTAGGTGAGGTTATCCTAGGTAATGGCCTTGATAGCTATATAAATGGTGCCAACTGTCTCCTCCCACTCCTTTCTACCCCTCTGTCCAGTTGTAACAGCCCAAAATAACGTTCACAGTGGCCAAAATGGCCCCCTAGGGGCTACAATCACCTCAGGCTGAAAACAACTGATAGGGTCAGAGATTTTCTTAATACATAAATGACCTCTTACCCGGCTCCAACACCTTAAAGTTCTACCACCAGCCGACAGTGCCACCCAGAGAGACGCTCAACACACAGACTACAGCAAGTTAATGCCACTGAACTGAGCATTTTAAAATGCCTGAAGTGCTCATTTTCATGTGCAGTATATCCTACCCCCAGTTTTAAGGCAAATCCTAAGGCCTAACCCCACAACACACCTAGTTATACTGTAGAGGACTCCTATTCTTATACTTTATTTCTTCTGTTGTTACTTTGCTTTTTGATTCTGTTTTCTTGCTTGTTCTGAGACTAACCTCCTTAGCTAAGGCATCCACAGACTAGAATCTTCTTTACTACCAGGATACTCTAGCTGCGAAAGATCAGTATACAGACATACCAGACTTCTGGAAGCTCCTGATTTAAGAGCCTTCTTATGAAACGCATCAAACCCAGATGCCCTAAGGACCTGGCCTGTGGGCCACAGAAGCCCAGAGACCTTCCAAATGCCATGATGCTCTTGACAAAAGATGGTCTGGCATTGAGCTGGGAGGCCATTATTTTCATTTAAACCATACATGTCATGTCCTGTTTGTGAGAAACACGTTAAACAACTCAGAAACACATTCACAGAGGGCTCTGAAGTGGGATTCACATTCCTACTGGCCGGCGTACTGTAAACTGTGGAGAGGCTGCTAGGGAGGGTGGGATGGCTCATCCTCAAGGCCCTACTGACAACGGAGCCTTCGTGTCCTTGTCTGATGTGTGCCTTGCAGTTTTCTTATGCCCCAAAGTATGGTGAGCCCGTATTATCTACAGGAGCCGGAGTTCCTTAGAGACCCTGCCTCAACACATTTGATCTTCGTTACAGTGTGAAGACTTGGGCTAAGGAAATACCCAAGAGATCCATTCCCACCTGCATTGCAGGGCTGGGTCTGTCCATGGCTGAAAGGCAATTTAGAGATGAGAACCAGCCCAGGAAGAGCAAACTGTGGATGGTGAGCCATCCTAGCACCAAAGTACCTCAGATGGCAGTGCATGCACCCACAAGATGTGAGGGTAACGCTCCTCATCTTCTAATGAAACAAATGACTAGAACATGGAGGGAGGAAACCTCAGGCGAGTGTAATCTGAACTTCATGTGCTACTCACTTACCAAAAATACAGCATATATACAAACCTCTTAGCGTAGTGTAGTCTAATATATTAAAATTAGAACCCAAATCTAGGACTGCAGCCAAGTCAAATAATAAACAGTGTGATAACTATGTCTGCTTGTGTGCCATGACATTTCTTCTTCAGGGGGAAAGATTTATCATTCTAACTACACATATCACATCCTGTGGATGTTTTTTAAAAACTGAACTACTTTCTCCAAATGCATACCGACAGATTAACTATAAAGGAAAAGAGAATCAAACAGGGGGAGAAAATCATACTGTGGAACTCATAAAAATATTTTCAGAAGAATCACATAGTTCACGTGGTCAAGGATGGAACCAAGGAGAGCTTCTCAAAAGCGAACTCAGTGCCTGCTGGGATTTGTTAGGGATGTGAAGGCAAAGTTTGGTTGAGGCTGCGACCTCGAGAATGCCAGGGCTGATAGTTCCCTTGTCATCAGGACTTGAGATTTTGGCCTCGGCTTCATGTGGCACGGTGTCCACAGTCTCTCTTTTGTAGCCTATGGGTGACAACATCCCTGTCCATCACTTTTAGTTCTACACCATCCTGTCTGTCTGCCAATGATGAGACATATGGCCCTCACACTCCTGGACAGATGAAGGGAGCTTCTTGGCACTCTTGAATGTAATCTCATCCCTGTCTGTATTTCAGCTACAGGAGAGTGCCCAGTGCAGGCACAGGGGCTCCCCCTTGTATCTGGTATTGACAGTAAAGTAAAATGAGGACTTTGGCTGGGCCAAGCCACCCAAACTTTGTGTCTTCAGATGTCAGCGTGGCAGCGTGTTTGAGTAGAGTCTGCTGGAGTCGCTGTGAGTTTTAAGTGATAGCTTTTCTTTTTTGTAAGGTGAGCCCCCCCCCCCCATCTAGCATATATCTCTCAGAGAATGGCTTAAATTTGAGAAACGCCAGTTGACACACTATAGCTCCAGAAGAATTCTGTGGAGTATCTGGTACCTAAACCCCATTCCTTCCTTCATTGGAGAATTCATTCGGGCAGTTCTTACTAAGCACTGGTGCTATGGGGAAAGATACAAGAAAATCTAGGTCCTGCCAGACCATCCACACTCAACAGCGGACAGTGAAAAAATAAAGTATGCCACACAGATACATGGCTAGAGATACAGAGTTACATGTATGTGTGTACAGAGATGCATACATGCATATATATATATATATATATGTGCATGTACACATATGACATAGTGGTGCTGAGCACTAAAATGAAAACCACCTACAGCCAAGTAAAAGGAAAGCAGTGCGTCCACATAAAACCTTGCACATAAATGTTCACACAAAGCACTTAAAATCACCAAAGAATGAAGATGGCTCATAGGTTCACTAACTCGTAAATGAAGGGGGAAAATGTGCATCTATGCTGGAGGGTGTATTTGGCAGTGAAAACAAATGAACTGTTGATGCATGCCACAGATTGCAGTGACCTTGAGTGCAATAAAGCAAAGGGACAAAGTCAGCTACAAAAGGCCACCCAGTGTAGAGCTACATCCAAGTGGCACACATGAAACACAAACGCATTGACGCAGTAAGTGCCTTTCTGCAGGGATTGTGGAATACGGGCAATCCAGAGGAAGGACGTAGTCAGTAGGGAGTTTGGGATGCAGTCGTGAAATTTTCAAGGATTTTGTTGTGAAGATGGTTGTACAGTATTGTTTACAGTACCGGATGTCATTACATGTACATCTTAAATTTGATTAAAATGGTGAAATTTTGATACATATTTTATTTTTTTAATGCTCGTAATCTGTTTTCTCCTCTTCCTGCTGTCCCTTGCTCTCATCTCTCCCCTCCTTAGTGTCTTCATCCTATTAACATTTTTGTATTTGTAACACAGAAGTATTCTTTTAACCATTTTGACTGTGTGATTACTTCATTCGCACTCATTGCATTTGCAATATTATGTAATCAGTGCCACTCTCTACTTCTGAAAGTTTTCACCAGCCCCAGTAGACAACTATTCCTCTTTTAATGCTACAACCATACTACTTTTATTGTTGTTTTGCTTTGTTTGAGGCAGGGTCTCACTAGGTAGCCCTGCTGGCCTGTAATTTGCTGTGTAGACCAGGCTGATCTTAACTTCATAGATGATTTGTCTGCCTCTGCCTCCTGAGTGCTGGAATTACAAACTTGCACCACTACACCTGGCCAACTAGACTACTCATACAGAAAATAAAACAAACAAACAAACAAACAAAAAAACGGACCAAAATCGTACAAGGAAATGGGTGAGCATATAGCATGGTTTGTTTTAAGTTGGAAGCGAGGTCAGTGGTGGGGATGGCTGGGCCTGTTATGCAGCAGAGAGAAAGCAACATGGGTGGAGAAGGCGTGTCTGGCAAGCTCAAGGTCTGGGGGTACAGAGGTGAGGACTACTACAACCAGGATGAGTCAGCAAGGGTAGATTCACTTCTGGAATGGCACGTTGACACTTTTCCACCATGCACTCTTTGCAAAGTCAGCCACTAAGCCAGCTCAGCTCCAAACTCCCAGGCCTGGCCTCTCCTTTCTCAAGGGGGGCTAACTTAAAAACACAGTGCAACTCTTTCCCCATACCTTGGCATCACCCACTAATAATACACAGAAGGAGCAGCCCCCTTTCACTGACACTAGCACATGCACACACACACAAACACACAGGCATAGAAAAGGACAGCTAAAATACGTCGAACAGGGAAAACGTCCTACTTAAAGGAAAAGAAACATAAAGATAGCAAAGTCTTATTAGTGGAATTAAGAAGAATTGGTTCCTATTCAGCATCAGGTCCTCAGCTTTATCTTCCCATGTCAGTTCCTGCTCTGAGCTAAAACACGGTTTATATATTACATGTCTTTGGTCCGTGTAAGAAGGAATTTAAATTTACTGTGCTGGCAGGAGAAATGAATTTATAAACTCTACATACTTAAGTGTGCTTAAAACACTACTGATAATAAGCTGCTGCGAGGCAAACGTGTGATCTAAATGACTTTGAGCAAAAATATTTGTCTCTGCTGCCTATCACAGAAGTGCAAGGCTGCTCGCGGTGGAACACAGAGGGAGTTGCAGCGCTGCCAAGAAGCCTTCGAGATCAGGCAGAAGGCGGGTGAGCACCACCTCACAAACCAGCCAGGAACTGATTGGTCCAAGCACACATCTGTACGCTGTGCACCAAAACAAACATACTCTGCAGTACAGCCACAGCCAAAATGCAATTCTTTGGTATTCTTGGGTGAGTGGCTTCTGCACCAGCATGTGGCTCATAGGGCAAGCAGAGAGTGGCCATTCTGAGCATCACTCTGCCTCAGAGCCAAGCTGGATCCTGTTTTCCTAGCATGTTGGACCAAAACTCAGACTAATGTTCTTGATGAGGTCCCTGGTGTCAGCAAAGTTTTCAGAGAGGGAAACTTCCTACTCTCTCTGCCTAGTCCCTGTGCCCTCCTGGTTCTAGAGCTGTGCCTTTGATTTTGCGCAGACCTAGCCTGCCCTGGCATCATGAAAACTGTGCCCTGTTGTAGCCAGCCACTGAGACACAGAGTGCACTCTCCCAGCAGCCTCCCACTCACTGCTCATCTTTCAAGCTTCTTCTCTAAATAACTATCCTTATTCCAAGAGGAAAGACTCAAGGATGCTTGGGATATGCATCCTGGGCACATCCTATCCTTCAGAGATGGCTAGAGTCTAGGGCAGTGTCCTATGCTTACCTTTAAGGACTCCTAGCCCATAAAATCATTTCTTCTAGGTTCTCTCTCCTTCCTCCCACTACCCAATCCCTTTCTAATACCCTGGAGTAACTTCAACCTACACTAGGGTATTTATTCCTCTAGGGCTTCAGACATTGTGAAGACGTCTGGAAAGGTTGCTCTGCTGATGCTCTCGTCACCATTATCCGTGCTGCTGGGTCTGAGGGACAGGGTGATCTGAGTCTCTAGGCTCCTTTTCTCACCAGTGTTGCAGAACTGACCTAAAAATACCAAATGGGCCTTCTCAATGTCTTTGCTGGACAAGGGCAGCCATTACACCATCCCATCCCGTCTTGTTTCCTTATTGTTATGGTAACATATCATCCTGCATGGCCATATAGTGTCACAGAGGTGACCAAATTCATGTACACCCTTCCCTTCCCACTCTCCCCACATCCAGTGCCCTGAAGATAAGCAAGTGTGAGCAAAGTGCTCAGCCCTCTGGTTTGGATCTCCTGAACCAGAGATGCCTGGATCCTGTTAGAGGTCTTGTCTATCTGCTTTAGTCCCCTCCCTGTGCTGAGGAAGATATAGCACAGATAGACAGAAAGTCACCCGAGCTAGAGATGGTGCACTGTGCTCACAAGACCCAGGGTAGGGTGGGACTGGGGTAGAAATGCCCTTCGTCCTAACCTAAAAATACCAGAAATCAGATCTCAAGTCACAGAGCAGAATTCTTTCCCCAAACCTCCTACTATTCATCTTCATTTCACAGATATTTAAAGCATGTATTATGTTGCTATGGACAATTAGCCTTTTATCCAATTTGACTTGAGAGTTTAACTCTCCCACCCGAAGGTTTTAATTATACCCTCAGCCCGGTACTTAGGCCCTGGTTCCTGCAGCTGGAAATCTGCCCCAGTGATGTTGTAACCTTGTTAATGTAACAAAAGAGGAGTTTACTTAAAACTGGACTCACTATGGACTTAAGCCAAATTTACTTGAAAGAGGAAAGAGTCTGTCAAAAATCCTACAGTAAACACGGCAAAGCAGCTCTTTCAGAGCCTCCCCTTAATTCACAGCGACAAGCAATTTACATGTAAGTGGATTCATATGCTCTACCAAGAGGCCGAGGCTCCACGGCGCAGGCGCAGTATACGCACCCCCCCCCCCTCCCACCTCCCGTTTTTCTTTTCTTTTCTTCCTTTCAGAGACCCCCCCCCCCCCCATTTTAGATATGTACAGTAAGTTGTTCTCCTGAGCAAAACACCATCAACCCGCAATGTTTTAATCGCTCAAAGCATAATTAGGACCCTCTAAACATTTACCAAGCCAGTCGCTCTGAATAAAGGCAACCAGAATTTCTGAAAGCTGCTCACAGACCTGAAATGTCGTCCTGTCAGAGACGTACTTTGCATTCTGTCTAAGCCGCTTGTCAAGTTCAAAAGCCTCCGCAGCTATCGAGGTATAAGTGGGAGGTGCTGGTGAAATACCCGAGCCCACGTTTGTCATGGTTGCCAAAATCTGGCAGGCTCCTTACCTTCTCTCTTAATTAGATTACCTTTAGAGTCCACACACTAACAGAGAGTGCACATTAGACTAAACATGCTGTGACAACAAGGAAGGGATTGAGGGGAGACCCTTCTGAAAAAGTGTTAAAGAAAATGAACACTCAGCATCTCCGGGCACACGGGGAGGGGGGCGGTTCGGCGGGTGATGTCCTGCTACAGGGAGGCAAGAATCTCTGGCATCTTAGACACAAACCCTAAGATACGAACTCCCTTTACCCCAAGTAGGGAGCCAGGCAGGGGCTTGCTTTAACATTCATTATTTTTAACTGTGCTCCTTGACAAAATCTACCCAGAACAAACACTGGCCCGCACTCAACTTTCTTTCATGCTCTCTGAAGGCTTAATTGGTTCTAACGAGATCAAAAGTTGTTTTCTGCCTTTGGCATGTATCTGTATTGTTTCTGTGCTGTTTCGAAGCTGCTAGACACCGAGGCGGATCCATCGCTCCAGGGGCAGCTCCATTCCTAGGGCTGATCTCAGTCCACATCTCCTGCGCCACGCAGCTCATGGGTGTCCGAGAACCTGGGTGTGCCCCCCAAGAACAACACAAACTCCCTCTTAGCTCTGAAGAGCAAGAAACAGACCACAAGATCCTGCTGCTCCTGAGACTGTGTCTCAACAAGCCATTCCCTGCGGAAAATGGCAAGGCCAAACCAGAAGATCCAGGAGGAACCTTCTAAGTTTGAGATGGTCCAGAACTCAGCCCCCTCCCCTCCCCGCTTAGGCTTTTCAGCAAGCCTATCTATCACAACGGGGACCAGCTTAAGTGCCTCCAGGTTATTTTAACAATTTCCCCTCCCTCCTTCTATCTCTTTTTCTTGCTCTTTGGTTTTTCAATTTATAGTATTTAGTTCCAAGTTTTGAAAGGGGCGAGGAACTTACCAAGCACACCACCTGGGGCCGTCAAAGCTCTAGGAGCACCTAGAGGGACAGCACACAAGCAGCAAAAGGCACGGGCTAGGATGGCAGCCCTCCCTCTTGCTCGCTGTGTCCCTTGGGCAAGTGTACTTAGCTTCTGTGAACCCTGGCTTCCTGCTCTGTAGCTGTGGAGAATACAACCGTCTTCATTAGATTATTATAAGAAGTCAGTGAGAAGGGAAGCAATGGGCTGTGCTGGGGCATGCGGACGGAGCTCATCTGAGCGATGTGAATCAAAGGAACCGTGTCTACCTTTCCTAGATATAGCAGTGGTTTTCCAGGTCTGGTCTTATCTAGGTTCTGTATCTTACTGTACACATGTACCAAGCACTAGCCCAGAAGCTGTTTGCATGTGTCATCTTTCTCTTTGTCCAGTTGCTGAGAGTGGAGGGCTTCACATTCTGGTTAGCTTTTCGCCTACCAACCATTCTTTGCTTTTTTTGAGGGAAGACAGCATGGCCACTTTCCAACCAATGTCAGCACCACATAGAAGCAAACGCCCCTCCTCCTTGGTGGTTATCCGGCCATCACTCCTCTTTCTTCTGGAATACAGACATGGTGCCTGAGCTAAGGTAGCAAATTTGAAACATCAAGACAAACTCTGTCAGCGACAGAGAATAAAATGAAGATGGCGGCCACACGACGCCCTCCTGCACTTTCTCTGGACATCTTTGTTTCCCCAGTACTAGGATCAAACCTTACTTCATGCTTGCCTATTGCTGACCACGTCCATTATGTGCAGTTTCTCTTTAACCCAGAAACTATGGCTGCAGAGAAACAGGGGCCCCAGTATCCTGTAGGTTTAACCAGACTTAAGATTAGGACACAACCTGAGGTGCAGACTGCATGCTGCTCAAAGTTGTCACTCCTCTCCCAGTCCCATGTGCTGCAGGGTCACATGGCACAGAGTGGCTTCACAATTGCCTGTGATGCTCTTGCTTCCCTGGTGTTCCAAATTGCTGTATTTGGAAATTTCCATGCTTATTCTTGGTCACATTCCAATAAAACAAGACCTCGCTGGAGAACTTATAGTGAATGCTACTTGAAGTGAGCTTGGTAATATGTCCTCAAAATCCTCCATTTCCCATTTTCCCATTACAGCTGTCTTTGTGCGGCACCCCGGGGTTCTCCATCAGTTGCCCTTTTAGTAGGGATTAGAGGAGTGAGAAGAGCCACAGGCCCCAACCCCAACAGAGCAAGCTGTCAGCACCAGTATACAACCTTACTTTACTACCCACTGACCCCGACCTTTAAGCCTGGTCTCACAATTGCAATCAGTCCTGGGGAACCAAAGACTCCAAGTTGGAGCTGCAGCATTTTTTTTTTCTCCTGATTATCTCCTTGTCCAAGCCTCCTTGCCAGAGCCTTAATACTTGGATTCAGCGGTGACAGATGAGCAGAGATAACCAAAAGCAAAGACAAAGGTGACAATATAAGTGTGGAGTGCTAGGAGCAACTAGACTATGTCTTGTATATGCAGGGGAATCTGATTCCATATTGCGGGGTTCAGAAGCCAGGTCTGATGCATTTCCCTCTTTAGGGAAATTGAGTTAGACTCAAGCTTGGGACACTCAAAGACCACTTAGTAAAGGCTACTGCAAAGTGTCTGCCCCTGAAGCTCCCAGAGACATATAGTAAGGGCCAGGGTAGCCAAGTGATCCAAGGAGCCAGAGCTGAGAAGACAAACGGAAAAGGATTTCTAATCCCCTTCCTCTGTAGCAGCACTATCAAATAAAATGAGCCAGATCTTCTTGTTGCTACGTCAAAAGTAAAAAGCAACCATAAATAGTAATAATATTGCAATTAAATGATTATATCCAAGACACTTGAGCATGTGATCTATATATGTTTATTGCTGAGATGACTAATATCCGTTGGTAATACGGTACTCATTTTATACTCACGGCCAGCTCACTTCAGATATGCCATGTCCCCAGGGTTTGGTAGCCATATGTGGCTTATCTTAGAGTACTATGTAGCAGCCTTGCACACTACCTATCCTCTCTCAGAACACATATGTGGATGTACATGCATAGACACATAAACATATGAAAGCCACTGGCACAAAGATGGGGGGGAACGGCATGATGTGCATCCCTTTCATCCCTCACCACACTACTAAGCTACTGTATACCTGATTCAGCTTTCAGTATATTGCAGCCTAATCTGGGAACGGTTGCTAATACATGACCTATGAACATGGCACCTTTGTGTGGTTCAACTGCAACCTGGGGATTTCACAAGGGTGGTCACAGTGAGATCCAGCATCATTGCTGTAGCATCACCACGAAGAGTGTTATCACTACCACACCTCCATTAATAAGCCCCTTATACATTTATTTATGCCCTTTGTGCAGGGCAGTGAACATGCAGAGTCAGAGGAAAACTTTCTAGGGCTGTTTCTCTTTATCCATCAAGTGCATTCCTGGAATCAAATCCATGCCATTAAACTCAGCGGCAAGCATCCTTACTGGTGAGCCATATTGCTGTCTCATTAAGCCCTTTCTTAGTTCTTGTAGCTATTTTCTAAGACATTTTCCCTTCTTTACCTATTCAGGTTTCCACTCTTTAGGACCCACTCAAATCCCTCTCCAGATGAATTTCTTTCTCATTTCTGTGA
Source organism: Acomys percivali (assembly GCA_907169655.1). Classification (NCBI taxonomy): domain Eukaryota; kingdom Metazoa; phylum Chordata; class Mammalia; order Rodentia; family Muridae; genus Acomys; species Acomys percivali. Next base: position 103,152,882 of record OU015746.1, on the reverse strand, counting down.
AACTGCTAAAAACACCCTCTGCTGAAAACACTCTTTGTATATCTCTGACTTAAAACATAATGATGCAATTATGCAATATTATCTGACTACTTTAAGCTACTAGTGGCAGGCTTCATACCTCCATGGGATTCAAAAATAAATATAAGTTGATTGCCCTCAAATGAATAGGTTGAATGTCACTGTTTGCTGGCTGCTAGTCCCTTCACATGCCAGTGCCTTCCCCTTGCTTGTGCATTCCTTGGATGCTGACCTAGAAAATAATTTTTGAGACTTTGATCTCATATTTCTCACCATTATTAGTATATTTCATCTTCAAGTGTGTTAGAAACAAACATGGACCATAACACACTTATCTTTTTCATATTTCACAGCACTGTGTAGAAACATGTCTATAACAGTTTTATGGATATATGCATGCATGACATAACTTATCCATTTTAACATGTACTTCAATGGACTTTTGTATATCACAGAATTATAACATCACGATTTTCAGAAAACTTAATTTGCACCCCCAAACCAAACCTCATGCCTACTACCAGTCAGCACTCTACCTCACCCGTACTAGCCCTAGCTAAACACTAGTCTATTTTCTGCCTTTATATCTGCCATATTAATTGTATGACTCTTTTCTGACTGACTTCATCTGCTCAGTGTTTAAGGATTGTCCATATTGTAGCCTTGGTCAATACCTTGTTTCTTACTGTTATCAAACTACATGCCTGATCATCCATAAAACATCCAGTGGTCATTTGCATCATTTCCATTTCTTGGCTTTTATACACAAGGTTTCTTTGAACATTTGTGCACAATTTATATTAAGGTGAGGGTCACATATTCAAGATAGAACCAATGCATTTTATGAGATCTGCATTTACCATTTGAGAAAGTACTGAACTGTTTTCCATTGTGGACACCATTTTATACAATGCTGGCAAGTGTGTGATGGGTGTACGGCTGCCACATCTGCATGATGCTTGTAGCTATTAGTCCTTTACAGCCACTTTAGTGGATACAAAAGAAGGCTCACTGTGGTTCTGATTTGCATTTCTTCAAGTAATGGTTTTGAACCATCTTTCAATGTGCTCGTTAGCTATTTGTATTTCTTCTTTAGTAAAATGGTCCACTTACATCCTTTGCGTGGGCAAGACTGAAGATAGACACTGCCTTTGTCTAACATGGTAAATGAGAGGAAAAAGAACAACGAAGGATAGACTGGATTCCAAAGAGAGCAGGCATGTGTCAGAAATCAAAATATAGATGACCAAGTAATGGAAATATCTTAGAGGGCTACAGCCAGTCAGCATATTGAGGAGAAACCTACTGTTTAGGACTGAACTACTGCGGGTCTGGTAACAGGGAACAATCACAAGTAAAGCCCACAGGCACACAGGGAGTTCAGCAACCTCTAGCAAATGTCAGCTGAAGCTTCAGGTCCAGGTCAGGGGGAAGATACAGAATGACCCAGAGTAAGGCCCACAGGCACAGAGAGCCTCTAGGACCCAGGACATGTATCTGACCCCCCAAGAAAGAATGAGAGCTTAGCCTCTAGCCTTAAATAGCACCCCACAAAGGAAAATGATATTTCAACCCTGACAAGACTTAGTCTTCTCCTGAACATCATAAACACTTCCATTTAAAGAAAATGAAAACATGAATTTAAAACAATATATAAAATATACAATAAAGGAAAATTCAACCAACAAACTAACTCCAGATGCATAAATGCTAGAGCAGAATAAAATACATGAAAAGCCAGGATGACAAGTCTTCCCTGAATTAGTAACCCCATAGCAACGGCTTTGCACACCACAGAGTCATAGTAACAAGACCAGAATGGCGCTGATACAGGACAGACATGGAGACTGTAGAAAAGAACAGGCAAAACACATATGAACTTCTATGTTCTCCCTTCACCAAATAGTTATTGGAAAATGGATGAATACCCACATGGAGAAAAATAAAACTTGATCACTACATTCACCCTGTACAAAAATCAATGTAAGATCAACCAAAGACCTTAATGTAAAATTGGAAATTAAGAATATACTTGTGTAATTTATAATATTTAAAAGAGATAAAAATATTTTTAAAATGCCACACATTTATTGAGCTTTTTATATAAAAAAGAGATATAATGTTATTTCTATTGAAAATAAAGCACTGGAATAATGGTATGATTCTTCACACAGGTGACTCTGTTCTCAGCCTTAGTAATGACAACCCAATGAGGAAACATTATTAAAGTTTCTGAGCTGCCGAGCATCTAGCCTCATAACATTTCTAACCACCTAGAAGAAATGACTATGATTCTCACAATCATTTGGTCCTGCCATGGCAACAGTTCTCGTGTCTTCTCTCCTGTGAGATTCACTATGTATACACTTCTACATCTTAAACATGAATTTTCTGAGGCTCTTTTTAATTTTATGGCGTCTTACTATATAGCCTCATCTGCTCAATCTCTCATTCCTCCTGCTTCGGTCCCTGGAGTATCAGGAGAATATACAAATACCTATATCCAGCTTGGTCCTTTAGCCTTTAAATGAAGGAACTGTGGTACCTGTGAAGCTCACTGGGCAGGGTCTGAGGGAGGGAATATATACAGACTCAGGTTCACAGTCAAGTTCTGCCAACAGGAGGGCTGCCCTAGCCACGCAGTGAGCTGCTCGTGATGGGATGCTCTGTCTTAAGAGTCAAGGATGCATACTGAAGACCTGTGGCCTAATTGCTACCTGTGGTTGATCCGTTTTGCTTTGGATGTCACTGAAGCTAAAGTGAATGGTGCTAAAAGAGTTTCTAGGGACAAGGGTATGATTTACTCAGATTATAAAAACAAGGAATCAGAGTTCACAGCAGCAGAAGGAAGAGGTCTTTCCTCCCAGCAAACACTGGGAGTCCTGCTCCTGGGGACTTCAGCCTCAGAAGTTGAAGCCCTCCTGGTTTTACACTGCTGCTGCTCAAGGAAAACACCATCCTCACTCATATCCTTACCATTATTATTCCATTGACTAATAAAACTTAAAGAAAGATGTTTTCAAAAATGCTAAGAGGCAGAGGCCCATTTTAGATCAAGTCGGCTGTGCCAGGAGTCAACTCTTCTTTTCGTTTCGTTCTTTTTAAAAATTATTGCATTATTTCAACTACTAAAAGCTATGCAATAGGAATTAGGTCAAGTTGGCTCTCACAAACTTTTCGTTTTGTTTGGTTTCTCGAGACAGGGTTTCTCTGTGTAGCTCTAGCTGCCCTGGGACCCACTTTGTAGACCAGTCTGGTCTTGAACTCATAGCAATCCACGTTCCTCTGCCTCCCTGAATACTGGGGTTAAAGGCATGTGATACCATTCCCAGCTGGCTCTCACAAACTTTTGTGTTTACATTTTAAGCTGCATTAAAAAGATGAACTCCAGGTTTAAGTTTTAAATATATTTTCTGAGTGTTTACTATTTTTATTTTCTTTCTTTGTTTTCAGATAATATATTTTTATCATGTTTTTCCGTTCCCTCAAACCTTTTCAGATCCTTTCTACTCACTAACTTTATGTTCTCTCTGTTTTCAAAACCAACCAACTAACAACAGCAACATGAATGCACAAAACCAAATCAAAACAAACCAACAAAAGACCAACAAAAAAAGCCAAGACTAACTATGGGGCTCGTTTTGTGTTGGCCAACTACTCCTGGGCATGAGGTGGGGGGAACAAATGGACTTTCCCTTTGTTAGGAGGTGTCACTTGCAAACAGTTTTAGGTTAGGGCTGGGACCTGCTGTCTATTTCTCCCTCTCTGTACAGGACTGCATTTGGCTTGAACCTGTACAGGCCCTCTGCATGCTGCCACAGGCTCTATGAGTTCATACATGCATCGGTCCTGCTGTGTCTGGAGCCACTGCCTCCTTGGAGATGTTGTGCCCTCTGGCTCCTATAGTCTTTGTGCCTCCTCTTCTGCCTAGCCCCGTGAGCCCTGTCGGGAGTGGTGTTTTCTAGGCTTACTATCTCCCTCAAAAACTCCAGGTGAGTTCTTGGAGCCTCTTTTCATTTGGTATCTTACTTTTAAAGGTTCCTTTCTTCTCTCCCTCCCTCCCTCCCTTTCTCCCTCCCTCCCTCCCTCTTTCTTCCTTCCTTCCTTTCTTCCTTTCTTTCTTTCTTTCTTTCTTTCTTTCTTTCTTTCTTTCTTTCTTTCTTTCTTTCTTTTCTTTCTTTCTCCAATCATGGTTTCTTTGTATAGCCCTGGCTGTCCTGGAACTAGCTCTATAGACCAAGCTGGCCTCTGCCTTCCTAATGCTGGCATTAAAGATGTGTGCCGCCATCATCTATCATCTTTTCTTATTCTAGACATAAAAATTTCTGATACCATGAGGAGGGAAAGACAATGTCAAGAACTTCACATCCAGTTACCAAGAAGCAGCATGAAGGTAAAGAATCTGCTTGGTGTCGTGGGGAGGAGACCTAGAGTGGCAGCATGAGAAAATGACCTACCTAGGAACCAACCTTCAGTGTCCGTGTGCCAGGAAGACTGAGAAGATGCAGACAAGGGGGCTCCAGCTCTACCTGGAGTGGCCTATTTGTTTTAGGGCAAAGATAAGGTTGAGAGTCAAGGGTCTTCTGGCAGATGATGCCTTGTTGCATGATTATGGAGCTAGCATTTTGCCCACCTTCAGCCAATATTTCCAGCACTGTTTTCATCCATCAGCAGAATCACAGCAGTTCAACTACTGAACATATTGTTTTTGTCAGCCACTTGAACAGTGTATTTGATTGTGGGTCACACCTGTAATGCTCCACTTCCCTCCTTTACCTCAACCGTCTTTCCTATTTCTCCAGTCTGAACTCACTTGTTGCTCTTCCCTAGAACTTTCCCACAACTCCCAAAGGAAGTTTCCCATAACCCCCATGTTTCATACAACCCCCAATGGGAGCTTCCTATAACCCCCGTGGACGAATCCTATAACCCCTGTGGAAGCTTCCTACAACCCCTGTGCTTCCTTTCCATCTGGAACAGATACTCCAGACTTTCCCAATCGAGCACTTGGCACACTGCATAGCAATTAGCGGCTTAGATTGCCAACTTCTTCATTACATCACGAACTTCTCAAGGCAAGGGTCATGGCACAGTGCCCAGCCAGACACCATGCCCTTGCATAGAAAATATGCAGTAGCATGCAGAAGAATAATGAAAAGACCATCTAAAGGAGACGGAGCCTCACAATCTGCCACAGAATGGGAAGGGGAAGCTGAGTCCTTCCACATGGAGTAGGGTTAATTCTGCAGCCTGGGGAGCACTAGGGAAAACAAGACTTAAGAGTAGCCATAGACAACTGCTTCAGTGGCAAAGTAGAAAAGACCAAAAAAATCAAAGTTGTAAAACTATAAAAGTATAGTACAACAAAGGCGGGCGTTTAAAAAGCAGAGCTGTTTTGCTGACTAGGGGGAATGCATCTCTCTGACTGTTAATAAATAGACTTATTAAGACTTATGAAGTAGCAAATTTGGGTTGATACATCTCTCTCTCTCTCTCTCTCTCTCTCTGTGTGTGTGTGTGTATGTGTGTGTGTGTGTGTGTGTGTATGTATTCACTTGGTCCCAGAACTCTATAGGGGATGTGATGTCATTGAATACTTGGCCACGGTCACACAGTAAGAAGAACAAGCATAAGGCCACGATTGAAAGCCAAGCCATCCATCCCTACTCCCCAAAGTCCACCTACATTATCCTTGTCTATGAAACTTTATCACCCCAGGAGCCAGGCAGATGCTTAATAATCCCTTCCAGAATGGTTACTGAGAATTAAAGAATGCCACTAGGTGAAATAACAAGCTGGATGCTGCAAAGCCCTGTTTCTATGGCGACACCTCATTGTTGCTAGCCAGTATAGCCTGGCTCAATCCAGCTGGGACCTGGAGCTTCCTAGATACTTGGTTTCCAGCCTTTGTACTTTCCATTCTTCCTGGGATACTTTCTTTCTTCACCTTCTTTTTAAAAACAATCTTACTTATCTATTTGTATGTGTATGAGTGTTTTGTCTGCATGTATGTCTGTATACCACATGGGTACCAGGTATCCTCAGAGGCCAGAAGAGGACATCAGAACCCATGGAACTGGGATTACAGATAGTTATGAGCATCCATGTACATTCTGGAAATAAGATCTGGGTCTTCTGAAAGAGCAGCCAGTGCTTTTAACCCCTGAGGCATCTCTCCAGTTCTGTTTAGCATCTACTGCAGCCTCGGGTACAATGCTTCAAAGTTCTTGACCCATCTGTAATGTGCTCTGGAGCCATTCTCTTCTACACCAACCAGATTTGAAAGCTGCATCTGCCCCTCCCCCCAAAAAAATCTAGATCAATTAAAATAAACCACATAGTTACCTCCCTGTGGGTTATTTGGCTATGACAGCCACTCTGCGGCCTCTCTTTAGTCATCAAAGTGCTGCCAAGGTTGGACATACAGCAATCAAGACTAGAGTTATGTGGCCGACAAGCACAGATGATGCCTGCCTCATCATCTGCTACAGCAGAAGGTCCTAGTCATTGCTCGAAAATTAATGCACAGCTTTTTAGCTACTGTGATGTCACTGTGATCATTAATAACAGACAGGACAAGAAGCCGAGTATGTATATTCAGATGTTGTTTGAGTCAGAAGCTTAATGTCAGTAAAGCTGAGGTGTGATTTTTATCTCTCCACAGTGATGAAGTTTCTCATCATCAACACTTTGGTACAAAGGTTACCAATCGCCAATTTAAACAGCAAACTTTCATAAAGCCTGTTACTACCATTTGGTCAAGAAGAAAAAGATAAAATAAAAAAATGAATCAGGTATCAGTAACAGGCCTTCCCTTCCCTAGCCGTGCACAAAAGTTTCCATAGCCACTAGGAATAATGGAGAGGTGCAAATATGTCAACCCCGAGAATACTATTCAAATACACGCCCAGGGAGAGCAGGACCACGGGCCAAGGAATGAATCCTGTGATGTAAATCTTCCTGTTTCCTCCACATGAGGCTGTTGTTGTTCTATAACACTCTTAAGGCATAGAAGCTTTTTACACTACATCCTGGGGCTTCCTGGGGAAAGATCTTCATTAGAGTTCTCCCACACATTAAAGTGTTTGTAATTTGTTGTACAAATGTTTATCTGGAAAAAAATAACATTTATACTTAAGTATTTATGGATAAAATGATATAATGTCTGGTATTTACTTCAAAATAATCCAGGCATGGGTTGGAGCTTGGCAAGGAGACAATTTCTAAAGTTGGGCAAAGGGCACATGGGAGTTCATTTTGCTTTTTTGTGTAAATGACATTAGAGAAAAGATCCAGCGGTTATTTATTGAAGCCCATTGGGCCATCAATGAGGAAAGAGATGCTTCTCAGAGGAATACTCCACTCCATTCCAGGGAGGTGTCTTCTGCCTCTGGCGGGAGGAAAACCCCAGTTCACCCACACCAGGCTGACAGCTGTGCTTACCACAGGGGCTTCGGATACACCGTGAATGATAAGGTCTTGCGATGCTGTAAAATGTCGGACTTAGTAGAAATTGTTAGAACTATCTTTTAACTACAAGCATTTGATAACTTCAGCTTTCTAAAAAGACAACTGATTTAACTGTAACAAAAGAAAAGGCCTTCTCAGAGGAGGAAGTCAGTCTGCAAGGGTCAGTTGGGTACTGTGAAGTAACAGGTGCCGCAGGAACAGTGCAAGAGGGGATGACAGAGGTCTCCTGTTGCAATCAGGCACAGCCTCGCCAGGCTCTGATGGGTTAATAGAACAAACAAGCCCCTTCTGCCACGGGGTCTTTGCAAAGGCAAGGACTCTCACCTTGAAACTCCCCTCCACCCCTCAGCTGGCTCTCAGCTCTGCCTCCTCATCTGCTTCTCCACTTACTTAACCTGCTTAACTTCACTCAAAGCTACAAGAGATTCTTACAGCCCCACCTACATTTCCTTTACTGAATGTTGACCCATGCTATGATTTGGGTTATTCTTCGAAGAGACAAATGTTGACTAGATATTCAATCAATATTTGTTTGTTCTCTAAAGAACTGCTGCCCAGCACGAACGCTTTTGGTTGACTCGGTGACCTTAGGAATGACAGTGGCGCTGCCACAGCCATTGAGGAGCACCTAGCTTGTGCTTCAGTGCACTGCACTACAGGAACTGCTCCAAGTGGCCACGCCACACCGGCGCTTTCCTGGAAAGCAATCAGCCGCCCTAGAAGACCGCCACACATGCCTTTAAGATGTTCTTTTTCATGCCACCCCAAAAACTGCTCCATTTTAAACAAACAATTTTTCAGAAAGCAACAGAACAACAGAGGCTTCGCCTTGGACACTGCAGGTGCAGGTGCTCCTTTCCATGTTTGGGACGAAGATGCTCTCAGAACCTCAGGTGGACATCTTTCCAAGGTAGGGCTGCAGGAAGTCATCTGTGCTGAAGGGCAACTTGAAAGCTATTGGCTTTAGGAAATAGCAGTTTTGTCTTAAAGTTCTGACTTAAGCATTAAGCAATCTGTTTCTCTTCCCCCGAATGATTTGATATGTGAAATGTAAACCCTTTTAAACAACACTTTCTTAAATCAGATTTCATGTATTTGGCCGTGATGCCACTGTGTCCCCTCTGGGTTTTGGAGGAAACAAAACTCACCACACGTTTTCAGTGAGCAGACACCATGAAGGAGAGCTGGACAGTGATTGTGGAAGCAGTAGACACGTTGAAGCACTGAGAAGCGATGAGCAGCAGTGGGCAGCCATTGCTGAGGCCAGGCTGAGGCACAAAGGAAGTGGTTTACTAACTGATGTCTAGAAGCACAGCTGAATGCTGCTGAGAGGATGTGCAGCAAGTGAGGGAAGCCCTGCTCCCAGGGGTGTGCCTCAGGGCAAAGGCAGAAAAGCCCTCCTCTTCTCATCCTCCCATGGCCAATGGAGCTTCTTGCTGCTCTCAGATCCAACTAGCAAGGGAGCCAAGTGGTATTCCCCACAGGCCTGGCTTCGAGGAGAGCAGCGGAGAGAGGAAAGCAGAGCAAGCGCCATCTCTATGTTGCCTTCAAACACAACATTAGCTCATGGGAGGAGCCTTGCACAGGAGTCTAAGGAAACTTTTTTTTTCCCAAGAAAACTTCTCAGAGGCAGAGCCAGGAAGAGAAATCAGCCTCAAACTCAGGGCTCAATTTAAAATGCAAGCAAAAGAAAGCAACTTAACAGCTCTGAGCTGGCATCACGGTACAACTCCTGAGTCCCTCAAGCACGGGAAGCACAGGATGTGATAACAGTTCCTTCAGGTGGGCCTAATCTTCCTGCAGGTTAGAACTAAGATCTCAGGAATTTTGGCGTAATCTGAAGATCACGCCAAATGCTGCATTTCAATTTATACAATCTGCTGGTTCACAAACTCTGTCACAAAAACAAAACAAAACAAAAACAAAAAACCAGAAAAAAAAAAAAAAAAAAAACAAAAACAAAAACAAAAAACCAAGAGACTTTGGCTGGACTTGATTGGAGGCTTGACTCTTTTTTTATTCCTTGGGAACTAAATGGCAAATATATTTCACTGCCCAGAGAGAACTGCTCATCCTCTGCTCCTAGCCCTCCCCCAACCCAGGCTTTCTTCTTGCCACATGTTTGGTCTGTTGCTTACCCAGCCCAAAAGTCAAAACTTGAATCTCACAAGACAAATGTGTTGGGGGAATATAGAAAATCTTTTGAACCCTGACATACTAAAGGAGAAAAAAAGTACTGGTAAAGGAAAAAAGAGGGGGAAGGTAGGAAGAGATGAAGGGGATGAGGAAGAGAAGGAGACTGAGTCAAAACGAAGAACAAGAGATTAGATGAAGTGGTCTTACACACAGGAGAGTTGTGACGCATCATAGCATCATGTCATTCATTTCAGGAAACTGTTGTTGAATGCCTGTCAGAGACAAAGTACAGTCACAGTCTTCTCCTCCAAGCTGTTCCCCTGTATACACGTCTCCTCTGGCCAGAAGCCTCCCGTGAAGTTCTCTTCCAGTAAGGACACAGACTTTAACGTTCACCCTCTACATGCCGAGGGTCATGATTTTCACATTATCTGGGCAGGGGCATCCACATGGGCAGCAGTCTCTGTCTCTGATACCCTCAGACCCTCCTCTGGCTTACACTCTATTCTCTATGGTGTCCTGATTTTGCTTCTGTTCTAAACAAAGCTACAATGTTTTCATGGAAAAAAAAAAAGAGCAGAAGGATATCACAGATATATTAACAAATGGCGGAGAGGAGCAAACATGGTGGGGGAGGCTGCATGGTTGGCTTAAGTCTTGAGAATTTCCGGTTTCATACTTTAGTCCACAGCTGGGGAAATGGGGGGTCAAGGACAGGCATAGGTTAAAGAACGATGGAATCACAGAGCTAGACAAGACGGTGAGAGCTCTCGCCCAGCAGGCAGTAAGGGAACAGGTTTTCTTGATCCCATCCAGCATATAGGGGTATGGGGAGCTTGGCCTCTGGAGTCCTGCACCAGTTCCACCGGGGAGTGACATGGTGAGCTGCTCCAAATTACCAAGTTGTCAAGCCAGAGTCAGGAAGTCAAGTGCCTCTACACAAGCCTCCATGCTGCCACACCTCTGGGCCTGATCATGACCCCGAGTAAGGTCAGGCCCAGTAAGCTTTTTTTCTTGCCCCTACAGCAGTCATTAAGCAGGGAGTTGCTTACGGATTTCTCGAGTTTTGTATCGTGAGTGTCTTGGGTTGGGGACTATCCCAATTATCCCAAGTCTTGTAGAACGAACCCCTGGTCTCTCCCTACAAGACACCAGCAGAGGCTCCCTTCCATGTGACAACCACCGCTGTCCGCACACCTTGCCTTGTATTCCAGAGGCACAGTCACCCCAGATGGGAAGCAGTGGTTTCATAAAATCATAGCAGATCGCTGAGCCCATCTGAAGCCCACCTCACAGATGGACAGGGGGGCCCAGTGTGCTGGGACTGGCCCTGCTATCAGCCCATGACACCTGCGGTTCTGGCCCCCTTTGTTTCTGTGCGATGCCCTTGTCCTGTTTTTAACCTTGTGGGGTCATAGCTGGCAGTATCTCCCATACCCTTTACGCTAGACTTCTCGGATCTCTGTCAATGCGATGCTGCTCTCAGGTGAAAGAAAACACCATACCCCTCCCTTTGCTTTGCCTTTTTTGAGAGGCTGGAAGATCCCCATAAGTCTTTTCCTTCTCTTTAAAAGGTGACCTTTCTTCAGGCCCGCAGACTGCTGCACGGATCGCGATAACATGAAGTCCAGCACTTGGAGTTACTTAAGTTCTACAATTCCCAGGCATTTGGATTATTTAACTGCTGATTATGATTATTTAAGCTGAAAGCCTACACTACTCTAACTCAGAAAATGTTTGCATTTCCATTAAAAACCACCAGGCCAATGGCCCTCTTGATTGACACTTTTCACTATTAAAACTATAAATACACTGCGTGTTTTCAGCCAAAAGACAGGCTGCCCCTTATTTTATTTTAAGATAAGGAGGTGACTGGAAAGGTTTCCTTCAGCTCCCACTTTCCGGTGCCCCCATTCCCCTGTTACTGCAGCCTGACGCCTTGCTCCCCAGCACTGGCAGGAAGAAGTATCTATCTGCCCACTGGGCCCTATTTGATGGAAACTGGTCCCTCCGCCCCGAGGTTAGAAACCCCACATGCAGTATTTAATAGCATATGTCATAGCACTGAACATACTTGTGTTGTGTTTAGATCCCAATGCCAGCAGAACGGGACCCATCACACGGTTTACCTCGCAGGGACTAGCAGCAATGTATATGACACGTAGGTAATATATAAATATCTCTTGCTGAGGTTCCCTTTACCGCCCAAAGCCCAGAACCATACTTTTGCCTGGATTGGTTTGATTCCCTGAAGGCATTTTAATCCCATAGTGCATAGCTCCTTGTGGGAATAGGAAAGGCTCTTGATTCCACATGGCATTCAGTTCATCCACTTTAGTTCTCCTCCTCTATTGACTCGTGGCTCATCGTTTCTGCTTTGCTCATTTATTTCCTATCTAAAGAGTGTTATGGGGAAAAGGCAATGCATAAAATCCAGGGAAGTCTATTCTTGTCCTATAAGAGCAGCAGTGTTAAACCAAACTGCGCTTTGAGCTTATCACAGGAAAAACCAAAACAAAGAAGATTCTGATAATTCAGGATTGATCCTTGTCCCAAGTCATTTTGTAATTTACAGATAATATTGAGAGAGTGTGTTCTTTGATCTTTGAGATCATACTGTGACCCCAAAGACACACACACACACATACACACACACACAGAGAGAGAGAGAGACAGAGAGACAGAGACAGAGATATAGAGACAGACAGAGACAGAGAGACAATGACAGAGACAGAGACAGATAGATGGAGACAGTATGGGTTAGGAATAGTCTATCTGAAGTGAACTTGCAAAGATGCTTATCATGTGGTAAGGTGCCTTAGGAGCTGGTCTAACGTGTTGTTGTTCTGTAAAGAATTCTAAGTGTTCTCAATACTACTTTCTTTTACTTCCTTCATGGAATTAGCTGTTCATAGATCTACCCATACAAAGGCCATCCCTTCCTCCTTGCGTAGGTGACATGTATGACCATGCGGCTTCAAACTCTGGTCAGTGAGTCACTCCTCCCTGCATCAGACCATGCAGAATATGAGGTCTATGAATAGGACCTTTGTCCAGTCTTTTGTATACCTCAAAATAACACTGAGAAGAGTGCCCAGCACTCAGAACAGCCCTTACACAAAGCAGATGCTCAGCAACTATTTTTTGACTGGGCTGTTAACTGACTCAGATGTTGGCTGCAGATAGGTATGCCCTAGATGCCAGGAAGGTTCCTTCTTTTTCCCCCCTTCTGCTGGCTGGAACATGGATTGGATATTTAAAAATGAGGCCAGAAGTCCAGCACTGTAAGGAGGTGGTCAAACACAGACAGTGGCAAAGCTTCAAGACAGAAGGCGCTACTTGGACAAGCTCGTGGAACATGGCCTTTTCTGTTCCTTGCAGATGATACCTAGAACATTCCACTCTTGTAAGGTTATTTTCTTTACAGCCAAATTGTACTTCCCCACTGTAAGTTTTATATGCAGCAAGCGTTTTGTCTTCTGCTCTGGGCATTAACTTACCAACTGCATTATTAAGAGTGAGAAACAGATACCTTGAATGACAACTGTACTTGTGCCACTCGCTGCCTGTAGCACAAACCCAAGTCCGTCCTGAATGAGCCATTCCTGGTGGTATCTATTCCCCCCTTCTGTGCTTACGTGTAGCTTTGGTACCTCCAACAAGCTTTCTGAGCACCCCACTCATGCAAATGCCTTTCAAAACTGGGCAGACATTCTAGGACATCACCGCACAGGTGTACATAATACTTAATATATTTTAAACTGGAATCTTTTTTATCCATTATTCATTGCTTAGAGAAGAAACTAGATTGTAGTTTAAAAGGAAAATTCTTAAATGGGTAAGATTCAATTATAATTTGAAGATAAGATTAGCATATAAGTGTCATGAATGAATTAATGGAAAAATAATGCACACTTACAAGCTTGAAATTACTTTTTCATAAACGAGAGTCCCATTTCATCCTCACAATACCTCTGGGAAAGAGCACAGTCCCCTTGCAACTGAGTTTATCAATTTTAAGTAATGGCTGCCTTCAAAACTCCTCTCCCAGACTCCATTTATCCTGTGCAAATTGCCAGGCACTTAGAATTCCTCCCTAAAGAAATGTGATTTGTCTTTTCTCATGATGGCATGAAGTAGAGAATAAATTGATTTTATCATATTCCGCACGTAGCCTCTGCTTTGAAGGGCACTTACCTAATGAGTGGCTCTCTCAGAAAGGATCTCAGATCAAAGGGGCCAAGAGGACGAAGCCGTAGCACGAGCTGCTGCCTTACCCCATGGGAATGTGCTAAAGCAACGCAGTGTACACAAAGGCTCGCAAGACTATCTGGAGGAGACTTCTAAACTCAACAATACCCAGGCAATGAAGATGGAGTCCACAAAAATCATCAGACGAGTTAAAATGAGGTTTACATAAAATTTTATACAGGTACAGGAAATCATCATCAGAAACCCAAACGGTATTCTTCAAATTATAGGATTATTAAATAGTTATTAAAGTACTTTTGTGACTTGGCGTTTTACAGCAAATGAAAACTATCAGCTGTCTGTCTGCCTGTTAAGTTACTAGGACAGACTAACCTGTCTGAGAAAACGCACAAGCGCATCCGTGTCTCACAATCCTCATTCCATTCACTACAGATATCAAATTCACCTGCCACAAATTAAATAGCTGAGCGTGGTCACTGGAATGTAACGTTATTATTATGCAGCGTTCAAAGCCAAATGTAGAAAGTTCTTAAGATTCTTTTAATAACATTCCTTTTAAACAGGAGCAAATGTAACAAAGATGAAACCTCATAAAATGTCTTAGCAAACACTTTTAGGTATTTTTAAGTAAAGCAATACTCGTATACACAGGGAAATGTAACACTGTCTCCTCTAATGGGAAACACAGTTAGGACCTATCAGTTCCCTGCAGTATCAGAAGGGAAGCCAGCAGTTAGGAGACTAAGCAATAAGAAAACCAAACTGAAGGAGTGTTGGGGGAAGAATGTAACATGAAATCAATTCATGGGCTCCCTTTCTCTTCTAATGAACTTATCCTCACTTCCTGTACTGTCCCAGAAAATGGGAAGGTACTCAACATTATCTCTCTGTATCCCAAACAACCAAGAGAGGCCCTAACTTGGAAATGGCTTTCTAAGTGAGGTACCAAACCTCTTTAAATGTTGCATAATAAACTACCTTATTCATTCTTTTCCTGTGCTCATTTTACTAAGAGTGCAAGCTTGCAAGGTCAAGGAGTGTTTCTGTTTCCACCAGCTTAGCCCCCACCTTGCAGGAGAGGCTCAATAAAGAGCTATGAGGGTTTTTGTTTGTTTGGTTGGTTTGTTTTTGTTTGTTTGTTTGTTGTTTAATCAACTCACCCTTTGATTTCACAAATGCTTACTGGTTCCCAATAACCCTTCTTAAAAGGAAATCTAAGAGAAAGTTACAGCATGAAAAAATCTTTCAGTTAGAAGAACCATACAGCATTTTCTCCTTCCAATTCTGATCTAAATCTAAACTAAGAGAACAGTCTCTGCCCACTGAAGAAGAACACCAGGGGAAAATACAGGTCTATGTGACAAGTGTGACAAGATGATAACATACACACACACACACACACACACACACACACACACACACACACACACACACACACACACACACACCCCTCTACAGAACCTGAAACAGCCAAGAGTAACTGGTTAGCTAAGGTAGGACTACAGACTCCTGTGGTAGTGAAAGAAGCATGTATTTTCATTCTGGTGGCTGTTGTACAAATGTGTACATGTGAGAACACTGCAAAATGGACAACAAACCAGGAGAACTAAATCTAGGTAAGTCTTTGTGAGGGTGTCAGGCTGTACTAATGCTAATATGGAAGATCTTACCAATGCCTAAATGGCTGAGACAAGAAGAAGACTCTCAGGCCAGTATGCTCCTGTTGTTGTTTATAGCTTCATGTCAGTCTATGTTACCCCCCAAAATAAACAAACAAAAGCAAACAGCAGTATGCTTATCAAAGCTTTCTTTATATTAGCAAAACATTGAACCAAAATAATGCCAGTACATTGGGAATTTAAAATAGCACTGGTTCTAATATATATATATGAAGTATTCACATTAAGAAAGCAGAAGAAATGGGAGTTATAAAATATGTTAGGACAATGTAACTTTCCTGAAAAAAAAAAATGAGGCACATTTGTAGAGGTGTACACCAAAATGCCCTCAGTGGCTTTCTACGTTAAGGCCATGAGTGATATGTGATTCATGCTGCTTCTTTATTGCTTCCTTTTTTTCCCTCTAAAATGAACAATATTACTTAGCAAGTACATAAAAGGCCATCTCTTCTATGGCTGGTACTCAGGTCAGTTTTGTAAAGGAAACAAAACACTTAAACAAACAAAAACACAAATCCAAACAACAACAGACAAATGGGAAGACGAGCTCCTGCGTGTCCGTGGAACATGACCCGCTACTTTATGAGGCTGTAGCCTCTAATGAGAACGGTGCTCCCCAGGGACTGTCTGAACTCATCACTGGCAATGACGTGGACAGGAGTCTGCTTATACAAATTGGGAGAGTGGATCCAGCTGCGTTCTGATTCTAAAACTTCATACATTGGATTTTGCAATGGATTTAACAGATGCACCTCTCAGTTTTAAAAGCCCGATGGTAGATTTCAAAGTACTTTCACATATGCTACTTTATATTAATCATAGTTCAGTACTTCTTTTTATGTGACCTTAGCACACCTCCACAAAGCGGGCAGGGCAGGCATCACTGCCTCCATGTTAATGAAGAGAAAACTAAGGCAAGCAGAAAGTGATCTCCTTTCATGTCATGCTGTGGGAAAATGATGCCTTAATCTTCTCCCAGGGCCCTAGCATCGCTCCCTCTAGCACTGCACCAGGGTTTAGAAGTTTAGTAGATTGGGCTAAAGAGGGGTGCCAGCTGAATTAAAAGCCATGTTTTAGTATAGTATGTTTAACAAGCAGCAGCAATGATAACACACATCTGACTGTGCATGGCAGCTTACGCAGGGATCAGTCCATGTCACGTAGCAGTATTATCAATTAGTTCACCTCAGAAATCACACTAGAAAAAAACGGTTGGTCAGCTTGAGCAGCTGTGGAGGCTGAGGAATCTACTTTGGAGCCTCAGTCAGTAGGCTTGTCCCATATCTAGACATCCTTAGTGCCATGTAAGGCATCCATAAGTTGATCTTCTGGGTGAGCTAAAGAGTGAATTAGGTTCACATTGGGTTTAATGAATGTTTCTTTTTACCGACAGGATTAACAGGAGAACTGTATTTATTTTGCTGTGGCAACAGATTAAACACTTCAGAAATAATGTGGCAATTCAGCAGAAGAGGCCTTAGCTAGGTGCCATCTGAAATCATGAAATTGAGTGGGAAAGGATACACATGGAAATGGTTTATATGTTTTAGAAAAATAAATCCAAGTTTAGATAAATGGTACCCCTCACAAAGCACTTTAGATATGTGACATTACGGTCACTGGCCAACAGAGCCTTTGTAGACGTGTGTCATGGCCTCGGCTGACATCTACCCCTTGCACATTGTTGGAGGGTCAGCAAGATTAAGGGTGTCTCCCTGTCACAGCTACCCTGAGAAGTAATAGGACTGTACACAAGATGGGATGATTTCCAAACTCATATAGTCCTTTACTACTTCTTCTCTCAAAAATTATGAAAGTACATTCTCTCTTTATAAACAAGAACCAAAAAAAAAAACCTTATAATGGCATACTGTAGCATCGCAGGAGACGGAGAGTCAACATGGGGAGCCTTGAAGAATGAGAACAAGAGAGCTGTGTGAACACACAGCAGCATACACGGAGACAAAAGCGGGATGTGTTTGTGAATGCCACACATTTGTGTGGTCACCACTGTTACTACACCACCGAGCAGAGTGATGACACAGATGTCTGTGTCTGAAAAGCTTTTCTTCTCAGCTCTACAAGACTCCAGTCTCACCATCTCATCCACTCACTTGCCCAGCGGTCAGTAAGCACCTGCCATATGGCTAGCTCTGCTAATGGCAGCAAGATTTCAGCGGTGACTCAGGCAGACACAAAGCTCCATGGGAGAATGAGGTAGGAGAA
The DNA here is from genome assembly GCA_907169655.1 of Acomys percivali. Classification (NCBI taxonomy): domain Eukaryota; kingdom Metazoa; phylum Chordata; class Mammalia; order Rodentia; family Muridae; genus Acomys; species Acomys percivali. Next base: position 103,135,141 of record OU015746.1, on the reverse strand, counting down.
AGGGAGCTTGAAACAGAAGACTTTGCTTTAATCCTGGCCAGGTGGCCTTAAGCAAATTATTTGAATCTCTCAGTTCTCCGGCTTCTAAATGGTATATAATAATATCTGTTTTTATTATATCATCTTTTATTAGACAAAAATGCTAGTTTATATGAGTTTATTCATGAAAAAAAAAACCTTCCTTGTCCTTTGGTCTTGAAGAAACTGAGGTAGTTGAAGAGACATAAAAGTTTTATTCTTATTATTAAACCCTTCAAAATATTTCATTCCATATTTTCCATGATCTAAGCTTTCTCAGTTTAATTTTAACCATGTGTAAGGCTTGCTGGGTCACCATGAGGTCACTCTTCCATACCTAGCCACCAATTTCCAAGTCTCTGTTACTGGCTTAAGATGCCACAATTATGTATGCTTCCTCTTATGATGGGAAGGATTAGGATTTAAAGGATATCTTACTGATTAATTTAAGCATTTATAAAAATGCTACTTCTTGACTAGTTCTTTAAAAATAAATCCATTGCAACTATTATTCAAATTATTTAATAATTGTACTTCCTATTTTCTTCCATGATGATCTTTCACTGGAAAAGAAATACAGGAGCTGGGTAGATGTAGGTGGGTTTGTCATAGAGCCACAGAAAAGACTTCCCCCATCCCCCGCACCAGCACCATACCTCATGCTATTAACTAAATCAAAGAAAGCAATGAGATATCTACTCTTACTTACCTGTTACCTTCCACCTGAACCAAGGTGCGTGTGCTGGGAAAAGAGAGTCCAGCCTTAACTTTATCAATCTACCAAATCTGAGTTCTGCTTCCTTGATACTATGAAAACCAGTATAAGCCAGGCACTGAAGAGGAGTGAAGATAATAATTAGCGAGGCCATGGCAGCTCTCAGATTACCTCAGTCTTTCTGTAGTCTCAGACCTTTGCAGCAGAACTGAGAACACAGACCCACATACTCCAAAGCTGGCCATAGAGCTTTAAAGTAACAGACCTTGAAAACGTTGTGCACAATGAGCCACCAAAGCTATAGTTTATGAAATAAATATTATCTCAAAACCCACTCACTTTCTCTGAGTCCCTCTTCATGTCTCCAGGCCCGCTCTTTTTCTAGCATCGAAAGGAGGAAACAAAAGACCAGGGGGACAAAGATGGGCACTCACTTCATCTCCAGGATCTCCTCTAGCTGTTTCCTCCTCTCGATCCGGAGGTTGGCCAGGTGTGCTTCTTTTTCAGCAAGAGACTGCTGGGTAGAGGCGAGGCGTGCTTTGGTGGCATCTAGCTCCTGTCGGGTCTTCTCCAAGGCATTCCTCAGCTCCTCTATCTGAAAGGCACATGGAGGCCCACATGTCAGTCAGTTCCCCTTCACTCATACCCAAGGAACGCCCTGCTACAAGAAACACAGACAGACACTGGGTCTTCCACAACTACAAGCAAATGGAGCTCATTTGCTCTCTGTCTCTGATAGGAAACAACACTTTCAAACATGAGAAATCCCCCAAACTCCCCAAGGTCTATTCAGTTGGATTGAGCAGTGATCTTTATAGAGACTATTTAATATATCTATTAGAAAGGGGTGCCTGACCCAGCTTCAACCTATGGTTAATAATCTCCAATACCTTCCCTAGCTGGAGGAAAGTAAGACTCAGATACACTGGCACTATATACGTTTGTGTGCAGGCCCCAGAGTGCTTAGACAGAAAGCTAATCAAGTGTTTCAGATTCATTCACATTTTAACCTATCAAAACCTTGTTTGGTCAAAGGTATTTGATGTGAACAGAGCCTCAGGAGCCGGTCTCACCTCACTTCCCTGACTCCCAATCAGGAAGCAGGCCTGGGCCAAAGGTAAACAGAATACCAGCCACAAAAGTCTCAGGTTTGTTTTGCCCCTGAAGCCTGAGAGGGTTCCAAACTTGAAATAAATGACATGTAACTTTTATAGGGTGCTAATACACCATAGAAATAAGCCACACTATCAAATATCGAGGGTTTTCAGCCAGGTCCCCGAAAAGTGGACCTAGAAGCTCTGAGACGAAGCATAACCTTCTCCAAACCATTGGGGGCTTTTAAATCCAATACACAACAAAGAGGGCGGGTGTTTATGGTCATGTTCCACAGACTTCCACGAAGAAGGCTGGTAAAACGTCGCCTCATGTTCGGATGCAGTCTACACCCACCCTGCTCACTCAAAATCGTGCTCCAGGAAGTTTCTAGATTCCAGAGCTGAGGTGTGGATTTCTAAGACTCTCCTCCCAGCTGAACTTGGCAGCCTGGGCTCATCCATCAGTAAAGTCAACAGAAAGCCCTTCACTGTGTGTCAGTGACATGTTAGGTCCCAATTCATAAAGACTTTCTGCACAATTTCTGCATTTTTACATGGACTTCATTCAGAATAAGCATTAACGTTCATATCCAAGGTAAATTACATGCTTTTAAGGTTCAGAACACCCTCCATCTTGCCCTGATAAAAAAGGGGAAATTTAACGACCTTGTAAATCAAAGCCAAAACTAAAAAGTTTTAAAAGCACAGAGTATAAGTGGTGATCTACAAGACACACAAAATCATACATGTTTACCTATAGACTAGACAAGTATTTACAAATTTATAAAATCTAAGAAATAATTAAGTCTTTTAGTTTTACACGAAGACCAACAAATATGACAAGGAGCCCTTCTGAAAAGCAGCACACCAAAAGTAGTCTATTCGTTTATAGATTTATAATTATATAACAGCATTTCAAAAATATATCACAAGCTAGAAAGATGGCTCAGTGGTCCAGAACTTGCATCGCTCTTGCAGTGGACCCCAGTTTAGTTTCCAGCTATATCACAGGCAGGAAAGACGCCTCGGTGGTCCGGAACATCATTGCTCTTGCAGTGGACCCCAGTTCAGTTTCCAGCATCCACTTCAAGCAGCTCACAACTGCCTATTACTCCAGCTCCAGGATGTACAACACCTTCTGGCCTCTGTCAGCACCTGTACTCGTGTGCATATACTCCCCTCCCAGCAAACACATGCCCACATTTAATTAAAATAAAATAAAGCTTTTTAAAAACTGTCACAACACAGTCACACTAAAGACCAATTCAGAGAATGTGCTGACGCTCCACATGGGATCACCTGTGTCCTCTAGACACTACTTTCTGTCACCAATGTTCTTCACTTCAATTTTACTCTTTATTCCAGGGAAGATGGGTCTCTCTGGGACTCTTATTCTTTCTTATTAATTGAAGCTGAGCTGTCTGAACCTGTAGACCCAAGACCCAAACTTAACTAGGTTTACAAGTTAATTCCCCTGCCTCCACTCTGCTTATGGCAGATGGCAGCCAGCTTAAGGATATCCTAACCAAACAACTTTTAACCAGTTACAGTTAACAGCATCGACTGGTTGTTTCAGCTATGCTACAAGAAGAAGTTGGACACCTGAGAGGCCCAATCCCATGTTCAATGGTGGCAATATGATTTGTTCCCAGCATCCATCACTCCTAGTATTGGGTAAGATGGACATTCCCAACGTGTTACAAATAGGGTTTTGAAACAGTACGTCAGGCTATGAAACTCCCCTCCTCATCCCAATTTATGAGTCCTTGACAGAAAGTGCTACCTGCTGTGGCACTGGCCTCCAACCCACAATTCCTGCAGCCACCTGCAAGCAATCACCGTCTCAGAGTATGTTTCTAGGCATTGCCCATGGTTACAGTAGGTTTAATGCTTTAGAGTTCTGTGAATGGCTCTCTTTACTCCCCAAACACGAATACTAAGGAGCAAGAGGTGTTTCCCCTCCTGTAGTGGTCATTAGATCAGGTTTCAGCATTCCAGTTCTCCATGGAATCTGAAGGCTACAGATATGAAAACTTAAGTGTTCTTTTCCTTCATAATTAACAACATTAGTTTTAATTCAGACACCCTCAAGTTCTATCAAAATATTATATATTTTGTTATTGTAATTTTCCACCTCTATGCATGTACATATATGTATGCATGTATACATATACAAATATATATATTTCATTTATAAATTAATATATGAATGAATATATAATCTTATAAAGAATTAATCCATCATGGGCACTTTTGTCATTAAATAATCTTTGAAAACAGAGTTTGTTTGTTTTTTTTAACAAATTAGTAGTGATGTAGCCTCTCCCATTTTCCTAAATATCATGCTTTCCTTAGTGTTATGGTCTGAAGTTTGTTTGTTTGTTTGTTTGTTTGCTTGTTTTTTTTTTTCTGACAGAGTTTCTCTGTGTAGCCTTGGCTGTCCTGGACCTGCTTTGTAGACCAGGCTGGCCTCGAACTCACAGTGATCCACCTGCCTCTGCCTCCTGAGTGCTGGGATTAAAGGCGTACGCCACCACGCCCAGATTGGTCTGAAGTTTGTGCCCCATCCAAACTCATATGTGAATTCCTGAAACCCAAGGACAAGGCATTAGGTAACAGGGCCTCTGGGAAAGGACTAGGCAATGAAGGCAGACCTAACCCTGAATCCTGACTCATGCTTAACCTTTGATAAAACAAGACCAGGGAAGTGTGCTTCTTCTTCTGCCACGTAAGGGCATGGAAAGAATTCATTGCGATGTCACCTGAACGTCAGCCCTCACCCGAGCTATACCATTCCAGGACTGTGGTCTTGAGCATCTCTGCCTCCAAAGCATCAAGAAATAAGTCTCTGTTGTTTATACTGCACCTTGGTCTGAGTAATGGCTCAAATGCACTAAGACACTTAAGAGCCTTTTTTTTTTTCCCAAATCTCTCATAGTCCTCAGCCTCAGTCCTTTGCCCTGTGATTCTGATCCACATGAGTCTGCAAAGCAATGAAGTTCCAGAAGAATTATTGTCACAACTAATCTTCCTGTTGCCAGGGAACCATTGCTATATATTCAACATCTGTCCAAAATGTCACTGGCCTATACCTGACAGCTAAGGGCTCTGATGATGCAAAGCAGTGTATTTCACACTATGTTCTGCAGGTGTGAAAGATTCCTCCATGCTGTCTGGGGGCTGACAGGCCAACAGAAAGGAAGGAATGAGAGTCAGCAAGGGCCTGATTCCATCCTCCCCAACTCAAAGGCAGTTAAAGTCTACTTTTATCCGTCTTATACCTAGTATTTCACTTAAGATTTAACATAAAATTTTTTAAAATTAAGGTATTAAAACGCTAAGAATGGTTAAAAGTATAAAGTATTAAGTTAGATTAGTCTATATTAGTAATTCCTGCTTCATCACTTATTAGTTATGGAACCTTGCGGATGCAACCGAATCTCCTCATTGATAACAGGGGTAACTCCTGAGCACGCAGGGTCCGCAGGAGTGAAGCAATATACGTGAAGCTTTAGGTGCGAGGACCGGCAAGCAGGAAACATCTGGGATGTTCCTCACACAACAGGCAGCATAGGAGGCTGCTTAGACACAAGTCAAGAGCAAGCTGTCACTTATACCGTCATTAACTCCGGATTTTGGATTTTCCGGGCCTCGGATTCCTCCCCTATGAAACAGGGCTAGTAAGAGACTTACTTAGCTCAAAGAACCTTCTGAGACATAGGTAAGTCACTTTTCTCCTCATCTGTAACCAAATAGCCCTAAAGAAGCAACTTAGGGGATGAAGCGATAATTTTAACTCGTGGGTTGAGAGGATACAGAGGTGGATAAGACTTAGGGGCCTACCAAGAGAAGTGCTTGTTTATACTCAAGGGCCCAGGATCAGAACTCAGTGGATGCTGGTCCTTAGCTCACTTTCTCCTTTTCTAGTCTACCCAAGCCTTAGCCTGTCAGATGGGACCTACCACACTCCTGAAGGTCTTCTCTTTAGTGAATCTCTGAACACCCTCACCCTCCCACACCCCCCAGAGGTATGCCTCGGTCTCCTAGATGATGCTAAATCAAATCCAGTTGACAATACAGATAGCCAGCACTTGTTGCTGTGGGAGTAGTAGCTCTTATTAACACTGTGTCCAGTGAATCTCTTGTGCATGTTATGCTACCCGGTTTCCCATCTTTGTCCCATTCTTAGTGTTTCAGTGTGCACTCACCTCCCCCAGTGAAATCCTTGCAACCTGAGTTACAATGGACTTGGACTAAGAGATGCCCCCAGGAGAAGAGCTGGAGTCTGTCAGCTCTACTGAAGGTTCAAAGTCAACTGGGGTCATAAGGTGACAAGACAGGTCAAGGGGAGGCTAGGAGATAGTTCAGGCAGTATAAAGTCCCTGCCATGGAGGTTTGAGGACCTGAGACCAATCCTCGGTCTCCAGAGCCCACAGAAAAAGCCAGACACAGGGTCGCGTGACTGTCATCCCAACACTGAAAAGGTAGAAACGGGTGTCCCTGGAGCTGCTGGCCAGCCAGCAAGTAGAGAACCACAGACTCCAGTGAAAGGGTTCACTTGAAAAATAGGGCTGACAGCCCCTAAGAACAAGACCTAAGGCTTGTCTCTGATTTGCACATAGACAAACATGTGCCCCACCATGAACGTGAACACACACACAAACAAGTGCAAAATAAGAAGGAAGGAACGAATGAAGGAACAAAGGAAGGAACGAAGGAAGGAATGAAGGAAGGAAGGACAACATAATGATTCAGGCTTAACTCTTCCTGCCTCAGAAGCAGCAACTTTCAACAAGTAATGATATGAGTTTTAGGATCTCTTAAGAGCAGGGACCACTAATAATCTACTACCAGTATCTGGCACTTGCATCTGGCCTACCCTCCCACCTCTGAACAGCTGCATTAGAGTGATGACACTTTTTGGAAACTGTTGAAACTGATGGCCACACTGTCTACCACCTGGACCTGGACCGTACAACTATCTCCAGATTGTGCATGTAATTCACTCTCTCCTGCGGGAACGAAGACACCTAAGAACTCTGATGAATACGATGCTTCTCAGCCTTCTTCTGCAAACAGAATGCACGTCAAGCTCCTCAATTTCAACCACATTTAACATTTTCTGTTTTCTCTTTCCCATCCGAAACTAAGGAAACAAATCATGTGCTGTGACGAAAGATGGATAGAAAAGAAATGTGGGAAACAAGTACACCTGACTTTACAGATATCATTAAGTTGTCAGAGGGCAGAGGGGACTAGGATACAAGTAAGTACCACTCTCCAAAATGGTGGCAGGCATGCCCCACTCTAGCTGGCACCAGGCACTGTGGGGTCAGGCTTTCAGGTGTGCTAGCTGTGGGTGCTCTTACAGCAGCTGGGACGTTCGCCATTCATTAGGAACAGTATGGAGGTACTGAGGAGTGTTTCAAAGCTAGACAGCTGAGCTCTTAATTAGGCAGAGCCCAGGTGTGCTGGCTGTGTACCTGCCTCTATATGCACCCACCTCCTCATCTGTTACATATGACCAATCACTGCACTTGTCAGGTGCTGGTGGGGACCACCTGAGCTACAGCACCTACGTGTTTGCTCCTACTGTGTATGCAACAGCCTGCAATGCTATAAAGGGAGGTGTTTGTTTAAATGCTGGCATTTAGCTTTCAGGCTGTGAAAAGATGAGTAAGTAAGACAAAGAGTTGGAATCCTATCCCTTTGCATTTTCAGAAAGATGGCAGACTCTTCTTCAATGGGATGTGGAGAGGTTTAAGCTCAATTTCTAATAAGCCAAGTAAAACATTTGCAAAATGTGCATTGCTCATATTTTAATCTTTACCAAAGGAAATTTCCAAACATAAAGATGAAGGGATGGAGAAATGTAATGAAGCATAGTGCCCAACAGAGCACCCTGCGGTGGCAGTGGCACTGGGCCAGCTTGTCTGAAGGGCACACACTAACCACTTATGGCTACAGAGCACTTGGCACAGGAGCATTATACCATAAGAAATGGATTTTTAAATTTCATTTTAATTTATTTGAATCTACACACTCACATGCCCACTTCATTGGACAGAGCAGCATCAGGACAGGCACATTTCACGGCCTTGACTAAAGGCGGCATCTGATCTTTGTGGAAAGCTTCTATTTCTGATCATAGAAGAAACCCTTTTAAAAATTTTTTTACATGGAGTAACACTTAAGAATTACCATTTAGTCCAGCTGCTCCACTTTACTGATTTGTTCTAAAGACAGGATAAGGGATGTTCTCACAAGAGTTTATTCACAATGTATGCAAGCATCATAAGATAATTAAATGTATACACACACACTACATATAGAAACACATATATGTTTTTTACTTTAAAAGATATGAGATTAGAAAACTATGTACTCATACATATGATAATATTGCAAAGAATCTGGATAAAAAAAAACATACACAGACACCCAACTCTTAGAATGTCAGGGAGCTATTAGATGCTAAGTCAAAAGATTTAACATAAATGAAAAACACTTACAAAAACTTAGGTGAGGAAACCAGGTTTATAAATAATATTAAAAATAAATAAAATTATACAGTGTTTATTTTAATACAATACAATAAAATGAAACTATGTGGGGGTATTTTAATGTATACAGATAGGGGAAAAAGACTGGAAAGAAATCCATCACTTATTCTCATGGGTTGGATGGTATCTAGATAAGGGATGTTAGGTAAGATGTTATATTCTTCTTGTACTTATTGCTATCAATACGCATTGTTAGTGAAATAAACAATTTTAGGATATCTCAACCTAGAAAAGTCTGCATAAAGGTCGCTATTTCCATGGGGTAAATGGGTTGTAGATGAACTATAGCCTCCAAAGAAGGGGAAGAGAAGAATACAGAATTGCAGAGCAGGACAGGACCCAGCAGCAGCCAAAATGACGTCAAAGCCGTTCCAGTCCTGAGCATGAGTGCCTAGTCCTGACAGCCACGAGATTTATACTGATTGTAACATGGTTCACCAGGGAGTGCCCATGTGTTAGTGACTCTGGAGCTGTCAGCGGTAGTTCCTGCCACCTCACCCTCCCCTCCAATGTGCATGTGCCTTGACCATTTCTCCTTCCTCCCTGCTAAAGACTTAATGGGTTTTCAACAACCTGTCTGATAACTTGCTTTAGTGTTTTGCATTGTGTTTAGGCAGCATTGTCTGATTTTGATATTATTTTATTTCTGATGCACTCAAAATACATGGTCAGGTCCTAGTCAGCAAATCAGTGTAGTGATTTTAGGCAGACCTACTTTCTTATGAGTCAGGCAAGGGAAGTCCTATGCCGTTTCCAAAGGAGAAGAATGAGATGGGTCTCCCATAGACCTGGCTTTGAAGGAAACACCTGTTAATGCTAACAAAATTTAAATCAGCCCAAATCAAGCTTGAGTCCAAGCCTGGCCCATTGTTCTCAGGCCACCTGTCTGTCTACTTTGAGCAATAATAGTGGCCCCTCTCTATATCTCCTCATTCCCTGAACACAGGAAACTCAATGCATGCTTTCAGTTTCCCCCATGGCAGGCCATATTCTCACATAATATATGATTGCTAGTTCAGTGAGGGAGAGATGTTGACAGGGAGAAAAGAGGAGGAGTCATCTTGAAGGAAATAATTATTGCCTCTCACTTAAATAACAGAGAGTTCCATATCCCACTGGATCCTTGCAGATTTCCAAAGACTAAAGTCACTATATTTATATGTAACTCACTCACGCTGAGAAAAAGCAAAAGATTTACCCATGAATTGCATGGGTCTACTATTCATGAGGATATGGGTCTTCTGAGTGCAAATATCAGGGGACAGGTGTTAGAAGGTGATAAACTGGGAGATCTGGGAGGAAGCTCTGGGCCCCTCAAGAGCAAAGAAAGAGCTCAGCTCAATTTGGTTAGTGCCCCTGCAGCAGAACACACCGCCTAGCATGTGGCTGGTGTCTACAAACACAGGCACGAGCATGTTAGTAGATAGATCTTGTACCCATTTATGCTCACTGTGCCCTTTGATCCCAGCTCTTTCCTAAATGCCTTAACCGAATACCTCCACAAACATGATAGCTTAGGGGTTTGTAGTCAGAAGACAGGACCGGACAAGGTAGGACTGGGCTATCCACTCAGCCTCTTGAGTTTTGTTTCAACGTACTGGCAGACTGCATTCTCATCTGGAGCCTGGGGTCCTTTTTAAGATCACGAAGGTGATCTTTCTTGCAGAAGTAGACATGAGCTCACTGTTTGCTTGCCATTCTAAGCTCATGGAGACTGCCTACATACCTAGTCATAAGCCCCCATCACATCTTTACAGCTGGCAATAGAGGATCTCACTCACATCAGACTTGTCTCATCTTTTAACTCAACTTACTCATGAAGTGCCTGGTTCCTTTTCAGGACTTTACATGGTAAAGCACCAAGCAGGATGCTCATTTTTTAAACTTATTTTATTTTGTAGATATACATTTATATTATTACACATATATACAATAGATTACCTATGGCAAAAAGAACTGTGACACAATCAGGAATTATATAGATGTTACATTCTTAGTGTTTTGGCTATTTGTATTTGACATCTTTCCTATCTTGGTGCATCTAAATTTCTGAATGTAAATCAATCTCCATCACATTTTGTCAGTATCAACTTAGAACACCTAGCTAGACCTAAAAGCATCTTAACCCCTAAACAATTGAGCTTCATTATAAAACTAAGCTACCTGGTCTTCAACTCCCTCCCAGACTCCAGAAGGAGTAAACTTGATTTTCTGAGTATGCTGGGAGTGCAGGTTAGTAGCTTTCCAAATGAGAAGATGACAGAGACAGTTTTCTACCTGATGTTTATTCTTAAAATCAACCGTGCTATGTGACACTCCTAATCACAAGTGCAGTAACCCTCGTCTCTCCCAGATCACCTGAGATTTCTGACAATCCCAGTTTTCCTAGAAACACTTGTCATAAGGAACCAACTGAATGCTCTACCAAAATAGTGTTCATTGTTTCATTTTCTTCCCTCTAAAGATAGAAATTTGTGTTTCAAACCATCTAAGGAAGCAGAGGAAAGTATTTTTTAATAGTGGGAACTTGTGAGAAAGTTTATAGTTATTATACTTCATAGAAAATGTTTTTCCCCAAGAACAAGCCAAGGACACCAACAGTCTCTCTCACATCTCTTATTCTACCTAATACTTGGAGTTCTAGCCACTGTGATGAGGCAAGAAAAAATTGTAGAAACTAAAAAAAAAAAAAAAAAAAAAAAGAAGTAGTAAAGCTGTCCCTACATGCAGGCAATGAAATTGTCTAGAAAAGTCCAAGTAATCTCCCAAAATTTGCCAGACTAGTAAATTCAGTAGAATTTCAAAAATGCAGGATCAACACACACACACACACACACACACCAGTTGCATTTCCATATGCTAACAAAACATGCAAAAATATGTAGAACTAGATGCCAATTATAGCCACTAAAATGAAATAAATGTGTACAGTATCTATGCACAAAAATAACAAAACTCTGATGAAACTAATCAATACAATTTAAATAAAGGCAGAAATATGGTGTCTCTGTAAATTTAAAAACTAAATACAATAAAGATGTCATTTCTGCCCCAAACTGATTTATAGTTTTAACATAATTCCTATCAAACTCTTGGCAAGTTTTATTATAGGTATAGACAAGCTTATTGTAAAGTTTATATGAAAAGGCCTATGCTCTAGAGAATCTCTCACAAAAAAATGAATAAATAAAGAGAGCAATAGCTCTACTCTCAGTGAAGCTCTAGTGAACAAGACAGTGTGGCACTTGCTTAGGGATAGAGATGTGGACTGATGGATCAGAATAGAGAATGCAGAAAGAGGTTCACAAAAATCTGCCTGAGTGATGTCCACAAAAGCAATTCATTGAAAGACACGTTGTTTTGTTTTGTTTTCAGCAACTTTGGAGTAACTAGACAAACAGCCAGCAAACAAAACCAAAGACAAGCACGGTGGTTTCACACAAGAGAGATAGAAAATGTTGAGAGCATCAATATTCTTACTATTCCCAAGCTGTGTGTTCAGCTGGACATCAGCCACACTGTGGCATATCCATGGATCGGTGATTAGTGAGCATCAGAAAAGAAGGAATACTGACACACACCACTCAGGTGACTTTCAAACAAATTCAGTTGATTTTTTAAAAAGCAAATCTCAAAAAGGCACTCCACAATTCTACTAATAGAATGCTCTTGAAGTGATGTGACTATATAAATGGGCAGCGAACATGGTAGATGAAGTTATAAAGAGAAGAGAAAAATCCAAGTGTTGTAAGTGCCTTCTGCTCTTGAGGCAGACCATAAATCCAAGAAGAAGTCAAGATCCAAATCAGTGGCTTGAACCTATTGAATCAACACATGGACCCATAAGAATCATGTGACGAAATGTCCTCCCTCATTGGGTCCTGTTTTCATAAAACAAGCAGTCACACACAAGTGCCTATACATTTTAAAATGCAATAGTAGCTATGGGCTATAGGATAGTACATATAAACGGCACCAGCAGATACTGATTTCCTTATAATTACCATCCACATAAGTGAAAAATTATATAATTCAGTTTTATACTCAAATGCAATCCACTCTCCGAACTATTGGTGTGTGACATGGTTAGTTCCTCAGTAGGAGAAACGCAAAACCTAAACATGAAGTGCCCCCCAAAATGTCCACTTTTAAGTCTCCCTTATTTATACATTGTATAGAGGCTTTATGCTGACACTTTTTCTTCAGAAGGAAACCTACTCAAATGGGTTCTTGGGGCCCAATATCCCCCATAGTGACTTGGCTCCTTCTTCTCACAGATATTACTGCCACATATTTTTTTAAATCAGTTAACTTTGGGGGAAATCACACCACAAAGAGAAAGCTTGGGACGAAGATGCCCACCCCGACAGTTCTCATACACAAAGAGATGGAGATGAGAGACACCACAACAGTAAGGCAGCCAGGCAAGCCTCTCACGGCCTGAAGCATTTGCCTTCTTTCTACCTTTAAGTGGATCACAACAGTAGATCTGTGGAACCTGGCCCACCTTCCTTCTTAGTAGCCACGGATGAGCTGTCAAGACCTTCCCAAGACCCCAGGGAACAACACTATTCATTCTGCCCATCCGTCTGAACTGAGGATAATAGAATTTTCATCCTAGGCTCCCAGAGGTAGGTACTCTGCTTCTCCTTGGTTCTGTCTCCTAAGCTGTCCCACAACCTCTGCTAGGTGCTTTGGATTGGTCCTTGGGAGCCCAGCACAGACTGAGAGGCCTGGTGGATACCAAGGGTTATACTCAGATCCTTCCTGAGACCTTCCATAGAGGCCCTTCCTGTAAACTGTCCACTGTGTCATCCTGCTGACAGAGTGTTCATACTTGACATCAGAAACTGGTACTTCCTGATGACGCATGTGCACAGATGTTTTCTCTGCTCATCTAGGCAGAAACAAAGTCCCCAGATCTTCATGGAGAACGGTTCTACTTGATGGCACAGTTTATACTTGACGCACTTGGCTCTGGCTTTACTAAATACTGCACTGTGGTTTGCAAACAGCTATGTTTCCCTAAAGAACTCTTTCTGGGGTTTGTACCTTTGTACTTTATTTTAAAAATGAGGTTTTTTTTTCCCCTAGAGGCTCTCCAGATTAAAAATATATTCAGTGTTTTGATTACCAATACAAGATTATAGTCTCATCCCATATAACGTGATTAAACATAATCCTGCATCAAATATCACTCGGAGTACTAAGCAGTCTCTAGACAAGCATAAGAACGAATTCGGCCCCTTGCCTCGATGCCAAATATTCACTCAAGACCTGATTGCTTCAGCTGGGACCTTTGCTCTCTTTTATAGCTTCTCAAATAAATGGCTTTGTTTAGAAGTATTTCTCATTCTGTTTCCTCTCCGTTCTTCAAGAATGCTCAGTGTTACATGTAGGCAATCATGATATTCAGACTTCGGTTTGAGAAACAGCCCTGATATTTGAAATGCATAACAGCGATGCGTGCATTTAAACAAATAACCACATTAGGTAGGTCGCACTCAGTAACCTCAAAGCCCCTCTCTCCAAGCAATAGTTCCTTTTGGACTACCAACAATTAGGCTGTGTAACTAACCCTGTGCTCAATCCCTTCAGATAAACCGTGTACGCCCAGCCAAGCCACTCTCCCGCTGGCGTTGGGGCCCGCCTGTCAGGCCCACTTCTCTGGTTAATGTCAGCAGCACTATGTATAAAAGGTGACTCCAGTGTGTACAAATGTTGATCTTTCAAGAAGTCATGCCTAGGCTCACACACACATCCACTCTTTCCTCCACCAGGTCACCAGCAGGAGCAAAGGACAGTCCAGGAAGGGACTTGCCAAAAGCCTGGTCTGACTTGTTAGGTTACACAGCGCTTGGGACTTCCCTGCCTGAGCTTAATCCATAATCCTGTTTTGTGTTTAAAGGACACAAGTTCTAAAGGCCTTGCCTATGTGACAGTTTCAGAGGTGGTAAGGACATGTTCTAATGCAGGGTAACAAATGAAGTGCCAGCGTGAGTGTGCCCCAGGAGCAAGGGGCAGTCAGAGGTGGTACGAGACGCTAGCCCTCAGCCAGTCACTTCTCCAGGTTCCCGAAACAGATACTAAAATCATATTTTAATAGCTGCAGTGTCTGTAGCTAAAAATATAAGACAAACATACACACAAGTGGAACCTGTCTATAGTTTTACTGGTGGCCATGCAAGCTAAATGAAATCAAAACGCCACTGATGGGAAATGCAGCTGGAGTTCCAAAGAAACGTAATACTCACTGATGTGACTTCCAAGCTACATTTCAGCTGAATACCAAGTAGTAGAAATGCTCTCATCTCGGCTCCGAACAATCCTATTTTTATTACATCAAAAGTCGTTTCTTCCCTTGCCAGCTTCATTCTACCCCCTTTTTTTGCTACGGTGTCTATGTCCAGAAAGCTCCGTTTTGCAACTCTAGCAGCCCTGATCAAAAAAGCAGGGATTCCCACTGCTGTGGAAACCATCGCCTATATGTTTTCATCTGGATGCTTCTAATAACGTAATAAAAAAAATACCTCTCCACTCTACAGTGAAGAAAGGGGAGACCCAGGGGATGACACCCCTGAAGGGAATGGCTGTGTGAACCTTTCAGTAGGCTTTGACCACCAAGGTATGAACAGAGCCAGCTGGGCTGGCAGCATCTTTCACTCCAGGTTAGAAAGACCAGTGATCCTGCTTCAGCCTGTGGCTTGGCTAGGGCTAAGATGTCCCTTACAAATCGTTGGCCATATTGCGACCTTTACAAAGGCAAAAGTGAGCAAAGAAAAAGCTTCCCACCTGAACTTAGTCACTGGTTCCAACTATGGGATGAGATAACTTGACCTGTTGCATGCTCACCTTGTCACTCTTTCTGCCTGGAGGGGGAAGCAGATGTGACCTTGCTTCCAGAGAGGAGCCATCCTTTTTTTGCAAAGAGACTGTGTGGATCACATATATAAACCAACAGCTCCCCGCTTGCTCCTCCTGCCATGTTTCTGAGACATACGCTTAGCCGTGTGAGAATTCTGAGGGTGAGCTGTCATTTCCCAATTTTGTATCATATCTGGATAAAGGGAGTCAGAGCCTGCAATAGAAGGGACTGAGAAATTTTTACACCCATAACCGCTGACTTCCAAAATCAAAACCCAACTTAAAGAGTCAGTATGGTTTCTACCAATTTGCAAATAAAACTTAAACCCCTTCCGGCACCTAGCAATGGTTGTGTATCCCTGTACTTGCAGCCCCTGCCCACCTACTCAAATAACTCCTGGGTCACCTTGGCCATTCCTCAAAGCCCCTGCCTACCACCCCAGGCCTTATGGAATCTATTTCTTACCATGCATTCTTTCCAACTTCCTCCTCCCCTGTTCTTCAAGTACCTGGCATGGTCTCACACTCAGGTCTTAAAGTAAACATCATCACTTCCAAGAGGCCCCATCGCGTCGCCTTTGATAAAGCAGCTGCCCAGCTCCTGCATCTCTCTATTATTCCCGTATCAGCTCCCATTTTGTTCCCTTGGTAGCATGCATCACTGTCATCAATGGCTCAGGGATTTCTTTATATGCATCTTCCCTTCTTCCCTGCCAAACTCTTTGCTCCATCTCTGTAGTACCAACTCTGCCCTTTGAAATGCCTGTCCTTAGGCCTGGCAACCATAGCATTCAGTTAATGCATAACTAGAATTAGCCGAAACAACAAGGTTTTGCATATATTCCAACAATCGAAACCATCAGCACCTGGTATTCCCTGAGAACAGAGTCTCCCCACCCCCCACCCCTTGCCCCTCAGGCAGCTCTGGGGGTGCAGCTCACAAAGTTCATTTTAACTCATTCTGCACCTCGTGCTTATGCAGTGTTGCAGTCTACCAGTTCACACAGTCAGGCTCACTTCCCAAAGGGCTTTCAGACACAGATGTCAAGTCCTGCCCTAAGTGGGGAAGGCAGAATGAATGTGTTTTCACAGAGGATTACCCTTAACCACAAAGGGACTGTGGTCTTTCAGTTCAGGGAAGCTTCCCGATTCACAGGTACTTCTGTGTTTGGGAGAAGATTTCAAAAAGAAGCTCATCTTGGCCTCATCCTAAGCAGGTGACAGATGCAGCTGAATGTGACAGTGCTATAGCCCAACACCAGGTGGGTGTGGCAGCCCTGCTCAGCCCACACAGTAACAGTCCAGATTACAACAGGAACTCTCACCTCCCTGTCCTCACCTTGGTGGAAGGTTTTCTGTGGATACGAGCACGGCTTTGTCACTGTTGCAGCCTGGACTTGACTAGACATCTAGCAGAGTAGCCACTCAGTTGGCAGAATCAGTGGCTGAAGCTATTCTCAGGTCTATCCAAGAGGCATCATCTGCTAGGTTTATCAATGGACTAACAGCTTGTACAGAAGAGAACACACAAGGCTTATATGCATAAGAAAACCAGTAATACTAGGTTAAAAAAAAAAAAAAAGGCCTCAATTCAATCCTGCCCAACTGTCCTTGTACATCTCTGGCTAGGGTACCACCCAGGGCTGCTGCAGGAATTATAGGACTGGAATTCTTCCTGATTTTGGGGAGAGGAGGTCATTGGAGGTCTGTGCCTTTGGCGACATGCCCTCTGTAAGCACTCATATGATGGAGTTAGGGGGGATTTCATTCCTGCCTGAGCCATAGCAATGAATGTGATGGAGACATACAACAGTATTAAAACATGAGGAAGCACAGGCTCTGGGACAGGAGTGATGAAGGCTCAAACCCCCTGCTCTACCACTTACCAGCTGTGTGACCTTGAGCAAACCATTACACTCTCTGGGTTCCTGCTTTTATGGAGTGGAGATAGTAACACACTTCACTCAGGGTCATAGTGAGGCCTAGAGATTAAAATATCCATGAAACACTCAGCCCTGTGCCCTGCCCTTAGTAAGCACTTGATAAATGATAAGTATTATTTGCTAAAACTAACAGGAAACAGCCTGGGATCCCAGCACTGCACAGGGGCCGAGGCAATGGGAGTAGCATACATGAGTTAGGGACAACACGATCAGAGAAGCAAGACAAGAGAGATGAGGCTTCCTGGAGGTGATGGCATCACAAGGACATGATGAAGCAGGGGGCCACAGAAATCAAACACTGGCAGGCAAAGCAGTCACAGCCACTAGTGAGGCCTGCAGGCAGTGAGTGACAGGCTCCTTATTGCTGCTAATTTCCAGGTAAGAGGGAACAGTATGCATGGCGGAGTTCTATTACTGCCAAAAGTTCATCAAAAGCTGCAACACTTCTAGCTCGACTGTCTCGCGATGTCATTGAAGAGGTACTTCCATTACAGAGAAACAAAAACAGGCGGAGAGTCACCAAATGATTAGCTCTCTAAAAATTCATTCGCTAATAGCCAAAGCTTACTGTCACACTCTACCAGGCATGAGGCTCTAGGTGTCTGTGCCCATGGCTCCTTTTCTCCCATCTCTGTCTATCCTGAGACATGAACCATGTGACCAGATTTCGCTTCTCAACTGTACTCTCAAGCTCATAGGCGCATAGCCTGACAATATAAATGTAGTGCCCAAAAGAAAGCGAGAGTAGAGTGCTCACCCAGCATAGGTGAGGCCCTGGGTGCAGTGATCAGTTTAACACACATATACACAGAGAAAACTAAATTTACAAAGTTTCCGAACAGAAATCACTAACTCAAGTGAAAGCAAGACCAAACTGCTGAGACATATGGTGCCCAGCACAGAGATCTGGAAGGCATGGAAGATAATGTTTGCCACTACTAAGAAATTTGTTTTGCTCTAAAATCCACAAACAATGTGGCTTGTAAAGGTCCCAGGGTCAGAGGCCTGGCTAAATGCAATCTTCTTGTAAGGGAGAGAATACCAACTCCATGGCTAGCCAACCCTGCTGATGGCTGACGAAGCCTGGAATGTGCAGATAATTACCTCCCAGGCTAGTCACGGCTGTGTGTCTCCTACAGTATCACCTTTAAGACTGAGCCAAGACATTCCAGCCTGAATGAAGGTTTATTTATGAAAGGATTTAACACTTTTAGATCTCATACTGCTTGTAGGACCACCAATTTCCATTCCCAAATATCTAATTTCTTCCATTTCACAGAGCATGAATGAGATTTCAGGCCCTTGTGCACAAGGGAGATTTTTGAGAAACTAAAATTATTTGTCTTCAGTGAGGTGAAATTCTCTGCTAACACATCCACAAAGTAAAATCAGTACAAGAGGCTGAGCATTAAAAAAAAAAAAATCATAATACCACATTCAGGCAGATACAACTGATTTTTTTTTTTTTTTTTTTTTTTAATAATTCCAGCAGCATGGTCTGCTTTTTTCCTACTCAAAGTTCAAAGGTCAATGGAGCAACTTGGCTACAGTGGCTCTATAGGAAAGAGGGAACGTAGTTCTTCCTCTAGCCAGAAGGTAGGGCTCAAAGGCAATGGAGTCCAGATGAAGTCCACACATGTCTAATGGCCAGAGAGAAGCAATTAATCTGCAAGGTGATGCAAAGTTCTTCATGGTGGCACGGGCTCAACAGACATTCTTTGTGAAGAACTGGCCAACACAGTCAGGATAGTATGCAATATGTAATAGAAAGGGATGAGAGACACTGATGGGAGAACTAAGGCGTCTAACAGGAGATAGCCCAGAGCTCTATGGTGTGACTTCCTACATGTCAATACTATGAAAAAAATGATGACCACGAAGTAAACGACCAAAGCAAAATTTATAGATATCATGATGTTTATCATTTAATGGCATTAGTATACCGAAAATAGTTTACAAAACAGGCTTTGAAAATGAGAGAGCTTTTTGTTGGAAGGTCACTTTATTTTATTCATAAATGTGTAGGTGTTTATTTTCATATAGGCACCCAACCCTCTTGATAATCATTGCTTTCATATGAAATTAAAAGTCATTCTTGTTTACTAAGACAAAGTGATACTCACATCATACATATCACAACAAAGAAGGCTATCTGGAAAGATATAGCTCAAGTAATTAAAAGTTAATTTCCTTAAGGCCAGGCATGTTGATGCACACCTGTAATCCTAGCACTCAGAAGTGTGAGGCCAGCTTGGACTACACAGTTAGATTTTGTCTTAAACTAAGCAAACAAAAAACTAGATTAACTTTATTGATACTTTGATACCAATATTTAAACAATATATACTTCTAATATCTTCAATTCTGAGAATACAAGGAAGTGAAGCGGTTATAGTATTGTATTTTGAAAATACGAGATAGGGAGGGAGGAGGGAGGAAACAAGGGGAAAGAGGAGAATGATGCGTTGTCTGACCATGACCCTGTCACTACTGAGGACAAACACTGCAAAGAACTCACTGCATCAAAGAGCACCCAGCTCGTCAAGGACTAGAAAAATACCAAAAAGCACTCTCCTGAAAGACCATAGAAGTCCAGGATCTGAGGCAGATAAGACTTTCTTTGAATTTTCTTTAACTTATGTACCCTACATTGTTACTGAAGTTTTACTTTAAACACTCTTAAAATTGTTTTACAATTTTGTAGGAAAGTAAGAATCTAAGAAAAGAATAATTGGAAAGTTACTTTTTCCAATGAAGAGTTCCGCCCATGGTACAAGCCTTGGCCTAAAAAAAATGAGCGTACATTCTCTGAAGCTCCCCTCTCCCTCCCCATATTCTTTGGCCCTGCTTCCCACACAGTCATGTGGAGGAGGTATGATGATCATGGCCGGCAGACTCTGCAGGCAGCCCATTACATGGGCCCAGCTTCTCAGTGTCAGAGAAGGGCCATTTGGTATTTCAAAAAACAACTGTCCGCCCTTCTAGGAATATCTCACTTCAAAAAAAAAAAATCTAAATAATCCACTTTCAGGTAAATAAAGACTTTTGATTCCCTGCTATCACTGAAGCTAGTGTAGTATTTCTGCTCTCTTCTCAGTTCTTGGGAAGACTTGCCGATGTTGTTTAGAGAAAGCACAGGCCATTGACCCAGATGATAGAAAGCAAGTCAACTGATGGCTCATCTTGTGCAGAGCCTCCAAAGATGCACATTTTAAAACTACACTCAGTATTGTATTCTGAAGTTTGCTAATTCTATGATGGAGAGTTAGAACATGCAAAGATATCTCAAGACACGGCCAAAATTAGACAGCTACCACATATATATATATTAATGAACTAGCTTCCCACCAACCAGAGGCATGGGCATACACAGCCCTATCTTAGCTTCACACCCTTGAATGTCAACCCTGGCAAGGCTGGAGGTTAAACTTGGCCTTTCCCCTTAAACATTTAATTCTTCAAACATCCTCTATTGGCTAAGAATGAAATAGAAGCTCAGCACTCAGAGGCCACGGACCGGCATTGGTCAGGTGTCTCCTTTAACGTCTGAGAATGATGCCTGCATTTCTCTTTTCTTGCATAAACTACTCGTACCCAAATCCTTACACTGTTGAGATGCATGCAACTCTATTTTCAGTTCTTCAGAACACCACCACCACCACCCTACTGTTCTTCCTGTTTTTGATGACCTCTTGAAATTCATCTCACAAAATTGGGAACCCAGATCTGTGGTTCTTCTCTGGACATACTAGCCACATCTGCCATTCTCTATTTGAGTACATGATCCATGTTCAAAATTTCAAAAATTTATATGAAAAACTTAACAAGACAGAACTCAAAAAATTTTTCAAATGCTAATTAAATCTCACCTTTTAGACCTACTCTATTATGGTTGTCCCATGTTCCATGCAAGTCTTTTTATGTGTGTGTGCATGAGTGTACATGAGTAGGCACACAGTGTGTGTGTTTGGAGGTGGAGGCCACAGGTCAGTGTCAGGCTGTCTCCTTCCACCACTCTTCCTCTTTACTTTTGAGATGGCCTCTCAGCTGAACCCGGAGCTTTACTGGTTCAGCTAATCTGGAGCCGGCCAACAAGGACTAGAGGTTCTCTTGCCTCTGCTTCCTCAGAACTGGGATTGTAGGTACATACATCATCTGTGCCTGACTTTTTACATCAGCATTGGGGACCAAACAAGGGTCCTCATGCTTGCACGGCAAATACCTTACCAAGTAAGCCATCACTCCAGTCCCAATAGGCAAACTTTAAACTGAATCCACAGCATAGGTGAAGAGCATACATTTGTGGGGCCCTGACTAGGGTCAAGGAGTACATTTATCAGGATATTAGTGATTTTCATGTTAATCTCAACTACATTGAAGCACATATTTATTATTAGTGCTATTATTATTATTATTATTATTATTATTATTATTATTATTATTATTGAATGGTATATGTGTGTGTGTGTGTGTGTGAATGTATGCTGCATGTATACAGGTGACTGTGGGAGCCAGAAGAGGGTGTCAGATCCCCTAGAAGTGGGGTAACAAACAGTTGTGAACCACCCTACATCTTCTGGGGACCACACTCTGGTCCTCTACAAAGCAGGAAGCACTCTTAATGGTTGAGTGGTCTCTTCAAGTCCTATTTTTAACACATTTTAAAATAAAAACTGAACTAGATCTCAAATCTCACATCAGGCAGGTATGATGGCACACACTTGCATTCCAGCGCTGGGAGGCTAAAGCAGAAAGATAAGGAATTCAGAGCCCGCCTCAGCTATCACACAGCAGGTTCAGTCAGCCTCGCCTGTATGGACAAACACTGTTTCAAAACAAGACTTTTGAGAGCTCATCTAACTATGTACTCACTGCTGCACCTAGGAAGGGTATGACCTGGGATGGCTTACCACAGACATTTGCAAAGAACATGCATGAAGGGGCCATCCTCACTGACTTAAAAATAAAAGGTCTAGAGCAGGAGAGATGGCTCAGAGGTTAAGAGCACTGGCTGCTCTTCCAGAGGTCCTGAGTTCAATTCCCAGCAACCACATGGTGGCTCACAACCATCTATAATGTGATCTGGTGCCCTCTTCTGGCATGCAGTTGTACACACATACACAATACTGAAAATAAATCTTTTTAAATAATAATAATAATAAAAGGTCTAAATGTGAGATCATTTTCAAAAGATTGCTATGTAAGTATGTAAGATATAAAGTCAACCTCACGTAAAACAACAACTATGTTTATTACTTTATAAAATACTTTGGTTTGGGGAAATAGATGGCTATATTTTTCATAGTGTGGCCCTTTGGTGGAATGCTACCATTTGGCACCTCTAATTTTAGCTGTGTCAGAGTGTGCTGAGTTGGTTTGTATTAATGAGGGAGACACAAATTTGCACTAGCAGCATTATATAATAAGACCTAAGAAGTCCGCACTGCTGCTATCTACAGTAACATTGTTTCTACCTTCTTCCTGTGAGTGAAGGAGGCAAGGTAAGAAAATAAGCACCTCTCCTTAGAACTGCATTTCACAAAGACAGTGACACAGTACAGTGACACAATGACTTTTAGTACAACAAAGGCTTGGTGTTCATCTTGTTCTTTGTCGTGTTATAGACAGTAAGAGCGCTGCGTGAGTAAGTTGTAAATAATCAGGAGTGAGGGATTATTAAAACAATTATTTGAGGATGGGAGACAGTTCAGTTTGGTGAGGTGCTTGCCTTTCAAGCACACCCACTTGAATTCAAACCCTGGCACCTACGTTAAAGAAATAATCTGGGCATAAGGATATGTGTTCATAATCTCAGTTCTGGGGAAGCAGAGACATGTAGATTCCTGGGCGCTGTGCTCAGGGAGCCTGGCCTACTTGATGAGTTCTAGGACAGTAAGAGAGCCTGTATTTACAAATACGATGGAATGCCACTAAGGTTGTCCTCCAACCTCTACTCACGGTTCACACAGTATGTGACCCCCACAGATGCACGAACACACACAGCATACAGCAAAATAGATAAGTAAATAAGTAAATTGCAACAATAAATAAATAGTAATTATTAAAATCCCAAGCAGGTCTCAACAGCCAGTAAACCCAAGTATCAAGCAGGCTGATGCAGGAGAATCATGGGTTCAAGGCCTGACTTGGCTACAAAGTACAGTCAAAACCAGTTTGGGTACTTTAAGTGAGAATTTGTCTTATAATAAAATGTAAAAGGATGGATAAAAATGTATCTCATCAGTAGAACACTTGCCTAGCATGCTTCACATCCTAGGTTCAGTCCCCAGTGCAATGGAAGGGATGAAAGAAGGAAGAAGGAAGGGAGGGAGGGAGGGAAGGAGGGAAGGAGAGGAAGGGGAGAGTGCAGGAGGGAGGGAGGGAAAGGAAGAAAATTAGGAAAGAAGGAAGGAAGGGAAGGAAAGAGGAAAGGCAGGGAGGGAGGGTAGGAGGGAAAGAGAGAGCAAGTGAAGGAGAGAGAAAGAAAAAGAGGTGGAGGGAGGAAGGAAGGAAGGAAGGAAGGAAGGAAGGAAGGAAGGAAGGAGGAAGGAAAGGGAAGGAGAAAGATAGAAAAAAATGGAAGGAGGGAGGGAGCGAATAAAGAAAGTGGTCAAGTGCTGGATGGTCCTTAAGGTAGGATGTCTGGGTGACCGCTGGATACTGGGGTGGGGGTGGGGATTATGAGATAATATTTTCAGTCATGACACTTGGATTGCAGAAGAAAAATGGAAGAACACTGAAGCCTTCCTGGTAGTTAGTGCCTCCTATGTAAGACAAAGATACTCATAGTTGCATAAGGCCAACCCCACCCACACAGCCCTAGGGAGTGAACTCTAAGGAGGTAAAGGGGGGCATGCAGAGAACTGCTAAACTTGGCATTCTCCACAGACCCATCCTGCTTACTAGGATCAGTCTGGCACAGTGCTAAGATGTGATCTGGGCCTAGTGGCCTATAAGCCCAAGTGTATATTACAAAGCACCCAACTTTATTCCCTCAAAATATGGGAGACATTGATTGACGTAAAGCTCCCTTAACTCAAAAGGGCACGATTTTGGAAAGATTTACTTTGGGGTTTTCAAACGTTTAGTGCCTTGCTGACAGATTTTAGACTGGTGCTTGTAACAGGTAATTTTTCATACTACTGCGAATCAAAAATGGGATTCTAGACCAAGGGGTTGGGGATGGGGTGGAGGGACATCAATCTGTAATTGCCATCAAAACACACAGATCCCAGAAACCATGCAACACAAAAATAATTCACAATCTCATGTAAGCAAAAACATATCGTTAAAGGTCACACACACTCAAGCGTCCTCAGACACACTCTGTAAGACCTCCTCACTGGGTTTTTCTTCTATTCTTCAAACCCATGGAGTCTGCTGTCACTGCATGGGGTTTACACCTGCGGTTCCTGCTTTACCCCTGCCTAACTTAGGGCTTGGCAAGCTAGCCTCCTGCCTCCCCTGGAGACATTAGTTGTAATGGCCATCGTGGTTTCCCCCTCAAAACACAGTTTACAAGTGCCAGACTCCTTGTACAGCAAAACATTATTTTATGTTATTAAGGACAGGGCTCTCTACCTACTTCTTTAAAGTCTCGTTTCCGGTGCCAGAACAATATTCAGTAGAGGCAAGGCATTCAATATCCATGCTGAAAAAGCGAGAACAAGGCTTACACCAAAGACCTACAGCCATAGAAATGTGATCTGCAGTGTAGATATTCTGTTGTTATGAAAATAAGATCTGCTGGAGCGATATTAAGATCAGGTCTGCATGCTGAAGAGGATTTCATTAAATACAAAATTTCATCGTAAATATATCTTTCATTTTTCTATTCCATGACATGGAAATAATTTTTAAATAGTTTACTTACCGAGTTAATTTATTTCTATAAAATTGGTTTATGTTCCTTTGTACCTTTTCTATCAGATATTTAAGAGACTAAACACAAATGTGGTAGAGGGAAATATGTGTATTCATGTTCACAGAGGCATTGTTCATAGTATCCTGAAAGCGGGAAGAACACAAAGGAGCATGAAATGTGGCAGGTGCTTTTTCAACATTAATTCCTAAAAGCAAGTACTAAAGCACACACCAAAACATGCATAAGCCTTGAAAATATGATTCTAGGTAAAAAGAAAAAGCCTGAAACTAGAGCTGCCACACTGTGTGTCTCCATTGACAGGAGGTGTCCAGGATACATAGCCCAGGGAGAGAGAAAGCATGCAAGCAGTTAGTGGAAGGTGGGAATGCAGAGGCAGGGAGGGATGTGAAGTTCCAGGTTAGTGGGTATACAGTGTCCTTTGAGGTAAATGAATTATTCCACAGTTAATTGCAATGGTGATTATACAACTCTGTGGCTATACTAAAAACCAGTGAGCACTATACTTTACATGAGCAGGTTGGATTTATGTAAACTTTATCTCACTAAATCTGCCCCATGGCTTTATTTTTTTTTATTCTTTTTTACTTTTAATTTATTATTTATTTATTTATTCATTCATATTACATCTCAATTGTTATCCCATCCCTTGTATCCTCCCATTCCTCCCTCCCTCCCACTTTCACCCTATTCCCCTCCCCTATGACTATGACTAAGGGGGACCTCCTCCCCCTGTATATGATCATAGGGTATAAAGTCTCTTCTTAGTAGCCTGCTATCCTTCCCCTGAGTGCCACCGGGCCTCCCCATCAAGGGGACGTGGTCAAATATGCCCCATGGCTTTAAATGGAAGTGAATAGCCACTGTTTTTTTAAATAAAGATTTATATTTATTTATGATGTATGCAATGTCCTGCCTGCATGTACACCTACACATGAGAATAAGGCACCAGATCTCATTATAGGTGGTTGTGAGCCACCATGTGGTTTCTTGGAATTGAACTCAGGAACCTTGGAAGAGCAATCAGTGCCCTTCACCTCTGAGCCATCTCTCCAGCCTCCAGCCACTGTGGCTTTAAACACCCAGCTGGTTAATCAGTCTTCACTTAGAGGCAATGGCACCATGTTCTCACTGAGAACCATGCTACTTAAGAAGAGACTCATGGCTTGAACAGATAGTTAGAAATCTCAGAGGCTTATTATGACTTTATGATGAAAGATACATTTGAGGGGTGATGTCCTTCTAAACAGTCATTTGGGTTCATAATGTCTAACAGCTAATGCCTCTTCCACTATGGGCAGCAGAGTCTTAGGCAAATCACACTACAATGTACCATACCCACTTTGAGGATGAAAAAACTTGCTTCCATTGACCAAACTCAGTCATAGGTCTCTCCTTGGCTACAGCAGAATCTGGTGATATGTCTATATGTGTGCCCTGAAGACAGCTACCAGGTCTTGCTAACTGCATAGTGAATACTTCTTCAGAGTTTACTGTTGTAAAAAGGGGGTATAGGTCATGGGACAGGGGAAGCTATGAGAATCTACTTCATGTCATTGTTGTTCCAAAGGTATTTTCTCTTAACAAACAATTGGCACAAGCCAGAGAATAGTTTGCTAGAAATATTTCAGAAATTTGCCATTATCTAGTAAAGCAAAAGACACATGAAACCTGCAACTTAATGTGGCAGATAGGGAAAAAAAAAGTGGTTACGGTATTGTTCTCCTGCCATTCCTTGAATCTGGGATGGACTTAGAACTTGCATGAACTGGCAGAACATAGATGCTGTGAGGCTGATGCACCCAGAGTGTAGCACCAACACCATTCCGCAGCAGCTTCATGGGATGCTACCTTGAGAACTCTCTCCTAGAGAAAGCTGACTTTCCCTTCTGTGGTAAGGATCTGAGGTACAGCAGTGTCAGCCAGACACCTGAGTGAGGCCATGCCTGGGAACTCACCCTAAATGACCTACATGAAGAAATGGGGAAGAATACAGAGTGGTGTAATTAATTGTGTTAAGTCAGTAAGCTGAGTTACACAGGGACTGATAGTGATGCACATAGAATTTTCACCTCTAAGTATATGCTAAAGCTAAGTTCTCACATTTTTATCCCAAGAGAAATGCTCAGGTGTGTCCACCAAGTTTGTAAAAGGAAAAATATGGAAACAAGGAAACATGACTACGTAAGATATATTTCATACAAGGAATACCATGAAACAGACAAAATAAGGCAGATATGCAGGAACCAACTTAAAGTTTAAAATGACTCTAGGTGAGAGAAGCATGGGAGAATAGGGAAATAGAAGGATCCAGAGGGTCCTAGAAATCTACAAAAAGTATATTATGATGGGCGGATCTAGGCCCAGGGGTCCTGTTCAAACTATGGCACCAGCCAAGGACAATAAATGCAGTAAACTTTGAACCCTTACCTAGATCTAGCCAATGGACAGGACATTCTCCACAGTTGAGTGGAAAGTGGGGTCTGACTTTCACATGAACTCTGGTGCCTCATATTTGACCATGTCCCCTGGATGGAGAGGCCTGGTGGCACTCAGAGGAAGGATAGCAGGCTACCAAAAAGAGACTTGATACCCTATGAGCATATACAGGAGGAGGAGGTCCCCCTCAATCACAGTCATAGGGGAGGGGAGTAAGGGGAAAATGGGAGGGAGGGAGGAATGGGAGGATACAAGGGATGGGATAACAATTGAGATGTAATATGAATAAATTAATAAAATATATTAAAATAAAAAAAAAATAGTTGGTCTGGGGAGATGGCTCAGTGGTTACGAGCACTGTCTAGTCTTCCAAAGGTCCTGAGTTCAATTCCCAGCAACCACATGGTGGCTCATAACCATCTATAATGAGATCTGGTACCAGTACCTTCTTCTGCTGGGCAGGCACACATGTGGGCAGAATATTGAGTAAATAATAAAAATAGATATTTTTTAAAAAAGAAAAATAGTCACCACACCACACCTGATCCCAGCTTTTCTGTAGAATAAAAAAGAAAAGAAAACATGAAATACCTAAAAATATGCATTTATTCAATGAGCAAAGAGGAATTAATGTTATGTGGCATCTGGGGAAAGCAAATCATTAAGTCAGACCAAAACCCCCACATCCTTCTCCTCAGTGCACGTGTGTTCTGGTGATGGGAGACAGCCAATGAAGAGAGAAGAAATAGCATGTATAGTAACTCCCAGAAGGAAAGTACCAAGAGAAGGGTGTCCTCACGGGAAAACATGAGTTTGTGTGGGCTCTGTACCTTTATATAGCACATTCCAGGAACACTCGGGGCAAAGCTGTTTCCATGAAGACCTGAAGGACACAGAAACCTAGACAGGATGTCAAGGGAAGGAGGTTTTACTCAAAATCTCAGAGGCCAAAGGACCTCTAGGGTATTCAAGGACAGAGAGAGGGCCAAAGAGAAAATAATGAAGTAACTTATGTTGCATGTAAGACTGTATGACATGGGAGTTATATTCTTATAAATTTCATGTCTAATAAAGTTGAAAAAGAAGCCTATACTGGCTTGGAATACATACATCTGCCATACAATCATGGAAGGGTGTGTGTGTGTGTGTGTGTGTGTGTGTGTGTGTGTGTGTGTGTGTGTGTGTGTGTGTGTGTGT
>OU015746.1:103084185-103101052 GCA_907169655.1 Acomys percivali | reverse complement strand
TCTCTCTCTCTCTCTCTCTCTCTCTCTCTCTCTTTCTCTCTCTGTGTCTCTGTCTGTCTGTCTGTCTGTCTGTCTGTCTGTCTGTCTCTCTCTCTGTCTCTGTGTCTCTGTCTGTCTGTCTGTCTGTCTGTCTCTCTCTCTCTCTCTCTCTCTCTCTCTCTCTCTCTCTCTCTCTCTCTCTCTCTCTCTCTCTCACACACACACACACACACACACACACACACACACACACACACATACATACGCACACTAAGCCTGTGGATAGGCTTCCAGAGTCCTTGTGTAAAGCTGACAGAACTACATGGAATTGGTTAGGGAATGTACCCTCTGGCTAAGGGTAGCTCAGATCACTCTGAAGACAGACAAGATCAGGTTATTTCTCCTGCTGCCTTGTTCAATAAATTCAACTCAACCATCGTTCAGTGCAGCAGGGTCAGTACTGTGGGTGGACGAGAGAAAGAGAGAGAGAGAGAGAGAGAGAGAGAGAGAGAGAGAGAGAGAGAGAGAGAGAGAGAGAGAGAAAAGAAGAAGAAGAAGAGGAGGAGGAGGAGGAGGAGGAAGGGGGAGAGGGAGACCTGTTGCCACATCCTAAAGCTGGGGGTAGGTTCTGGTGCAAAACAGGCTGAGTTAAAAACAGGCAAGACAACAGGGCAACCAGGTCCTACTTACCCCAATAAAGAGCTCTTGCTGGCTAATCACATGAGAAAGGGTGGTGGTGGGGAAAGGTGGAGAGTCAATCACAACAGAACTCTGTCTTAAAGCTAAGGTTCTCTAAGCTTCAGCAGGGAAGCCTTGACAAAATCCAAACCAGAGGAGACCAGGATCAGACCAAGAGTGGAAGTGGAAGCTACAGGAAAGAGGTCCTAAGTCAAGATGATTTAGAAGTTAAATTTGGCAGAAACAAGAGAGCAATTTGATATGAAAAGATAAAGATGTGAGATGCCAGATGAAGACTAACATTGTGGCTTACGACCACCAGGCATATGCCTAGCTAGGCCATATCTCTGAGTCTCCGGTTTGATCTTTAGTTACAGAAAGACCCACTCACCCAACAGGCAGACAATCCGGAGAAACTTCCAACTTGGAAAGATACAAAGACAAGACAAAGTTTGGAAATACCTGGGAACAAGTAATGAAATCATAATTACATACATATAAACAACAGGCAAGCAGCGAGCAGCGGCTGTCCCATGTCACTGTTAAAGCTGACTTCACTGTACACGGTAGTATTTCTACCATGTTTTAGTGTCTTGCCTGTAAAATACACAAAGCTATAAAACGTATATCACACGTGTGGCTGTGTGTTTTACAGCCATGCCTTGTCCTAGATGAACACTTCCTGTCCGGTAGTATTTCATTAGACACAGCATTTTTAAACAATGGAAGAAATTTTAGTAAATGTGTCTTTCAATTACCCACCAAGAGAAGAGATCAGAGTATGGTGATATCCATTTACTGTTTAGGTTTCTAAATTATTGTTGCTGTTGTTTTAAATTTTTCTAACTCTCTAAAATAACACGTATGTCATTAAATATTCACCAAATTAATGTGGGGGAAGTGGCCGAGAGTTGCTGGGTATTTTAAAGTACCACCAGCTTGAGTGACTAAAATCAGAAATGCATACAAGACAAGGAAGCGGGAGAGCAGGCAGCGAGAGGTCCAGTGACTTGGCCAAGTGTCCCCAGTGGTGCCTAAATGCTAACCAGGAACCAGGACGCCAAAGCACCCTAAGAGAATGTTTAATAAAAACCAGAAAAGCAAAGTCTCCCAATGGGAGAGTTAGGTAGTGTTCTGTACCACCCACTGGAGAATGCAGTAAGTACCATCTTCAAGACTTCCCAGTCCAGGTTCAGGCTATGTGAAATATGCAACAACACCCTGAACACAGGGCAGACTCGAGGTATGTCTTTACGCTCTTTAGCCATTCTTGAGGTAGTTTGTTAGGAGTGCTTCTCAGATCTGGGATTCAGATCTCTGGTCCGCCCCCCTTTGGAGTTGAGGGCAGGCGACCTCACTTAGGTTGGATCTCTGTGCTTTCTTCACTAACTGTCCTATTTATTGCACATTGCTCAATAACCTGAGCTCCTTCCCACCTCTGGCCTTCAGTGCACACTCTTTACCTGGAGGGCTCCTCCTCCCTATGTTTACCTCAGTGGTCACTGCTGCTTCTTTAGCTCTTGGCTTGAATACTACACATTCCTCATTTCACAGTTTCCCCTTGTTACCTACCCTCTGACCTCCCAAGGCACTCAGTACCCAGAGAGGTCAATAGATTTCTTCATTCCTTATAATTGTGCTTAAAAGCTTTTAAAAACCAGATGGCCCTAAGGACTAGGCCACCATAGAATTCAGTCTCATTCATTCTTGCCCACCTGCCTGCCCCTCTGGAGATTAAACTCCCCTTGTGCACAATAAGCAAGCACTCTACATCCGAGCTACATCCCCAGCCCCCCATGCTGGAATTCTTTTCTGCTGGAATGGGGTCATCTATCTTTAGACAGCTAAAGAATGGGGTTGTGGGTTTGTTTTCTGTTTGTCTTTGCATTAGTAACTTGTTTGGAGCTGTGATAAAATATGACTAGGGCAACCTATAGAAGAAAGAGTTTATTCTGGCTCATGGCTGCAGAAGGCTAAATGTCCATCACTGTGGACAGGCATGGCAGCAGGGGCAAGAGGGTGGACAGGCATGGCAGCAGGGGCAAGAGGGTGGACAGGCATGGCAGCAGGAGTAAGGGCTGAGGGATCATACCTTCAATGGCACACGGGAAGTAAAGAGAGTAAACCAGAACTACAGAGAAGCTATTATTCTCAAAGCCTGCCTCCAGTGAGGCCGCTCTTTTTAATCCTCCCCAAACAACATCGCCATCTTGGGACCCAGTGTCCACAAGCCTGGGCCTATGGGATGCGTTTCTCATTTAAACCACTGTGTTAAGAGTCTCCTCTTAGAGCAATGAGTCAAACCTGGCTGCCGTGCATGCGTTCTATGAGTGCGGAGCTACAACCTCAGTGTCATCGTGAGGGGTCTTTTGACAAGGAAACATGGAAAATAAAAGCAATCAACAGCATTACTCAGGCTAGCAAAACTGTTCTTGCTAATTACAATGGAAAAAAAAAATGGATCCTAATCTCAAAAGCCAGCCTTTGGGTTGGGGGAGGAGAAGGCTTTCATCTCCATACAGAGATGAAGCCAAGGTAAAATACCTTAATTTCTTAGAAAAATAACTGTATGTGGGCTTTTATTAAATCCAGCTTGAACTGGGAACTTTGACCAACAACAATGGGGAGACAATAGAGAAACAAAATCATGCGACCATGGGAAGAAAGAATTACAAATAGTCATGTGCTTTTATTCCAACAGGCAAGTATACAAAGCACTTGTAAAATTTATGTCACAGTTGAAATCTGTGTTTAGCTTCATTTTATTTTTTTGTGGCTGCCTCTGCACGTCTGCAGGCTGTGTGTACAGGGTGTTATAAATACTTTTCGGGGGTCCTTCCTCCCACCCATGTCTCAAACTATCAATCAAATTGACCAAGTAGCTGTCAAAGTCTGTCCTCTGTGGCCCAGACCAACTGTGTGCAAACCGCATGGCCACAGGAGCCATGCTGCTTGCTCCACAGACTCCTCTTTCCTGTGGCCTCTGGCCTGGAGACTGCATCAAGGCTCTTCACTTACGGGAACCCCTTGCCCACCTCCAGTGCATGGACGTACAAGACCATATTTAGTTCAAGCCACCCATAGTTTACTTCATGAAACCAGGTGAGGCCAGACACCAAGTAAGCACAAAGAATAAAGGGCTTTCTGTCCTAATATCTGTCTATGCAAAGTCAGTGGCTTTTTAAAGGCTAGCACTTTGGTGCCCAAGTGTCAAGTTATTCTGATGTTTAATTTAGAAGTAGAGAACACAGCCAGCTAGTGCCAGCAAGTGAATCAAGGAGGCTAAGACGTTTCAAGGCAAGAAAATAAAGTAAGTAAAGAGTAGATATCCATGGATGCATATATATCTATATGCATACATATATACCATATGTGCATGTGTGCTCAAACAATGAGGGTAGGCTTGCTGCCAAGCATTAAGAAAAGTTTTAAAAATTTATGATGCTGGGAAAAAGTATACAGAGCCATAAATCTTAGACTTGCCTCCCAATCAATGCTGAACTGCCAGAACAGGCGTGCAAATCTTTAATACAATGTAACTGAAGGAAAGAAGGATTTAACTAAAGACATAATATTAGCAATGACTCTAACAGAACTTATCAGAGAAGAACCGGATATCTGATGGACACTAGCTCTAGTAATGAGAATGACAACAATGGGGGCCATGCCCATCATTTTCTCAGCATGACCGGTGGACAAAGAACTGTGGCAATGGCTTCCCACTGAGACACCAGGGACTAACATGAACCACGGAGGGCACTGGTCTTCTCCCCATTGTAAAGAGGGAAAAACTGAGGGAAAGAGAGTATAAGAACCCTCGACATTACCCAGTGCAGGAGGAAGAATAGATCCCAGGCCTGCCTGACCCTAGATTATAAAATGAAAAGTGAGACTGCCCTTAGACAGTGGGAAGTGAGAAGAGAACAAAAACCAGATCAGATGGAGAGAGGAGACAGGCATGAACTCGGAGAGTTTCTGGAAAATTCAGGCCTCCATGGAGTTAGCATTGCTTGTGATGTTGACATAATTTTGGCAATGCAAGGTTTTCATGTGGTTATAAATGGCTTTGAATTTTTTTCACAGTATAGAGGCAGGAATTTGAAGACTTGGAAATCCAATCAGTGCATTATTTATATGATGCTTAGAAACTAGATGTACTTCATTTCAAAATAAAATCATGTGGTCTGAAGGGGTAAGGGAGGTAAGTTTAGAGAATATGCCAGAACATTCTTATCTCCACACACATCATCTCCATTCTAAGGGGCCATGATAGAGGTAGAGGTCCTTACTTTACTACACACACGACCTTTCCCTTCCAGACCTTTTGAAAAAAAAAAATGCTTTTGGAGCCTTCTCTGGGATCTGGCACAATGTCCCAATAACGTATAAAGCCAACCGCATAACCTTACAGACACATGGTTTTCAGGGCCAATCTGGGGACAAATTAAGAGATAGTGGCTTTGGAAAAAACAAGTTGTGATGACAAAGAGGTCTTTTTGTATTTCAAAGCAGCAAGGCGGGGGGGGGGGGGGGGGGGGGTTCCAGAAAGCTTTTGAGTAACAACTGTCATGTTGGGAAATGAATACAGATCACTGGTGACAGGTAGCAGGGAGAACTTCATTCAGAGAGCTGAGAGTCTCCGGAGGAGAAGGCTCGGGTGTGACTGTGGCACCTACATGGGGTCAGCATTGCCTGCACTTACCAGCACACAGCCAGTGCCCACCACAAACATACTAAATGACTGTGACCCTGTCTACCAGTTAAACTGCCACAGAAGCAGTATGAAAATCTCTACCTGTCCAGGACCTAAACACTCAGAAAATGTACAATTCCCCCGGAGAACTTAAATACAAGGAGCTTAGTGCTCTAAGGACTGCCTGTCCAGTGTGCCACCCTCTGCTGTATGTTTGCAGCTCACAGATCATGTGCCCTAAGAATGTGCACACAGGGAGCCATGGCAGCAGCTCCAGGCCTGGGTGAGAATTGGGCTTTCTCTAGCATTTTGTCATGTTGTTCTTTGCTCTCCTGACAGCCTTTGAAGAAGCTTCCCATGGACAGAATGCATAGCAGCTAGCACTCCCCAGGAGAGAGGCAGATCCCCAGAGGCATGCTCGCGTGTTGACAAGCTTGTCCCTAGCAGCAAATCTGTTCAAACCATACTCATGACAAAAATGTCATGCTGACATTCAACCTTCCACATATCCTACTGCTATAACAATTAGTAACTTATCTGTATCTTATTACGTACAGAATACTGAAAAAGATATCACTTAAAATAAACCTTCACACAGGGAGATCGGCACTGGGTCTCTCTCTGTCAGAACCTGTGTCCTGCCCTTTCCCTCCCTTTCTTGCCACCACACAGCCCTCTAG
Source organism: Acomys percivali (assembly GCA_907169655.1). Classification (NCBI taxonomy): domain Eukaryota; kingdom Metazoa; phylum Chordata; class Mammalia; order Rodentia; family Muridae; genus Acomys; species Acomys percivali. The sequence continues at coordinate 103,095,022 of OU015746.1, read as the reverse complement.
TTCTTTCTCCCAGTATAGGCAGCAGGACCAATGCCCAGAATTGCTAGGGGAGCTTGCTTACTATTTTGTCCACTTATAATTGTTCTATTCTGCTAGCCACAGATTACTTCTAAGCTAAAGCTAATCTGGAGGCAGGCAACAGAGCCCTGCCTTCTAGAGGAGGGAGGAGGGTATCTCCTCATGGGAGGGGAGGCTAACTTCAAATGTGCCAATGCCTGCACACTATTATTGTGGGCCATAGGATACGTTATGTAGAACTATAAGGTAAGCACATGGCAGTGCCAGGAACAACTAATCAAAAAGAGCATGCAGAGAAAGCCTCTTTGCAAAGAGGACATATGAGCAGGACCTCCATAAAGTGAAGAAGGAAGTCACATGCCTATCTGAAGGAAGAGCCTCTGGTCCCAGGCGCAGCTGGATCCTGACACCCAAGGGCTGGGCAGGTATGGAGTCGGCTGTGCTGGAACAGTGAATGAGATGACAATCAGAAGATAGAGATCCCACCAATAACCATGGCCAACTGCACAGGGCAAGACGGGCTACAGGAAGACCTTTTCAAAGCCCTTGTCATGGAGAGAAGAGGCAGCAACTCCAGGTTATCAGCCCCTGCATTGGCAACTCCTGCATCAGCCCCTTCAGAGCACAGCCAGTCCTTCCTGTTTCCTATACGATCCCACCATCATAGGGCCTGAGATGCAGAAATTAACACACCTTCTTCTTCTACACTGCACAGCTATCCAGGGTGGCACCAGGCCACATGGATGCCCATGTATAACAGTGTGAAGAAAATATGTCTCAGGAAAATCAATTACAACCCTGCATGGTAATGATAATAAAATGCTATATGCAGAAATGGTGAGGTGAGCTCTGCTGATGCTGCCTGTGGTTGTATACAGCATTGGGAAAGACTCACAAAATAGGTCACATGCGAGTCCCTAAATTACTGGAGTCAAGCCTTTATGGGGGTATTTCAAATTCACAGAACACTAGTCACACTGATGATCAGTAAGTACCTTAAAGGGCAGAAGACCGGTGGGAAGTTCAGCCTACACTGTCCCATGCAGTCATAGCATGGCAAAGAGTGTATGTTATAAAATATGTACTTTTAAATGCAATTACATTAGCCATGCCACACTTTCAGGTTTGTCATTTCTAAATATCACACAAGGATCCTTCATGGCTAAGAAAGTACAACCAAATCAAGACAAGTATGTCGGGTAATGACATGGGCCTCTCTATAATTTATTCTCAACCTGCAAGACTGACCTTGACTGAGCACAGCACAGTCCTACCCAAAGGCCAGTGAGTGCTTCCACTCAAGTGAGTGCTAACTGCGGACACAGAAAAGTCGTCGGAGGTTTTAAAAATAATTTTTATTAATTCTTTAGAAATTTCACATACACTTATAACACATCTGGCCATGCTCAGTCTCCTCTCCACCACACGACTTTCTCTAGGATCCACCACCCAACTTTCCAATCCTCCTTCCAACCTCATGCCCTCTTTTATTGGTTTTTAAATTTTTGATAACTCACAGAATCCAGTTCTGCTGTCCATATTTGCATTGAGTGCCAGGCTATCTAGTCTGCTCCAGTGGATAACTCCATACATACACTACAGCCACACCCTTAAGAAGAACTGACTCTCTCTTCCCCAGAAGCCACCAACAATAACAAATCCACGTTAGGGGTGTGGCTTGTGAGCCCTTCACCATCCATGCTAGAAGGTTGGCTGGATTGACCTTGTGCCGGAAGCCACAACACTCCTGGGTGAGGCGTTTTGTCATGTTCAGAAGACACTGTTTCACCCTGGTTTCCTCCAAGTGCTGGCTCTTAACATCTCTCCACTGCCATTTCTGCAATGGTCCTTTGAGTTTTGGGGAGGAGGTTGTAATACGAGCATTGTGCTGAATACTTCATAATCACTTACGCTCTGCACTTTGACCAGGTGTAAGAGTCTGTGTCAACCATCTTCCACTGTACATTTTCATACTTAATTAAAATATAATTGACATTTTATTAATATTAACAAATACAATTAAGATAGCCACGGAATATTTTAAGGCTGGGATAACCTGGGTGTATTCCTTTAAAGCATTCTTCATCAAATCTGGATTTGCAGTGTTGCCTAACGGGAGCTGGAAACTAGGAGCCAGTGTGGGCTTTAAAGGTGAGGACTGATAGCGACGAACATTAACTGCTCTGCACAGACATTTTCCAATCACCATCCTCATCAGCTTTACTCATGAGGTTCAGGATTTCAGATGTAAAACTGTCTTTGTCAGTCATTCTAAGAAAACTTTTCCAGTCAGTAAGGAGGGACCTGAGCAAATTCTCCTTCAGCAGAGCTGATACTGCACTTCATACAGTGGCACTGCAGCGCTCGCTCCATCTAAAATTAACCTCACGGAACTTGTTCCTTATCTGTTATCAGCATTGTGATTGCCTAGACCAGCACGTATTAAGTTTAAAAAAAAAAAAAAAAACTCTAATTTTGTGCAATGTTAATAGACATTCTGGGGAGAAGACAAAGGCCTTTTGTCAAGCAATTTGGAAAAATGTCGGATTAAAAAAAAAAAACCTTAACCCGTTCTCTTGCCTTCAGGACTTCTCAGAGCCTTTAGTATGGGATAGAATAGGGACTTTCCCCCTGAAGCATTTGACAAATGGAAGCATTCTTTCTTACATTACTGTATCCCATACAACTATCACTATGATAACCATGTTTTGAGAAATGCAAACTTAGATCATATCAACCTGGTATTTGTCTGATTAGTCCATTTTCTGTTTTCCCACAGCTCACTGTGACCTGCACTGTTGGGGGGAAATAGTCCCTATTGACATAATGGCTTATTAAAATAATAGTCTACTTCACAAACAATTACATTTGAAAGCCACATAGCTCCTACTCTTGAGAAATAAGTCACTAACCCTTGCTCACAGCACAGTACTGAGCCGTTCCCGCGTTGTGTATCTTGTGTCCAGACTGTTGCAGTTCTAATCTATCTTATGCCAAAAAGTTAACAATTAAGGTATTATTATAACCCACTGCTCGAGGGAAGAAAACATGCTGTGTCCGTGCATGCCGTCAAGGTCTCTTCAACATGGCAGAGCCTGCCCTCCCAATGGGAAGCTGACAGAGTGCTCAGAGTCCATAGCACACATTGCCAAGCTGGTACACTCTTCCCAGAGCCCCCTGCAGGCCTTCCCCGATCCATTAAAGGATGGCACTATTTGATTGGATCCCTCCAGGTGGCACAGGAGCCACTTTTACAGAAAGTAATGTTTGGTCACCACATATGGTCGTTCTTCAATAGTCCTCAGACCCTAGAATTTCAGAAGCTGTAAAAGACAGAACTCATTTGCTCAAGACCACCCAGATCATTTGAGGTGAAAGCGACACTAGAAGCCAGCCCCACTGCCTGCTTGTGTTCTCACTCTCTCCACTAGGATGGCCCAAGCCCCAAGGAGTTGGAGCAGCAGCCATTTCACTTACTATCATCATGGAGACTCAATCTGCTCATCTGTAAATGGCTTCAGAGACAACAGAAACGCCATGAAGTCTGTCCATAAGGTCAAACAAGTCAGTGTGTTCCCAGTTACTTAGTCATATAGACTGATGTTGAATGCCTCTTTTTACCAAGAACAATGAAGCTTACGCGAGTCTAGGGATCAGCCATGTTTGTCAAACAAGAGTACAGCATGTGTTTTGGATGGTGGCTATGTATCTGATAGAGAACAGAAAAGACACCCACTCTGTGCTAAAGAATCCACTCCACAACTGCCTCAAGTGAGTGTACCTTCCCAAAAGCTACCTGGCCTGGAGTCACAGCCACCAAGGCCCATAGACCTATCAGTGGGATGTAAAGGGCAGCCCTCCAACCTCAGATAAGATCAGCTCCCTCAACATGGCTACTCAGGCTGCTCCAGGCAGTAACTGCAGCCTCTCTGCCTGAACCCTCCCTGTGCTCCATCATGACCCCACCTCCCTAGCACACTTAGGCAAAGCTCCTGAGTGTTATTCTCAGAGCTGTGCTCCCCTGGAGAACTCCACAAGTGACATCACCACTGCTCAGCAAAAAGCAGCATTTGTCATTCTTTTAGTTGAATTTGCCCAGCAGTCCATATTCTGGGCATAGTGGCACACACAAGGAACCCCAGCACTCAGAAGGCTGAAACCTGGGAACTGAGAGCTCAAAGCCAATCTTGGCTACATAGCAAGACTTTGTCTCAAAACCAACCAAATAAGTAAATAAAGTTTAACTGGCTGAGAAGGGTTGTTTCTTGTCCTCTTCGATGGCCTGTGTAAAACCCAGTAAGAGAATAAAAGATACTGGGTTCCCAAGTTTGAACCATTTATATGCTGCAGTGCAGGCACACCTGCGAGCCAGGGAGTGGCACAGATGGCTCTTAGGGATCCCAAAGCCTAGGATAAGGTCTCGTCTCTGCCAGTAACTCCCTCTAGGCTCTTGACCAGGTTCTGGATTTGTGCTGGACTCTACTTATCTTACCAGTAAAATAAGGAACTTGCATTTTTAAAAAAAGGAGAAGAAAGAAAGGAAGGAAGGAAGGAAGGAAGGTAGGAAGGAAGGAAGGAAGAAAAAGTAAGTCTATGGTCTTTTCCAACAAGAAAAACTTACACTTGTTTAACATTGGAGGCTTTTTTTCCTCAGGCAACATAAATAAGTAAGATGGGGAGGTAAAGTATAACAGCAGAGAAAATGTTAAAAATGTCGTAAATTCAAGTTACCCAATCCGCAAACGCGAGTTACAGGAGAGACTATTAAATGAGTGGGAATAGATTTTATTGCGATATTTTCCTTTTGCAAGGTTTCCAGATAAATCACTGCCTGTGGCACTGACTGTCATTTCCTTAACCTGCAGTATTCCAACACACAGCTTAGCAATGCCTTGGAGAAGCCCTAAGTCAAAAGTAACATTTTTCGATATTAACCATGTCTAGGCCTCTACCTTAGGTCATGACATGCTGACATACTAGCATCTGTTAGGAAGTGGGCGTGGTGTCAGGGTGACACATACTGTGATTTGCAGCCCCACCCCCACCCCCAACCCCTATCTTCTGGTAACAAGAAAAATCTTAGGACAAAGCTGCCATAATCACCTTGGCCAGGAAGAGCAGGTTTAAATGGACTGGTGTTTTGAAGCATGCTGAATTCGACTGCCCCCTAGAGGTGGCATAAACAGTGCGCATGCCAGTTACACAAACTGTAGCACCAAGAAAATGGAAAGACCAGCCACTGGAGTTCTTTCTTCTTTTATTTCTTGCCTCTTAAGTGTGGCTTCTTCCGTAATGTCTCCATTTACTTACAGCAAAATCACTTGGGGTCATACAGAACCCAGAAGTACGAAGACGCTCTCAACACACGACTTTGCTTTGTGCATTTTCACTGTTCTGTTTTGAGACAGGGTCTCACTACGTAGTCCTGGGTGGCCTGGAACTTGCTACATAGATTAGGCAAGCCTTGAATTCAGAGATCCAGCTGCCTCTGCCTCCTATGTGCTAGGCTGAAAGGTATATGCCATAACTCCTGGCTTGCAAACATATCTCATTACTGCCCCTTAGCTCAGTGGCTTTTCAAGTACAATTTCTAGCTGAGGTGTTTTGCCTAAGGAAATAGTGTCCTCAGCATCTTCTCTGAGTCTGGAGCTGGCTGTGGCAAAAGAAGAATACTAAAGTTTTGGAGTCTCTGCAAAGCTTTTTCTTCAATGGAGTCTGCAACTGTCAGAGAAGCCAGAGCACCTGTGTCTCGGTTTCCTTGTTTATAAAGTGAAGACAGTCATATTGCACCCAAGCCTCAATGCCAACAGAAGGGCACAGAACATGGCTAAATGCACTCTGGGAGAAGAGTGATGGCCTGGCCAAGGTGGGCTAATGTTCCGTTATCGACAACATAGAGTGCCAGCACTGACTTTAACAAGCATACATTTTAAGATTTAAAATTTAAGATTTAAAATTTCGTTTTAATTAAAAGATGTCTACTGATTATAGCCCCAACTTCAGAAGTTGGTTTTTAGAGTAAGCCTATCAGGTCAAAGTTTGGAGTAAACAGAAGCAAGGCAGTCTCTACAGAGCCAGGCCTCCCTCCCAGCTCTAGAGAGGAGCACACACTTGCCATCAGCTTATAGCACTCCCAGACCTACAGGATGGTGGCTGCCTTTCTCTTAGGCACTATATTTCAGGAACCAAAAGATACAAAAATGAGAAGGTATCTAAAAGATAATTCCAGCCTTTGGGGTGAACAAGAGATTGTCACATCACTGGAGCAAGTATCTTCTCACCCTACCTCGTCTTGTTATAGCAGAGTCTACCCTCATGATAATGATGATTTCATTTGACAAATACATTGCATTTCATTATGCGTGATCCTCACCTTTTGGCAAACAAGCATTGGCTTTACCAAGGACTGCCAAAGAGCCGCTCATGGAATAAAACTTGAAAATCCTGCAGAGAAAAGTGAGCCACTCTGTCTCCAGGGGGTAATTTAGTAGGTAGATTAGGCAATACTTGATTAAGAGTAAACCTCTCTTTTCTATGGATATATACAGTGTTTGTAAAGAGGGGCCGAATGAAGTGGGGGATTAGGTCACAAATCCACAGGAAAAAGCAGCAGACTTTTCTCAGAAGAAATATGCAAGTTACTCCACATTTGGGGAAACAGTCATACTTTATTGGGAAGAAAGAAGGAAAACCAAGGAAGTACACATACAGTTTTTTTTTACAGCGTCTTACTTGGCCCAGGACTGGATAGTCCAAAGACCCTGAGCAAGGCATCTGAGACTCAATGTCCTAGTTACTAATAATAGCCATGATTTTGACTCAAGTTGCCAGAAACTGACAGTCAAATGAGATTGTTCAAGACTGCCTATGACGATCTGCTATAACAAAAGTCATTGGGGCCTCATGGGGCTCACAGTATGAAAGAAAAAAAAAAGTCCCAGAGAGACAGAGAGAGAGAGGAGGGTAGGAGGGAGGCGGTCTGTAGAAACCCTCCATTCTCTCACTCACTCCAGAAGCCCATGCCTTCTGCAGACACCCAAGGACTTGAATACTTCTCATCATTTGAAATCATTAACAGCTCAGGTCACAGCGCAGCAACATGAGGATATGTAACCACAAATCATGGGGGTACCCCAAGTTCTATGCACCTCTATATATTGAGACAGATAAGTACAGAACAAGCCAAACCTCTCCAACAGGTTAAAAGATGATGATGTTAAATTCTAATGAAAGTTGGAACAGATGTGGACTCTCTTTTCAAGCTGTGTTGGGATGGCCTTTCTCATCTTTCCATATGTTGAAAATGATGGCTGAAATGAAACCTCCCTAAATCACCTCGCACCATGCCTACCAAACAGCCATGAAAAACTAGGAACTCAATAAATGCATTTTGACAATGATGGATCCCTGAACACCGGCTGGTCAGGTTTCTTCTAATGGCAGCGCTTAGGTAAGTGTGCCATAATGTAGGAACATAGATCATTGTTAGAGTAACAATTTTAAGCTTGGGGAATTGAAAGAGAAATGAATTTAAGTCAGTGACTTGGAGAGATGAACATAAGGACATGAGGCTTAAAATTGTTGCTTAATATATGCATACCACGCTGAGGAAACAACTTAGCAAGCTTGGGAACTCCATAATGAACTGTATGTTCCCCAAAAGCTATGCATTTGGGGGTTTTATGTTTGGTACACTTCCTCTGCTGGTAGATTCCAACCCTAATTGGAAGAACAAAGTTAAGTAAAGTCCCCTGGGGCAAAAATATGGATATATAAGCTTCCATAAATTGAAAACTGAAATTCTTTCTAGCTATTCTGTAATCTATTGTTTTGTTTGTTTGTTCTAGTTTTTAGAATTCTACTAGAAGAACGAGAGTAAATGGGAACATTCACTCGCTTTTTAAACGAATCACTGTGGGGTTTAATCACTGGTAGAGAAGAAACTTTACAGTTCCCTGGGAACCTATAATTTGGAAACGGAAGCACGCAAGAACAGACTTTAGTTTTCAGGCAATAAATTGAAGAGAACTCTGCAGACACACAACAGAAAAGGAGCATAAAATATTGGCTTGTGTGTTTCTTAGAATGTTCGTTCATTAACTCGATAAGCTGCACAGGGAAAAATGGAGCCAAAATCTACAAAGATGTCCACCGGGACTTCAGATCGGCCTGTTTGTTCAGCAAGCAATGAGAGGTGTGTGTGTGGGTTGGGGGGGCATCCCATTCTGGTAAGGACAATTTAGTGTGAATCACAAGAAAGATGCCTTGTTGAAAAGTCTCCACATGGGCTCTGACGAGACACACAGAAGCCCAAAGCCCCAAGGCCCAACATAAATACTGTGCTTCCATAATCTGTGCCCCAGGAAAAGTTCTACAGAATTATACAAGAAAATCATAGCCGCCCACACCCATCTTTATACAGTTCAACATTATCTTGGGGAAAAAAAGGTGTGAATATTTCTTCCCTGAAGTTCCAAAGAGGCTTTATGAGAAACGTTCGTTGAGTAAAGCCACACTCTACATGTTTAGCTCATTAAGGTCAAAGAGTCACGAAGCATCTTTTGGGCGATTCTCCCCAAGGCCATCATCTCCTGTGGTTGGACACTCACTATTGTCTCTGATACTGAACTCCATAAGGGGGGAACCACACTGGGTTCTTCCCTCATCTCGTTGCATGTATCACGGATGGCAGGGCTCACAATCTCTGTTCAGAGACACAGAGAGTAAGGACTGGAGAGATTCTCTGTTTTTCTTCAGGCCGTAAAGGACCAGTATTTGAATGCTGACTTGGCTACCTCAGAGTGCTTTATCCTTCCCTTCCAGGCTCCTTGTCCGTGAGCCTGCACATACACATATAAAGTCAAATCAAGAACACTCTTCTTACACAGATGTGTGATCTCCTTTGAGAATCAAGGGATATTTCAGACCAAAAGAACACTTCCAGATGAATACTAAACTATCACTACTCCTCAAATGGACACAGTGAACAAGAGTTAGGGTCCATTCTAATTACTACTCAAGGCCAAGAGAATCCAGTGGGATAGAGTACAGTCTTGGGAACATCATAAACCAATGAGTAATTCACAAACAAACTGGTTTCACATAAAAATTCACACTGATTACTTACCTGGGACAATCAAACAGTCCCATGACTCAGTTTAGAGCAATGCTCACCAGAGTTTAGTGGCCCGTGGCCCTTAGGTGAGGCCCAGGTTCCTGAATGCCTTACAGTACATCCTTCTCTGAATTATATACACACACTAAGGGCAACTTGCTGAAATCTTTCATTATGGTGGCACTGTTGTTTTTCTTATAATTTAGAAACATTTATCCAAAATTTGTCTCTTAACATACCAAATGACTAGCCTCAGTTCCTCAGTCTTCCTGGTATCTGGCCCTAAGCAGAGCACTTTCTCCAAATCCTTCATTCAGCTATACGCCTTGCTTTGACCAGTGAAGTGAGGTGGAACAAACACGGCCAGTTCCACACCAGGCCTATGACCTCTGCAAGTTTGCTTACTCACTTCTGCCTCTGCTGCTGCCAGGGATGAGTTTTCTGGTCACTGATGCCTCTTAGCCTGAGCCTCAGGATGAACACTTATGGAACAGTTGCCCCTACAAATGTGCAGTGAGCAGGGTAGAGGCCTAGCAAAGGCTCTTAGTCAGCGTGCGAGTATACAGAACAATACATTTGGACAGCTTCACAACTGCAAGTCTGGAGATGCTTGTTACAAGGCAGTTGCTAAGTGACATATTTCTACCCAAAACACAAGAAACTCTGAAGGAACCAAGAGTCCTCATCTTTTCCCTAACATACAAACCCATGCCTTGCCAGTGTTAACTATCTAGATCCTGAAGGCAGTTGCTACTCCTGCCATGAAATTATATTAAAAAGCAAAGAAAGCCATGTGTCACATCTATTTTTGTCTTAGAGGCTCCAGTTTTTGCCTGTTATCATTATATCATGTAGGGATCAGAGGAAGCCCCAAGCGAGTGAAGTCCTGAGTGAATGTGTGTTGTTGGCAGAGGTACAGCCATGTCAAGGACCCCATAGCCTCAGGCTCAGAGGGATGACAGAGCCTTCTACTGGAGACTGGATGTAAGTGTAGACAGTATGTACAGAAAATGTTCACCATAGTGTTCTCCTTGTGAATATCTATGGCCTGGAGACTGCTCCCCTATACAGACTGCTCTTACTGAAATTAACTAAACATGCCTCCTTGATTCCACTGTGCCCCATAAGCCCCGGCATCCCGTTTATCTGTATTTAATAACCCTACCTCCTTGTCCAGCTGCATGCAATAATCCTGCCATCCTGTTCATCTCTATATAATAAACACACTGAGTTTGCAGGATGCTGCAAATTTCTCCAGCAGAGAGCCCAGGCTACCTGATCCCAGATGTCTGTCTATGTGTCCGTTACCCATCTGTCTGTCCTCATTCCTTGAATGCCCCAGTCAGATTCATCCCTGGAACCATTCTGGACACAGCAGTGTTCTTGTTTAAACAAACAAATTGGCAACTCTTTAACTTTGTCATTAACATTTTTGTAACCAAATATTTTAATTCCATAAGATGCACACATGGTAGAGCAAAGACAGTGGTACCCTGTACAATAAAAAACTGGTGCTGGCTCAAGCATGTAGAGCTGGGTTTCATGTCTCAGGGTCTGATGGGTCAGTGGTTATGGCAAAGGGCACTCTCTGGTTATTACTGCTGGCAATACTTGGTCAACAATACTTTCATAAAATGCTGATAAATAACTCTATTACAAGAAGAAGAAGAAGAAGAAGAAGAAGAAGAAGAAGAAGAAGAAGAA
>OU015746.1:103052893-103084175 GCA_907169655.1 Acomys percivali | reverse complement strand
AAGAAGAAGAAGAAGAAGAAGAAGAAGAAGAAGAAGAAGAAGAAGAACAAGAAGAAGAAGAACAAGAAGAAGAAGAGGGAGAAAAAGATGGTCCCTAGGGAACATTGCAGGCTTCCCTAGACAAGTGTGTAGTCAGGTGATGACCTGCTTCCTTAGACGGCTGCTGGTTCTCCCTGGGAGGTGCCTTGGTCATACTGCAACAGCTCCAGCTTGCTACATCTTATAGCTTGCCTTGTACTCGGCCAAGATAATCATGAGAGGCCAGGTTGGGGACTTCTCATCTTCTTGTCTCAGTGTCCCAGTCCTAGGACAGTCCTAACTCCCCAGCCCACCCACCTCCAACTTTGAGACCTTATTTGAAGCCTCTTCCAGAGGCTATTACTATCAGAGCGATGTGCTCCTAATTAATCTATTTCTGGATACCACATCTATTTGGTTGGGCAAAACCAAGACGTCAAGGCACCTAATCATCACAAAATACAGTGTAAAACAAATCAAATTAGTGGGTACCAAGCTTTCAACCACCGCCTAACCAACCAACCAAACCAAACCCTGGCTGACACAGGGTTTAACAGGCTAACATATAAACAGAAGAACACTAATATTCAAAATGAATAGCATCTAGAAAATTCTGTTCTCAGAGGCAGCAATTACTGCATCTTAGTCCATCTGCTAAAAATGCAGGCAAGTGGGAGATTCACTCCCTATTAACCTTAACCAGAGACATTTCCATCTAAATTAATCGTGACTACTTTTTATTGCATTGCAAATGTTATCCTTTATTTGGGGTGGTCAGGAATGCAACTGAGCAATTCCAGACCATGTTATCTTTTATGAACTGGCCTACGAGGTAGTTATCAAGGCCCCTTAAGAAAATACTGCTATACAAAAGTTCATGGGCAAAAAAAAAAAAAAAGACATTAATTTCCATAACTAGATGTGTCCTAAAAAAAAAAAAAAAGAAATTGCTACACAGACAAAAGACAAAAATGTTGATTCTCAATGCGTATCAGAGCACAACTATGCAATTACTCTGCACATACCATACAACTCTTTTCTTTACTGTGTTTGTGTGTGCATGCGCATGCGTGTCTATATGGGTGCATACATGATGCGTCAAGAGTCAGTCATTTCCTTCCCCCATGTGGGTTTCAGGAACCTACCTCTGGTTGTCAGGCCCAGCAACAAGTGCCCTCAACCTCCAAGTCATCTCTCTGACTCCAGGCAACTCTTAGAAAATCATTTTTCTTCTTGTTGTTTTAAAAATAGCCAACTCTACTGGGCACAGTGGCGCATGCCTTTAATCTCAGCACTTGGGAGGCAGAGGCAGGTGGATTGCTGTGAGTTCGAGGCCAGCCTGGTCTACAAAGAGAGTCCAGGATAGCCAAGGCTACACAGAGAAACCCTATCTTGAAAAACAAACAAAAAAGAAAAAGAAAAACAGCCAACTCTCAACATTTATAGTGAGCACAGCCTGTGCTGAGAGCAATCCACAACTCGTTACAAACACTGACTCAGCCCTCACAGACTGTAAAGTAGAAGTGAGCATTCCCGCTTCTCAGATGAAGAGACTGAGGCTTTGGGAAGCTAAGCGATTGTTCTAGGAATTCTGACCCTTGGAATGAAATCCAGAGCCAACTGAGGAATAACAACAGTAATTCCCTCAATGGCAACTTCCCTTCGGAGCCTGTGATGATTTATGGTTTATACTCAGACTGTACCTTGCTCTGGCAAGCTGTCAGCTTTTCTGATGGTTCTTATGCCTGGAGAACTGTCTCCCATGTCAAGTACACTGAGGTCAAAGTCCAAGTGGCCCATGAAGACTTTACTGTTTCATGCTTCTCTGCCATCCAGTTCTCCAGAACATTCATCTAGGGAGAGTTAGACTTTAGCTAAGTCCTGACTCCACTACCTGCTAGCTAGGAAGCACACCGTTTTCATTCTTGGAGTCCCCTTTTCATGCACAACATGGGGGTTGTAGTCATTCAACTACAACATAGTAAAATAAAATCTTCTGGTATTTATTCTATCCTGGGTGTTGTCACCTGCTCTCCCTTTTAGTTGGAGGACCTAGGTGAGGCTCGGCATTTCTCCTGGGCTCCAGGTAAATCAACGGCTTGATCATGGCCTGCCACCATGCACATCCTATCTATCCTTGAATGCTTGCTATGACTCCTAGATAGCCACTCTCCTTCTGAGGGGCTGTGTTCCATGAAGACACACTGGCTTGCAGTCATCACTATACAGGGTCTTCTTAACACTTTAAGCCAAAGGATTCAGGTGGATAGAAGAAGAGACCAAACCATTCCTACAGGAAGATGGAAGCAGAAAGCAAAGCATCTTTATGGAGAATGGAAGCAGAGAGGAAATGTCTTTGCAGGATGATAGAAATAGAGTGTGATGTATCCCTGAAGGAAAATGGAAACAGAGGGAAAAGCATCCCTGTGTATGTAAGGGTTTGGAAGGGGAAATCAAAGCGTACCTATAGGGGGATGCAAAGAGAGAGCAGAGCACCCACACAGGAGGATGGAAATGGAGGGCATAGCATCCCTGCAGGAGGATGGAAGCAGAGCCTGGCACTACTGTTGAGATGTCTGAATCCAATCAAGCTGTAGTTGAGTGGAGCCTTTGCAGTTAATTTAACCAAAAGACTTCCAATCTTCTTAGTTCAAATAACGTTTTGCTCCCCGGATTCACACTTTGAGTCCCATAGCTCAGGCAGCATGCAGTGCAAATGGGACAACAGCTGATATGCAGAAGGCAGCATAGCCTGGCACACTAAAGCAGTTGGTGAAAGGTGCCAACCACTGCTGTGTTCCTCTGCATGTGCATGTGACAGACAGGAGGACCTGGAATCCCTTAAAACCTTTATGTGACTTCCAGTTATACCACATGTAAAATTACCAACATTTTTGTGAGAAATAAATGACAAAATTAAAAACAAAAGACATAACATTTTTTTAAGACAAAAACTAAGGTGTTCTTCACCTTAGCTTATCTTAGTTTTGGTTACTGTCTCATTCTTCAGACTTCAATCTAGCATCTGTGACAGACAAAAAAAATTAAAATCCCAAACCTTGGACGTGACCTGCCAAGAGTTCTGAGGAAGATATGGGCACAATTCAGCTAGCACCCACATAGAAGTGGGCTGGAGTTGGAAAGACGACCCAGCCCAAGTTGTGCTGTGGAGTCTAGATCAAGCGTCCATGCCAAGGGTAGTTAACTTGGAAGCACCACAGCGTGCTCGGCTAGGAAGCCTCCATCTGTGATGCGATACAGATTTTTCCTGGTATTCCTTCAGAATAATTATTCATTTCTCTTTTGGTCGATTAAAAGGATGAACTATGAGTACACACTGACATTATCTTCTTCTATCTCCAAGGAGGAGACTAATATATAAGTGCAAAAAGACACTAACTAATAAGCAGAATTTAACATGAACTCAGGCCAAGTTGAACTCAAATTGCTCTGTTTAAAGACAGGACCGGAGTAAATAAAAGTGCTTCAAAGCCAATGTCCTGTTTCAGCTTGAATGTTTTATTGAGCACACAGGGAGAGCTCCGTTCCAAAGTAGGGATGGTTAATGAGGAGAAATTGGTGTTTTGGTCCATCGGTTACTTTCTGAGGTAAGGCTATCACCAAGAGATAACTATAGCCACTATATTCACTAGGAAGACAAAATAACGATTGACTTTGGAGTCTTGGTTTTTGTAAACCGAGATCAGAGGCATGTGTCCGAATGCCCTTTGTGATAATAACAGGCATGCTGTCCACCAACTGCATGGAACGTAAATCCAGTTCCAAACAGCCTCTACTTGCCAAGCACGTAACTGTAGCCCTTACCTTGTGAAGGTGAGACACAGGAAGGAAGAGCCTCCGCAGACCATTTCCAGAGTTTTCCAAACTCAACTCTTCCTGACCATCATTTCAGAAATGATGCTTTCTACTGAGAAAGATTTATTGAATTCCCTGAGAATATCCCATTAGTGCTGAACTCAGGGCAAACTCAAGCCCGCCATTCCCAGTGCCAAATTTCCTGCAGTACTGGTGACACCAGACAGTCCATCTTTACACATTTAGACTCTAAGCCTGGACTCACCTGCAAATGTTGCGAGTTGTCGGCCATGCTGTCTTCTCGCCGGCGGACTTCTTCTAATAATTGGGCATTTTTCTTCTTCTCCAGCTGCTGGTTGTGCTTGAGGTTGGCCACCTTCTTATTCTGGTCTTTCATGTGCCTGGGAAAAGCCAGCACAATATGGTCACACTCGACTACAGGGAAGGCATGTGTTGTCACAACAAATCCAAGCAGTACTAAGTGCAGAATATCCTGGCACAGGCTAAGGAAAACACAGGGTTCTGAGAATCCTACATCTAGTCAAGCACAGATTGTGGGTACTGAGCATCCACAAATGGCAGGTGTCAGGATGGCACATGGGTGTCATTGGTGAGTGAGACAGGTGTAGTTTTCATTCTTATGGAGCAGTAAGCTCAGGGGGAAGGCAGGCAGATACTAAAGAGATTCAATTTGGGTTTCCTAAAGTCGAAGGAAGTAAACAGTGCTGTGAGAGACGATGGCATGCACACATAGACAGACAAGTGGATAGAAGGAGATGGGTTTAGACACTGTGGCCAGGAAATGTCTCCAAAGCAGATCAAACGGGTCAACCAGGAGGGGCACCTCAGTTAGAAAAACAGATGTAATACAAGACAGAAGAAACTTGACTTCAGGGAACCGGAAATGGAGGGCTACAACGACATTCCCTAGGGTAGAAGGGAAGTGAGGAAAGAGATCAACAGACTCCAAAGGCTGGAGCAGGGCACATGAACCAGTGGTCTGTGATGCAGGTTTACTTTCTTCGAAGTAGCTTCTGTCCTCATTATTATTGCTCTTTTGGATCATGTTTTTTTTTTTTCTTTTTCTTTTTTTCTTTTTCTTTTTTTTTTTTTTTTTACTCCTGAGATTATAATTCACTACTTCAACTTTCAAAATAACAACTAGGAGTCAGTCTCTAATTGAACACATTGTTAACACATAGCTCAAAGTAATAGTTTGGCTAACTACAATGTTGCTCAATGCCCTAGTATTTGGGGGTAAAAGTTCATAGGATGCCAAATCCTTGCAGCATAAAGTGTCAAGATGGTAAAAGACAAAGGATAAATGGTAGATTAAGTTAAAAATGGGAATTATAGGCTTAATGGAGATGATTTCACCAGACATTCCATATATTTAGGCAGCCATGTCCAGGGTAGCTATTATAAATCTGATCCAACACACAAGGAGGTAAGAGAGCAGCATCAAGGTCTGGGGATCAGGGACATGTAGAGGAGGCTAGGGAGTGAATCCTCGGCATCCATTCTAATCCCTTCACCTCATCCTCAGAACTGCGAGGACAGCAACCATTGTGACTGAGCCCTGCTTCCCAAGACAGCAAACTGAGCGATATAAGAAAAAAAAAAAACCCTGGATGATAAACAGCAAAACGTCAGATTAAAACATCACAAAATCAGATAAAGGCAGCTCTCCACAAGCCACTCTTCCTTACAGAATGATGTACTCTCCTCCTCCCTCCACTCCAGCAAAGTGACATGCAAGAGCAATAGCTCACCAATTTGGTTAGACTAGCTGACCAGCAAGGCCCAAAGACCCTGCTGTCTCTATATCTCCAGCCTGTGGAATGCAGGTATCCATCACTACAACTGCTTTAAAAAACAAACAAACAAACATAAAACAACAACAGAAACCACAGATGCTAGAGATCTGAACTCAGGTCCTCATGCTTGTACAGCAAGAAGTTTGCCAATAGAGCTACTCCAAAGCCTGAGTTTTCTTAACTAGAGGACATTCTCAAAGGAAAATATATTTTACACTAATGAATACTATTAAATAGAGGCAATTGCTAAATGCCCTCGACCCATGTACACACAAATAAAATAGAGTTCAGTGGCAAGTGTTTGCATGAAGAGGTCATATATCATTCTCTAGGTAATCCAAACACAAAAAAACTAATTTTTATGTATATAACAATGTTTTTAGGTAGATAGACAGACAGACAGATGATAGATAGATAGATAGATAGATAGATAGATAGATAGATAGATAGATAGATCGATAGATAGATAGGTGATAGATGTAAGAGAGAGGAGGGAGGGGAGAGGAAGAGTGCAAGGTGTCAGGTCAACATGTCTTTTAGAACTTTTCTGCATTTGGAATGCAGATATGAATGAAGATATGACATCCTGTGACTGTAGTGAGGGACCCTCATCAACATTTTCAGCTATGTCCCCAAACAGTGCTTTTATGAGAATGCAGAAGTGGACAAAAGAAAAGCTAGATTCCAAGTGGTGCTGTTTAGGATATGGACCAATCAGATAGGCTGGACCAGGTGATAAGAATGGACATCAGGTGTCCACATGACTGTCCCCAACAGCAAGCCCAGTATAGGCCTTCCCTGCAGAAATACAGTGATGTTCAATACATTTCTAGCAGTTGCACTTTCTTCTAATACCCACGAAAACTTATAGGAAGGGAAATGTTTCCCTTCTGAGGTAGGAAGGAGGCAAGGTGTGACACAGGTTGCATGGGGAGAAGGTTGGTGGAGCTTCGGGTAGGAAAAAACTCTTCACTCAAGTGGCCCTCAAGGTAGACCGGTAGAAATGGTACCTGGGAAGACAGGTAAAGGGAATGCAGTGGGAGCCTAGGTCCCTTGGCTAAGACGTGGCATCTACACAGCTCAGTGGTGTCCAGTGACAGCAGGGCCACTGCAAGTTTTTCTGGGACACTTGTAGTTTCCAATAATAACAGAAAGCCCGCCAGGTTCCACATCTTCCCCACCTGCAGAAGCAGAGCTACATTGAATCAATCAAGGTGCTGAACTCAAACAGCCTTCCACTGTCTCTAATGTTTGGGAGGCAGGCTCTGAGGGGGTGCAGACTGCAACACTCTCTTGCTAAACTCTCTGAGGAAAATGCCATGTGTGTCTCTTTTCTAACTCCAACCCACTGGGCAACTCTGCAGTTCTGTGAGGCCCAATTGAGTTTTGTTCTCCAAGGAATTGTCACTGAAAATGCATCTAAGATACAAATTACAGAATAAAGAAGTTGGAGAGATAGTTCAACACTTAAGTGCTCTTGTTACACAATCATGAGGACTGGAATTTGGATCCCAGCAACCACATAACAAGCTAGGCACCCCATGCACACCTATAACTCTAACTCTAAAGGGGCAAAGGGCAGGGGGCTCTCTGGCTTCCAGTGTAGTCAAGCAAGCATAGGCACTAGGTTCAGGGAGAGAACAGGCAGAGTGTGATACAGGTGGACACCAAACCCCTCTCCTGGCCTCTGACTACCCCCAACAAATATGCCCAAACACATGCATAAATAAATCTTTAACGATAATTAGATGATAACAAAAGGGAGGAAGGATGAATTGAAAAAAATAATGGTACAGCCAGTCTCAATATTGAGGTTAAACCGACTGGTCTCATAAAGGGTTGCAAGTGTTAAGGAGTTTGGATTTGATATTTCCATTAGGTATGTAGGCCATCAGTGTCTGAAACATTGGAAAGAATCTCAGAGAACATTGAAGCCTGTTCCGTAAAACAGAATTAGAAAGTGTTCTGTATGTCCTGGGAAGATCATGTGAGACTCAGACCTCCAGAATTACAGTGGAGAATGCTGGGCAAGAAGGATACCTGCTCCTACAAAGGCAGAGATGTGTGCATTTGCATGTAAAAAAGAAAACCAAAACTTCTTTTGAAATCTAAGCCAAGATGCCCACTTTTTACCTGTCTACTCTACGAAAACCTTTCAAAACTGGCACTATTGATGGGGAGGATGCAGAACCCTGCACTCTCCCGTGTGCTCAGGGGAGGACCATTCACAAAAGCACATCTGAATTACTTTGGCGATATCCAAAGTACACAGACCTGATCACCAAGCAACCCCCTTTTTCTAGGAAGGAATCTCACAAAAGCACTTTCACACAAACACAGTACACTTGCAAACCATTTTCACTGAACTACAGAAATAGAAATATGAAAACTTTCACTTTTCTATTAGAAGGAAATTTACTAAAGAATTGAGTACATCAGTAGTAGGAGATCCAGCTAACTAAAAGATTAACATGAGATGAAAAACTTTTAAGACCTCATAAACAGGCAAAACAGATATTAGGATGATATGTACAGTCTTGCTTATTTGTGAAAATATAAAGCCCATTTGGATACACACAAGCATTAATGGGAAAGTCTGGAAATCTCACACCAGTCTACTGCAATTGCTTCTAACTACTGAAGAAGAAAACAAAGAAAACAAAACTTTGGAAATGGGACTGGGAGAAAAGGGAACTCCAATTCATAGTGGTGTGTGTGTGTGTGTGTGTGTGTGTAATAAAATACATACAAGAAATACACTGATAGGCATTTGACATTAAAGACACAAATTAGTGACTTCTGAACAATCAAAACACGAGTATTGCCACCTCCAGCCAGGAAGTAACCACTATTCTAAGTTCTACATATATGGAGTAATTTCTCCCCTTCTTGGACTTCACAGATGCTATACTGTATGTGATATTTTGTGTCTGATATTTTCACTGAGCACAGAATATCAGAGTCATTCCTACCTTTTTGCATATGGCTATATACATGTAGTGAACATGCATGTTTGAGTGTTTCCATATGAGTGTGTGCATGCACACACATGCACATGACTGTAAATGCATGTAGAAACCTTAGGCTAATTTCAGGAGTCTTCTCCAATCACCCTCAAGCTTATTCAATGAGACAGAATCCATCAAGTGCACCCAAAACTTGCTTACACAGCTATTAGAGCTAGCAATCTTGCTCTGACTAACCCCTTGTTTCTGCCTCCCCAGTGCTGGGATTACATGTGGGTTGAATGCCATCCAGTGGGTTGGATGCTGGGGTCCCAAACTCAGGTCTCTGTGCTAACATGGCAAGAGCATCACCTACTTAGCCAGCTGCTGAAAGTGCACACATATTTGTGTGTTTATATATGTTCATTCTTTCTTATAGTAGTATTCTGCTATCTGGAGAGTACTACAGTTCAATTAGTCTCTTCATTTTAATAGATAATTAGACTATGTAAATTATTTTGCTGTTATGAATGACTAAGTGCCCAGAAACTGTCTCTTCCCAGGCTTTTGTATAAATACACTTTCATCCTCTTTGATAGATAACCCAATGCATATTTAACCAGGATTGAAAAAAGGCACCCCTGTGCAAGCCCCTGTCTAGAGCCCATGAATCTGCATTTTAAGTGTCTCTGTATTGCAGTGGTTTAAAGCATCATTTTTAGAACCAGATTTTCTGGGCTGTCATCAGAAGTTTTCCACTTTCTAGTTGGGGCAGACCCTTGCCCTCTCTTGCCTCAGCTTCTTCTCATGTGAAATGGGACTCACAACTATATCTAACCCGAAGGTGATTGTGAAGGTTCAATAAGTTAGACCAGGTAAAATGCTTAAAATAAGATTCCAGCATGTTCCATCCTCTGCTTAACTCTCAGCTTACAGTGAGAGTGTAATCACATCTTGAGGAATACTTCGCATGTGTACTTAGTGTCTTAGATGCCACCCATGACAAGTGTTGTGACCACCTCACATGGTGCATCACTTGAGAGGTGCCTTTGTCACATGCTGAGCTTCACTGGTCACACTCCTGGTGTACTACCTTGATAGCAGCACTGTAGTAAGAGTGCAAGCATGAGTAAGAGAAAGCACTGAAGTGATGCATGTGTAGATGGCCACACACGTAAACGCACACACACATAAACACACATGCACACACACATACACACACATGCACGCACACACACACAACACAAACACACATGCACACACACATACACACTGGAGGCAAACAGTCTACATTTTATGCAGAATTTCTGATATTAAAAGTTTTTACTTTTAACCACTGAGATGATCCTACTTTTTGGATCTTGTAAATACTGCTAAGAACTTTAGCACAGTTATAAATTCTAGAGAGCTCCCATAAATATTCTAAGGATATTCTCACAGCGATTAAAAAGGTGCTATATATTGTAGGCAGGCTCATTCTACTGCAGATGTTTGACTCCTCTGTCCTCTCAGCAAAGATCCATGAGACAAGACAAGCTGAGTGAGGACTGTGCTGGAGACTGAGGCAGGTCTCTTGGCTTCTGCACACCTTGCAACCTCACAATTGTTTGGCCATAGTTTTCTAATAGGTCACTGCTTAAGTCCTTGTCAAAACCCACAAGCAGATGCCAAGCCACCTCTCTACATTCTCTGACTCGGCGTCTCTCCTCACATCTTTCCTCCTCCTGCCGCCTCCATGGTGCTCGGGGCTACCTAAGACCCCAGAGACAAGACGGCTTTCAGATACAGTACAAAATGCCAACACATCTTTAAAAGGCAGCTCATGTCCTTTGACAGGCCAGCATGCCATCCTCAGAACCAGATAATACAGCCAAAGAGAGACAGATTTAAAAGGAGGGAGGCTAGCAGGGTGTGGTGGTGCATGCCTGTAATCCCAGCATTCGAGAGGCAGAGGCAGGCAGATCCTCTGTAAGTTCCGGGCCAACCTGGTCTACAAGGTGAGTCCAGGACAGCCAAGGCTATGCAGAGAAACTCTGTCTCAGAAAACCAAAAAAAAAAAAAAAAAAAAAAAAATTAAAAAATTCAAAATTTCAAAAAAGGAGGGAGGTTCATATTTAAAAGCTTGAGAAGTGGAGTTTCTCAGGGGCAAACAATATCTTTGCTTTCTACCTGCTAGCATCAAGTCCTTCTAGAAAACCTTCCTTGGATAAGATGGTACCAACAGGCAATTCCTGACTCAGCTCAGAGATGCCTGACTCATTCCAGACCAAGTGAATCAGTAGTCAGTATAGAAAGAAGTCCAAGACAAGATTTCCCACCATTCTCAATCAAAACATCTCCTAAGAGGCCTACAACCTTGTCCAAGTTATTTTACTAGAGAATGAGGGACATTAAACTTCCTAAGACTACACTCTGAAGACAACGGCTGTCACTCATTGAGTGCTCCACCTCAGCCAGATTACTCTGGCTCGCCTCTTCTACAGACTGTTTTCTCCTCTAGAGGCCTTCACCCTTGACCTTCCCACCCAAGCCAGGAAGATGCCAGGAAGACACAGCAGGAGGTAGTCAGGATTGATGAGTGAAAGATCTCTTTTCCATAGGCATTTCACTGAGAGGGTATTGGTGTTCCCCTTCGTTCTAACCCTGCAGAACCCACCACCACCAAAACGTAGTAGAATGGCACCCCAAATATAGACAGAACCCAGTGACTCAGGGCTGAAAGCTAAGGAGAGATGCTGAGAGCCTGTCAGGGAGGGAACTGGAGATGGAGAAGGAAGAGAGCCTCTAGTGCCCTCCTCCAGGAACAGAATAGAATTAGTGTGCCACCATGGAACAGTCAAGTCTGTTCCTCACTCTCCAACATTCAGTGTTCAAGCCACGGGCATCTAAAAAAAGGAGGCTCTTGTGAGCAAGCAGACCACAGCCAGCTGTAGGGATGTAGGATGACTAGCCATCTTGGCTCTTACTTCTAACCTGTTGGCCTCCTGTTGAGTTACAGGAACTCAGTAAACATAGGCTGAAGATGACAGCTTTGGGATGGTGGTTTGTTTTACTCATTGTTAAGCACTAAGTTGTCTCATTTTACATCCCCCTCATGCTACCAGACTACATGCCTTGGCGTCTCAGCTCACAGGTGGAAGCAATTCCCCCGCAGGATTACCCAGCCCAGGGTGCTAAGGCTCCACATATCCCCTAGGGCCTTGATCCCCATCTCAGAACGAAGACTGCAGAAGAGCCAGACCCTTTTCCTCCCTCAGCTTTCTGCAATGACACTTCAAACCACATCACTTCCTACCAGAAGGCCCAGAATGTCCTTCTTGCCTATTTAGTTTCTCTATTTGTGCTCCTTCCCCATTTTCTTTTTTAAAATTCTTTGACAGTTTTATGCATGTATTAATATATAAATAATTTCAGCCATTCCTCCATTACTCTCTCTCTCATCCCTGCTCCTTCTTCGCAACAAAACCTCCCTGTCATTTCATCCCTCCCTGCCTGTGTGTGTGTGTGTGTGTGTGTGTATCCTACTAAGTTTAACTATAATTCCTTGTATAAGCATAGACAAGAGGCTATTTATTGGAGTATTGGAACCTTTCTGTGGATACACCACTGAAGAAAACACTATTTCCTCCCAGCAGCCATTATCTCCTAACAGGCAATCGTGAGGCCTCACAGGACCTTCCTTCCCCAACCATGATGATATCTAAACAAGGAGGGAGGGCGGGAGAATATGAATATGAATATGCCTTGCTTTCTCCCTTTCCTCCCCTCACTCACCTGGACTCTTAGCCTAAAGGATGGGCAGGCCTTTCTTCCTTGCTAATACTGTCTGGAAATTTCCTCAAGACACCAAGGGCAGGGTAGTGCTTTGCTGATCACCAAGAGGCCTTTTACTCTACCCAGACTGACTAGCTAGCTATCATTAAACAAATTCTTAGCCAAATAAATGTTTTTAAATCCTAGACCACAGGAGAATAGAAATGATAATCACTGTCTGCTACTGATACAGGAGGATCATGGAATGCTCCTTGCTATAAAGAACACTTTAAACATCTGCTGGAAATCCAAGAGTATGTAGGAAAGCCAACAAACCTGGGTATTGCTTTCCGAATTCAATCATTGCCGCAGCAAGGGCTCAAGTCAGTGAGATAGCATGTAATGTGCTGGGGATACAGGGCTAATGTCACCTACTTAACCTTCCTATGGCCTGTTCCGGTGTACCTGTTCCAAAGCTGCCCAAAGTTGTGGAACTGATGATGTCAGAGCCTCAGTTAGTCCATCTCAGAAAATACTTCTTCCCATTTTGGTCCCTCAGGTCTACACTGTGCCAACTGAGTAGAGTACTGTAGCATTCTTTTCGATGGTATTCTGCACTCCTGGGCAGCTGTGGCTAGGTCTAGGAAGTAGCCAAGGAAAATCAAGACACAGTAGTGGGTCCAGATCCTTTAAGCAACATCGAACTGGCCAAGATGACCCTGGGCATCAACTTGATGGAGTGTTAGAGAACTAGAAACAAATGAAGTAGCCATCCCAGAAGGTGAGCTATCCACGGGGAGTGTCAGGATTCAAGGGAGAGAGCCTAAGAGTATACACTTCACCATGGCAACAGTGTGATGGATGGAGGGCCACCCATGAATCCAAAACAAAGCCAGCAAGTATCTGCAATGTTCCTGTCACTGCCTGTTCTCAATATGACCACCTTCAAGTTACAAAGTCCTATGACTCAATCTCACAAGTCAAACTGTTTCTTGAATATCACATTCTGAAATGTTACTGTCCTGAAGACTTTGATTCCTGTTGTGATTCAGAGACAAGTATGAGAATGACAAAAATGAGTGACAATAAAATCAGAACTTCAACAACAAAAGTAGAAGAGAAAGACACAGCAGCAAGAATAATGCTTATGTTATTTATTCAATGGTTCCTCTGAGGAAAGAGTGCTAGGAAGCCTGAGGCAAACTCAAAACAAGGCAAGACCTAAGATAAAACCCTGCACTAATTTTACTTCCTATCTCCTTTGGATCACAGTTTGCTTTTCAAACAACAACAACAACAACAAAATGGAATCTGAATGCTTGAAATCAAACATTCACAAAATTGCCACAATTCCATGGAGTATTGTATCCTTCTAGAAGCCCATGCCTCTGCTGTTAGACACAGGCACATTAGGGCCAATTTGGTGGAGTGTCAGCTGTATTTACAGTTTGGGGTAATATAAAAACATATGGAAACTGTGAAAATTGACTCCCAGGAGGCTAATGTTAGAGGAAACCAACATTCCACAGTCTGGCCCGAGGTTGGGGCAATTTGCCCAAACAATATACAACCAGAGCAGCCTCCAAGAATAAGGGCACTTGGTGTGAGCAAGACCTGTTTTCACTGCGTCCGATCTGGAACTGGCCTACAACAACTCAGACATAAAGTGGGGGTGAAGGTGGATTGCAATGTTACATGATGTTTTTTTCCAAATGGGAGTAGAGAAATAATGTGTCAGACTTCTGATTCTTCGCTATGAGAAATCAATTGAAAAAACTCTGTTAAATAATAAAACTTCTCTCTGTTTTCAGAAGTCAGAGCCCATATGCAGTGCTGTACTAAAGGCTATAAAAATATCTCTGCTGAATGAAATAACATTTTGACATGGAGGAAGCTTTTATTCCCACTCTACACATGAATAAACGGAGGCTTACAGTGGTGATTTGCATCACGTCATATGGTTTCTAAGTAGGGGACACAGAATGCAAACCATTGTTTCTGGGATGCCAGAGACCACAGTCTTATCTGTTATACTACAGAAACAGTAAAAAACCGTATGAGATCTTGGCCACAAACTATGCAGAGCTTACTAACCAGGCCTAGACACTCACTTGGGAAAGTTAATCATTGTTTCCTCTATGGAGAAAGCAAAGCTCCAGCCTCAATATTCTTCGGAGCATTTGGTCCCACTGAGATATGGCTTATTAGGCTCTCCCAAAAATAATCTGGACTGGTACTGAATTTGATATATTGATGCACAAAGAGTTACCATGAACCTATCGTCCCCAAATAGCATTTGGCTATGCCCTTACACCTTCTGTGGTTTGGTAGTACAGGCATGGGCCAAGCTGATTGAAACCAGGGCGTCGTCTCAACTGCATCTCTCCCCTTTAGTCTTGATATAGAGAGAATAGAATTCTACGTCTTCCCATTTACTGGCACACTGCCTTCCCTGAAAGCTGTTTGCTGGCTGGAGGCTTCCGTTGGTCCAGAATAATGTACCAAGTGCCTTCCCATGTAGTTGTCTAGCCAAGCAGTCTACAATATGGCTGTGAAGTGTTTTTTTAATCCTCCAGTCTACTAATATAGAGCCTCATATAACGTCATGGGAATAGCACACCAACACCTGAGTCATATGACGTACCTATACAAGAGAGTAGATACTGCCATCTTTGCTGTATTCTATCCTCTAGATGCAAGCCACAGACACTGCCCATATTCAAGCAGAGGAGGTCATAAGAGGGTATGAATACCAGGGGATATAGATCATAGAAACCTTGTCAGACTCCTGTCTCCCTGTACACTACCCAACTGAATTATTACTAACATGGAGATGGCCTGCTTCTGGCCTGTAGTATAGAAGCCATTAACTGCACATGACTAATGACTATATGAACATGGCTTTGCATCCATTGAACCAATTTTTAAATATTACTTAATTTAATGTTTAAATTTAAACAGTCAACAGAGTACTAGTGGCTACCACACTGGACAGCAGACTTGGGCATTAATTAATGCAGCAACTATATGCCGATTTTAAATCTTGGCTTTTGTACTCTCCTTTCAAAAAGTTTGTAATCTTTTTACTATTAATTTCAAACAATTCCTAGGTACTGCTTGCCTCAGTATCTGCTCAACAGAATTAATTTTCCATCATTCCAAACTTTTTCCAAACCATTTTCAACAATACAACATAAAAAAATCTTAAAGGCCCAAGTAGTGGCTGAAAGGGAATTACACTAATTCATGCATCTTTATGCTGCCCCAAGTATTTATCCCCATGGCAACACACTACAAAACAAATATCTGTTCTTTCCACTCTTCTTCACTTAACTCAAACTTCTTCACTTACTCATATGTGAATGAGTAAAACACCACTTCCTCAGAGACGGCCTCAGCACTGCCAGCCATTTCCAACCGTCACCTCAGCATCACCGTTTTGGCGTGCCCGGCTTTTTCTAACGTGTGGTTTCCGGGCAGGCCTCTGGGATCACTAGTTCAAGATCTGCTCATAACTACAGTCAAAAGTGTTCAAGGAGAGGAAAGAGGAGAACCGAATCCCTGTGAGGCCTGAGCGCACAAACAAGACATAAACAGGACTTCTTTAGCACGGCAGGAGGATTCCTCAGAATGTTTAATATCATCAGCTACAGGGAAGATCCAGAAGGAGACAAAGCACAGTGTGTTCACTGCTTACTTGTCTAAAACAGCCTTTCCTTCCAGAGTCATCTGAGGTATCAAGTCTGAGATGTAGATCTTTAGTTAGTTTCCCAAACTTGCCAGTTTATCTACGCCATAGGCTTGCCCCATCCACCACTATTAATAGTGCGGTCTACTTGAACTTTTTTTTAAACCTTTGTACCTTCAATACGTTTTCAATTTTAACTAAGCAAGATTATAGGAAATCACGTTTCATCTGAAAATAATGTCTTTCTATTAATATCAGAGTGTGCGATACATAAGTACTCATTAGAGGTATCATTAGGCTGGCAATATGGCTCAGTGGTTTGCTTACTATACAAGCTTGAGGACCAGAGCTCTATCCATGGAGCCCAGATAAAGGCAGAAGGAATGAACTCCCTGCAGAAAGTTGCTCTCTCACTTTCATATGCACTATCTATGATTTGCATACATGCATGCCAATAAATAAATAAATAAATAAAATTTAAAGGATACTCTTAAATTAACAAAAACTTCAGCATGAAATTCTCAACAAAGACTTAGTTATTCCCTGGCTAGAAGTAACAGACCAAGCACGTGTAGCTTCTCAGTACACACAAGGAAACGGCCACTTGGTGGAATCTATAACCTGCACACTTTTATTTGCCTGCTACACTTACAACCCTCAGGGAATCACCAGGCAAGCTGGGGATTTACCAGTTCCCAGGCTTGATCACTTGGAAGTACTTTACATGTGTCCTCTTTGTTCAACACCCAAGCAAGCAAGCATCTTCATCTGTTGTGGTCCAGTAACTATAGTACTGACTTGAGTGATGGGTAATTCTGACTGTTGGCTCCATTAGATTAAGAAATGCCTCGGGTACTGGGAGACACACAACAGAAAATGTTTTCAGACAGGACTGACTAAGAAGACAAGAGCTGCCCTGTGTGTGGGTGGTACTACCCCATGGGCTGAGCGAGGTCCCAAATGAGTAGAAGGGAAAAAGAGGAAGCAAGCTGGATGTCAGCGTATCCTCTGTAGCCTTCCTCTGTAGCTGTTCCCAGCAGCACCATGAGTCATCCCCTTCGCCAGCCATCCTACCTTCTCACCTGAAGGTAGCAATCTCCTGAAATCATACGCTAAAATAAATCCTTCCAACTCTAAGCCGCTCTTGTCCTGAGTTTGGTGACAATAGTGAGGAATACAATTAATCCTACAAGAACTTGGACATAGTACAGGGCTCACGAAGACAGATTCGCTTGGATGCAATGTATGCCTTGCTTTTGCCAGGATGACACTGTAGAGTCTGCATGGAGTCTGAAAGCTTCAGGCTATAATACGCCTCTGAGATAGGTCAAAGGGACAGTGACGGGACAATGACTTGGAATCTGAGAATGTGCGTGCATACCTCAGATTAGGGACTTCTTTGCTGAAGAACCTGGGACAAGCAAATTAATTTCTCTTTTATAAATATGTTAGCTTTAAGATAGGATATCTCAAGCCTTCGAGATACGGCAGTCACACAGTGTTTAATCAAAGGAGAAATAAATGAAATCATGTGTGAAAAGTATGATTCAGTGGGGTTCATAAATGCTACCTTGCAGTAATTTTAATAATAAAGAAAACAATAATAATATCTTCTGCCTCTTCACATCTAGGCTGGTTTACTTTGGAGTGCTAGATAGCTACCCTTGATCACTAACACCTGTGAGACAAAGCTGCTGGATAAAAAGTCCCTATCCCTTCAGCCCTGCACCCCAGGAATCACACTGATGTGAAGATGGCTATCTGCAGCCTTAGAATGGATTAGACCAAATTTTAGTATCTGTGATCTTACCAGACATACAAACGGAGTGAAGGATTGCTTCTAGAAGAGGCCACAATGTCTCTAAACTGCTGTGGAAGCAATTATCAGCATACAGTGTAACATTTTCTAGGTTCTTAAGTTCACGGAACAGGCTTCTGCTCCACAATGTATCTTATAACCACTCACCTCCTAATCATAAGATATACCCAGGCAGCTCTCAGTCTACCTGCCCCTCATGTAAAGTGATGCATTCCTACTGTCCCAAATGCTTCTACAAAAATGATTTCTCCATCAAACCACTGGATATAATTGGGCAAGAACAACCAGAAAACTCCAAAAGCTGGTCCATACCACCATTTTTAAAATAAAGATTCTAAAGAATGGAGAACAGAGATTCTCCCAGCCTTCTTGGGAACCCATCTGTGTCTCCTGATGAGCACACATAACAGACATAACTCTCCAATCTGTTTTCTTTTTCCTAAAGAAAGACAGCATTTCCTAAAACACAATTTTCCATTCAGGAGTCATCACAAGCGATGTTTGTGGGGGCACCTGCTCCTTAGGCAAAGTCTTTGTCTGTTCCATACGGAGAAAACCATCTGGGGCTCTGTGAAGATGAGCAGCATAGGCCTCAGATAACATCTAAGCAACCATTTCTCCCGTGGGTGGCTGGAGACTGGAAATGATTGAAGTTGTGCACTGTTCCTAAGGGAAAGTGGTTCTTAACTGTTGCTGCAGCATCATCAGAAATGAGAAACAACTAGAGGACAGATTGTATCTACTGCTTGTGCTGTGCCAGTAACAATAAGTTATACTTAAATTTTACTCTTGGAAAAATACTCTCAATATTAATTGTTAAAAAGAATATAAGTACCTAAGATTTAAGATAAAGCAATAAAAAGGCTTTCCTTTGGGACAAGTGAGTCTCTTGCTCTTACACTATCTCAGTCTCATATGTCTCACCACAGTTCTATTTGCTGATGCAAGCCTCATTTCTTCTTGCATTTTACAAAATTAAAACTCGTGCTTTAAACAAATTAGAAGGATCTCCCTGTTTCTCAGATGACAATTGAAAAACATCTACAAAATCAACATAACTGAGACATGAGGAAAATAGCATTCTAGAGACTGGTTTGTAGGTAGCCCCGATGTCCATGTGCTAATCCTCTATCTCTGGTGTGTCAGCCTTGGGATATGAAGCTGAACAGAAGGTGTTATCCCCATGGGTACCATTCTCCTCACTGGGTGGATGCTGCTAGCTTTGGAGAGGGACTGATGTATAAGGATTCTTGCTCTGTCTCTTGCCTTTCTGCCTTTGGCCATCCATAGCATGGCAAGAAGGCCTTCATTATTATAGATGTCCACAACTTGACTTCTCAACTATGGAAAGTAAATGTCTCCTCCTTACAAATGCCTGGTTGATGGTACTCTGTTGCAGCAGCAGTAAAAATACTGAATTGCTTAAAGAGCAAAGAACAATATCCCTAAAATGTTTAGAACTCAAGGCCTACATTGACTTTAGTGAGGTCATCTGAATACTTACTAATACTTACTTTTTAAAAATTATTTTATAGCTGGGTGTGGTGGTGTACACCTTTAATCCCAGCACTCAGGAGGCAGAGACAGGCGGATTGCTGTGAATTCGAGGCCAGCCAGGTCTACAAAGTGAGTCCAGGATGGCTAAGATAACATAGAGAAACCCTGTTCTCGCAAAACCAAAAATCAAAACAAAAAAATTATTTTATATGTATAGATGTTTTGCCTATGCACCATGTGAGTGTCTGGTACATAAGGAGGCCATAAAAGAGCATCCTATCCTCTGGAGCAGAAGTTACAGGTTGTTATTGGCTGCCATGGGGATGCTGGGACATCAATCCAGGTCCTCTGGAAGAATAGCTAGTGCTCCTAACCAACAAGCTACCTCTCCAGCCATGAATGCTTCCTTCAAAAATTCTACATCTAAGTATGGATCGTTTACAAAGGTAAGGCTACTCTTTCTCTTTCCTTCTGCCTTTTTTCTTTCCTTCCTCTATCTCTTCCTTTCCTCCACATTCTCGACATTTAAGTGGAATGATAAAGATTATAGCTTCCATGACCATTGGCATCTACTTTTTTTTTTTTTTTTTTTTTTTTGTTGCACGGATAGAACTGATTAAAGAAAAAGTCCTGGCAACAATGAAGAATGTGATAGCCCAATAATAAGAATCTTCTTCTTCTTCTCCTCCTCCTCCTCCTCCTCCTCCTTCTTCTCCTTCTTCTTCTCCTCCTCCTCCTCCTCCTCCTCCTCCTCCTCCTTCTTCTTCTTCTTAGTGAATTAATTGTTGGGAGTAGAATACTCTATGGTACAGACTTACAATTCTCTATGAACCAGAAGCATTTCCTGGGCAATTAATCAAGGGAACTTTCCTATGAAAGCACACCTTGATTTAGCTATTCACATGTGCGCCCATACATGACAATGACTAATTACAAGCTTCAGACCTCTGCAGTTTGATGAAATGCTTCTCTTCTAGCCCAGTTAAAAAAAAAATACCTAGACAAATTCTACAAGTAGAATAAATTAACTAAAGAAAGTTATAATCGCAGAAAGCAACAGGTCAAAGTGCATGACCTTTGCCCAAGAATGATGCATGTTTACTTGACACTACAGACTCTCCTCTGTTTCCCCCTTTGATGGGTCAGTGTAATTCCTACTAACAATAATGAGAGATATGTGCTAAAAATGAATAGCTGCTAACTCCAGCCATCTGTGAATTCCTGGTACAAATAAAATTGAATGTCATCACTACCCTATTGGATTTCTTGGTAATGCTCTTTGCTGATAAGAACGTTGGAAAAAAGTTTTCTTTTCTTTTCTTTTCTTTTTTTTTTCTCATACAAAGCATGCCCATTGCCCTTGCTACATAAAGAAACCCATTTTATTCTGAATCCAGGCAGCTCCTAAGAGGTAGGGTGAGATAAACCCATGCTTATCAAGATAACTGTTTCCCCACTCAGTATAAATTGAGACAAAGTATACCCAGACTCAAATGATTAAAACGTCCAAATTCTTAGCAGGTTAACTCATTACTTTTCATCCTTCTCTTGCCAGTCCTGAAAGCTAAGTAGCTGTCCTGTCCTAAGAGTCTATAGCTCTCACTTCAAAACGACTCTCTTCTCTAGGACTAAGCTAAAATGGACTTACTTCATTCTCCCTTTATGAATTACTGGCTGTCACAATTTTGAGAAAGGTCTTGAGCTTTAATGGAGACCTTTAAAAAGAGTGATCGTGTGCTTGTGAACCCAAGATGGTATGCTGGAGATCCAGACAAGCTGGATGACTGGGAAGCCAGCAGCCAGAAACTGGAGATCTATACATCTTTCTCCAGTGTTTACTTATGAAAGGCGAGGCCGGTGTGGCTCCATCTCAGCCAGTGTCTGCAGAATAGAGAGCGCAACTCATTCCTGGGCCTGGCAGCTCTGCTCAGGTCTCCTTGTTCATCTGCAGTGAGCCACCTTTCCAAGGACCCCATCACCTGCCCCTCAGGGAGGAGACGGAAGTATCCTTCTGAAATCCCCAAGGCCTAATCATCAGGTGGCTCACCCTTCCTCAGGGGCCACACAGAAGGCTGTGGCTCTTAGGATCCTCCCTTAGGTGTGATCATTAGATCTAATTTTATATGACATTTGATGACAGAACTGCTAAAAATATTTATTAGCTTGGCTAACAACTAAAGAAAAAAATGGTAATCACAGCTCTCTGGAGAGGCTCTTTAAATTTCATTTTATAGCACTATAAAATGAGGCCATACCCTGCACATTTAAATGGGCAAATTATCTGGCTGGAAGTGGATCTGAGTCTGAAGTTCAGTTATAGTCAGTAGATAAAAAACAGCTCAGGGAACATTCAAGGTCAGGGTCCATTTCAGAGACAGTGGAGATATCACTAAAAGATAGTAAGCATTTACCTCATACATTGACTACACATATGAGTGCCTGTATTGAGGGGCTTAGTAGTTGGTGGATTGCTTACAATACTACCTCATCACACTCATAAAAAAATAGCGCTAATATAAAGCCGTCAACTGATTGTTTATAAGCAACACATTTAATTATAATAGTACACATCTCCTAAGTACATAAATTTTAACCTGTTTAAACTCTCCTTAAAAATATTATCATACACAGGACAGAATTATTTAACAAAACACATTAAAGACAAGTATAAGATTGCCAATATACAGGAAAAAGTATAATATTAAATAAGGGTCTAGTATCCACAATATATAAAAAGCACAGCTCAACAAAAAGAAAAAAAATCCAATTAAATATGGACAAATAATTTTAAAATAGATATATTTCAAGTTATATAAATGTATTTTATATAAGATATATATAATTTCAAAGAAGATACATAAATGACCAATGAGATCATGCAAATACATTCCACATCATTATTGATTAAAGAAAGCAGATCAAAACCACTGCTTCCTTATTGAGGTGGCTAGGATCAAAAAGATGGGTGACAACATACTTGGGTGTAATAGTAATACATTCTTGGCAAAACCACAAAATTGAAAAGATACTTTGGAAAATAATTTGCTTTTCCTCAAGAGTTAATAAGAATCACCACAGAAAGTCCACTCATCCATCCCACTTGTTATAATAACTCAAGCTACTAGATCAACCAAAAGTTGATTGAATAGATACATAAAAGCCCAGTGCCAGATGGTTTCAGCACAGAATTCAACCAGACCTTCAAAGAAGAGCTAATACCGATACTCTTCAAACTACTCCACAAAATAGATATGGATGGAACATTATGAAACGCATTCTATGAGGCCACAGTCACCTTGATACCTAAACTTCACAAAGACCCAAAAAAGAAAGAGAATTTCAGACCAATTTCTCTTACAAACATTGATGCAAAAATATTCAATAAAATACTCGCAAACCAAATCCAAAAACACATCAAAGACATCATTCACCATGACCAAGTAGGCTTCATCCCAGGCATGCAGGGGTGATTCAATATGTGGACATAATTCAAGGTAATCCACCATATAAACAAACTGAAAGAAAAAAGAACCACATGTGCATCTCCTTAGATGCCAGAAAAGCATTTGACAAAAGCCAACACCCACTCATGTTTAAAGTCTTGGAGAGATTAGCAATACAAGACACATACCTAAACATAATAAAGGCTATATACAGCTAGCCAATAGTCAATATCAAATTAAATGGAAAGAAACTCAAGGAAATTCCCCAAAAATCAGGGACTAGACAAGGCTGCTCTCTCTCTCCATATCTCTTCAATATAGTACTTGAAATTCTAACTAAAGCAATAAGACGACATCAAATAGAGATCAAAGGGATCCACATTGGAAAAGGAGGAAGTCAAATTATCCCTATTTGTAGATGATATAATAGTGTATGTAAGTGACCCCCAAATTTCTACCAGAGAACTCCTACAGCTGATAAACACCTTCAGCAAAGGGGCTGGATACCAAATCAACTAAAAAAAGTAAGTAGCCCTCCTGTATACAAATGACAATTGTGCTGAGAAAGAAATTAGGGAGACTACACCCTTTACAATAGCCACAAATAATATAAAGTATCTAGGTATAACTTTAACTAAGCAAGTGAAAGACTTATATGAAAAAAAACTTCAAGTCTCTGAAAAAGGAAATTGAAGATGACATCAGAAGATCTTCCTTCCTCCCTTGTTGGTGGATCGGGAGAATTAACATAGTAAATTTGGCCATCTTACCAAAAATAACTTACAGATTTAATGCAATCCCTTATCAAAATACCTACATAATTTTTTAAAGACCTTGAAAGATCAATTCTCAACTTCATATGGAAAAAAAAAAAAAAACAAGAATAGCTAAAACAATCCTGTACAATAAAAGATTCTCTGGAGGAATCTCCATCCCTGAGCTGAAGCTCTACTATAGAGCAACAGTAATTAAAACAGCATGGTACTAGCATAGCAATAGGCTGGATGATCAATGAAATTGAATCAAAGACCCAGAAATAAATCCATACACCTAATGAGCACTTTATTTTTGACAAAGAAGCCAAATTTATACAATGGAAAAAGGATAACATCTTCAACAAATGGTACTGCTCTAACTGGATGTCTACATGTAGAAAAATGCAAGTAGATCCATATTTATCACCATGCACAAAACTCAAGTCCAAGTGGATTAAAGACCTAAACATAAAACCAGATACACTAAATCTCTTAGAAGAAAAAGTGGTGAAGAGCCTTGAACTCATTGACACAGAAGACAACTTCCTGAACAGATCATCAACA
Organism: Acomys percivali; assembly: GCA_907169655.1. Taxonomy (NCBI): domain Eukaryota; kingdom Metazoa; phylum Chordata; class Mammalia; order Rodentia; family Muridae; genus Acomys; species Acomys percivali. The sequence goes on along the minus strand of OU015746.1, from coordinate 103,060,060 downwards.
GCCCAGGCACTAAGGTCAACAATTAATAAATGGGACTTGAAGAAACTGAAAAGTTTCTGTAAGGCAAAGGACACTGTCAACAGAACAAAGTGACAGCCTACAGACTGGGAAAAAAAATCTTCACCAACACTGCATCTGACAAAGGGCTAATATCCAAAATATATAAAGAACTCAAGAAATCACCAAACCAAATAACCCAGTTAAAAATGGGGTTCAGAGCTAAACAGAGAATTCTCAACAGAGGAATATCAAATGGCTGAGAAACACTTAAAGAAATGTTCAATGTCCTTAGTCATCAGAGAAATGCAAATCAAAACAACTCTGAGATTCCATCTTACACCCAACAGAATGGCTAAGATCAAAAACTCAAGTGACATCACATGCTGGTAAGGACGTGGAGAAAGGGAAACACTCCTTCATTGCTGGTGGGAGTGCAAACTTGTACAACCCCTTTGGAAATCTATCTGGCACTATCTCAGAAAACTGGGAATAGGGCTTCCTCAAGACCCAGCTATTCCACTCCTTGGCATACACCTGAAAGATGCTCCTCCACACAAGAAGGACATTTGCTCAGCTATGTTCATAGCAGCCTTATTCGTAATAGCCAGAATCTGGAAAAAAACAAAATGTCCCTCAGCTGAAGAATGGATAAAGAAACTGTGGTACATTTACACAATAGAATACTACTCAGCTAATAAAAACAAGGAAATCTTGAAATTTATAGGCAAATGGATGGAACTAGAAATGATCATCCTGAGTGAGTTAGCCCAGACCCAGAAAGACATACATGATATATAATCATTTATAATTGGATAGTAGCTCAACATGGATGTCCTCTGAGAGTCTTCACTCAGTGGGGGATCGGGAAAGATGCTGGTACTTGCTATTGGGACTCCAGGTGAGAGTGGTATGGGAGAATGGGGAGATGGGAGGACCCAGAGGGTCCAGAAACCCTACAAGAAGACCATCAAGGCTGCTGGATCTGGACCCAGAGGGGCACTGCACAAACTGTTGTACCAACTAAGGACATGCATGCAGTAAACCTAGACCCCCTATTCAGATCTAGCCAATGGAGAGCACATTCTCCACAGTTGTGTAGAGAGTGAGGACTGACTCTGACATGAACTCTGGTGCCCCCTATTTGACCACTTCCCCTTGGTGGGGAGGCCTAGTGGCACTCAGAGGAAGGGGAAGTAGGCTATCCAGATGAGACTTGATAGGCTGTGATCATATTGAGGGGGAGAAGGTCCCCTTCTGTCACAGGTCTAGGAGAGAAGATTAGGGTAAAAGAGGGAAGGAGGGTGAACAGGAAGATACAAGTGAGGGGATAACAATTGGGATGTAATTTGAATAAATTATTTAAAAAATAAAAATTTTTAAAAATGAAAGAAAAACGTGCTGTCTCATACACGCAACACTATCCATCAATAAAAGGGAATAGAGTACTGATACATGCTATAACACTGATAAAATTCAAACACAACAAACTGAAAACATAAAAAGCTAATTAATAAGCACTGCACCACATGTAATTCTGAGTATATGAAATGTTCCAAATATGCAAACCCAGAGAGACAGAGTGCTGGTTACCAGGCAGGGGATGGAGAACAAGAGGAATGAATAGTCAACTGGGTGGGACTTAGGTACAAGCTAAGGGGGACTGCTAATGTGAATGAGGTCCTTTTCCTGATGACAAAATTTTAATTCTACAACTAGAGGGTGATGATTGTATAACGTTGAGAATATACTAACACACATTTTAAAAGGTTTGTTGAATGTTATAGACACTGGAACACTTAAAAATTACATATGCACTAAAACATTAAATAGTACAAAAGAGTCAGAGGAAGTTATCTAACCTCAAGCTATTCCAGGAGTCACTCCCACTGTTGACCAGCTTTCATTAATCTTTCTAGAAATATTTTAGGTGGCATGTAAACATAAACACACATCTCCCTTAAAAATCACAGAGCACAGATTTATAAGATTTGCCACATGTGTTGGGTATCACGCATGTCAGGAACACAGTATGTGGCATGGGAGAGGGCTGCCAGGAGATGGTGATGATGAGAAGAGAAGCTGCTGGGGGAATCTGAGATCAGCCTCCGGAGAAATGAGAGTCTGTGTATTTCTGTAATTTTCAAACACTTATTGAATAACTCTACCTGGATACCACATAGACATCTTTATATACGCCAATGTAAATCTCCACTGCCCCATCTCCAGAACCAAATAGCTTCTCCCTTCTACACCCTACCCCCACCAGTCATCCCGGATTACAGTAAAGAAGCCTTCACCCCTCTAACACACCACACTGTACATCACTGTTCTCTGCTGTGGCATTTAAATAAAAATGTCCACCCAAGTAGGCTCGCTCTTTCTGATCAAAGTGCTTAGGCCTCTGGCTCTCCCTCATCTACTCCTCATCCATTCACCCCAATGTAGAAGGACAAGAAATGGCTAGCAAGTGGAAAACATGGAAAACACTTCAGTACGACAAACACCACGTGGAAAAAGAAGGACTAAGGAAGATGCGATATTCCATGCCTGTGACCTCAGCAAGAAATTCATGAGTTTGGGGTCACTCAGAGACACATAGCAAGTTCTAGACTAGCCTGGGCAACATAGTGAGACCCAGTCTTCATAAACAAATGAACAAACAAACAAATGAGGAACAATATGAAGAGATGTTTCAGTTGGTAAGACTACTTGCTGCAGACTCATGGGGATCTGACTTGAGATCCCACATTAAAAAATGGCATGACTCCATGTGCCTGTAAGCCCAAAGCAAGGTAGGGTGGAGACCGAAGGATGACTAGGGTGTGACAGCTACCAGTACAGTCCCAGCTTCACTGAGAGGCCCTGCCTCAAAGGTGGTATTTCCCAGAGCGATAGAGCAGGGAACCGGATATGCTCCTCCAGCATCTTCATGTGCACACACACTTGGATGGACACACACACACACACACACACACACACACACACACACACACACACACACACTTTTCGATTTAAATGAACTTAAACATGAGAAAGGACTTTATGCATGCAATGAATCAACCCAGAACCAAAGTAGGACTGAAGAGGAAGAGCTTCATGCACCAGCTTGGGGAGTTGTGTATCTGATGAAAGAAGATCCCAGGAGCTTCCTGCACTGAGGACTCTCACTGACTTTATATAGACTAGAGACTATGACTCTAGCCCAGAGGTCCCCAACCTTCCTAATGCCGGGACCCTTGGGTAAAGTTCCTCATGTTGTGGTGACTCCGAACCATAAAATTCTTTTGCTGCTACTTCATAACTGTACTTTTGCTACTGTTATGAGTTATAATGTAAATATCTGTGTTTTCTGAAGTTCTTAGGCCACTCCCAAAGGGGTCGTGACCCACAGGTTGAGAACTGCTGCTTCAGAGGTTCCTGTCCATCATGGTAGGCAGGACTTGGTAGGACAGAGCAGCTCACCTCACAGCTGGGCCTGTGTTCGTTCATGTCTTCCTACTCATCCCATGTTTTCTCTGGTCAGTTCATGGGATGGTACCACTCACATATGGGACACAGGTATATCCAGAGCATGCTTCAGTAGCCTACCAGGTGTATCCTGTTGCAACCCAGCTGACAGCCAGGGCCAGCTGCCATGACGGCACACAGAGGGCAATCTAGTGTGTCTGCATGCTCTGGCCTCTTGCTGTTAGGCAGCTGGCTTCAAATGCAGAGTGACCGTGACTAGGTTACGAACAACCTCAGTAAGCCTCAGTTTATTCATTTATCTGCTGCTAAGGGATGCTTCCTATGGGGTTGTTACTGTGATTAGAAAAATCCCATGAAAACTTCACATAGAGGCTGGCCCAGGGAAAGTCCAGAATGCACGGTGGCAATGCTTCCAAGAAGGGTGCTTATAATTATCTTTATAAAATTACAACTGAAAACGAGGTCTAATTATGTTTGAAGATAAGGTCTTGACAAAGTCTTCTGTGTTTTTACACGTTACAAAACTTAGTTGACTGGCTCCTGAAAACAGCCTATACAAAGCAGCACCTAACAGTAAAGAAACTGAGCAAAGCGAAGTTCCTCCCTCTGCCCAGAACATCTTCAAAGCCTGCAAGAAAGCAAACGGGTCTGTGGGAGAAGAGAAGGCAAAGCAAGCAGACTGACAAACAACAGGGAGCAGAGACCTCCCACTCTCCCCAGCAGCCCGGATGGGAGAAGCCAACACAGCCCATTTCCATCAGGCAACAGACAAAGTCATTAAAGCTTCAAAGTTTAAAGTTTAAAAGTTTAAAAACAAAACAAAACAAAGACCCGAGCTCTGTAGGAAAGAGAGCGTGCATTCTGATGGCGCGATTCCTCCCCTCTGACCAAAGGCAAAGATGAGCTTGCGCGGAGTGCCTGCCCTGTGAGCACCGCCCTTCACTCTGCACTGCCAGCCCTCCCACGTGTGCGTCTCAGGCAAGATCAAGGCAGATGCAGACACTGCACAGCAGAGAGGCTAGCTCCCCTCCAAAGTTGTTTTGTTTTTACTTTGTTTTGTTTCCCCAAAGGAAAATCATCATATATCACAGCAGAGGCCTTCGATGCCTTTCAGCGTTTTATGCTGCAGGGATTCTCTGATCACACTGTGTGGGGCCATGTAGAACTGTCCCAAAAATGATTCCTGGAAGAAGCCGAAAACCCCTCCTAGAAATACATCTTTTCTCTTGGCTGCCTCCCCAGAATCCCCGCCGGGAACCATCTTAAGCAAGCAGGAGGATGGATGGCCCAAGGTCTTCCCCCATCTCTGCTGTTCATGAATCTTGAAGCAGCCCCTGAGCTGATGACTGCCTTATACAGAGACCCTGCCTCCACGGAGGCCACTCGCCAGACCCATTCACACTCACTTCAGAAAGAGGAATTTCACGTTCCTGCTCAGGAGAGGGTGAGGATCAGACCCACAGCTCAAAGAAGGCTGCTTGAAGTGCCAACACAAACAGCTTCTCAGCTTCCATTATGAGACGCTTTCATCAATGTTCAGAATCCTTTGTGTTACAGAAACAGATTTCCACCCCAAAAGAAGCACATTAGAGCAGTCCCTATGGTTCTCGGGGTGCTTGGGCCAAACCAATTCATATGAACACACAACGTCTCGCTGTGGAATAGGATATAGCGGTTAGATGCTGGCTCGGGGATCAAAATGGCTGCATGTGAATGCTGTTCCACATTTGGTAGTTGTGTGAAGGTGAGACAGTTACTTTTAATACTGAACCTTGGTTTCCTCATTGCAAAAATGAGACTGATACCATCACCTCTCATCTTGCCATAGCCACGAGGGAAGCGTGAGATGAGTCTTGCCAAGTGCAGAACCCTGAGCCTGGCATCAAATACGTACTCAGTGAAGTAGTCCCTAATTCCTGTTGCTAACAACCACAGGCTGTTGGAGTGCTGGGTGTGTTAACATCCCTTTCTCGTCACACTGCAGTGTTTTAGGCTTGTTGGTTTGCCCTGCATCACACTTCTTCTCCAGACACAGCTTGTCCTTCCAGGAACATGGAAAGTATAAGACAAAATTCTGTACACTTTGCTGGGGTTTTGTCCTTTAAAGGGGAGTAAATATTTCAGGGCTGGAAAGTTGACCCACTAGCCAAGAGTGCTGGCTGATCTTCCAGAGGTGCTAAGGTTCAATTCCCAGCACCTTCAAAGCAGCTGTTCCATGGAATCTCATACACTTTTCTGGCTTTCATGGACTCCAGGCACACACACATGGTACACAGACACACGTGAAAATAAAACTCTCACATACATAAGATGAAAATACATAAATCCTTTCTACAAAAATGCATCCTCATTATCGACGTGGCCCCTGCTTCACACCCTCTTGTGCATGCCCCATTTTTGTATCATTCATCCTTTCACCATCAGTTTCTTCTCTCCACCTTTATCATGGGGGAGCCAAAGAGCTAACAGCCCTCAGAAGTCTCCTGAAGGTTGCTTCCTATACTCAGAAAGGTCATAATATCTCTGCCGAGTAAGCAAGGTATTCTCTGTCTTGGCTGATCCTGCTTACCCATTTTTTTCCACCTACTGCAGGGCAGACCCGCCCTTTGCTTCTGAGCATGCCTTGAATATTCCCACCTCCTTGTTTTTTCTCAGGCTCTGTACCTACTACCCCATCTGCTAAAATTGCTCACATATTTCTAGTCCAGAGTAAATACCATCACTTTCTTTGAGACTTCTCTAAGCTTCCCATCTGAATCCTCACAACACTCATAGATCCTGTCTCCCTGTGCCACATACATGGCCAAGTCTCCGTCTGTCCTTCCAATCTGCCTACTAGATGAGGCTGCTTAGCTTCCCCAAAACATAAGAAAGTAACGGGGCTAAAACCTCACTGTTCTTAGTGCCTTTCTGCCATGCTTTCTAGTCCTGAAACAGCCAGACAGGAACTGTCCACAAGTAGGTCTTATTGAAGTGAGGGGAAGAAGGGGAACTAGGATTCACAAGGGGGAAAAATGAATTCCTGTTGGATCTCAGAGAGGAGCATGGAGAAGTCAGGCAGGATCCAAGGCTCCTGTGGACATGGAGCATCGCACTGCTCTGTATAGAAAGAACTACGGAGTCCTCCACACCACCCCTCTGTGGCTGCCTTGGTGCCTCACACTGCACTCTGTGTGCCTTTCCCAAGGCTTCTAATAACAGAATTTCTGCCTTTCCATAGCTATGTGAGTTGTTCACAACTCACACAGTATTCGTTCTGAGTATTTATGGAGCGTCCACTGTTTGCAGGCACTGGTTGGAGAAGATAAGGCCTTTCCAGGTAGAGTGAGCAGACATTGACCAAACAGCTTGGTGCATGGTCTGTGTTCCAGTGGGAAGCTCTAAGAATGTACTGTAAAGCCCTAACCTGGGCTGGCTGAGCTCCAGTGAACAGCCAATGGAGGAAGTGACATTTAAACTTCACTTGACCTAGGAAAAAAATGAAGTTATATTCATACTTCAAGACTTACACTAAGATAAATTCCAGATGGTTCAAAGGCTTAAATTCAGAAAGTCAAGCCATAAAAATACTAAAGGAATGTTCGTATCCTCTCAGAAATGCATATGTTGAAATCCAAGCCCACAAGGAGATGTTATTATGAGGCGGGCCTTTTGGAAGTGATGAATGGGATTAATGCCCTTATAAAAGACATAGGGGCG
>OU015746.1:103014523-103052883 GCA_907169655.1 Acomys percivali | reverse complement strand
AGAGAGAGAGAGAGAGAGAGAGAGAGAGAGAGAGAGAGAGAGAGAGACTCTGAAGGAAACTTGTTTGCCCCTTCTTCATAGTGAGGGCATAATATGAAGGTTCTGTATATGAGGTAAAAGCAGGCCCTCCGGACATGGAGACTCTGATGACACCTTGACCTTGGTTTTGCCACTTTCTGGAGCTGTTAACAAATAGCTTTATGTTATTTACAAGCTAGTCTGCTGATGATATTTTGTTAAAGGAGCTGGAATAGACCGAGAAATATAGTAAGACATTGAAGGAGACCACAGGACAATTGTCCTTATGGTCCTGTAGTATAAAATAGAATTTTAATGACACAAAATTTAGACAACATTAGAAAGACTAAATATGACAAAAATGAGAGTAGTTTTAATTTTTTTGCATAAGTAGAGCCGACAGTGATTATGCACATGAGAAGGCAGGCGGGAACATTTAAACCTTTCACCTAGGATGAATTTTTCCAGCATGTGAAGAGCTCCTACAGAACCATATAGAAAGCTCAAGAGAACTGGAAGCAGTGACACACACCTGTAATCCCGCCACTAAGGGAGGCAGCAGCAGGAGGATCGCTGTGAGTTCGAGGCCAGCCTTCTCTACAAAGTGAGTCCAGGACAGCCAAGACTACACAGAGAGACCCTGTCTCGGAAAAACAAAAAAACAAAAAAACAAAAAACAAAAAACAAAACAAAACAAATCAAGAGACTACTACAGAGGAAGTACAGACCGACTCAAGTATGTCCTTACGTGCTTGTTTAGACCAAAGGAAGTTAGCACTAAACGTAAGTGACGTTTTCACTCGCCTTGGTGATAAACACAGAGGAGTTACTTGATAGAAATGCCAATGGGACGTCAGGGATTAAGTCCCTGTACTGGGCAACTGGCCAAATTAGAAATGTGCTGTCTCATCAACTTCACATTGGGGAATTTAGCCTACAGATCCATCCATTCATATACATAGCAAACAGCACTTTTTCATAGTTACTAGGTATAACTGTGGCAGGAAAAAAAAGGACCTGACATTCATAAAAGGCTTTTAGTAGCCATCTGGCACAATGTAATAGTAGGCAAAAGGAAAAACAAACTTTGAAATCAAATAGGGACGATCTCAAATATATTTATGAAGAGGAAAATGCCAAAGTTAATATCAATGAATATTAGATCATTTTTCATAAGTGTTATATAAATGACTATCTGTTATAGATAATCATTAAAATTATATATTTATCAAATAATATCACTTTGCTTCTGTGTCTTAGGATGCTATTTCTATGGGCAGACTTGGTTACATCGCGGTGCCACCTCAGAGCTGATATTCAATTGCCAGCTGATAAATGTTTATTATATAATTAGAGGAAACATTTAGATAAAGAAATACCCTAGATCTGAGATCAATCCTATATTTTAAAAAATCAAATCTTTTTTCTTCAGAAATGCAGAAAGGGAGTAACTAAACCCTGTCTAGGTGGTTCTAGAAAATTCTAAAATATGTCCTTTCATTGGAGAAATACTGAATGAATTCTTTCACGTATTTGTATAAGATTGCCTTCTCCAAGCATAAGATGAATTTCCTATCTTCATTGGCATTAGCTAGATAATGCTTTCAACATTTCTGCTAAAAAAAAAAAAAAAAAAAAGTTAACCTCTCAGAGTCCTAGTGAGGAGCCTGAAGACTTCCTTGCAGCCACTCAGTTTTCCGACTAGAGAAATAATGACAGCCACTTGGACAGGTTCATCTCTTACTCCTCTCTTGAACACCCTGCTCTCACATGAGCCTCTTGGCATAAAAATCTTTAGCAGAGCTAAATCGTAACAACTAAAATCACAGCCATTCACAGATGCCCCCTGGGCCTGGACTGGGATCCATGGTCAGTTGAGAATCATGTGAGGGATAAGCCACAACATACATGTCTCCATTTCACACATGAGAGATTTAGATATGATATACTGTGCCACATATGCTATACCAATGATGACACTAATTGTTGGAATGCAGTCTACTTATTTTCCTACATTCACTGTCCTAACAATAGATAACGACTTGAAAAATCTGGACTAGGAGTGAAATATTACTATGATGTAATGCCAGGTCCATATGTGTCTACACATGAAACCTAAGTGCAATGATTCTTTATCTGGCCAGGAATTCCTAAAGAGTCCCTACTTAGCATGCTCAGATGGCGCAGGAGTGCCACACTTAGCAGAGTGATAGTGCACCTATCTGCCAATTACCCAGTGAGTGTTTCTAACTCATTGCAGGTTAATCAGGAGATTCTCCAGCCAGCAATTAGTGTAGCCAACTCATTCTCTGCGCAGCAACTATCTGTGAGCAGCACGGCATGCCGTCCTTGGAGCCATCAAACTGACAAATGATTAAATAGCAGAGGGCTCTGAAGTTAAATTTAAAACCGCTCTCTGACACTTCAGCTCACACATCTCAGTTCAGCCACAAGAGCATCCCAGTTGACCAGCACCAAAGGCCAGGAGAGCCTGCCCCATTAGGAATGTCCCCCATGTGAACAAGGTGGTACTTGCCTTCCAACAAGGCTTTCCCAGCTTTGAAAAGCAGTTCCCTATATGAAGTTCTGCCCCACCCCACATTAAAGTATTTGCCATCATGTAGTCACGACTATAGATTAGGGCCTCATACAAGGTAACCCATTACTTTAAAGCACCGTGCCAATCAGACCTCTCTCCTTCCCTTGAAAAGAACTATCTAAAAGCATAGGCAAGTGTGCACAGAGCTCTTTATACACCAAAAAGGAACAATGCTATGCTAACCAGGTTGCTGGCCCACAAAGCCTAGGAAACTAACATTAAAGTGCAGGACCTCACCATTCTTGGGCTGGAAAAAAGCAAGCACAGACTATTCAAGGGAAACTCACTTTCATTTCCAACCCTCCTCTATAGTTTCTAAAATTCAAGTTTTACTGGGAAAACAATTCTCCAGAGTGCACTGCATGCCCAGAGGCTGGGAAGTAGAGAAACAAACAAAAAAACCAAAACCAAACGGACAAAAAAGAAAACGCATTTTCTAGCCCTAGTAAAACAGTTGCCCTCAGTGCAGACCCTACTGGATTCTGGTTTCCCATTCTTGCTATCAGGTTTACTTAGCTTAAATTATAGTCTATTTCATCTATGGACTATTAGGAGATAGTAAAACTATCACAATCTCCACCAGGGAAAACTTCCAAAACCTTTGTCAGATGTAAAAATGACAAAGTATGTTCTTCAGAAGCAGACATGCAGCATGCTCTCACTTTTAAACTGGTTCCCAATACCAGTGGCTTCACAGAGGCTCTGACGGGACACAGGATGGAAATTCCAAGCCCCTCACTGAATACGGAAGAACCGTCCAGTCACTGGGTCTTCAGGTTTCCTCCCTACAACTTGAGCCAGCATTGTGGGTAATGAAGTGATAGAATTCACATTTCATAAGGGAAGCCATATAAAGGAAATATGATATTATTTTTTCTAGAAAGTGATTTATAATAATACCAAGAAACCAATTTTTAAAATTCCTTCCCCATCTCAACATTTATAGGAAAGGCTAACGTATTGTGAGAGATTTACTATTTGCTGATATTCATCCATATGGTGGCACCAACCAAATGCTAAAGTCGGGCGGGGGCGGGGGGGGAACTTGGAAAAGGATTTTGGGATGGGAAAATAACGAAGAAGAGCTCTGCTAATCTGCTATCTCTTACTGTGGGTGGGGTCCGGGGAGGGAATCCTGGAACTAACTCTTGCCATTGTTGCTGTTCTAAAAGCACCTTGAGCATGGTTTCACTCACCCCCAGACACAAAAGGAACAGCAAAACATCTCACCTACAGTGTCAGTTGTGCTCCTTCCATCTTCACTGTGTTTGACAGTAGAGAAAGAATGCCAGAAGAGCAGCTCCAGCCAAAGCTAAAGCATGAAAACACTGTGGAGCATAAAGTCCCTGTTCCATAAATCAGAGCTGGCTCGGGTAACAATCGCCATGTTGAGTCCCACTGCGGCCGGGCTGGGAAGGTACAAGCACCCACCCCTGGCTACACCTCAAAGGTCCAAAATAATTTCTAAATATAGATCCTACTTGATGTCTGCAGAGGCTGTAAATCAGGGGAAACAACTTGCTTCCATCCCCAATGAAATATTTGCACCCAAGGAAAACGCTGAGGATTTCTGGCTTTCTACCAGCTTTGCTTGGGCATAAAATTTTCTGACACTTCACCAGAAACGTCAGCTTGAGTATAAGGTGGCTTTAAAGAGGGAAATGGTTTTCTAACCTGTGGATAACCCCTCGAGCCTCAACAAGGAAGGGGTGGGCAGGAGACACCTGAAACCCAGTTTTTCCAGTTATTAACGTTGGAATAAATTGTTTTTCTAGGGGACCCAATTCTTCCTTATAGGAAGTGCTGGTCTTTGAATCAGTGAGCTGAGGGGTCAAGTCTGTTTTCAAAAAAAAGGGGGGGGGGAGAATAGAAGGAACAGTGGAGGGAGAAGGGAGGAAATAGGAAACAAAAGAATTGAGGGGAAAAAATAAGTAGTTTAGATGGAGGTTTCTCCATCACCGTTTTATCTGTGTTTTGGTTTTTCTTGAATTTTCAAGTATCTAGCCTGATGGAAAGCCAATTCTTTCTTTTTTCAGGTTTCAGTCTAGTGCAGCACACGCTTCTAGTGCAGTCACCTGAGGACTCACGGGGATAAGGAATGGGACTAAAAAAAAAAATGGGAGAGACAACTAACAGAAGGTCCTTTTCCCTTGACAGCATGCAGTCAAGAACATAACAGTGTGGTCCTAGGGAAACCACCATCAGGCTCAGGTAAGGGCCACTGGGAAGAGGACATCTGTGTAGGAGCTGGAAAGGCAGCAACCATACTGGTCCAGGGGTAGTAGCACCAAGTGAGCCCTCCTAAGCGTCACAAGAAGGCAGAGGCTGGCTGCACAGCAGACAGGGCCACTCCCTCAAAGGCGCTCCTGGCATATACTCTCTGAACACCGCATTCGGGGAAACAGCACATGGAACAGAGCTGACCAGACTTCCTAACTGCAGGACTTCTTGGAACTGTTACAAATCTAACTTTGGCTGGAGAAGTGAAAGATTTCATTTATAAGTCAGAAAGTATAGATGCTGGGGAGGAAAACGGACACCTATACTCACTGGCTATGTACACACAGGCAGAGAGTCCACTTCCATGAACTCCTGTCCTCTTTTCTAACATGGATGAGACTACAGTCCCGATTTTACAAGCAGTAAAGACCAAGAGGCTTCCACGTCACATGTGATCATTTCATCACTGGCACCTGGTAACTGTTCCCTGGGTCTCTGTAGCCACTGCCCCTACATTTTCTATTTCTGTTATTTTTATTACCATGATAGTTATCAACCTGCATCATGAGCATTAAGAAAAAAATATCATCCTTCGATAGTAACTCTGATCAGCTAGTCTCTAAAATGCCAGCACAGACAGCCCAGCCCAGCACACAGTAGGTGCTCACTATGCTTTTAAGGAGGCAATGGAACAAATGATTGACACCAGTGAATTATAGGGCAGTCAAAGAATAGCTAGGTGGTTTTCATTATATGTCTTGTGAATCAGGCCTCAGGCCTAGGAGGCATGACTTCATCGTTTGACAGAGGAACAAGGGATTGAGAGAGCATGGTGCTCAGTTGCGAGAAACATCACAAGTGATTTATTCTGGTGGAGATGTTTGAAGTAACACTGTTACAATGACTTACGTCTGTTGCCAGGCACGAGCCATCAGCTCATGCCTGTTCACAGGGAAATGCATGAGGTCCGTCACCCACGGCACCTTCATAGAACATGCGATGCCCATATGCAGGGCAGATCCAGTAAGATTTGCTCCAAAAGCAATTCCTTCCTCTCTATAAGGGGGACACTAAGGCCCTAACAGGAAAATATATAAGAAAGGCTCCAAAAGAAGTTGGAGGCTGGGATCATCTTCTGGTTTTATTTGGTTGACACTTTGGCAGGAGTTTGAACTGCATCCCAAAGAATTTTTTCCTTTTGAGTCAATTTCTGCATGCATTTATCACAATAACCTCATCTGTCATAAGTCACATGATAGAAATGAGCAAATCTTACATAAACCCGCCCCTGAGTACAATACAAGGATCCTGCTAAATCTCTCCTGTTCCCACTGCTTCGCGTGCCGAGGGATTCTTCACAGGCAATGCGCTTGCTGCAGTGAAGACCCCAACAGGTTTAGAACATGACATGAGCACTTCGCTGAACCCGAATTTGATACCTGTCCACCCAGGTTTAAGCGTCAGAGTTTAGAAAGGAAATGATGTAATCTGTGAAAGCTCTTGCAGAGGAGAATTTCTCATGGAGCTCAGAGCACGTAGAAAAGCCCCAGAGTTATTAGCATTTCGAGCTTTAGGTTGAGGGGTGGAAACATACATGGTAGACCACAAACTTCTAAGCTCAGAGGGATCAGACTTGATATTTCTGAAATCCATGGTATATATATACATGTACCTATGTGTGTGTACAGACAGACAAATGGACAGGTGCAGGCGCACATGTGCGCACACACACACACGCACACACACAGACACACTCTCAACAGTAAACCACACAAAGACAGCATATGGACCAAAGATCCTGTAATCAATTCTATTGTTACATTTCATTTTATTTTGGCTGGTAAACCTAGAAGTAGTTGCAGGAAGAGCATAGCTAATTCTAAAAGGTTGCCACCGTTTAAGGAGGATTTCTAAGACTCTACAGCCTTTTCCTCTTCTATAAGCTCAGGGCTGTCTAATTCTTCCTATACTTTAAAAGACAATCAGAGATTTTTCTCAGTGATGGCCCATTTTCTCCTTCAGGTTCATCTAAAGCAGTAGGTTAAATGGTATTCGAAAGATCTGAACCTTGATTTAGACTGAACAGTTTATCAACTAGACTTAGCAGCTATATTTTACCAAACAAATCAGTACACAGTACCCTTCACCAAAAGACTCACTAGTTACTCCAAGCTACTGTCAATCTTGACCTTGTACCATACTGGACATAACACATTCATATACTATGACTAAGAGACAAACTAAGTGCATTCCATCACAGTTACTGATACAAAATGAGAGTGAAAAACTGAAGGCCCAAGCAAGGGGACTGAGGCATGAGAGCAAAGGGAGACCCTGTCACAAAAGCTTTAATATCTAAAGGTGCAGGTCAAACAAAGCAAAAGGAAGAAAAAAAAAAAGGTGGGCAGGGCAAAAAGCTAAAAGCTTCACTGAATGATTGCATCAAAACTCTGGAGGATAGGTTTGGATGCCAAGTGGCTAACCCTTCCGGTCAGGTCTCGTTGTGAAATTTGTCATTCGGCAAATAGGTATGCTGGTCTGGTCCACTGCATGGCATAACCATCATAAGGTCTTCGCTGAGCGCACTGCTGCAGGTCTGTGCTAGGAACACTGATCAGCCCTCTGAAGTGAAGCCTTTAAGACTAGACTCTGAAGCAGTTTGATTAAGGTCAGGAAGTTTCTGCGGCATCCGCAGGGTAGTGTCTGAAATTCACCGAGACTGCTCAGAGTTTGGGAGTCGGAGCCACCAGAGCTGGGAGCTAGTGGTATGTGAGCAAGAGGCCATATCTTGAAATTATTTGCTACTGGTATAAGGACACTGGCCTGGTGGCTTAGGGGACAAAACAGAATAGAAAGTGAAGAGCCTATGCAAAGAGGAAAATAGATGAAGCTCGCCTCTCAAAAGAATAACTACATCAACTACACACTTAAGGCTGGCCTTCTCATTTCATTTATATTGTTGAAGTCTATACAGACCCAAATCACACAGTGGGCATCCTTTATTAAAATCATTATTTGAGTGATAAAGAAATCACTGTTTGATTAAATATTTCATGATGCTAAATTACCACATATTAATAAAAGAAAAAATATCCCTTGACTTAAGAAAGGGAAAATTATTGACTTGGGCTTCCAACAGTGGAAGAATTCAATGCTGGGGTAATTTATTCACACAAACTTTCCACTTTTCTTATTAATCTTCAGGTACACAGTCAATAATGAATCCAGCTTTACACTTGTTTCTTCATCCTTTGCCCAGGGTAATTAAGTATTAGGACTAGTTAATAAAAAATGAAATTAACAAGTCAGAACCGAAGCAGTGACAGGAGGTAACGTGAATTCACTATATAACCAGTACACCATTGATTTCTAAAAGTGACTTTTAAAAAGCCCCGGGCACCTTTCAAAACACAGAACATTTATTAAGCAAAAGATCCAAATGCTTTGGTTTGTGGTTTCAATTCAGCCGTGATGTCTCCTGTCACAGGGAGGAGCTCTTTTACCCTAAGCTGCACTCAGCATCTTGCATTGTGTATTTCCTCAGTTCCACACTGTGCCGTCATGCAGTCTGCCTGGGGGTAGGGGGGAATGTTACAGTGATTTCTCTTACTACAACAATGCGAGCAGCAAGTTGGGCTCAGGAGGGAGGCAGGTAGAGGAAAACAAAGTACTGACCTGAGAGTCAAGCTGATTGGAGCAAGGGTGGGAGCAGCGATTTGGAGACAAGCAGAAAGGAAAGGGTAGCAAAAGAGAATAAAAGGAAGGAGAGGCGTTAGTCAAACATACAGCCAACAGACGGCACATCAGCAGGCTTTATAACCAAATGGAGGATAGTAAAGCAACTTTTGCCTGATATATACCCCCCCAAAGCCCTGGGCACACACCATAAGCTGTTCTGTTATATATCATGCATAAGAAACCTGTATCTGCTCTCATTCACACAATCCCACAAGCACTGGTAGGAAGCAGAGAGGCTGTTCCTGCCTCACTGCAGTGACCACATTCAATTTTTTTAAAGGGATATTTACAGAGAAAAGTTCCTACCTACCTGCGTGTCCATTATTTCGTTTCCATCATTTGATAAAGCAGAACTGAAATCACTAAGGTCAAGCAGTAAGCTGTGATGTCACAGCTTACTTATATTTGAACGAGTGGGTTGGGCAGTTACATCCCATGAGACATTATTCTCCATTCTTAGAAACCACAGGAGCTAAGCAACTTGGATTTTTTTCTCTAAGATTCACAGGTGAGCAAAGACCCAGTGAGCACGAGCACGAGGGCTACAAACGCAACATCACCGCCTGTCAGCTTCCTCACAAAACAGCTTCCAAAGCCGAGAGTAATGCCTCTCCATTGAGAAAATGAGGCCCTGGCTTTGCCATTGAGAATACCCACATGCTTGCTACCTTACGTGCGTAAGAATTTCTAACGTGCCCTTCTGAGCAGTCAAAAGAGGTCTCTAATGGGATGGAAAACACAGGACGCAAAGCTATGCTCACGGTCCAAGCTTTGAAAGGAGCATGTAGTAGACGTTCGTTTTTCATAACTTGTAAAATGCTGTTCGCAAAAGCAAAGCAGATACACAGAACAACACCTGTTCGGCCATCTGCTCACAGAATTCCGGCCCATTTCGTGTTGTGATGCCGCCTTAAGAATGTCACATAAGGAGGAAAAAAACAAACAAACAAATCCTCAGGATAAAGTCTAACTTAAGAGCATTTCAAATGAAAATAACGTTGAGTGCAATGATAAAAGTCAAAGGGAAAACTTGAAGGTGTGAACGTGGTGGGAGTGTTGCTTTGATAATGCTTCATTGTCTAGATCAGCAGGTCAGGTGTTCTCAGTCAGAAATGCTCCTCTGATCCCAGTCAGGTCATGGCCGTCATGGGACTGGAGCAACAAAGCACAGTTCCTGTACTAAGCCTTCTAGACCACAGGTAAGTAAGCTGAGGCTCTTTGCCAAATGGTAGAGAACCCTCTGACGGTGCTGCCTTTCCCAAGGGAAGTTCTGAAGCCTTTTCATGGGGTCACTATGGTGTTTTGGTCCCTTGCTACTTGTTCTAAAGAAACATCTTGGGCTGGCGAGATGGTTCCGTGGTCCATCTCTATGTCTTTCACAGGACATGAGTTCGATTCCCAGCACCCACTTGACAGTTCACAACCATCTGTTACTTCAATTCCGGGGACTCCAACGCCCTCTTCTGCTCTCCTCAGGTACCAGTTGCACATGTGGTACATACACATATATACAAGCAGGGAAAACCCCCGTACCCATAAAATAAAAAGACAAATAAATCCCCCAAGTAATTTTTAAAACATTTCTTCAAATGCAGTAGCAGACAAGATGACTCAGCGAAAAAGAGTGTATGTCAAAACGCATAGAACTCATTGTCAATTTCTCCCCTATACGGTAAGGCTTTTAGAATATATTATCATACTCTAGAAATAATAAGAACGTTTAAGTTTGCATTTCAAAACGAGCCCTGAAAGGCATCAAGGAAATTATGTCAGCACATCATTGAGAAAATCAGAGGGGGAAATAATAGTTTCTTTCTCAACATTAGATAAGGTTCTGTTAGGCACCAAAAATCATTTTTCAATGTCCAGATGTCTGATGGCATTAGCCCTCCGTCCAGATAATTAAAGCGGTACCTTGTCTTCCGTTCTGATGTTATGTCTTATGAGTGGAGCCCCCAGGGACCCCTATTCCCCTCCACTGTCTAGAGGGATGTGGCTAAGGACTCCATTTGAGCTCTGGACAAACACCAGGAAAAGCTCTAATGGATTTAAGATGATTACGGTAACAGTCACCCAACTGATTGCTTCACATGGGTGGGATACAAGAAAGCCAGTGGTAGAAGACCTTGCTTAACAGACCTATTAACCTCCCTCCCTCTGTAGGCACCAAGGATTAATGTGGGATTTAATCAAACCTGGAGAATGGGATGAGCACTCACACAGAGGAACAACGTGCTTTGCTACCCGCAAGGTTCATGCAGCTGCGGATCTGTGTGGTCTACATACAGCTGACATCACAACAGAACAAAGAGAGCCTGATTTTGACCGACTCTCAGGTTTGCTTTAGGCCACTGTCCCTGTGGCCAGTGCCTCCAGCACAGCCTGCGGTTGAGGCAGAAGCTTCCAGCCAGGGCATCTGTATCCAGTAGAAGAGTTCTTCATGGTGTGAGGTGTGTATCGAGTGAAGCATACCATGTGCCTTAAGAAGCTGGATCGCTAATGGCTGATGAGAAACAGCATTCTCGTGGGACTGAAGGAATAAATTCACTGGAAATGCCAGCTGTATGCTATGCAGAATATACTCGTGGTGGAGGATATGTTTTAAAGGAAAAGATAAACGGAACAAGAAGAAAACAAACTGCCCTCTGGGAAAGAAGCTGGCCCTCACCAGGGCATCAGAGTCACTCCTAACCCCAAATGTTTTGTTGCATGTGACAGAAGTTCTGGAACATTTTAGAACATGAGCTACTTCAAAAAAGAGGACTTTTCGCTCTGGTAGGTCACGTTACAAGCCAGAGACCACAAATTCATTTCAAGTTCAATATTTTGGTTTTCAAAATCACAACCTTAATTGCAAGCACTCTCCATGACTCCAAAATGGAGATATATGTCATAACGCTAAGAAATCTTTAGTTCTCAACATTATGAGGTATGAATTCTGTAGTTTCAGCCAGCAAACAGAGATACTAACCGATGTGAGTGAGGAGGGCTGCCTGGCAAAGTCGAGGAAGATGCTTTGGTGGGAATGAATACACTCTCAAGCCAGCAGATAATGCTTCAGAAAGGGAGGCCAAGGCTGAGCCCTCTGTTTCCCAGGATAGTTTCCCTATGGGTCTCCGCCCCCACCTCCTTAGAAGCCTGGGCTGGGCTGGGGCTCAGACATTTCCCAGACTGTGTTCTGTTGCTGGACCCAAGATGCAGGCAGGCAGAGACCTGGGACAGAGTCAAGCCCTAGCACATGTTTTATGAATTACAGTGCCTGGGAGGCATCAGCTTTAAGGAGAGGCAAACGCAGAGATAAAGAAAATGTGCAGAAAGTACATAAAGATAAATGCCTGTAAAATCACTGCCGCTTTAATGCTTTCCATATTGAAGAAATAAAACTGTGAATATTCTTGATGATTTAATGGCTACACAGCCCAGCTAAGACCTGTTTGTCCAACTAGATAATTAAGCCATTTATATGTAAATGTTTATAGTAGCTGATCCTGATTTTCAATTACAGTTCTCAGGAATTGCTTTAGTATAGAAAAATGCCTTCTAAACATGCAGCACATCACTTTCCCTTCTGGAAACTAATAGTGGAGAGGCAAGGCTCTGGTGGCTGCAGGGCCTGCTAAAGGAGGACTCTCTGGCTCCCTGGGTGACTTCAGTGCTACTAGATGTGTCTGTCCCTGTGGCCCCTGGTGGAGGGCACTGTTTTCAGCGGCTCTTCAGCTAATCTTCGGTTTGGGTTCTGGTTTTCAATCTTCTGAGCCCTATAATTGCTCAGAAGTTACTAAATTGATATAGCTCATGCTTCCTCGTATATAAAATAGGAAGCATGCTAGTTTCTGTGGATAAGATTAAGGCATACACAAGACTCCAGGTCAAGTGCTCAGACAGAGGATCTGGCACACAGTGATCATGAAATATAGACTTTACTACAACGGTTATGATTGCTGTTACCAACAATACCAGTGATGCCATCTAGGACATCACCCATTGAGAGCACCACCTCTCGGAGAATAGACTAGAAGTGCATAAATCTATGCTATAGCTGATTGTCTCTGACCACAGGACGGTGATTAGGAATGAAAGAATGACCAAAGAAGGCCATTCAACGTTTCAATGTCTAGTTTTATAATGAGAAGACATGGTCATAAGTTCTTTGTGATCCCATACGAACTTTTTTTTTTTCTTCAGAAGAACTGGTCCTGAAACGTAATTCCAAATTAGCCCGTAGATAGCTATATCTAAAATTAACCTGGAATTTTAAGAACCAGTGAACTGGCAGAACTTTCCCACACTTTAAAATTAAAATGAAGCTCTTGAAGATTGTCTTTTTAAGTTTTATTATGCTTTAAATTTTTCTTCTGCATGGACATGTTCGAGTATATGAGGCACAGAGTGTGTCTGAAGTTCACAGGGCAAAGCTCTGTCTTTTTACTACGTGGGTCCGAAAAATCCAGCTCTGGCTTAGCGGCAGACATCTTTATCTAGTCAGCCATCTTGCCAATCTGTCCTTAAAGATTTGAATTAGCATAGTTACCTCAATAAAAAAGAACTCTGCTAAAATTAGTCACACTGCATCAAACTTAATCACAGAGTCAACGAAAGATGCTAAGATTATTAAAATAACTGTTCGTAAATTTAGTGTTTGTCTGATTAAGTACAATATTGAAAACATTGCTGGAATTTTACTGTGGATCAGTTGCCCATCCACCGCGGTCAGTTAATACTGAGAATTCACTTGTTTGGGCATTCTGTTCTTCATGCTGAGGTTAGTGCCCCACCTTACATGAAAACCGGGTGGATACAAAACAGAATACAATCTAACAGGTTGTTAGAAGCTCATTTTTAACAAGACTCGTGGCCACAGTGCTGGCACACAACAGATACAAAACCTGAACCCAGGTCTTTCTTTAGCTAAAGCCCGTTATCATTTGTGTAAGGCCACTGCGCACTGCTCTGCACATGTCTTAAAGTCCGTTAGTACACAAGTACCTCCATCCAAGCTGGCAAACACTCACTGACTTATTCAAAGTTGGCTGATCTCGTCCATATGGATTGAATCTAGGGAAACAAATTCTGCCTTACTGCAGAGCCAGCGAGAAATACTCAGAGGTTATACAGAGCTATGCTGCAAGAGTGTTCAGGAAGTCCTTTTCTTACAGAAGTACTAGAAAAAGGCATCAGTAACCAACTTATTTTTAATGGCCATGCTAGACGTTAGTATAAATACAGATATGGTTTATCTCAAAACCTAGAGACACGGGAAGCCTCTTTTGGACTCATTGTTTTAGAGTGAGTTTGTGACCATGTAGACCCTACCCGACATATTAAATCCATTTGCTTTCGAAATAGTCTAAGATCATCTTAAAAGATAACTTTCAAGGAAGAGTTTGTTGTAGTGTGCCAAAAGACACGAGCCTCCCTTTCCCTTGTCTGAACGAAGAAATCCCAACTATATTTCTCCATCTTCTCTTTAGCTTGTGACAAACTAAAACCGCAAAATGGTCTTCTTTAATGGGAAAGAACTGAGGTTTCAGACAGTCAAAGCCCAAATTTTGTGTTCTTTGTTGACATAACTACCACGTCAGAGATGCCCCTCAAGAAAGCCAGGCAATATTTTCTCAGACACTGACAAGGCCCTTAGTGTCTCAGAAGGTAAACCAGTACCACCGTAGTATTCTACAGAAATACATCACCCCTTGCCTGGAAGGTTGGATTGCTCACAAAGAACTCCTTTCCAATTTGTGATATTGGTGTGCCAGTGAGCATTTCAAAAGTGCCACTACTCAGAATGCACACCGAGCTATCAGTATTTGCTCATCTTTGACACCTCACAGAACCACTCTCTTTGACAATGCTGAACTTACCTCTCAAGTTCTGCGATCTTCTTGTCTTTGTCATTCTTTTCGTTCTCCACCTCCTTGAGGATCTCCAGCAACCTGTCCACTTCTGCTTGAGCCTTGCCACACTCATCACGGTAGTAAGATGCTTCCTTGTCGAGCTGTTTTAGGCGGTCTGCAAACTCAGGGTTCATCCTGGAGTCATCTTCAATATTATGCGCCTTCAACATTACATTTTTAAAGAATGTAGTTAAGACAATGGCTTAGAACAACAGACAGTGTAGTCATCAATGGCCCAGAATGTGACTTTGGAGAGAAAAATAACCAACAAGAATTATGGGTATTCTGTCAGTGAGAAGGCAATCGGAGGGGGGGAGAAAATCATGTATTTCAGTTACTTTAGATAATGTTGCCTTTAAAGTTACATAGTTTCCCATAGGCAGGTTCTTGTTCTAATGACATTTTGTTATGTTAAACTTTGCTACTTTTGATTTTTTTGCTCCCACCAAAATGTGGGAGACAGGTGAAGGAAGAAACTGGTGTCTTTGTTCTTGTTCATTCAGTAGAAAGGATGGAGACAATACAATCCTTCACAAGCCAATTTACATCAAATGCTTCCATTTCCGGCTCAGAGAACTGGAAGGGCACAGTAGAAAATTATTTTTCAAGGCCCAGGAAGGACATATGTAGACCTGGCTAGCCGTTAGGAGACTGTTTGACTAAGCGTATCACACTACTGAGAAATATCAGCAGAAGTAGTTTGGAATGAAGACTTCTTGAAGTCAGGAAGGGCTTTCCAACTAACAGTCGTACCCATAAATTCTTATTGACTTGAATGAGTTTAACCTAAACGATGAAGAGATGAGTTGGGTCGTGAACAAGCACACCGACAAGAGTCTGCAAACACCATGCATGGGTGGGGAGCAGCTGTACACACCACAACAGACACAACCAACAACAAGCAACATCACTGTAGAATAATTTGCAGCCAAAGTACTTGTGGTTTTGTGTGCAAGTATGTTTATGTGTGTGTGTGTGTGTGCGTGTGCAGACACTGTAGTTTATTTTTTCCCAAAATAAACGTTTGGCTGAAATATTCCCAGACAGATGCAGGAACACTGCACTGCGATGTTTTGCCTACCCCTTGTTTCCCTTTAGACCTAATTGGCTTCTTCAAAGAGCAGGCAGGGAGAAAACACGTAGTTTCACGATGGTGCACATTCAACATAGAAAGTTCAGAGAAGTCATACATGTATGGTTCTCCAAAAAATCCGTGTGTGAAGTAATAAAACATCAACAATTGATTAAACTTGAGTTTTTCTGCTTTCCTGCTATGTGGAACGCACATGTCCACTGTGCTTCTATGCACTTCTTTTTTAATTTCAGGGAAAAAACAAGGCAAGCAAGCTATAGCTACTGTGGGGTTAAATGGATCATGCATGGTTAGAAAAAAATAATACTAATACTACTGTTAGAAGGTTGACAATCTTTGCAATGATTTAGTAAAAAATAAAGTCAAAAATTAGTATAAATAAAATAAATTTCTTACTCATGACAAAATTATTTTTAAATAATATTTTTGCATGTAACATATTATTTAAGCATGAGGATAAAGGGGAAATAATTTTCATATTTTTTAAGATTTTCTTACTTAAGAAATAAGCTCATCTATGAAAAAGAACTTGTAAAACCCCATCAACCCAACATACTATTACAAACTGGTTACTCCCCTTTACCAACAAATCTCAAAAGCATTTTATTCTTATTTAGTGTGCACTCTAGGCCTCTCAGTAACAGATTAGTGTAGATTTCCAGTATTAGTAAAAATGAAATGAGTTACTATGCTTTTAGGACTTTGTTACTGTAATAATTATATATTTACACAAAGTGATTAATATTTAAATAGCTTAACTTCTATTTTAATAGTTTAGAACAAATAGTCTCATTTTAAAATGAACTAAATATATATTTTGACCTGTGATAAAAGTGAATTCAATACTTTTGTGACAGAAAAAAATTTGGGTTTTGAATAGTTAAAATATATTTCATTTATATCTTTCTGTTGTTAAACTCGCCACTATTCTATGATAACTAAAGATCTTTTTGTATAATTCTCAAACTCCCTGATCAATGCCATTAATATCTTAAAAAACAATTAATGAACTAAGCAATGAGTAGTTAGAAATATTCAAAACACATGAATAAACTCAAAAACAAATATTTTAAAGTTACAATTCCTCATATGTTTAAGTCAGCAATTATCCATGATAGTCTATCTGATTTTATTTTAAATTGTTGGGATTAGAATTATCATTTTAGTGAGCAAATAAATTATTAATAGCCATGAGATATTAGTTCTAAACCTAAATTGGCTTTATATCTTATGTCAAGAGGCAAATCAAAAGAATTTCTAAAGACAGTGAAAAGCTACAAAATGACAAAATCTGGAAGATAACATTCATGTCCTCTTATGATTATTATTATTATTGTATACTAATCCCAGACATAAGACTTATTGTACATCTAGTTTAATTTTCACCAACACACTCCTTAGAGAAGCCTCTTTGAGAGGTTTAGGAAGAAAAGACCAGGTATTCCTGGCAGGTATAATTGTCCTCTGTTTGATCCTGAGGATGGTAACCCAAGACCAGTCTTTAAAAGCGAGTGAATTAGATAAGTTTATATTCTTTTTAGTCCAATAAACACTCATGGGATGTGTAGACAAACAGAAATCTGGTGTGTGTGCAGGGGAGATGCCTGAATCTTGAAGGTACCACTGACTGCTTCATGTAACGCTGAAGGTATGTCAGGTTATTAAAGCCCACTGGCAAGTTCATACCTGGCCTATGTCTGTTAGATAAAACTTGGAAGTGCTAATAATCCTTCCTTTGTCAATGACTATACTTCATGGAAAACAATGGTCAAAATCTGTCTCTGTCTCTCCCTATCCTCAACATAGTATCTACTGATTTCAGAAAAAAGAAATTATACCAGACTCTCTTCAATCATGAAGAAAAATTCTTAGAGAAGTTTTTTGATAGACATGAAAATAAATGCATTATAAAATGGTCACATCAATAGACTCTTTAAGAAAGACTTATAAGGACATGAGGAAACTCTTTCTTGGATCATTTCAGTAAGGTTCACACAATGGCAGTGACAGTTCCTCCTGACTGGGAAGATCTGTGAGACCCAAGTCCATTGTAAATACAAAAGGTAGAAAGTCTGCATAAGTCTCCTAAGAGTTATTAGAGTCAATGATGTAGCTTGACTCGGCATGAACAGTAACTGTTCAGAGGGCCATTTTAGTCAGGAAAGAATAAATGCTGTATTGAGACCCACAGCCATGGGGCCAGTGCTATACACCAACAGCTAAGCAAGGAAACCGGGTCTTCAGAGCCAATGCTTCTTTCAAAGTTCTAAGACAGGAGTCACCTCTAAAAATGGAAAGATGGGTAGATTGCGGCTTTTTCCAATTATGACAAAGTTGTTTCATCTACACTAGCGGCTTGTGACCTGGATCAAAGTTACTAACTACTAAATACAGTAACTAAATAGTCCTTCTTTTTGTTAACACTGATATTAAACTTTCAAGGTCATTAAAGGCAAATCTGGGTATCAACTTTTGTCTCAAAATATTTCTTGAAACCCTTGGAGCAACTCTCAAGTGTACCCTGGGGGTGGGGGCGGGGCCCTCAGGAATCGGTGAAGAACATCACAGAAATTAATCTTACACACAGGACCTGAAAGTTTAAGGATGTCTAGACTGTGTTTCTTGTACTTCCAATATACAGCAATTCCCCTGCACGTGGTAATAAAAATCAAGGTGGGAGCCTCACCGATGTGGGCCAACCTCAGCATTTTGGTGTGAACTGACTTTGAAAGCCTGAGTAATGAGCAAGGGGATCTAGTCATGACTGAGGCTGAGCAGTGCATTATGATACTTACTAGATATCTTAACAAAAGTTATCAGAACTGCATCAGGAACAAAGCAGGATTTTAGATGTGTGGTGTGTGTCAATCAAGGAAAAGAGAGGTTAGCCCCAAACTTGGGTGCTAACAAGTATATGATCACATACCTCAATTTTATTTGTGCTTAAACTTATAATGGTTAGACACTGATTATTTTCAGTGAAGTACTGGTCCATACTTCCAGATGTCTAAGAAGGAAAGCATTAACTTTGGTCCAGAACCCTGCTGTGACATAAGGCAGGGGACATTCACTTATAATATTATATAACACTGCCTTTGAAATGGGCCCTAACATTTTTTTTAAAAAATTATTTCCCTCAAAACAAATGATTAGCTGTAACCATAAAGTACAAGCCAACTATTAGGTAAGGAAGCCGCTGATTTTTCATTGCTGCTGCTTCTAGACTTCAGCAGTAATTTGCTAAATTTACACACTGTGAAAATATGACTCTCAGCCACAGTGCTCTGCTGTCTTAGCATTCATGGACAGGGTTTCAACATTCCTTTCATATCTTAATAGCAGGATGGGGTGTAAACTATTTTAGACACTGATATAATTCTAAGTTATGAATAAAATAGACTCATTAAGTTTTCTGGCTATAATTATAGAACTACAACATATTATAAAACTTAAATTTTGCTTCAAATAAAAGTGAATAAATACCAGACATAATTATTGGCCCTAAGTAATATATTTTGAAAGCAATAATGATATATCTTAGAATCTTGACTTTCATCATTTTAAAGGAAATTATAGTTTTTAAAATTTGAACTAATTAAATTCAGAACATTCACAATCCACATATTAAAACTCTGCCAAAAATTTCTTTTCATAGATGAAACAAATACATATAAATAAATATAAATAAATAATCCAAATATACACAAAAATAAAAATCTATATTCTTAGCACATTTTAAAAACCCTTCAAATAAAACTGTAATTATCAATATGATTCCTCTGGAATTTCTGAAAATTAGCAACATTGAGAATTAAAGGTATTACCTAAACATTCTGAAATAAAACATGTAACTTTACATTATTATGCAATTTGGCCTACTGCTTGGGTTCTGTTGACATCGAATGCCTGCATTAAGTGTTGGATATGTGTTTGTATACATGCATGTGTTTGCATGTACCATCTGTATTCCCTGACATAAATCTTAAATAGTTATCAATAGTTGTAACTATCTACCATGCCATGGGATATCAGTTTAAGAGCAAATCCAATAGTTTTCAAAAATAGGCTTGAAAAAAAAAAGAAATTGCTAAGGCTAAGCAATAGCCATTAAGGGATTTATAAGCAGCACAAATGTCCCTAGAAATGCATAGTCCTAAGATGGCATCTTAAACAGGGAAGCTTCCCTGAACATTAGGAAGATGTTTTTCTCTGTGTAGAATGGGAAAATGTTTGAATTTTTTGTTTGTTTGTTTGTTTTGTTTTGTTTTATAAACTCTTAAATAAAACATGAAACCTGAACAAAATATGTTTATAAAAGACAGGATTTCAAATGGACAGTGACAGGCAGGGGATGGGGAGGAGCTCATGGGGGCACATGAGAGGGATGTCAAGTATCCCCTTGTCAGCAGGAAGGTGGCCTCAGTGCCCTACAACAACAGGGTATTTTTACAAAGCACTCAATTAATGTGTCCAAAAGGTGAAATATTCTTTTAAAATATAGGAAAGACTTCTGGACACCATCTCCAAGCATACTAAGGCTAGAACCAAGACAGCATTTGAAACCAACGATAAACTCTATGATTTGTCTAGAATTAAAAACTAAGGGAAGAAAAAGATTTGGCTGAAGTTAACCTGCATATATTTACCACAACAAGACAAAACTCCTCCAGGATTGGAGGCTGGCACTTTAGTGAATAAAGCTGATTAGTAGGATTCAAAGGCAAGAATTTAAGATTCTTCGAGAAGCTGTTACATATTTTATTCTATTCCAGAACATATTTGCAGGAAGCCACCAAAGCCCACTCCTTATTTACTCTGAGCATAGACACATGGGCACTGTACTTAATATAAAAAGATGTTGTGCATTCAAAACAACTACAGTAAATTCATCAGAAATGTGAAGATAGCCAAATTCAAAACAAACACACACAAGAAAAAACTTCCTGGGTGCCAATAACTTGTTAGGAAATAAAAGGGGGGTGGCTGAAGAGATGAATCAGTGGGTAAGAGCACTGGCTGTTCTTTGAGAGGACCCGAGTTCAATTCCCAGCACCCACATAGCAGGTCACAACTGTCTGTAGCTCCAGTTCCGGGAATCTGATATTCTCACACAGACATACATGCAGGCAAAACACCAATGCACATGAAATTAAAATGAATATATTATTTTTAGAGATACAAGAAGAAATATATCAGTTGCTCTAACAGCTTAAAATTATATGTATGTATATGGTTCACAATAGCTTTAAAAATGAATAAGGCATGTATAGAAAAAGTCAAAACATCAATTTTAAAAAACTGGATCATAATTTATAAATGGTTAAGAGGTGATATTAGAAATGTATCATTGACTCTTTAAATTATCATATAGGATGAATATAACTCAATATAAATCACCAGAAACTGAGATTTTTAGTTGGAAAAAGTGACCTCTGAATTCACCCAGAAAGTTAAAAATGAAAAGCCAAGAAATCCCACATAAGGCAGGAGAATCAAGCTAGAACATGATCCACTAGGTGTTTAAACATCATAAAGTCACAAGAGCTGAGATTCTGGCCCAACAACAAAGAGACACAGCTAAAGATGACTGAGACCTTCATCCCTACAGAGTATAATATTCAAAACAGTGACATCAAGGCCAGAGAACACCTGACAGGCAATGAAAAAGAGCTGATAATTTAAATATATATATTTAAGTATATATATATACTTTACATCTCAATAGTATTTAAAATACAGATGATATGAGTTGTATTGATATAAAAATGACATCCAAAAATTTGAAAAATGTAAGTAAAATCAGAGAATGACTTCAAAGAATAAACAAAGTAAGAAAATTAAAAATAAACCAACAACTTATCAAAAGCACTAAAATAATTCTCCATATTAAAAATTAAATAAAATTGTCACAATATAGCTGCTCATGAGAGCACACTCCCCTATAATCCCAGCACTAGAGGAGGCAAAGGCAGGCAGATATCTGTGACTTCGAGGCCAGCTTGGTCAACAGAGTGAGTCCAGGACAGCCAATGCTACACAGAGAAACCCTGTCTCAAAAAAACAAGCAAAGAACTAATAATAATAATAATAATAATAATAATAATAATAATAATAATAATAATAATAGTTACAATATGAGGAAAAGTTGTTTATAGAACAGAAAAAACCTCATATGAATCAATGAGCAAGCTAGTAAGTTAAAAGCCAGAACTTAAATGGCCAAAGGGACTAATTTCCAAAAGAAAAATTACTGAGCTAATAATATATCTTTAAATCCAAAATTCATTAGTAATTAAAGAGAAGAAAAAAAAAAGACCTACAGATTTTTTTTCAAAGTCATTTAAAATGACAATTCTCTGTGTGGGCAGGGTATGGTCAAAAAGTCTTAAGGTCACATTGATCAGTAAAAGTTCTCTGAAATACAACATAGTAAGAACTATTGAAATATCCTTAAAAACCAAGACTGCTGGTCCAGAAAGTCATTCTGTGAAAGAATGAAAAAGAGAGGGAGAGGGAGAGGGAGAGGGAGAGGGAGAGGGAGAGGAGAGGAGAGGAGAGGACAAGGAGAAGATGGCGGAAGGGACAGATGAGTGGGTGGAGAACTTGTAGACGAGATTGAAAGGAGGGCATGCGTGGTCACAGCCAGTGTACTGAGTAGACTGGAGAGCAAAAAAAAAAGAAAAAAAAAGAATATTCTGGGCAAATGATTATATAAGGGAATTCTGATGCTTTATTGCAAAAAAAAAAAAGTAAGATATAAAAACTGAATAAACATTTTGGCACAACTTGGTGAAAAGGTGTAGAGCATTACATAAGAAAAGAGAAGGAACAAAAGAAGGAAGGAAGGAAGGAAGGAAGGAAGGAAGGAAGGAAGGACAGACAGGAAAAGAGGAAAGAAGAATAAAGAGTAACATCTTCAACTTTACATTCTTCTTTACTTTTCCAATACCATGGCCATACATTACTTTTATAATGAGGAGAAACAGTCATTTTTAAAACTTAATAATCGTATCCTTAGTAAAGGGTAGAAACCCCATCAAGCTGCATCCCATCAGACAGAAAAAGAACTGGACCCTGAAATATCTGCAGACAAGGGAGTGGAGAAGCATGGTTGAAACAAGGAACGCTGGCTATCTTCCCGGATGCCAAACCATTTGGTTAGCTTAATTAACGCGGGGGAAGAAAGTCAGCTTGAGACTTTGACTTAGTCACTGAAATGACTGTAAAGTGTGTTTTTGAATAGCTGGAGGCCTGGCCCCCAGTGGAAGAGAAAGGGTGAGTTGAGGGTGCCATGTCATTAAGTCATTTCTTTGACCCTTATCTACTCTGACAAGGGCTGGGAAATTCCAACTACTATCCTAAGAATTTTTTGCAGCCATAGAACACAAAAAGCACTACAAATTTTAAAATGTTTGTCAATCTTGTTCTAGAAATATTCACAAGAAGACATGTATTTTTATCAGGGTGATTTTCAAGATTTTTGTTTGTTTGTTTGTTTTTTGTTTCTCTTAGCCTCTTGTTTTCAGCCTTTCTATTACAACTTCCATTCAAATATTAAGGTAAAGAAACCGTGGGCAGCTGGCTGGCTGGCTGGCTGGCTGGCTGGCTGGCTGGCTGGTTGATTTTTTTTTTTTTTCTACTCTGCTAAAATCCATCTGGGGCCTACTTTAGCAGGGCTTTAGAAATTGTGTCTGTAAATGCATTTGTTGGGTAAAAGGACGAGACCAGGTACAATCTATTAAGTACATCCAAGCACCTTGTGTATCACCTTGTGCAGAGGTGTAGCTCATCTTACACAAACCTGTGTTGACTGAATTGCTTCCTTTCTAAATGGCGGGGTTTTTTTTTTCCTGTGATAAGGATTTATAAGTGGAAAATAATGTCAAGAGAAGTATTCTTAGTTACCTTCATTTATAATACCTCCCAGGAAGCCAGTCTGGTAACTAAACAGAAAAGGCTGTCTTTCTTTCCTTTTTAAAATTAAACTAAAGAAACAAATAAATGTTCCATAGGAATACATGTGACATTAGGACAAAGACCTAGCGTAAATGTCTGAAATATTTTATTACTTTTTGAACTAGTTACCAGCTTCTCAGACTTCACTAGGCTTAACATCAGAGCTGCTACGATCTGTTACTAGCAAACTATGTTATGTCTGTCCTCAGGTCAATGGCGTGTTTTGAACTCTTACAAACCCTACATGATGGCTAACCGTTTAACAATCTCCAAGCGCACAGCTCAGATTTTAAAGCTAAATCCAGCTTAACATGGAGGCCATACACACAGCACACACATGTGCTGCCAGCTATTCTGCAAATGCTACCCCTGTGGCACAGGGAAGCCTGTGTTTGAAGGGTCTTACAACAGCTCCATGAGCTCAGGTCTTCAGCTGCTTTGCTTTGCGTTGTAGCCTTAGAGCTGAAGTTAGGAAGAAGGTTACGCCAAGGCTGGCCATATTTCCTTTGCCCCTTGGTTTTTAAATTTTGAAAGAAATGGCATTGGCTTTGTGTAGATCATTTCTTTCAACAGAGTGGGAACAGGTAGAGACTGATCAGTGCTGTGGGAGCATCCCCAGCGTGGTACCCTATGGGAAGAGACTGATCAGTGCTGTGGGAGCATCCCCAGCGTGGTACCCTATGGGAAGAGATTGATCAGCGCTGTGGGAGCATCCCCAATGTGGTACCCTGCGACATGGGCTCGGGGGATCCTCATGCTTTGATATGTTACAGCGGGAACATTCCAGAAATGACTTACTGGGTTGTACATCTGATTGAACAACTGTTCGGCTTGCTACATTGCAAAGGTAGGGAGGCATTGCAGCACAGACAGGGAAAGAAGGAAAGATCCAGAAAAACAGCATTAGCTCAGCAAATCCAGTGCATTTGCACAGACGAGCTGGTCTTTAAAAAAGAAGAAGAAGAAATTTCAGTTTCTAAACATTCCACAGTGAAAGTGAAAGGCTCTGGGGAAATACAAATGTTGACTTTGGCTCCTAAAAAAGAATAGCTGGAATAAGAAATTTAAGGTTTGTGTTACTTTCCCTTTCTCAAGTTAAATAGCCCATGAAATAAGGAAAACTGTCCACTTTTGATGATACATGAAGTGCTGGCCTCCAGCAATGAATCACAAGAAGCACTTTTGGCCAAGCCCACAATTTATTACCTGAACTTCAAAGATGGTAATAGTAAAAGATTAATTAAATCTTATCATTGAATTTATAGCTCTTCTTTGGTAGTAATATAAGCCTAAATTTTCTCTTTGGTGACTAACTTAAGTAGAGATTAGGGAGCAGCAGGTTAGCAATAGCAAGGTGTCAATAAGCCTGGCACCATCATACTGATTTAAATGGGGGAAAGAAAGCATTCAAGTCTGGAGAAAGATAAAGGGAAACCATAGCACAGTGTTGTTGATTACCATTTCAATTTTGAAAAAGTAATTTTGAAAGATATCCTCTTATGTTCCAAGCACTTTAGAACCTGTAATGGGCTCCTGCCAGTTCTGTGTACAGTCAAGTGTCCTAAATATTACTTGTAATTAGTGTGCTCAAGTTATATTTATTAAATATCCACACATTAATTTGAGGGTCAAGACTAAGATATAGTAGGTGAAAGATTACCATAACTATTATTTGGTATTAGACTGAGACACTCCTTTGGAGACAGGATACCTATTTCTTTAAGTTGTGTAGAGCAAATGATGGTTTTCACATCCTAAAGTGCAGGATTGGTTGGAAAACTAAAGGGAGTAGAGGTCATGGCACTTTGGATTCTATGTCTTCTCGAAAAATTCCTAAAGATACAGGTCAGTTATCCCCTACAGCTTGAACCTCAAAAAAAAAAAAAATTCATTCACTAGACAGAGAGATCCATAATCAGCATTCCAGTTCATCTCAATCCCTGGGCAGCTAACGTTAGCAGGTAGATTTCATCCTTATGCACACTTACAGTTAGTAATTATGCCTCACCTGCTTAGCATTGCTTAATGAGCACTAACAGAGTTTCCTTACACAGGAATATTTGACTGTCATTTCTGAGAGGTTGGGGTAGAATGCATGGAATCCCTTTTCTGTGTGGAAGTCTTTTTACCACAAAATATTTGAAGGCTTCATAAGTCTACATGGAACAGTGTCAAAATGACTATGTATCCAAACTTCTCCACACATTTTTATGTAAAAAAACAAAAAAAAATCTCACTTCAGTCAGGCATTGTTTAGGATAACAAGTTAAAAATCCCCTTGTGGATTCCACTGTCACTAGCAGACAAAGTCTCTGTTCAATTAAATGCCATTAATTTATACTTTTATGGGCATTTTATGGTCAAAAACTACCTGGACCATGACAAATCTTAAGCAAAATGCCACCGGGAAAATCCATGGTGTATTTATGAGACAAAATAATTTTATTTTCAGCTTTCCCTTAGTAAATCTATTTTATTCACAAGTCGCACGTCTTTTCACCTAGAGGCACTGAAGGCACCCCTCTAAGCTTCTATGGCTGCTTATTTTTCCTTAAGTAAACGATGTGTTTATCTGCACATTCTCATGCTGTTGGCTCCTGCTTTAAAATATTTCACGTAGATCTCATTTCTTTCTGAAGTGAGGTTTTACTGGAACCATCAGCAGAAATTAGAGACTACCTAAAAAAAATACTTTAAGCCTAAATTTAGTCAATACTTGAGAGCCAAACCTGCAGGTTAGGCATGAGCATTTAAACCATCATTGCCTTTTTAAGTTCACTGCACTATGTATTTAGGAGATGAGCTGCAAGGTCTCCTCCTACTCAGCACACTATGCATGAGGTGAGGTCCTGCAGAGCCCATTTCTCTCTACTATAGTGTGATCTCTGATCTATATATAGTGTGTTTCATCGTCATGAAGCTGTCTTAGTAAGTGAAGTATAGTATGCAATAGAGTAAAACATAAATATGTTAAGAAATATTTCATGTACCAAAGGCATGCACAGCCAGATTCCTGTTTTAGTAAATATTACTTAAAGTAAGAGAGATGTTGAAAAGATCCTGAAACTGATTTTTCTTTCAAAATTTCTTGCCGTGTTGTTAAAAGAGATTTACTAGGCACATTTCATTTTTCTTTTCCATCTGCTGTGTCCATATGTGTGTGTGCGTGTGTGTGTGTGTGTGTGTGTGTGGTAAATGTGTATGTACATGCCAGCACGTGCCCCTGTACAGACATGTATCAACCAGAGGCAAAAATCAGGTGTCTTCCTCAGTTGTTTCTCTCCCTTATAGTTTTATACTTTGACATAGTGTCTCTTATGAACTAGAGCTCACCAATTAAGTCAACTGGGAGTCCAAAGAGTCCAGAGGCCTAGTCATGCCTCCTTCCCAGAAACAGGATTACAGCAATACACCGCATTGCCTGGTATTTCTTTACATGCCCCCCGCCCCCTGAGGAGATGAGCTAACTGTTCTACCCATAAGCCGTCTCCTCAGCCACTCTATATGTCTCTTCTGAGTCTTAATAAGTGTAACTTTTCTCATGGTGCTGTTCAAAAACCCCTGTGTTTTGAAATAATTACATTTCAGCTTGTAGTGCGTAAGTTCACAGAAAATAGAATATTTAAACGTTAAGCATTCAAAATAATTCTTGTGTAGATAAATGCATTGTTCATATCTCTGGTCATCCATGCCATCTGTTTTCATAACTATAGTTAATAAATTCCCATCCTAGTGTGCTAGAAATCACAGTCAAATATTATTTATATGCTTTTTTTTGAATGTTTAGATTCTTATCTCTTCTATCTAAGTTTACAAGCTGTCAAGAGGAACAAAAGACTTCAGTTGGTAACACTATGAGTTTCATATGAACAATGAGTGCAGACGAACCAACAACATAGGGAGAGAGTCAAAGGAGCAATGCATGACTGGGGAATGCACCCCACGAAATGTGCAGGCTGGAGAAGACAGTGAACGCCACACGGAAAGACCCTGCTCCTTTTCCAGAGACCTTTGCACCTAACAAGCTTCCTTAGAAACTAGACCATATCATCGCTCTGTGGATGCAGTAGGGACTCCACTACTCCAGGGAACATCTAGGAACTAAGTCATGCCA
This sequence comes from Acomys percivali, assembly GCA_907169655.1. Taxonomy (NCBI): domain Eukaryota; kingdom Metazoa; phylum Chordata; class Mammalia; order Rodentia; family Muridae; genus Acomys; species Acomys percivali. Next base: position 103,025,251 of record OU015746.1, on the reverse strand, counting down.
GGGACATTTTTGCCAACTTGTATTACAAAAACTGACCTACTTCTGAAAGTTGTAACCATTTATCAAGGCATACAGGGGTCTCTGGATTCTTCCCTTCAATGACAAAGTTCCCATTCACCCCCTCAGATACTTTAGATGTCCCCAGAGAGTAATGCCTAGTTCTTTTTTTTTTTTTACTTTCTTCTACTGTTTTATCTTTTTCAAGGTTTCTTTCAACAGGAAACTTAAGAGAGTTTTTTTCAGATTTACAGACAGACTTGATGCAGACTCTTCAGGAATCAACTTGAGTGCTTAACTAAAATTCTTTTATTTGCAGACAGCAAATGAGAAGGGATTTGTTTATTTTGAAAAGATGCCTCTTCCTTAACTAGTTTGTAAAGTCATTCTAAAATCGGCACGTCTGTGCTCACACTTGACTTACCTTTTTTAACTGCGCTTCCAATTTGCTACATTCCTCCTTCTTTTGTTCGATAGCTATTTCTAGAGACTTTAGTTTGGAGTCCCTCTTCAGTCCTGCGGATGCTAATGAAGACGCATGCTCTTTGAGGTCGATTAAACTTGACTGAAAGAAGAAGAATGCTAGTAAGCAAAACATCACCATTTCTCCTGGCAGGGTCATCAGCATAAACCCAGTGACTCTACACCCAGCAATGCCGTACGCACTAAACAGAACGGGTAAGGTAAGGTAAGGTAGTGGTGTAGACTCTGGTAACCGGGAAACTAAGGCTGGCCAGCTTACAAGACAGAACGGGATCTCAATGCAGTAGAATCAAATGTGACTCAGCGGTGCAGTCAATACAAGCTGTTTTAACATCTCAGTCATGCTCATACTTAAAGTCCTAAGGTGATCTTTCAGCACCCCCTCGCCAGACAAACACCTGAGCTCCACATTTGTATTTGTTGTACTTGGCTGTGCTGACTCTAAGACAGGTATGAAACAAAATACTGACTTCGATGCTTCTTTCTCAAGGGTAAATCAAACACAAAAGAAGCGTCTATTAAACTTTATCGCATTCTGTTTCTTTAACAGAAACACAACGGCTAATATTTCAAATATCTTCTGGTAAATCAAAGGCAAAGGTATATAAAATCATAGGATAAAGTGGACTACAAGTTCTAATCTCGATTCAATAAATACGACTAATCTCCCAGTCAGATACAGGGCTGCCTATATTGCACGGTTGTCAACCACACCCAGAATTCTAGTGCTTCTCTAAATAGCTTGAATTCTAAAATCCAGAGAAATCAATACTTGAACACATCTCTGAACACAGTGTTTACTATCTACTGGGGCAACCTTCGTTACCAAATGTGCAATAGCTAACCACCCCTACTGCCTAAAATGTGTCAGCTTCACCCTTTCTATCAACATAGTAACAGCAGGGAAGATGGTAAGAACAGTGTTCTCCCAGTAAACAAGACGCTGCCCGCCCTTTACACAGACTGCACCCCGAGCAGGGAATGCCCTTGATGACGGAGGTCACTGCCCAGCAGAAGGCTCCTACACACGTTTTTGAGGAACTGCTAAATCACGTTCATTTTTTTCAACACAGCAAGCTGAAGCTCACGTCCACTGTTACTCTTGTTCAAGGTCGCCTCGCCATTAAAGGCAGATCAGTCTCAAACTCGGGTCTACAGCTCTGATCTCACTTCCACAGAAAAAGGAAGGACCTTATAATCCAGTCATTTTGTCACAGTGAAGACATATCATCACCCAGACTAAATTATAAGGTCCCTGAGAACTGCACTTCTAGGTTGCTCTCTGTTAAATTGTAAATTGCCAGTTGTGACCGCCAGCTTTATTTTGGTTACGCTCAAGTTCCTAGTTATTAATCTAGGTGTTGTGAAGAGATTTTCAGACACAACTAACACCCATAATCAGCTGATTTTAAGTTTTAAGAAGATTATCCTCTGTACTCTGGGTGGGCCTGATTCTACCCTTTGGGGGGGGAGGCCTTAGGAGCAAAACTCATGGGAGAAGAAATCCCCTTCCCTCCCTCTCCCCCTGGATTACAGCAATAGCCTGTGTCTGAGTTCTCTGTCTGCTCCTCCTCCTAGTCACATTACATATGTTGGGCTTGTCCAGTCTCCCTTAAAGTATTAAACCACTTCCTTCCAACGAGCCCCTTAATTTAGTTAAATTTATTAACCTGTGTCTGTTTTTCTGACTGAACCCCAAATGTCAATGCCACGTGCTGCCCGTGCGATGCTCACTCGTGGCCAGCACTGCCTATGAGACCGCCTCTGTCTAAAGTGTCTTCCTTGCCGTATCATCAAGGTCTCCTTTTCACTTAGAGTGAACACGTTGATTTTAAGGTACCAACCCTCAAATGGCACTTGCAAATCCAAATGGTGAAGAATATTACAAATGAGAGCAAAGTTAGTGTGCTTCTGTCACATGCAAGTGACATCTCCATCTGGTCAAAATTGGTGCAATGTGGCGAGGAGTCGATTCTTTATTGCCATGACAAAGACACCATCTCCTTTTCTAAAAATCTAGTAAACACCAATTTTTTTTTCAGGAGAAGAAACTTGTCTTCTGGCTCCCTCAGAACTCCTCTTGCATCAAAGCTGCAAGTCCCTATTTAGACAGGACTGTAATCTGTGTGGAGTTACCAATACACAAGGGAGGGGGTAACCCTGGAGAGCTGATAGAAAAGCAGCCATGGATTAGGGCAATGAGGCATGCCCAAGCAGCTTGGGCCACCCCGCAGAGGCTGGACATTTCTGGAAGAGAGAAATCACTATGGCAGGAACAGCTGAAGATGATGACACTGGGTACGATGAGGTACACAACTGCTTCACCCACAGCTCCACTAAAGAATCCTCCAGAATGCTGACATCTTATAGGCATCGCCTAGAGCATGGAGGATGCACCACCAAACAACTGCTCCAGAATCCCCAAGTGGAAAGATGCTTAAAATATATTGTCTTACTGTAAAAACGCAGGTGGCGCTTCTAGTCTATATTCATCTTTGCTACAGTATGAGATGGTGAAATGGCTTTAAGTGATCTACTGCAAAATAAAAAATAAAATTCCAAAAGAGAAGCTGCACCTGCCCAAGAATTATGCATTCAATGTCACATTTTCTAAGTGGGCGGTACTGGGTGATCTATTTGAGACTTGCAGGTGAATGCAAAATATCCCCCAAAGCATCAGTAAGTAAAGTGGAGCTATTATTGTTCCTGTTACGCTAACTGATGAGCAAGCAAATGACAATAGGACCTAACGAAAAATTCTCTAAGTCATGCAAGGGTAGTTAGTAAGATAAAAGACAAGAAAAAAAATGTTTTTAGGGACCACACTGGAGTCAGCCTAATGGCAAGAGTTCTCAAAGGCATCTTTGATGAAGGGAGATACTGAAACTGTTTTCCTTGGGATTCAGGCAGCCTTCTGAGAGAAAGGTCTCCATGTTCCACCAGTCTTCACACGAAACTCTGTGTTCCCTAAGACGGTCAATGAAATAAATGTCAACAAAAACAGGGTTTTTGAGGATGTGGATGGGATCCGTTTGTTTTTCCAGACTCACCTCTTTCTCTGTCAGTTCAGCCTGCAAAGCATTGACCTTCTCTTTAAGGTCTTTGTTCTCTTTTCGGAAGGATTCTATCTCTTCCAGCCTTTCCCGATCATCTCTCTCCCTCTGCTCTTTCAAGCGCTCTATTATTCTCTCCTGTAAGGCAGAAACAACACAAGGGTTGGTAATTCATCAGTGTGCACCTCTAAGCATGTCGCAAAAGAAAATCAGAGACAATTCATCTAAAAATTCCTCCGTGATGAGCAACATAGAAGCCTTAACATTGAATGTACCCATATTTGGAAAACACAACTAATAGAGAAGTTGCTTTTGACTTGTTAATACAATTAAGCATCACAGAGTGACAAAGAATTGTGTGTGTGTGTGTGTGTGTGTGTGTGTGTGAGAGAGAGAGAGAGAGAGAGAGAGAGAGAGAGAGAGAGAAAGAAAGAGAGAGAGAGACAGAGACAGAGACAGAGAGACAGAGAGACAGACAGAGAGAGAGAGTTTGTGTACAAGTTTATGTATGTAGATAGAAATATGTGCAAGTTGGTACATGTGCATAGAAGATCCTGAAAGCTGTTAAGTTTTTCAGTCACTCTCAGGTTTCTCATGGAATCTGAAACTCACTGACTTGCTAGTCTGCTTGGCCAGAAAGCTACATTTATTCTCCTATTTCTGTCACCACAGTACTAAGCTTATGGTTGCAAGCTCCCATGGCCAGTGTTGTTTCTTTGGTTTTGGTTTGGTTTGGTTTGAGTGAGGGCACTGGCTATTGAAGTCAAATGTGCACCATTGTGTAGGATGTACTTTACTGACCAAGGCACCTCTACTCCTAGAAAGGAATATCATTGTTATTATTATTATTGCTGCTGCTACTGTTGTTGCTGTTGTTGTTGTTAAAAACTTTTATTGACACTTACATTGTGATACAAATATATATTTCAACCGATTGAAAAGCAAGGCCAGTGAAGAGAGGAATTATGGCACCCAAAGTTTCCCTTTTCTGATCACAGCAGGATAGATTGCTAATGCTCTGGCTGTGGACTGCACTTCATTCATGGTGCCTGGGAAATGCCTAGAGCACTTCTAGGGGGACAAGGTTTGGCCAGAAGCTCTTGACTGTGGGGCCCCTGCACAGAGAGGAGAAGAAGCAGGGCAGGCTTCCAGTCCTAGCCCTGTTTCTTTGGCTTCTTCATTTGGCATCAAAGGACTTCGGTTCCTGAAGATTCTTCTCAGACTACAAAAGGGACTATTGGGTGGAGAGAAGTGGGGCCTCCTTCCCCACCCAGGGCTTGAGTCTAAACTAACAAAGAGAATGTGAGACAAAGAGAAGCCTGTCACAAATGTGGGCTGCTTGCTTCATTTTATTTGTGGTGTGTCTTGAGATGTGTTTCTTTCAATGGCTTCTTTACAACCACTGGGGACTCCAGAACTCTGCATTTAACTTACTCTATTCCAGGAGCTGTCACATGCCCTTCTCCTAGGTCATTATCACAATGTCAAGGGCACAACTAGCATAACTGGTGACGGGCCAGAGGTGAGGCCTCTCAGAGCTCAGAGAGACTATCTGACGCACCCAAGGTGACCCAGTGTATTGTTGATATAAACTGAACTTACAAGGAGAATGTGAGTCAAGGACAAACCTGTCTCGAATGTGGCTTTTCCAGTGTGTCTGGAAATGGTTTGTTGCTGCTGCTGTTGTTGTTATTGTTGTTTATTGGTTTTCCCAGTGGCTTCCTGACAAGCACTGGGTACACCAGATTTCCTGTTCAGTTTGAGCAAAATGCAGGGCTGAGAACTTATACCATGCCAGGGGCTGTCACATGTGTTTAATAAAGAGGGAAGCTACCCTGAATACTCACCTATGATTTAAGATCGCCTAAGGAGGCAACTGTGCTGTCAATTACAATAATGTATATATCTAATTATTTAAGGAGAAAACAATTGGCTATTGTTACACTGTATTTTTTAAAAGTCTCTTAAGCACAGTATATTATTAGAACAGTGGGTGGCACAGAGCAAATGGGTCTGTTAATTAATTAATTATGCATATTAATTTCTTCTTGCTCCCAGTTACAGTCCTGTCTTACTCTGCAAGTGCTAAGTAACTAGATGCTGCTACAAGTCCACAAAGAAAGGAGCGGCCACAGCGAACTGTTAGCCTCTCATGACTTGTAACAACTTCAGACTCCCAGGCCTTCGCATCTGTGCGTGTACAACGGTTGTCATTCTGCCACCTGGACCTCCACACTCCCTCCCCTACATCACATAGATGCTGCTGTGACATTTCTCAAGCTCCAATTGGACCACGTCACCTGACTGGAAACCTTCCGGAAGCCCTGTGGTCAGGTCACGTCACATTTATTGCCTTTCAAAACCCTTTACTCAGCTTTGATTTAAAGCCATCTTCCCAGCACCGTCTTCCAAAGAGTAGCACAAGCTGCCTGGCATGCCACGGGGTACTTTAAAATGACGAGCTCAAATTAGGGATCCTCTTGGCTTCAAAGCAAGAGTCATAAAATTAAGAATCATGTTAACATTTAGAAGGTGTCAGAGTTATTTGGAAAGTAGGTCAATTTGCTTTAAGCACTGGGCATTACTCTCTGGGCACTGAGAGAGAAGGAAGGAGGGAGGGGGTGAAGGAGGGAGGGGGAAGAGAGAAAAAGAGGGAGGGGGAGATAGAAAGAGGCGGAAAGCAAGCACTGTAATGCTCTAAAGGTTATTGATGATTCAGTGCTATAAAATACTCCTCCATTGATCACAAAACTAATTTAACTGACATGTAGAGGACCAGATGTCAAAAACATGTGTTAAAAGGCCCTAATATGCCAGGATCCACTTGATTAACAGCGAGCTTGCAGAAATGCCGACACCACGTTCTTGTTTGAGCCCTATTTGCATTGGCATACCCCACAGGCTATCATCCGGCCCTGCACAGCTCTATTCACAGTGTGCTCTATCACAAGGTAGGAACTGCATTTCAGTGGCCTGGGGGGCTCTGCTATGCAGCTTTCCCAACTGCTCACCTGTAAGGTGGCTACAGCAAGGCTTGACCAAACTGGCTTTATAAACACAGTGAGTTGAACACTTGAACTTCCTTGTGACATACTCTGTCTTAGTTTTCACTGAAGCTGGAACTAGAACCAAAGCCAGCTTCGTGAGTGCTAGGCAAATACTCTGCCACCATATTTGGTCACTGCCTAAGTAGCAGAATTGTGACTCAGTGAGCTGCGTCATGGTGTATGCCTTCTACAGTGGACTGAGTTCCTGAAAATTAAAAGAAAAAACACTCCCCTGGTGCTATAATAAAAGGGAAACAGTAAGCAGAGTTTGACATATTCTACACACCAGCCAAAGACAGCAAACTGTTACTTATTAATGGCTGGGGACATCCTTCAGCGTAACAGTGCATGCCTAGAATGTATAAGACGCTGAATCAGATTAATGATACTGTAAAAGAAAAATAACTACTTATAAACCCACAAAAATTTACTAATCATTTTTTCTACTTTACTAGATTCCCCCCCCCCCGTCATGCCTTCGTCTACAGTAGTGGTTCTCAACCTGTGGGTCGCGACCCCTCTAGCTGCAAGACCAAATTACATTACAATTCATGACAGGAACAACATTGCAGTCATCAAGTAGCAACAAAAACAACTTTATGATTGCAGGTATTAAAGGGTCACTATTCTAGAGGATATGTTCAATTAGCTGTGAGTAAAGATGTAGTGTGTGAGGGAAAAGCTATCTAAGCTTACATTATGATGTCCTATAAGTACAAAGATCAGAAAGTGTAAGTCCTGGCGACACTTAGGCTTAGCTTCAGTGTGACTGAATTGAGCTACACCTCAAAGATTAATAAAACACACATTGGGTATGTCTGCAAACCTACTTCCAGAGGAGAGCAAATAATAAATACATTACTCCTCCATTGCTGGGATCATAATATGATCGCATTATTATGAAAAGGGGGAAAGCGGAAGGTAGACTCTAGATGGAGAAAGTAGAGGTGTGTCTCTTTAAGGATGTATCTTTTCTATATTTCATTTCTCTGCTTCCTTGCCACCAAAATGTAAGGTGCTGTCCCCCTCCATGCCTTCCTCCCCATGACGGACTGACAGCTATGAAATTGTGAGCAAAATAGATCATTCTTCCCTTTAGCTTGTTCTAGCAGGTCACAGCTGTGGAAAAGCGATTGATACAATGTTATCCCATCACTTATGGGCTAGGTAGCTTTGGATGGTAGTCCAGGAGAAGCAACGCAGTCTCCATCTTAAGGTGACATAGACATGATGGAAATGACTTCCAGGAGCCCTGGGTGACCAGTTAGCTTGTATCACAATTGATTAATTCTTCCTATCCAGTCCAGATATATCGTTTTACCTTAACTGAGCCTATGTCCTGTTGTTAAGATGGAGGGGTGGTACCAATTAGTGTTATTTGACATCACCTAGAATCACTTGGGAGATGAGCCTTGGGGCATGCCTATGGGAATTATCTTGATTGTTATCAATTGATATGGGAAGACCCAGCTAGGTTATTGGGTAAGAACATTCCTTTAGCAGAAAATCCTGGACCATTTAAAGGGGAGAGAGAGTCAACTAAGGAGTAGCATATATGCATTATCTCTCCCTTTTTCTTACTGTGATTAACAGGACAAGATGCTTCAAGCTCCTGTTACCTTGAAGTCCCAGCCATGTAAGACTCAGCAATTCTTTCTCCTTAGTGGACTTTGTAAGAGCACTTTATCATAGTGACAGGAAAAGAAACTAAGAGAGAAATCTGTGTCAGAAGTGGGGTCGTTGATATGACAAATCTGACTATGTAGCCCTTGGGCCACTGAACTGTTTTGTGGCTAGAACATAGAAGAATTTAGAACTGTGAGGCACAAAAGCAGGTAAATGTTAGAAGTAGACTTAATGGGTCATCCTGGTGTATTCTGAGTGATGAACAATACTGAGAGAAATGTGCACCGTGAATGCTCTACTGATGAAGCTTCAGAGGACAAGGACATATCAAGAACCGGGAATGGGGTCATTTGTGTGATATTTTTACCATGAATGTGGCTTTCTGTCCTAAGAACCTGAGTAAAGTTGAATTTCAAGACCATGAACTAGTCTATTTGACACTGGAAATCTGAAGACAGGTGAGCATTTGGGCTGAGCATGGCTACATTTGACATCACTTATCAAAATCTATGGTGGAAAACAGCAAAAAAGATGCACAGAAGGATGTGAAAACTGTATAGTTTGTGGAGGAAGAAAAGAACTTTAACATGTTAAACTTTGCAGTCAAGGTACTATTTGAAAGAGAGAGGGTAATGATTAAAGAGAAATACACTGTTCTACATTAGACCAATGGGACATATGCATTCAGGGCAAGGTACCACCCATCGAAGGCTCTGGCTTGTGATATTGCAAGCTTATTTGAAGGGAAGCATCCACATTAAAACAGAGCTGTTAAGAGTGTTCCTAGTTCCTGAAAAGCAGATGCCCAGAGGTGTGCTTCTCCAGGGTCAGGTCACAGAAACTAACAGGACTATGTTCCAAATTATATAGCCATCCTGAGCTAGCAGAAGAACTTGGTATCACCATGGTTTCATGTAAGCTTACAGTTCCATGTTACAGACTATTATTTTCAGAAAGTAAAGACATCAAAGCATTACATAGCCATTATCAAGCACAGAAAGAAACACATGCACATTTACTAGCTTGCTCTCTTCACTCTTACAGAGTTCAAGGCCAGCCTCTGAAATGGTGCTGCCCACACTCAGGCTGGGTCTTCCCACCCTCAATTAAGCCAGTTTAGGAAAAAAATATCGCCCTCACAGGTATGCCCGCAGGCCAACCTGAGCTTGGTAATGTCTAAGGGAGACTCTTTTCTTAGATGATTCTAGACTGTTAAGTTGGCTATTGAACTAATAATTGCATTCAGCTATGTGTTATTGCTTTGAAGGCATGAAGGAATTATGGGGCCATGCAGAGCATCTGAGGTCAGGCAATATGTGGTAGGGCCAGAGTCTCTGTAAAGATGCCCTGAGAGGACACTGCATGAAGCTCTGAAAGTGCAAACCAGGATGTTCTGGAACACCCAGGGAATTAGAGATGCCAAGATCATGGGATGGAGTCCAAGGAGAGTTGCAGGCATGGACTGGAAATTGCCCAGAAGACCATCTGTATGCTGATGGCAGCAGAGCTAAGGAGGTGAGGCTATGCAAGCTTACTGTAACTCAAATGATTACATTATGTGCCCAAGATGCCAGGCATAGAGTAGCAGAATGTGGTGCTTTCCCTGTTGTGTTTTGGAGTGGTTTGTTGTTCTTTTGTTTTGTTTTGTTTTGTTTTGTTTAAGTGTGACTGTTTCTTGTGCCTGCCTGCTTTTTTCCATTTGGAGTAGCAATGATGTTTATTTACTCTGTGCCATTATTCCTGAAAGTACTAAACTTGTTCATTATTTTAGCAGAGGCTGTGGGCATACAATTGGGAGCTTTTTATCTGGTTATAGTAATTGATATGGAAAACCCTATTTTATTGATGGCTGTGAATAATCTCTGGGCAGTACATCCTGGATTATGTAGAGAGCTAATTGCATGTATGTACGTGGTGCTCTTTTCTTGTGACAAGCTGCTCCTAGCTTCCCCTACCTTACTTCCCTGTCATGAACGAATGTACCTTGAATTGAGAGGTAAAATATTTTTTTCTCCCTTAAATTGCTTTTGTGAAGCAGGTGTGGTGGTGCATGCCTTTAATCCCAGCACTCGGGAGGTGGAGGCAGGCAGATCTCTGAGTTCAAGGCCAGCCTGGTCTACAAAGTGAGTCCAGGATAGCCAAGGCTACACAGAGAAACCCTGTCTCAAAAAACAAAACAAAACAAAAACAAATTGCTTTTTGTCAAAGTGCCTTACAATAGCAACGAGAAAAGAAACTGGGAAGTTAGTGGTTTCCTAATGCATTAGAATCTCTGGACACGCTTAAAAATCACATTTCACTGGGGCTCACAGTAGAGGGACAGAGAAATCAGCCTTTATAAAAGATCTCAGGTGACAAGACCACGTGGATACAATGAAATGTTTCTGATCTACAGGAGAAGTAGTTAAATATTCTAGTGCTTGTCTTTACCAGCTCCTCTTCAATGAGCTTTCCTGTGCTTCTGAAATACACTAGCATTCTATTTGGGGATTCTATTTTTTTTTTTTTTTTTTTTTTTTTTT
>OU015746.1:102958192-103014123 GCA_907169655.1 Acomys percivali | reverse complement strand
CCCCCCCCCCCGTCATGCCTTCGTCTACAGTAGTGGTTCTCAACCTGTGGGTCGCGACCCCTCTAGCTGCAAGACCAAATTACATTACAATTCATGACAGGAACAACATTGCAGTCATCAAGTAGCAACAAAAACAACTTTATGATTGCAGGTATTAAAGGGTCACTATTCTAGAGGATATGTTCAATTAGCTGTGAGTAAAGATGTAGTGTGTGAGGGAAAAGCTATCTAAGCTTACATTATGATGTCCTATAAGTACAAAGATCAGAAAGTGTAAGTCCTGGCGACACTTAGGCTTAGCTTCAGTGTGACTGAATTGAGCTACACCTCAAAGATTAATAAAACACACATTGGGTATGTCTGCAAACCTACTTCCAGAGGAGAGCAGATAATAAATACATTACTCCTCCATTGCTGGGATCATAATATGATCGCATTATTATGAAAAGGGGGAAAGCGGAAGGTAGACTCTAGATGGAGAAAGTAGAGGTGTGTCTCTTTAAGGATGTATCTTTTCTATATTTCATTTCTCTGCTTCCTTGCCACCAAAATGTAAGGTGCTGTCCCCCTCCATGCCTTCCTCCCCATGACGGACTGACAGCTATGAAATTGTGAGCAAAATAGATCATTCTTCCCTTTAGCTTGTTCTAGCAGGTCACAGCTGTGGAAAAGCGATTGATACAATGTTATCCCATCACTTATGGGCTAGGTAGCTTTGGATGGTAGTCCAGGAGAAGCAACGCAGTCTCCATCTTAAGGTGACATAGACATGATGGAAATGACTTCCAGGAGCCCTGGGTGACCAGTTAGCTTGTATCACAATTGATTAATTCTTCCTACCCAGTCCAGATATATCGTTTTACCTTAACTGAGCCTATGTCCTGTTGTTAAGATGGAGGGGTGGTACCAATTAGTGTTATTTGACATCACCTAGAATCACTTGGGAGATGAGCCTTGGGGCATGCCTATGGGAATTATCTTGATTGTTATCAATTGATATGGGAAGACCCAGCTAGGTTATTGGGTAAGAACATTCCTTTAGCAGAAAATCCTGGACCATTTAAAGGGGAGAGAGAGTCAACTAAGGAGTAGCATATATGCATTATCTCTCCCTTTTTCTTACTGTGATTAACAGGACAAGATGCTTCAAGCTCCTGTTACCTTGAAGTCCCAGCCATGTAAGACTCAGCAATTCTTTCTCCTTAGTGGACTTTGTAAGAGCACTTTATCATAGTGACAGGAAAAGAAACTAAGAGAGAAATCTGTGTCAGAAGTGGGGTCATTGATATGACAAATCTGACTATGTAGCCCTTGGGCCACTGAACTGTTTTGTGGCTAGAACATAGAAGAATTTAGAACTGTGAGGCACAAAAGCAGGTAAATGTTAGAAGTAGACTTAATGGGTCATCCTGGTGTATTCTGAGTGATGAACAATACTGAGAGAAATGTGCACCGTGAATGCTCTACTGATGAAGCTTCAGAGGACAAGGACATATCAAGAACCGGGAATGGGGTCATTTGTGTGATATTTTTACCATGAATGTGGCTTTCTGTCCTAAGAACCTGAGTAAAGTTGAATTTCAAGACCATGAACTAGTCTATTTGACACTGGAAATCTGAAGACAGGTGAGCATTTGGGCTGAGCATGGCTACATTTTACATCACTTATCAAAATCTATGGTGGAAAACAGCAAAAAAGATGCACAGAAGGATGTGAAAACTGTATAGTTTGTGGAGGAAGAAAAGAACTTTAACATGTTAAACTTTGCAGTCAAGGTACTATTTGAAAGAGAGAGGGTAATGATTAAAGAGAAATACACTGTTCTACATTAGACCAATGGGACATATGCATTCAGGGCAAGGTACCACCCATCGAAGGCTCTGGCTTGTGATATTGCTAGCTTATTTGAAGGGAAGCATCCACATTAAAACAGAGCTGTTAAGAGTGTTCCTAGTTCCTGAAAAGCAGATGCCCAGAGGTGTGCTTCTCCAAGGTCAGGTCACAGAAACTAACACGACTATGTTCCAAACTATATAGCCATCCTGAGCTAGCAGAAGAACTTGGTATCACCATGGTTTCATGCCAGCTTACAGTTCCATGTTACAGACTATTATTTTCAGAAAGTAAAGACATCAAAGCATTACATAGCCATTATCAAGCACAGAAAGAAACACATGCACATTTACTAGCTTGCTCTCTTCACTCTTACAGAGTTCAAGGCCAGCCTCTGAAATGGTGCTGCCCACACTCAGGCTGGGTCTTCCCACCCTCAATTAAGCCAGTTTAGGAAAAAAATATCGCCCTCACAGGTATGCCCGCAGGCCAACCTGAGCTTGGTAATGTCTAAGGGAGACTCTTTTCTTAGATGATTCTAGACTGTTAAGTTGGCTATTGAACTAATAATTGCATTCAGCTATGTGTTATTGCTTTGAAGGCATGAAGGAATTATGGGGCCATGCAGAGCATCTGAGGTCAGGCAATATGTGGTAGGGCCAGAGTCTCTGTAAAGATGCCCTGAGAGGACACTGCATGAAGCTCTGAAAGTGCAAACCAGGATGTTCTGGAACACCCAGGGAATTAGAGATGCCAAGATCATGGGATGGAGTCCAAGGAGAGTTGCAGGCATGGACTGGAAATTGCCCAGAAGACCATCTGTATGCTGATGGCAGCAGAGCTAAGGGGGTGAGGCTATGCAAGCTTACTGTAACTCAAATGATTACATTATGTGCCCAAGATGCCAGGCATAGAGTAGCAGAATGTGGTGCTTTCCCTGTTGTGTTTTGGAGTGGTTTGTTGTTCTTTTGTTTTGTTTTGTTTAAGTGTGACTGTTTCTTGTGCCTGCCTGCTTTTTTCCATTTGGAGTAGCAATGATGTTTATTTACTCTGTGCCATTATTCCTGAAAGTACTAAACTTGTTCATTATTTTAGCAGAGGCTGTGGGCATACAATTGGGAGCTTTTTATCTGGTTATAGTAATTGATATGGAAAACCCTATTTTATTGATGGCTGTGAATAATCTCTGGGCAGTACATCCTGGATTATGTAGAGAGCTAATTGCATGTATGTACGTGGTGCTCTTTTCTTGTGACAAGCTGCTCCTAGCTTCCCCTACCTTACTTCCCTGTCATGAACGAATGTACCTTGAATTGAGAGGTAAAATATTTTTTTCTCCCTTAAATTGCTTTTGTGAAGCAGGTGTGGTGGTGCATGCCTTTAATCCCAGCACTCGGGAGGTGGAGGCAGGCAGATCTCTGAGTTCAAGGCCAGCCTGGTCTACAAAGTGAGTCCAGGACAGCCAAGGCTACACAGAGGAAACCCTGTCTCAAAAAACAAAACAAAACAAAACCAAATTGCTTTTTGTCAAAGTGCCTTACAATAGCAACGAGAAAAGAAACTGGGAAGTTAGTGGTTTCCTAATGCATTAGAATCTCTGGACACGCTTAAAAATCACATTTCACTGGGGCTCACAGTAGAGGGACAGAGAAATCAGCCTTTATAAAAGATCTCAGGTGACAAGACCACGTGGATACAATGAAATGTTCTGATCTACAGGAGAAGTAGTTAAATATTCTAGTGCTTGTCTTTACCAGCTCCTCTTCAATGAGCTTTCCTGTGCTTCTGAAATACACTAGCATTCTATTTGGGGATTCTATTTTTTTTTTTTTTTTTTTTTTTTGGTTTTTCGAAACAGGGTTTCTCTGTGTAGCCTTGGCCATCCTGGACTCACTTTGTAGACCAGGCTGGCCTTGAACTCACAGCGATCCGCCTGCCTCTGCCTCCCGAGTGCTGGGATTAAAGGCGTGCGCCACCTAGAAAATCTAATGCAAATATATTCTTCTGCGTTAGTGTTCAGCTGTCACCACAGTGCCCCCAAATCTGCAGTAAATAGTGTGGAAGAGAACAAACTCAGAAGCCAAAGCTTATCCACACTGTGGTTTTATTGGACTTCAGCATCTTCATTTATAAAATCATGTTGAATTTCTGAGCCATGTCACAGAGTTCCCAGCTTTCTACAGTCACCAACAGTCCTCCCTGTAGTCCACTAAACTGTCTGACTCTTTTTTGAGTCCCACCTCATCCTGCTAGCTCTCAAGTCACCGCCCAAGGTCCACTTCAGACACTGCGAACCCAGGGTTCCAACCCTGCAGTCTGGATAAGCCCCTGTCTACGTGGTTTCGAAAGAGACCAAAACTGGAGGTCAGGTAATTCAGAGGCTCATCTGGGCAGTTCAGTACTGGGTGGATCCAGGGAGAAGATAATGGAAGCAGTTACTGACTACGAAGCAATGGTGGGAAGAGAAGAAAGGCCAGGCTCGCACTAGCCTTAACTCTCTTCCTCTCATGCCCCTCAGACCTCAAAAAAAAGAATTTAACAAAGAGGATGTCTTAGAATTAGGAACTGCTTTAAACTCAAATAATTAAAATAGGGTCCAGAAAAAAAGATAAAAGCCTGTCAAGAGTCCATGATATGAAAGGTATACACATCTGGTTAAGTCTGTGAATTTTAAGGAAGAAATCAAGAGGAAGGGACTGACATATCCCTCAAATATGCAACAGGAACACATAATTTAAATACTTTTTCAATCATTCCACCTTCATGAACAAAATTGCTACAGATAACTCTGAAAATAAATTTTCTGAGCTGAAAAAAATATCTGTCCCTGAAGTATCATTGTACTAAGTATTCTTATAGGTGCTCAAATAAAATTTTATCAGCTCTTACCATTTCATTTCAAACTTATAAATTCATAACTTGAATATGACCTTGAAGACTATTTAACCTAGAATTGTAGCCCTTTTCTTTACCTCCCATGTAGTTACTGTACGCCATGAAGACTGAAGAAGTGGGGTAAAGCATACCTAGACCCAACTCAAGATTTTATGTCCACAGCTTTGATGTTTCTAGCACCATAATTTCCACGGTCCCTCCTGCTGATTCTGAAGTGGCAGAACAAATCCCAATGAGGATTACAGCGGCTTGGGAAATGGATGGACTACATAATCTAATTCTTTCATTCAACAGAGAAGACTTGAAGCACTGAAAGGGAAAACTACTGGTTGGGGTTACCCAGTCAGAACAGATGTAAGGCTGGCCCCCGGGCTTTGCTACAGCTTATGTCCATACATCATGATGCTGTTATTATTGTATGATATTCTCCAAAGAAAACTCCATATCATATAAAGCACTGTGGACATGGTATATAAAGTGCTGCAGAACTGAAAATGGAACAGAGGTAAAGAGAAAGTACCTATATATGACTTCACTTTCACATTTCAGCTTTTTAAATTTTCTTCATTTCTAGCTGAATTTGAAAATGATGTCAATAGCTCTTACTCCCTTACTCCCTTTCTCTCTCTTACTTTTCTCTTCTTCTTCTTCTTCTTCTTCTTCTTCTTCTTCTTCTTCTTCTTCTTCTTCTTCTTCTTCTTCTTCTTCCTCTTCTCTGTCTCTGTCTCTCTCTCTTTCTGGGATACCCCTGCTCCCCTGTTTCCTTCTCTCCCCATGCTCATTTAATAAACTTCATATAGTATAATATTATATAATATCTGTTGCCTGGCATCTTATTTCTTATTTTTAATTATTAAATTGGTGCCTGTGACTCAGATACAAAACCCAGAAAATGATATCAATAATGGGCCTAAAACCTATACTGACACATCGTAAGGTTAATCTCCAAATAAGCTCTTCTTTAGAATTCTCTGTGAGAGCTGGGATTTCACACATCCTTGCCTTCACCCCAACAGCTCCTAGTGTGTGCGGTAGTGGGAACTTTTCATGGTGCATACATGGAGATAAAGGGCGATGGCAGCCTTAGGGGGTCACTGCTTGCCTTCCATCTTGGATGTGGCCTGTGAGTACTTGGGGGATTCTTCTGTCTCCTGCCCATCTTGATTCACCTTGGGATCAAAGACATGTGCTACTGAGTCCAGCTTTAGGTGTGCTTTGAGGGTGCGAGCTTGGGTCCTCGTGCTTGAAGAGCATACACTTTTCTCATTATGCTACCTCACCGGCCCCTGATCTCACAGTCGCTACATAACTTGCGCTGCACCCCTGCAGGCCCTGGCCCTTGCAGTGAAGAGTAAGCGTATAATTGGGAAGTTCACCTGCAGACATACCTACAAGAGCTCCACAGCGGATGGGTGGATGAATTCAACCAGACAGAAGGAAGGAGAGATCATTTTGATAGTGGTCGAAGATCAGAATGGTCTGTTTGTCTAACGGACCTCATTCTTTCATTCATTAATGCTTTTCTTCATGGTAATCCCTTCAGCATCAGTCAGAATGAATGCTTCACGATGAAAGCTTAGAATGACGTCCCTGAGACACTTTCTTATCAGGCCCTGAGAGATGTTACTGACTTCTTCCCAAGCGCCTTACCTTTGCTCTCCTCTCTGTCTGCAACTTACGCCTTTGCAGAAGGACTCACGGCTCACCCCCACATCCTTCAAGTCTTTCCTTAAACATCACTTTCTTGTTCTACCTAAAACCTGTCTCTAAGCCATAAAGCCCCAGGGGTCATGTACCCCTCTCTGATTTCTTTCCATCGGCAGAAAATAACAGCCCTCTGAAAACCCACATATGCCACTAATTCATCACTTTCTGTTTCCCCTTCTCCCTCCTGAGAATGAGACCTCTGTGAGAGTCACTGGAGGGTGGGGACTTCAGCCAATATCCAGGATCTACTGGGCAGCCCAGAAGGTGTTATGCTAAGCCCTGGGGATGGCCAACGAAAGCACACAGGGCATGTTGTCTAGGTTTGGAGTCAGCGTAAAACGGCAGTTAATCCCATTAAGATGGATGCATGAGGAACTATAATTACAATAAGAATGTGTGGGAGTTTGTTGTGTAGAATGGGGACACACCAACAGTGTCTCTACAGAAAATGACTCATAAAATAACGACAACTATAATCCCTTTCGAATGGTCTACACACATTCTCTCCTAAACATGGCATAATCCAATAGGTGGGGATTTTATTATCCCAGTTTCGCAGCTGAGGAAACTGAGGACCTCAGAGGCCAAGAAGCTTACCCCAGAGAGTGAGTACTGGACCTAGAATTTGAACTCACACAACCTATGTGCCACGTTCACATTCTTGACTCAAAGAATTAAATCTGCACATAGAAAATCACATCCCAGCCAAAAAGACCAAATTTGAAGTGATGAAGGCAGAGAGAACAGGACATATTTGAAATCTAAAGGGTCAGCAGAGCTAGAGCACAGCGATGCAAGGAAGAGACAGGCACTGAGGCAGGGTGCTGGCCAGAAAGGGGCCTTATCAGGGAGGAAGGGTGACCCAATGGGGTGGGCTAAGGTTTTTATCATCCAAAATTTAATGAAAAGCTAGTTGATGGTTTTTGCTGACAGCCAAGGGTATCAGTTTCTATGGCTGCAGTGTTCCCAGTGTCTAGCTAACATGGCAGTCTGAGGATGAGTTAGGACTAGAGGCAGTGGAGGGATGAGAAATGCAGGTGTACCTGCATGTATTTAGATCGATTCCTCCCTGTACTGTTTCTCTAAAATTTGAATTAAACTCACCTTTTCCGACAAGGCTTCCTCCAGTGTAGCCAGTGCAGTGTCTGTGTTGCTGGAATCGGTCTGCAAGGACTTCACTCTGTCTTTCAGGTTGGTCAGTTGTTTGTCCTTATCCCTAAGTTGTTCTTGCAAGTTTTCAATCTAGAAATAAAGATTAACATATTTAATAAACATTTTATATGTAATCAAAGCCAAGGTTCTAGAGCAATCTCTTTTTTATGTTGCTTTTTAAAGACCTGATATTATGGGCATCATCAGTAGGCTGAGATTACACTTGACTTAGAACCTAGGAAAACTTGAGAACTTAATTCACTTAATATAATTTTCTAGTTACAATCAGAATATTCTCTCCATATAAAAACAAGGCCCTCTAGACATTTAAAAACTATTCTTTCTCTATGTTTCTACCCATTTAACCATACTTTTAAGGTTTAAGGTCTACAGATCTTGCCACAGTGAAACAGAAAAAATGTTCCCACGGGATTAATTCGCTCGCTGAGCAGACGCCGAGTGGGTGCCCACTCTTTACTAGGCAGCCTGTCAGCCTATGGCATAGCCCACACAGCCATCCACTCACTCCTTTATTCAGCAAGAACCTCTGCGAGAGAGCAAATGTTGTCAAGTGGCTGTTTCAAAGTGACCACATGAAAAGCCAAGCAGGTTATCAGCAGCCGACTGTTAATGGGAGGAACTTGTGATATAAAACATATGTAACAAGGACTAAACACTCCATTTGGCAACTAAGTCAGATGCTGGCAGCCAACCAGCCACTTTTATCCAGTATCTGCATCCTGAAATAAACATAGAAAACAGCCGATTATAAGGTCTGCCTGGCAGCAGCAGCAAGGACCTTCTCCTAGGCATTACGTGCATTATCATTCATGTTTTTATTCTCTGCTCTCAGACCATATATTTCTTATCTAAGGTTTTTTTTTTTAATCCCACTAAGCAAACAATTTATCCATATTAAGGGTTTTTAAATGACAAGGGGAAAAAAAAGCAGTACAACTCTAAGATAAGTCCATTCAAAACATTTGCATTCTGCACCCAGCTCTCTCAGGGACCCGTTCCAAATGCATGCTTCCCACTGTCGCTACTCAAGCAACTTCTACGATTACTTGGCACCTTTCACACGAATCTGGAGTGGTCATGCAAATAATGCTGGCAGCAGTCATGAAAATGGAGAGAACACAGTGATGGTGACAAGGGAGGTACCACAACAGCGTCATCCAAGCAGCTCCAGAGAAGCCGAGTGTGGTGACTCGTGCTATATCCTGAGAGTTAGGAGCCTAGAGCAGGAAGGTCTGTCAGACGATGAGGATAGCCCAGGCCCTACAGTGACTTCCAGATCGGCCTGTGCTACAGAGCGATCGCTGCTGCTCTGAAGAGAAAGGCAATGAGGTATCTACACCTGAGCTGACAGAACCTGACTGGGCTCAATGGACGTTTCCAATGTTCCAAGGCATCTAAGCTAACAAAGCTAATGGTGGCACTTTGGCCAGGGTTGACGGACAGATTAAGAATAGGGAAACCACTTTAAGAAACTCTGTATAAACATCTCAAGAATGAGCCTTGGACTGCGGAGGTGGTTTGGCAGCGAAAAATGATTGCTGCCTAAGTATGAGGACCTGAAGTCAGAGTCCCAGAAGTCATCGAAGGCGAA
Source organism: Acomys percivali (assembly GCA_907169655.1). NCBI lineage: Eukaryota > Metazoa > Chordata > Mammalia > Rodentia > Muridae > Acomys > Acomys percivali. The sequence continues at coordinate 103,004,923 of OU015746.1, read as the reverse complement.
ATGTGGTACGTGCCTGCAATCCCAAATGCACCCACAGCAAGATGGAGGCAGAGACAAGAGAATTTCCCCAGAAGCTTGTGGGTCAGATGGCCTGGTGTACACAGTGGCCAACAACAGAGACCCAGTCTCGAGCCAGGTGGAGGGCAAGGATAGATACTTGAAGCTGTCCTTTGATCTCCACACCCACACCACTGCATGCTTACACCTACAGATACAACACATACAAACACACACACACACACACACACACACACACACAAACACACTTCTTATAAAAAGGAGACTTAAGAGGCTACAAAACACATAACAGTGTGAAGAATAGAGTCTTTGTATGACTTTTGTAAAAAAACAAAAAAAAAAAAAAAAAAAACACAACAACAACTCTAAATTGGTACATGCACCAGTAAGTAAAAATCATGAAAAACGAAGCAGTCTGAGGAGGTGGAAGAACAGAACTTCTAGTTTTAATTATTGGAAGTTTTGATGATCTCCTGCGTACAATCGCAAACCAAGTAGGGCTTTTTTCCTTTTTGCTTAAAAAAAAAATATATCCTTGGTGGTTCTGGGGGCAGAGGGCAGGGTACAACAGGTAAGGTACTTGCTACTCTTGCAGAGGATCTCAGTTCAGCTCCCAGCACCCAGGTCAAAACCACCTAAAACTCCAGCTCCAGAGGATCAGATGCCCTCTTCTGGCCTCTGTGGGCACCTGCAAGCACGTGGCACACATTCACGGGGCAGACACACAAACACGTGGACATAAATAACGATAAAAGGGCATCCTTAAAACCTAGCTAGTGAGACTTTATATATACACCAGAGACAGTGGGCTTGCTCAATAGGTGAAGGTACGTGCCATCAAATCTGACAACCCGAGTTCAATTCCCAGGGCCCACATGGTGGAAAAAGAGAAACAATTCCTGCAAGCTGTCCACTTACCTACACACATGTGCTGTGGCACATCCAGTAACACAAAAATAAAATGTATTAAAGTGATATAAAATGCTAAATACACAAGTAAATGAACAAACGCTACAAATGACTAGCAAAAATAAATTGTCCCTGTGCTAGGCTTTGCGTGTAGTCTGTCTCCCAAGAGGTCCCTCTGGAAGCTGGGTCCTCAGTGCTCTGAAGCCAAGGTGTGGTGACATTGTGGAGGCTCTTCTCTCATTGTATGGAATTAATTTTATCAGACTCAATTAGTTCTCCTAAGAGTGGTTTGCTATCAGGGAGCAAGCCTGTTCCCTCTTCCAGTAACTTGTCACTATGTGACATGCAGGGTCACATTATAACGCTGCCTGCCATGCTGTGCTGCAGCCATTAGGCTGCCACCAGAAGCTGATGCTGGTGCAGTGCTGTTCCGCATCCAGAACTGAGAGCTAAAACCATTTTCCCTGTTATTCAGAAGGAGCCATCATTGGTATTTTGCAGAGTAACAAAAAATAGGCGAGTCTCATCAAGTTGTATACAATGAAATTGCTATGGAAGTATCTGAAACCCTGATTGCACCCAATTGAAAACTTAATGAAAACATTAGAATATGAAGGAAAAAAAGCATAATATAAAACAACGCAACATTAACTTGGTAAAAATGAAGCTCTTGCGTAGGTATATATAGCATAGTATATACATATGTATGTATTTAGTATATGTATGCCACTAAGAATTTTATTTGGCAGTAAAGTGAATTTGAGTTCTTCCCATTCTTTTCTGTATCTTTCAGCTTCTTTTCTTGAAGATGATACTCAAAATAAAAATACTTTCAAACCAACTATAAAGCATCAAAATGATTTTAAAATGAGTTTTGAAGTAACCTTTACTTCTTAAAAGGGTTTATTACATGGGGAAATATTACTTATAGCTCCTAAAAAATTCTTTCTGAAAATTAAGTTTAATTTTTTTTGAATCTACTATAATAATTTACACCTTTCTCTTGTTCTCAAACTGTTATGACACTTACAGTAAAATATTTGGAATCTTTTTCTCAAAAGTGTGAAGCTCCACAAAGTCCAAATAGCAGGAACTGGACATTAAGCAAACTGAAAACCAGGGTTAGGACTGGGAATTGCAGAGACAGTTTTTAAGAAATCTTGCATTTTACAAAGAGACAGCCCACCTTGGAACATAGAGAACTCCATGGTCACTGTGATTTTTGGAGTGGGAGACAGGCCTATGTATGCACCCCAAGGATGCGAGGCAGGACTGTGCTGCACCAAGGGCTAATAGATAGATCTGTGCACCACAGACCTGAGAAACACCACACTCGCCATTGAAGAAAGATGTTTCTGGTCAGGGCCATCCAGAGCAGTCACCAAACTGTGTGTGCTGAAGCAAGAGCTACACTTTCAGAGCAGATCCCTGGAGAGCAAGCAAGGCATAGCAGCTCTCAGACCCTGGGGATCACATGGCAACCCTACTGCTAATGGCTTAAGCTAACTTCTGAAACTCCACCCTCCAAGGCTGTCCATCAGTCTTAACCAGGCAGGCGAGATTCAGATCTGTAGGGGCATGCCTTCACTCCTGAGGTTCCCTTTTTGGCTCCGACCCTTCTCAAGGTCATGCATGAGGCTCTTCAAGAGATGCTCAAAGAGCCAGAGCTAAGGCAGGACGCATGTCCAGCGGGAGTGAGATCCTTGCCGCCTTTGTCCGTCTCTTGTACTTGGAAAGCTTTTCCCACTCCAACTCTGTACCTGTTTAACTCTAGACTCAAACCTTTAGGTACCAACACACACCCTTTACTCTTCGGAAAGCCTTCTTTGCCCCCATAGCTGGGTTAACTTTCTTCCTCTGAACTTCTTACACTCTATTAGGGCTGCCCTGTCGAAGGCTGGATTTGCAGCTGAGAGGCAGAACTGGCTCTTCACGTGACGTGTTGTAAGCTCAGTTAAGACAAAGGTTCTCAGTTTAACATCTCTGGCCATTAATTTGCTGAATAAAGGAAGGAAGGAAAAAGTAGTGTGGCTACTAAAGAGATTGTCCTATATAAAGAGAACAGAGCAGGAAACGGCTGGTTCCTTTGGCTCTGGGATTCTAGAAAGAAGATATAAAAAGTGACTGATAAGGTCTTTGTAGAGACTCATACTATAGTGTGTTTATATTTGTAAATCTTACCCAAAGGTGCATTTTGGGTTCACTTTATGAGACTCTGAAACTCAACTACTAAAAAGTTTCTCTTTTTTTTTTTTTTTTTTTTTTTGTTCCTTAAGACATATTTCTGGAATTCTTGTTATCCAATCCTTAGGTATTAGTTATGGTTATTGGCTGAAGCTAGAGACAGTCAACTTTGAGGGAAAAAATAATTAGGGAATTCAAAAACCTGCTGGAAATGTGAAGATTGCATGAAAAGGCCAGAATTCTGTGCCTAATGTTCTGACACAATTGGCCTAGTACAGATGCTACTGCTGAGCAGCGGACAGCAGATACCTGGGCTTCGGTGAAAACTGCTGGGTTCCATCACTACCATGATCGTTCTGACCCATGACCATGTGACTTCACAGTCACCACAGTGGAAAGATGCCATCAAATTCCCAGCTTTCCAACTACTCAGACAGGTGCATTTAGTGAAATAAAAAGCAGAGACAAAGTTAAGCCAATAGTCCAATATCAAGAGAGGCTGATGATGCAAACACTGGGTGTTCTCTCCTGGAGTGAGATGCCCTTCTTCACAAAGTCAGTAGCAAAGCTGGAGTCTGGTGGCCATACAACCGACTCATGTCTACAACACCTACAGAAAGCTTCATAGTTCCAGGCCCAGCAAGCAGACATCTCTAGAAAAACACTGGCTTTGTTCTCGATTCTCTTCCCCTGTGCTCCCTTCTGTCTCCTACGGTCTTTCAGGATAGTCTCCATACTGGCTTTATAAACACTTAGCAACCATTACTTTTCTCCATTTCTATAATTTCGTGACTGTGAAAACATAAACATACTCCTAAAGTATGTATGCAATTTCAGACTGGTTTCTGGCAATGAGCATAACTGTCTAGGGATCTGTCCCAATTGCTAAGCTGTTCAATAATTCATTAGCACTTATTTCTGAGTGGTGCTCCACCCTATCACTATACCAGCTTCTTTAGCCTCTTTAAGGGCATTCGGGTTGTTTCCAATTTGAGCCTTTGCAAGTATTTTGCTAAGACATTCACACACAGGTTTGTGCTTTTTATCTTTGAACAGAAGTTTTTACTACTCTGGTATAAATGCCACCAGGATGATTTCTGGGTCATATGGAAGTTGTTTTTATTGTGTAAAACACTATTGAAGTACTCTCTAGAGCAGGGGTACTCAGCCTTCCTAATACTGTGATCCTTTAATATAGTTCCTTGTGTTGTGGTGACCTCTCCCCACCCCTAAAAAAGTATTTCATTGCTACTTCATAACTGTGATTTTGCTAGTGTTATGAATTGTAATGTAAATATATGGTATGCAACCCCAACAGGGGTCCCAACACACACACACACACACACACACACACACACACACATACACACACACATACACACACACACACACACACACACACACACACACACACACTGAAAACCTAACCCATGCTCACAGACTGGACATTCTATACTCTTAAGAAGTCTACTTAGGTGTGGTGATGCATGCACATGAGGCTAGCACTCCAGAGGCAGAGGCTAGAGATGGAGATTACGGTCAGCTTCACCCACAAGTTGGGTCTAGGACAGTCTGGGACACACAGAAAAACCTTCTCACAAAATAAAATAACTACAACAAAGAGTGCCTGTACTCCCCAAATAGCCTCGAGATTAAATTCCATCTCTAATAAAATTCCAGTGACATTTTTCATAGAATTAGGAAAAAAACTGAGATACACGTGAAACCACTAAACACTGTGAGTAGACAAAAAGATGATGAACCAAAAGCAAAATTAAAGGCTTAAAACTACCTGATCTCTAAATATAGGACAAAGCTGTCATAATCACCACAGGACAAAAGAAAACAATGTAGACCAATGCCCCAAGTCTCAAAACTAAATTCATACATTTACAGACAATTGATTTATGTAAAATTTCCAAGCATACACAATGAAGAATAAAATCTTTCTGATAATGGTATCAAGGAAACTTTGTACTCAAAATTGGGCCCCAGCTCACAGCACATACAAAGACTCTCCCCAAGTCAGTCACAGGCTGAAATGGAACCTGGGGCTAACATGACTAGAAGAAGTCACAGGCAAAGCCTCTGGGCCATAGGCCTGGGCAACTTCTTTGGCTTCTTTGTTTTCCTTTTTCACAAAACACCTTTAGTATCAATAGAAAAACATAAAAATAGACATGAGAGTGCATCAAGCCAAAGAGCCTTTATGCAGATGACACCATGGAGAAATGCAAAGGATGCCAGATCCTTCATCCCAACAACTTACTATGACTTAGGAAACTCATTAGGAGAATGGCAGTTTACAGTATGTGTACAGTGGCTATCACTTAGATCGCCAATGGCTCCCCAAAGGCCCATCTGTTTAAAAGGCATTGTCTCCAGAGCATAGCAGGACTAGGAGAAGGTGACAGTGCTTGAGGGGAGAGCCTCGAAGGAGGTTTTAAGTCACTGGAGTGTGCCTTTTGATGTAGTTACGGTTACTATCGCTGTGATAAAACACCGCAGTCAAAAGCAAGTTGGGGAGGAAAGGGTTTATTCAGCCTACACTTCCATACCATTGAGGGAAGTCAGGACAGGAACTCAAACAAGACAGGAACCTGGAGGCAAGAGCTGATGCAGAAGCCATGGAGAGATGCTGCTTACTGGCTTGTTCCCCATGCCCTGCTCAGCCACTTTTATCATATAACCCAGGGCCACTAGCTCAGAGATGGCATCAGTCATACTGGGTTGGGCCCTCTTCTATCAATGACTAATTAAGAAAATGCCTTACAGCCACAATTTCTGCAAGCATTCAATTGAGGTTCCTTCCTTACAGATAAGTCTAGCTTGTGTCAAATTGACATAAAACTAGCCAGCACACCCTCTAAGGGAATTGTGGGACCTGATGTCCCTATCTTTTTACTAGGAAGGAATAGATTTCCTAGGTTACATGCTTCTACCAGAAAATGCATCATGAGCCCAAGGAAGTATGTATGATCTGTCATAGACTAAACCCTCCCCCAATTCCAAAAGTAAGTAAATGTGTTCTCTGTATAAGTTGATTTATCTCAAGTATTCATCACAAGAAAGCACTATCTTTCTGGGATCTGGGTTACCTCACTCAGGACACGTATTTTCCAGTTCCATCCATTTGCCTGCAAATTTCATAATTTCCTTGTTTTTAATAGATGAGTAATATTCCACAGTGTACATATACCACAGTTTCTTTATCCATTCCTAGGTTGTGGGACTTCAGGTTGTTTCCAGTATCTGGCTTTTACAAATAAAGCTGCTATAAACATAGTTGAATAAATGTCTTTTTTGTATGATGGTGCATCTTTTGGGTATATGCCCAGGAGTGGTATAGCTGGGTCTTGAGGCAGAACTATTCCAAATTTTCTGAGAAAGCACCAGAATGATTTCCAAAGTGGTTGTACAAGTTTACACTCCCGCCGGCAATGGAGGAGTGTTCCCCTTTCTCCACATTCTTGACAGCATGTGCTGTCACTTGAGCTTTTGAGCTTAGCCATTCTGGCAGGTATAAGAGAACATATGGTAGGTCCTCACTTAAAAGAGGATATAGTATAAGATAACCATTCTACAATTCATAGACCCAAAGAATCTAAATAACAAGGGCACATGCTTGAATCTTACTCAGAAGGAGAAATAGAATAGAAAATAGAAGTGGATGAAGAAAGGGAACAGGGTCAGAGAGGGAGGCAGAGGAAAATGAGGGTGGAGTTCAAATGTGGGGAGAGCAGGGACAAGAGGACAGAGGTCTTGCAAAGAGAAGAGAAACCATGGGTGGAGGCATCTCCGAGACAAGCTGGCTCCTGGGAGGATAAGGGGGTGACTCTAGCTGAGACTCCTAGTAGCAGGGGTCATGGAGACTGAAGAAGACACCCTCTAGCCAGACAGGACTTCTAGCAGAGAGAGGGGAACACCAACTCATTCACAAAAACTTCAACCCAAAATTTACCCTACCTGCAAGATGTGCAGGGATAAAGATAAAGTAGAAATTGAGGGATTGTCAAACCAATGCCAGGCCCAAGCTGAGACACACCCTGTGGGACAAAGCCAACCACTGACACTATTAATAATACTCTGCTATGTTTGCAGATAGGAGCCAAGCGTAGATGTCCCTTGAGAGGCTCCACCTAGCAGTGGATCAAAACAGATGCTGAGACTCACAGCCAAACACTGGACAGAGCATGGGGGGCCTTGTGGAAGAGTAGGGAGAAGGATAAGAAGCCCATGAAGGGACAGAAGCTCTACAAAAAGACCAACAGAGTCAACTAACCTGGGCCCAGGGGGCTTGTGAAGACTAAAGCACTAACCAAGAACCCTGGACCTAGGCCCCCTACACATATGTCCTCGATGGGCACCTCGGTATTCGTGTGGGTCCACTAGTAAGGGAAGCAGGTGCTATCTCTGACATGGACTCTGTTGCCTGTTTTTCCATCACTTTCTCTAGAAGGGCTGCTTTCCCCAGTGCAAGAGGATGTGCTCAGACCTGACGTGATTTAATGTGCTGGGGTGTGTTGGTGGGGGCTTCCCTTTTCTGAGGAGTAGGGAAGGGGGAAGAGGGGAAAAAGGGAGGGAGGGTGAGACTGGGAAGAGAGGAGGGAGGGGCTACAATCAGATGTAAAGTGAATAATTTTTTTAAAACATTATGTATACTGCTATCTTTTCATTTTGAAATTCTAGTCCTTTTTCTGCTAGCATTTCTTCTTTCATAGAAAACTTCCTTCATCCAATCTCTAAGAGTTGATACACAGGCTCAATTGACAAGTAACTCATTATCGTCCCTTACCCAGAATGCTTTACTTCCTCCCTGGTTCCCGAAGGATATTTCAAAGAATTTGTAGTTGACATTTTTGGATCTTCACTTTAAATGTACAAGGCTAATTTATCTGGCCTATGGTTTCACATGAAGAAACCACTGGTGGTCTCCTGACACACAGAGACATGTAGCTGTGGCCACTAGAAGATTTCACTGTAGTTTTCAGAGGTGTAATTACAAAGCTTTGGTGTGCACTTCCTTGGTTTAGAGATGCAGGGCTCATTCATCTTGACACCAGGGACTTTACATCTTTTGTCAAACTTAGGAAACTTTTCTTTTGTTTTTTGTTTTTATTTATTTATTTTGTATACAGTGCTCTGCCTGCATATGTGCCTGCTTACCAGAAGAGGGCACCAGATCTCATTATATATGGTTGTGAGCCACCATGTGGTTACTGGGAATTGAATGAACTCAGGACCTTTGGAAGAGCACCCAGTGCTCTTAATCTCTGAGCCATCTCTCCAGGAAATTTTTCAGCTTTTACTCAATCTTCAAATGACTTCAAGTACTTTTGGCTCCATGTTCTTTCTCCTCTCCTTGAATTCTGATATTAAAATAGATCACATTATCACCCACAAGTGCATGAGCTCTACTCATCTGACTTCCATTCCAGTTCCTCCATTCTTCAGATTAAGGAGCCACAACTGAGAGCTCCCCAAGCTCACTTACACTGTCTTCTACACATTTACTCTATTACAGAATGTTCCAGGAGGCTCTCTCTCTTGCGCTCTCTCTCTCTCTCTCTCTCTCTCTCTCTCTCTCTCTCTCTCTCTCTCTCTGTCTGTCTCTCTCTCTCTCTCTCCTCCCTTCCTCTCCCTCTCTCCAATCAATTTTATAAAAATTGATTTAATTTTTTCACCCAATAGTTACAATATCTGATATGTTCAGATATCAATTGTTTCTCCTCACTCAAATTGTGATTTTCCCCCCAGCTCTGTAATGGTTTCTTGAGACACTGGGTAATTCTCTATCATATCTGGGTCATTTCTAGGCACTTGATAAAACATTTTGATGTGTTTTAATATTTTTGTAATATCCTCCCATCTTCCATTGTCTCAGGCAATGTACCCAGTGTTTGGGCTGGGATAACAGGGTTTTGCTGGTGACATTTTATGAGTCGCCTGGGTCGTTGCTAAAACCCTGAGCATCCCTGCCCCTCTTCCTTCTCTCTTTTGCTCCCTCTCTTCCCTCCACCCTTTCCTGTTGGCAGAGTTCTTGTTGCAGGGTTCTGGGACAATCACAGGGAAAAGGAAGAAATTCCAAGAGGCTCCCCTGGATTTGCTCAGCAAGTCCCCCAGAGCTCCTTCCTTCCTGCCTTCAGAGTCCTTTATGATTATTGATACAGCTCAGCTAATTGGACTTAGGGAATTTATGTCATCTTGTCCCAGAACAGAAACACACTAAAAGCTCTTTATTACAATAAATTATTTATTTCTCTCTGAAAAAAATCTCATCCCAGAAATAAATCTAGGAAGCTGGTAGAACGAAGATTCGTGTTCACTGTGGGTGGAGAGGCTTCAGCTTCCCTTAGCTGTTCAGGCAGACACCTTGTAGAACTGGGGCTCTCGGCCCACTTCCTGTACCAACACAATTGAGGTCCCACTGCCACCAGATGGTGGAAGAAAGGGAGGCAGGGCCTAGCTGGGCAATAAGGGAAGTGTTTGCAGAAAGCACTCCCTCTGAGAGTGACTCTCAAAAGGAAGGAAGCACCATGGAAAATACATTCAAACAAGCTCACTGTGATGAGAAATACTGGGCTGGCCAAGGTACCAAAAAGAAGAAAAGCTCCATCATACCACTAGTATTTATATTTTAATCATGGGTTGGCACACAGTAGGCCTACCATAAATATTCCTTGACTGGACACACACACACACACACACACACACACACACACACACACACACACAGACACACACACACACACACACACACACACACAGAACCTTTTAAATACTGGGTAAAACTTGGCTCAAATTACTTCCTCCCAGACCATTTTCTTGAGCACAACCACATTGTGACACCCTGTGGAATACTTGAGATACTGCACAATTCCAGCTGTTGCCAGAGCTGGAGTTGATGCAGAGGTACCACAAAGGAAACTGCTCCCGAAGGCACATCACCAATACTTAAAGGTCTCCTGGGCTCTGTTATCATCCACAGCCTGACCCCATGGTAAGGGTTCTGAAAATAAAAGGGGTAGCTCCTTCCCACATTTGGCACTTCTCCAGATTCCAGAGAATCCATGTCTTCCTTTTTCTTAAAACTAATTCTAAAATGTGATCCAAACCCTTAACCAAGACGGTCTGTTCTCAAGTAGTGTGGAATTTTGTATAATTTTTCCTTTAGACATAAAGTGAATAAGCAGTAAATTTAAAACATCCAAAAATTGTTCTGAAATGGAACATTTTTTAAAAATCCAACGACAAAATGGCAAAGGCCTCCAGAGACACTCGCAGGGTGGAAGCACTAATTGCTCACACAGGAGACAAGCTCTGGCCCTCTGGCCACAGCTAACAGAGCCACAGAGAGGGCAGGGAGGCTGTGAGGCCTGGGGCCTCCTCTTTTCATTTTTACTGAGTGGGTTGATAGATTCACATTTGTTGGTTTTCCACATAAAATCCTGATAACTATTTAATTTAATGTATAAAATATTAACTTTTTTCATATTTTGTCCACCCTCAAATGAAAGGTAAAGTTTATACAAGAAATCATTGCATGCAGTAAAAAACATATCTGCATACATGTTTAACAGGAAATGACTAAAAAAAGTTTATGACACCAATTTTATCTGAACATTTACAGTTTATATGTGTTGTACAATTTGGGATTAAATTTCAACCAGGCACAGACAGAACTTTCATTTTTATATTCATTATTTATTATCAGCAAGTATTCTGCTTATTACAATATACAAAGTACCTTGAGAAAAAGGAGAATTTTTAAAATGAGATGCATAGAAAAAATATCAAATGAACCCTTTAAAATCTCACATAATTCATAGACTATTCTGATTCTATCCAAAATGTGTCAGTTTTCTTCATATTTTCACAGGTGTACTCCCTGTTAGCCCTTGTGCATTTGTGTCTACCTTAATTCTATTTGAAACTTGAAATTTAGTTGACAAGATACTGCCTGCCTTCTATGCTTGCTTTATTGCTATTTAATCCCTATACTAAAACTCAATTGCAACAAACTTTACAACTTTAATGTGCCTGCTAATATTTGGCTGCTTAAATAATGTGCATTTTAGTAACTAAAAACTTGACATTAAGGTCACTTAAAAAATCATTAAACTGTGAATAAAAAAGTCTTTTCTTGTCCCTACATTGTCAATAAACAACATAATAATCTTGTCACTTTTTTGGCCACTGTCTCAGGAATGCTTCTTAAGTACTCAAAGGATTAAATTAAATCTCACCTGCAGACAGGCTTTACAATTCGGCAGAAAATCTAGTTCTCAAAGGAAAATTACTTTCATTATCTTAAGTTAAAACCAAATATTCTGTCCTCGGGAATTTGCAGAAAAATAGCCGCATCAAAGAAAACAGCTCACTTCAAGAGAGTTTTCTCTTTAAGACCTTGTCTAAAAGAATTATTTAAGGGAGAATTCCTTTTAGGAAATACTTTCTCAAGGTCATGCTAAGACAGCTATAAAACTGTGTCACTTAAATTACTTCAAGTTGATGCCTTTTCACAATTATGATTCTATTCTTGGGGGTTGAAGACTTTGGGTTTTCTTTGAGAATTATTATATTCATGGTTACTACTTTGAATTTTGGTTGTCTACAGGCTTTTGCTTTTTAAAGAGATTATATAACTTTAATAGCCAAACATTTAAAATACATGTGGAGAATAAAATTATAAAATGTATCACTTTTAAGCCTAAAAATAATAGAAGGGACTAATGTGAAATTAAAAGTATTTGCACATTTGGATGAAAATGACAGCACTTTAATACCTATAGAACTGTTTTGCAACTTAAAAATCCACTCTGCAATGTAAGAAATACTCAATAGCATGACTATTCACATGATAGAAATAGCCCTCTGAAGACAGCATTTCAATAGAACGCACGCACGCGCGCACACCCACACACGCACACGCACACGCACATACACACGAAGTCAATTATATTGTTGTAAGAGTTAATGGAAGCGGGCCGGACTAGGACACGGTCAGTTTTTGGATTCTTGCATCTACTCCCTAAATAAATGAAATCCTGACTCTTTCTCCCCAAATCCATTACAACCCCAGAGGAAGAAGAGAAACTATCAGACTGAAAAAAAACAAAAAGGAACATTTTGCCAAGGATCCTACATCATTATTTGCAGACAATTTATTTTGTTGGTGGTTGGTATCCTTCGTGCTAAATGTTCTGTCCCCTACAGCAAATGTTCCATTTCAAAAACACAGGAACAGATGCTAGAAATAGAAGCTACCACAGCAATAGTACTAGTGGCTGTAGAATGTATTTTGTGGTAGATTGGGAAAAAAAAAAAACTGCACAATGTCACTACAGCTCAGCCTGCAAGAATATCACTAACGACACAATCTGTGAAGGAAGTCAGTCCCATATTACAATTCGTTTTTAAGTTATAACCCACGCTTTGTGATACAGAGATTAAAGTGCATTTCATACCACACCCTCTGTAAAAGAGGCCCCTATTAACTGACATGCAAGAATGGAAGGAGATACTTGCAAACTAAGCTCTATATTTTCATCTTAGAAAAAAGTACAAATGAGCAGTAACCTGTCTCCCCTTGGATGTTCGAGCATAATCTGTCCTTTAACTTAGCACTGTTTTCTTACAATTTCTATATCAGATTCTTTACCCACTCTTGGCAAGTCTGGGCCCAGCCTTACACTTCGAGGAACCCAGTTTCAAACAGTCTTCGCAGGCATTCAACAGCCTTTCACTTTAGTTGGATTCCTTTCTTCCATATGTATTACCTTACCTGCAGTTGTGACTGAAGTCCAGGCTCTCTCTGTTTCACACATGTTACCCAGTAACTGTGACTATCATTAACATTTATCCTAGCTACATGAAAAATGAATGTGCAACTATTATTAAAAATGATTTTTTTTTTTGCTTGAGACTAAGGTTGAATCGCTTCTCAAGGTTCTAAGGATATTTATAGGTATATGTTGGTCATGCAGAAGAATGGGTTTCATTTTGAAATTGTCACACGTAATCATAATGTAGTTCAAAAGTACTTGCCCCTAGGACCCTCCCTTGTTCTCCTCCTACTGCACTGATCCCCTTCCTCTTCTCAGCTAGCCTCCCCTCCACCCCCATGCTCAGGTCTCTTTGTGTTGTGCTTTAGGTGTTTGTTCTTTGTATGGGGCACCAAATGTGTTTCACTAGGGTTGCTGGGCAGGGTCCTCAATGCAGGGTTATTTGCAGGGACATAGGCACCGTACCAACAGCTATGCTGCATTTTACAATGCAGTGTGTGATGTTCTTTATTGAAACAAAGGAACTAGTGGACAGAAAGATCACAAGACAGTTAACTCCTCAGCCTCTCAGAGGTAGCGACATGCAAGTGTTTACATGACTGAAAACAGCCCGAGACCCCAGTAGCATCACTTATTCCTTTGTTGTGATGAATTATACATTAGCAAATATACATTCATATGTGTGTGTATTTATATTCGACTATTGAAGTATAAAAAGGTGCCCGTAATGCTGTGACTTCCAGTCTGCTGCTATATGAGAACTATCTAGATAGCTGGTTCTAAGATTCTTGGGCCCATGACCAGAGTCACTTATGGTCTAGAAGGATGCTCAGCTGCATTCTGCCTGACAAACTAACTCCATATGTGAATTAATCGAAGGGATTTTCCCCCAAGCATTGGAACAAAAATATTTATATATCAAATGAAGAAGAAAATAATAAAGATGAACTATATATCACTATCTTCTTCAAAACACTGAGGAAGCAATATTCCACCTAACCTCCAGTAATTGAACATAATTTTTAAAGCTCAGAGGATGCAAAAAGCATTATTCCATGAGATTTGGTCAATGCCCACTGCACATACAGGGATCCAGGCCAGGTCTGTGCGTGGGGAAGGAAATGGGTTTCTCTACCTGCATATGCTTCCTAAAACAGTGCAGACATTGGGCGTGCTTCCACTGATGATGTGCACATTCTGAGATACGCAGAATGGAGAATTCACCTCCCTTGAAGGATCTCTCAAAATGGAAGTCGCAGTTACTTATAATCACTCTTCATATAGCCTATATTTGCTAGCAACACATTGGAAAGAAAAACAAAGACTGAAGACATGACAGATTCCCATTTTTAAAAAAAAAGTAACAGGTCTGATAAACTCTAAAGGCAGAGCTTTGGTGTAAATGAAAGAAACTTTCTATATCTCTGCGTCTTAAATTCCCATTACAGGGGTCTGGGGTCTCAGCTGGTGCTGGGCAGATGAGCTGAAATGGTTAAGAAAGCCTTTTACTTTCTTCCTTTCAAATTTAATGTCCCTCATTCCTTCCAGCAGTCACCATCTGCATTTGAGAGGTCTGATTACAGCACAAGGCAGAATTTACAAAGTCGAATAATGATGCAGGCCCTACACTCATTTGGCTAATGGAAAGGAGTCTGCCTTCTGCAAAGTGTCAAAACTCCAATCTCATCTGCTACACTGACACTGAAGAAAACACAAACCCAGCTTCTTTTCCCAATTAAATACAGGGCTCCTTAAACTTCCCTGGGAGACCAGTCCTGTTGTGCAGTTGGATATTTAAAGAAGCCGTCTGCTTTTGTTTATGCACTTTTGTTTCCTATTAAGAACCAGAACATGTTTTGTTCTTTTATTGTCCAAGGCAGCTTCCCCACATACAGTTTCTGGATCCCAGGGATAGATGGTTGAAGATGGCAATCAACAACTTGATTTGTTAACAGACTGCTCAAGTCCCCTAATACCACTGGATGTTGTCCTCATCAGAGGCCACACTGAAGGAAAGTGATCCAAATCCATATGGATCCAAAGGTGCCACATGGCAAGTTGCTACAACATTCTCTGCAAAAGCATGAAATGCAGGACGTTGCTGCTGCAAGGCACAAAAGGCTCTTTCCAGAGGAGACTAGAACTGGATTTGTATACATTTGCTTAATGTGGAGAGTGAGTGAGCTGTGAGACCAAATGCAGCACTCAAATTGTACAGCGTTACTGAAATAAGCCCTTAGAATAAAAGGAAGAGTGCTCATCTCTTCCAAGGCATCCTTTCAAGTCCAATCCTTTTAGAAAAGAAAGGGCTCGCTGCAACTGTTTAAAACCCCGGCTCTAGTGCTTACCCTTCCCCAGTCTCCCCCACTAGGCTTCTTCTTTTACTTGGTTCAGTAATTGCTGGCAAGAGGGGCCACTTGCACCCTCGCAAAAAGGGGCAAGTGGCTAATTATTTCTGTCCAAACCCATCTGCAGGCAAAATCAGTTGCAGATGTAGAACTGTACCCACCAAAAGAGAAGTTGCCTCTATACCAAGGGCCTGAGATATAGGGGAATACCAAGAAAGCCAAATGACAGCCCTCCAACTGGGGCCAGGGTTGGGGTGGGGGAAACTGTACCCCTGTTCAGTCCTATAAATGTGTACTGTCATGGTAAGTTTCTCTGGAAAAAAAATTAAGATCATCAAGCAAAACAGAAGAAAGCAAGGGGAGGGGAGAGGTGGGGAGAATGAATTTAAGAATATTTAGATAAACAGGTCAAAACTGCTCTCCAGTCTTAACCTTGTTCTAAATGCTAAGCCTTAAGCTCCTTCTCTGAAATACCCACTCTGCTTCAGTCTCCTTTTAACATGGTAGACAGGGTTAGGGAAAAGGAACTGCAAGGCACTTAATTTATTCTGAAAGGGTTTCCCCTACATTAAGTACTGCTTGCTAACTTGATCCCTGTAAGGAGACTCTCATTTGGTGATGTGATCTGTTTTACAGGCAAGAGCTACCTACTGCTGCTAGGTGGAAAAGTGGGACTTGAATCCACATCTGTTGTGAGACTAAATGTAGTGCAGTTTAGTGCCAGGAAGTTCATTAAGTACCAAGTGCTATGGAAAAATCAACAAGGCCAGGGGAAGAGAGTCCTGGGGCCTGGAGCTGAGCTATGCGCAACCAGTGCACAGCAAGGAAGATGACAGCTGAGCAGACAGCTGGATAACCAGCAGGGGAAACTGCAGCACACAGTGCCTCCCACCCACAGAGGCAAAAAGGACATGAGAACAGCTAGCAGTGGTCCTCAACCTTCCTAACGCTGCAACCTTTTAATACAGTTCCTCATGTTGTGGTGACCCCCCTCAAGCATAAAATTATTTCATTACTACTATGAAGTAATTTTGCTACTCTTATGAATTGTAATGTAAGTATCGGATATGCAGGATGTCTGATGTGTGATCCCTGTAAAAGAGTCCTTCAACCCTCAAAGTTGTTGCAATTTACATGTTGAGAACCTCTGGGCTAGAGGCTTCACAGGTGGAGATCACAAATCTGACCTCCTCTTGGTGGCAACACTTCTGGTCTCTAATGCCATGACTGCATTTGCCTGTTCTGTCACTGCCCCCCGCGAGCCCCCCTCCCCCGGTTAGCTCACTATGGTGTGTCTACACAATGTGTGTGGCATGTTTTAAATTTCCAGTTAAATGACTAACAGAAATACGTTCTTAATTATAGACCAAAGAGAACTTGCCCTATAAGATGCTTTCGGTACGGAACCAAATTCTGGAAGCTATGGGGCAACAAGCACTTACTTGAGTTTCTGAAAAGTGAGGCTCTCTCTCCAAGTGGTCTATAAGACTTCAGCCACAGACAGTGGTGGTGGTAGATAGTCTTAAGACAGTCTGTGACAAAGAAAACCTAGAGGCTCCCAACACTGGGGTAGCATCTTGTATGACCATGTACATCAGCCAAGAGAGAGTAGGACCCTTTTGGACAGGTAAGAACATCAAGCCACTTACTCATCTGACTGTTCCATGCCTCACTCTGTCGACCAGAAGGCCAATGAAGCTGCCCCTTGGGCTGGACACAGCTAGGACTTGTAACACAGCAGTGAGCAACACGGCTCTGATTCAAAGAAACTACCCAGAAATAATGTCTTAGTGACTCTTCCCATTGTGATAAAAGTCTTGGACAAAAGCAACTTATGGGAGAAGGTTTATTGTGTTGCATAGTTTGAGGGTCCAGTCCACTGTGACAATGAAGTCACAGCTGTTAAAGCTATTATAAAATTTTGTTTGTTCTCAGTTTCTCTCTTACCCTAGCTAGCATTAAAATAATTGAGATTCTATTATATTATTTGCTTATCAAGCTTTACAGCACAATCCTGAGCAGTTTTAATCTGTTCTTAACCCTCTATTCTAGTCTGACTCCCTCCTTGCCAAAATCTCTGAGTTAATTGCACTTCGTGTCTTTCCCTGCTCCAGCTGAATCTTCCTCATCTCTCCTGGACCTCTACCCATGGCTGAATCCCCTACTTCATCCTCTAACTCCTCCTTCCCTGTAGGGCAGGAAGTCCAGCCCTGTTCTATCCCCTGCTCAGCAATTGGCTGTAAGGTGCTTTATTGTCATGTCAAGGGGACTTTATACAACATTGAGACAGAAGATTCTCACAACAAGGATTGCAAGTAGATATGGGGGTACAGAAATCAGCATCTGAATTACATAATAACCTCATGCCTTCATAGGACAGGTAGCTGCATTGTATCTACCCCCACAAGCATTCCCAGAGGTCCGTCACCTAGGTGATTATTTATCATATCAAATGGAAAACTAAGACTAACCATCACAAATAACAAGGGGGTTAAGATGCAGTATGGTGTTGGACATAAATATAGAGACTCCTGTGGAGTCAGGGAAGATTCCTGAAGAAAATGACTACAATGTGATGCAGGTCATGGCTCACTCATGGTTAACAGAAGTAAGGCTGGCTGCTGGGAAAGAATGTATAACAGGGACAAAGTAGAGACACCAACAGCCTGTTGTAAGGCCACGCAACTATACAGGCAAGGTTATTATTAAGTGGTATGCCACATGACAATGACTGGATGTTAACATGGGAATGGACAAATAAGTGCAGATTGTTTATGCCATGAACTTCTGGTCAGTAATGAAAAAGAGCAGATTATTCTAATAGGATGAACCTCAGATACCTTATGCCATATATAGGAAGCTAGACCCAAAGGACTATGTGTGTATGTATAAGACGTCTATAAAAGGTACAACTGTGAGGGTGACATAACAGTTCTTAAGGTATTCTGGTGATCAGAGAGGAACAAGAGGAAAGCACATTGGATGATGAGATTAAAAACCTGGGTTACAGGGTGATCACAACATTGAAAACATGTATTTAAATGTATAAAATGCACACTGACAGGGTAAATTTTACTGTACACTGTGTCTTGGTTTGTGAAGTGACTAGAGTTGTTGAAAAGTACTTACAGAGGTAAAGGTAGAATGGCTTAGGGGAGAGGTAGAGCTCTTGGCTTCAGGAGCTTTTCTGCATGGCTCTGTCAGTCACAGACACTCTCCAGGTGTGCAGTGGCTCACCAGGGTACCAGGTGAAAAGCCAGTGCACTGCCGAGCTTGCCTTGTCTCAGCTCAACATGCAACAAGAGTGCACAAGCTTTCAGAGTCAAATACAGATTCTGTGCTTGTCCTACAGCGCTGCTAACTCCCTGCCCTCCTCTCAACCCCACCTAAGCCTTTGAACTCTCAAGCTCCTCCAACTTCACCCTCTGCTACTTGACAAACAGTCCTCTCCCTGCTTTCCTTGATATGCTATGTCCTCAGGGAAACCTTCTTGTCTCTGACAAGGAACTCCCTCCCCCACATTCTCCTATTTTCAGCACCTACATTGCTTTTGGATATTTACACTTGTAGTTAGGCTACCGGCTCTAGTATCTCTGCTTTACTTTCATGTGTTGACCATCATTTTCCACTGATCCAAAACTCCATGGCGTAAGGCATTTTATCCATCTCATCCTAAGTCATATTCCTTGCACCTAATACACAGTGTCCTCGACATATGGTTGCCAAAGGAAACACTGGGTCTGTAGAAATGTTCTTAAACATCTTAATTCTTCGAGCAGCTCATGACACCTATGAGTACAACAATGACCAACATGGCATAATAATTTTAAGGGTGCAAAAGTAGCATGTGTATTTTATTGGTAGCCAACAGCTCTCTAGCTGGACCTAAGGCCCACTCAACAAGAGGAAAATCTAAACAAATACCCAGGGCTAGTGAGGTCACAGATCTTGGAGGAGAACCTACCACCATCACTTTACTAAACCAGCGTGATTCTTAACTTTGTTCTAAATATGTATCATCATCGTTATCGTTACAGACTATATGTAGCTTTCACTCTTCATCAAAGAACCAGAAAGAGGCCATTATAGAAAACATACAATCAAAATGATGAGAGCAAGTGACTCTGTGATGCCTACTCCCAACTGATACATCTACAATATAACTCTCACACCTAAGGGTCCAGAAGGCGCATCCTTCTAGAAATGAAAGAAAGCTAAATCCATGATGTCTCACTAACACAGCTGGCCAGATAAGACCTGGACAAGAAGACACTGATAGTCATGCTAATGTAGGAAGAAAAGTGAGATCTCCAGGGCACCACCCTAGAAAAAAGGACTACATGCAATTGAGGGATGCAGAAAACAGGAGAAAGAGTCTTCCATAGGGAAGAGCCTTCCAATTGGTTATCCAATACCAAGTAGTCACCATGAAATTATATACAACAAGTAACATTATATGGACTGAAAGATTGCCTTCAAATATTTAGGAAGAGAGATGATACATAGAGAGATGATAGATAGATAGATAGATAGATAGATAGATAGATAGAAGATACATGATTGGTAGAAAGATGATGATGATTGATAGATAGATAATAGATGGATAGATAAATAGGTAGTAGATGGATGGATAATAGATGAGATAGATCAACAGATGATAGCTAGATAAATGATAGGTAGATAGATAGATGATTTCTAGATCAATAGATGATAATTACATAGATTGATAGATAGATACATAGATACATAGATAGATACACATACATACTTACATACATACATACATACATGATAGATAAACAATTAATAAAAAGAGACAATGAATCTGAGAACAAGAGCAAGGAAGGCATTGGAAGGAGTTAGAAGGAGTAAATGATGGAAAGAGAAATTAGGTAATTTATTTTAATTTCAAAAAATTATAAAGGAATATTAATCCTTCTAAAGGAGTAGGGAAAGCAGGTGAGAAGCTCTTGTGAGACTCACAGAGTCTTGCATTCCTTTCCTGACTAATGCTCCTGTAGTGGGGATGCTTTCTACCCCAAGGAGAGCCTGGCTGGTTAAGCCTATTACCAGCTCATCAAAAATGCTTCCCTGGGCCCAGCGCTCAGTGGAGAACTCTATCCTGCTTGTTCCAGAAGGAATGTAACCGGGACTTCAGAGATTCAATAGGAAGGTCAACAGTCCTTTGTAAGGCCTTTCCTGAACTTAGGTAAGTGGAGTAATGGAAAAAAATTACCAAGAGGTTAAGAAGTTTCTACATTTTCATTAAAAGCCCTCATTTTCAGGGGCAGACATGATAAACCAGTGGTAAAATTCAATCCTAAGCTGAAACTTGGCAAATAGCAGTAGCTTGTTTTTATGTGGAATTTTGAGAAACAGATATAGATAGAGATGGCCATTGGCCACTTGTCAGTTACAGACCTGCCAGAAAAGAAATGACTTAGTGTTTTTTTTTTAATTCTCCTTATAGTCAGAAATGTTTTCAACGTTCATTTTCAGAACCAGAGCTTAGGAATAAAGCCAGTTCTCAGAGGGGAGTCACAAAGATGCGGACTTGGGTACGACAGGATGTTGGTGTCCATCAGCACCACACACATTAAATAATACACAAAAGGAGCTGGGTCACATTTGTTTGTCAGTCACTGTCCCAAGATGTGGGACACAGTACCTCCTGCTGTTCCCTAGACATAATAAACTGTCCATAAATTACACTGTCTAAAGGGCTCATATAGCCTACAGGGGAAACCCCGAGAAATGTGGGCACTGTGGGGACTATCCTTTTTATTACTTTTAAAAAGAAAGGAAGCTGCAAGTGGAATGTCATGAAGACTCAGCTTTCGATTCCAGGTTCAACCCACTTTAGGTCTTCGTTAAGTTAAACAGAGGGCAGCATCTCAGTCAGGGCAGTCATGTGGTAGAGTGAGAGAGCTGCACAGAGCAGTTCCTGGCTCACCGCTTGGTTTTGTGAAGAAAACTTACTGATGCGCAGCCTCATTGTCTCACAGATGGAATATCTATGTATGTTTTGGTGCTACAAATGGCAGAGTATCTGGAAGTTTACCTGACAGCCCCTGTGCAGTGGATGTGAGAGAAGATTCCTATGTGATTCTAGGAAGATTTGCCTCAGGTTTATCTACTATAAAGTGAGACGCAGGAGTGAGTTACTCCATATGGACACAGCTGTATCATTAACACATCTGCAGAAAGCTGGGGACATGGAGCTTTAAGAGCCAATGATTGCAGAAGTTTCATTTAGTGAAGAGTGCTACTCTTGATACGTGCATACAGACTGATAGTCACAACTCTCTGTAACTCCAGTTCCAGGGAATCCAATTCTGTCTTCTGGATACTGTTGGCATGAGGCATGCACACAGTGTACAGTCATATATGTAGGTAAAACAGCCATACACATAAAAGTCATTGTAAAAACATGAAAAATTGAGCCACTCTGTTCAAATGACGACATTCAATTTTACTTAGCGATAAGCAGGCAAAGCTGAGGTATGGAGCACAGTGACTATGCTATAACTAATCCTCCACTGTATGACAATATGAGATGCAATATGATTAACTGTTGCATGCTACATGTTCATTACAGCCTGTGTTCTCTACTAGGTACATACTCCTTTCCTGCCAGATGTTTTCAACGTCCTCTATGCTACGTCACACTCTTAACAATCCTGTGGAAATGATATTCTGTGTTTTTACTCTGTTCATTAGAAAACTAAGGCTTACGGTAATAAAATAACTAGCGTGTGTTTTATACAACCAGTGAGACACTGGCTGGAGACACAGTATGGTTACTTAGAGATTATCTCTTTCCTAAATAGCCAATTGGTTTTTTTAAATAATTTTCTTCAATATTCAAGTGAGCAAGAAAAACTGCTCCAGTAATAGCCCAAAGCCTTGAATTCAGGATATGTCAATTTTTAAACAAGTGTTGTGGCTCACACCTATAAGCCTTGCACTCAGAAACCCGATGCAAGTGGATGGCCATGAGTGGAAGGCTATTCTGCGACACATAAGCAAGCTCAGGGCAGTCTATATACGTTTGCACTTAGTCATTCAAAATGGCTCTCATGTTGTATGTATGTACTTTCATGGCACAAAACAATTGAGCTCCGAAATGCTGTTCTTCAGTGGTGCAGCAGAGGCTAACATGGGATTACAACATTCATTACCTTGGGAGGGACACAGGCCCTGTGTGTAGAAACTACTACTCCCCCACTAAACTTAAATTGAAATAACATCCCCAGTGACTAGCCTCATCAATTATCAACTGCTAAACAGGTTGCCTCTTTCCACCAGCCAGCCAGGGAATGAAAAGAACCATGATACAGCCTCCACACTATGAACCCAGTTCCTGTATCCTTTGTGGGATGGCAGGGTGTCCTGACAGAGAAAACATCAGGGGGAGAAGAGACGAACATCCCTTGTCCTGAAATTGGGGGATCTTCTCTCCAAACAGATGAGATTTGATACAAGTAATGGTCTTCCCTCCCAAGGGGTAACACAGATTTTGGACCATGTAGTACATGGAAAATGAAATAGTGTGATAATTTTCAGCATCGGTAAATTTTATTGTAATCCAAGGCCAAATAAAGGTATGTCTGGTTCTGGTGTACAACCACAGCTTCTGTTCTCAGAGGAAATCTGACTATAGTCATGAAGGCTGCCCCTGAGAACTCAGCCAGCACTTCTCCTACTAGAATGTCCTGGGGAACAGGTGACACTGACAAAATGCAGAGGGAATAAGGTTGGCTTCCAGACCTGCCACTCCCTGGAGGCCTATATGCCCAGAAGCAGCAGGAGCCCCATTGCAGAAAGCTTCCTCTTTGCAGAAAATTCACCCTGTTTCTACTTCTTCACCCACCACACTTGAGTCTCCCCTCTCTTCAGCTGTGACTGCACTCACTGGTGTTGAGGGCTGTAGCAGTGTTGTGTTTAATTCTGCCTGCTCACTTACACACCACTAACAAAAGGACTGGAATCAGACTGTAATGGGCTGAACTGTGAGAGTTAGGGTCCCGTCGATGAAGAAATGAAGAGGTGCCGATTTTTACAAAATTCACAACCAACTTAAGTGTGAGGTTGTGCAACCAGGACTTTGGAAGAGATACATGCTAAGTAAGGCAAAGCAAGGACAAGGCCTTGAGTATAATTACCTTCCCAGATAATTTATCTCCAAGGTATAATGATGGATGTTTACTGTGTCCCTAAGACCCCTCAGACCCATGCCTTCCCAGGCCAGGGACTTAACCTTTGTCCTTCATCTTGACAACAAATGATTTGGAAATCCTGTCCCTACTAGGGCTCAAGAGTTAATCTGCTCAAGACCTTAGAAATACTTCCAAAGGTCCTCCTAAGAGGACAGAAGGAAAACATGCCATGTCATTTGGTCTCCAAAGTTTCCTTAATGCCAGAAGGATGCTTGCATACTTGGGCGACAAGAGAAGCCCAATTTGCCATGCTCCAAATTGAAAGGAAGAGTCACAACCCAGCGTTAGTCATGTCACATGGGGGATGTCAGATGGGAGAAGGGGAAGGCAAATTAACACCACAGACCAGGTCACGGGCTCGAGGCTGACCTGCAATAAATCTGCTTCTACTCTAGGCGTTGTAACTAGGAGAGCTGGAGACTCCTAGTGTCACCCAGACATGAAATAATTATGAAAGGGTATTAGCTTTCAAGAGGCGAGAATAAAGTACTAGCAATCACTAGTCACTCCTCAGCACATCTGAGTAGAAGATGGATGGACGTTGTGGCACACGCTCTCCCTCGGGCTTTGGGAACAGGAATTCTAAACCCTCCTCTCTTTGCTTCATAAAATGAAATAAGCAATGAGTCAAGGGTTTAGCAAGGAAATGGCGCCTTTGCTGGTCATTGGATTAGGAATTCCCTTTTAAGAAAAGAAAGGGGGGAGATACCATTCTCTCTTCATACAATCTCATGAATCCTCACAGCCTCTTTATAGGGCAGGCAATGGGATAGAGTCCAGCACAGAGGCATGGGGGAGGAAGAGAGGTCCCCCAGGGCTAAGGAACTGGGGTTAAGGCACAGATGAGAAAGAAGCCAAAATTTAACTCTAGTTGTTTCCTTCCTCCTGCGGCCCTGATAAAATCCTTTTGTTTTTCTTCTCCCTTTCCTCATACACACACACCATAAATAGTGCCAGCTAAACCTTACAACATTTTATCTATTTAAATTTTAACTGTGCCAAACTATAAATGCTATCATAGTTAAACATCTAAACCACTTCAAGTGTCCGTTTGAATAGCATCGAATCCATCCCACTTAAGGTACCTGTTGGCATGCAGCTACCCATACAGACTTCAAAGGGCACACCTACAATGCTGTGCCTATAGAGTAATCCCTCACCATGACACCTTCCACTTGGCTCTTCCTCCTTTCCTTTTCTCAGCATCTCATCCCTCAACCATTCTTCAGTCATACATCGGCACGATGGGATTTTTCAGAACTACTGGATTTATGGCGACTGCAACTCCCCAAACCAAACCTTTTAATTTTTTTTTTTTTTTTTTTTGGTCTATATAAAGAAAGGACACACCTTACCAAAAGGAAGATGGTATGAGGATAAAGTAAGAAAGTCATCCCACAAGCTTCTGGCGCTCTTGGTAGACGGTAGGTGCTGCTATGGACATCTGGAACATCAGTACACAAAACATACAAGGATTCCCACCCCAGTAGGCCAGTGTAGTAAAGTATTGGGTGGGAAAAAAAAAACATTAGAACAAAGAAGGATGAGGGCATTTGGAATGAGAGAAAACAGGCCACACCCCTGCTAAGGCAAGTGGAGGCCTTTATCAAGAGGTAGCAATAGGGGGGGAATGTGCAGGAGATACAGTAGTCACCACAGAGATGTAAAGTTCCAACAGAACACCTGGCACAAAGGATCCACTCACTGAGTAGCTGAGAAATAACATAACAATCCCGGTAGTGAGGACATCATAAACATCTTCTTCGTCTTCTCTCAGGATGTCTGGCATAGCTACAGAACAAACACGTATGACTCACTCAATAAATATATGTATTGCTGTGACTGCTGTGGCCAAGTGTTCCCTTCAGTAGGTACCTTCAGGGGTGGATAGTACCAGTGTGATCTTTCATTTCCAACTGACTCTACGTGGAAGGGCTGAGGTGCGGCTATAAGAGCTAGTTCTGGAGCTTTCAGAAAGGCATTAAGGAAGTGCACTGAAATGACGACAGGTACCACCAAGTGAGCCCTTCTCAGTAAGAGATGCTAGGGAGCCAGCAGCCTGGAATATATTAGGATCAGGCAAGATGTGTGACAGTATGCATATCTCATTGTATGGGTAAGATCATGGGGGTAGTGGTGTGTTGCATAAAAGAAATAGAAATTGAAAATGAAATAGAAAAGAAGAAGGAGGAAGAAGGGGAGGAGGAGAAAAAATATCCGCCCCAAAAATGATCTAACTCTTTATTCCACTGAAAATATTCAAGTAAGGAAAAGTTTTTAAACAATACTTACTACTTTGCATTATGAAAATGTTCACTAAACCCTTCTCTAAATCACTGGGTGTCAAAGACATGCTATCAATTTTATTTTCAGTAAAACACTTGCTCAAAAATTATTTTTAAACAAGAACCTGTTTAATTTTTTCCAGATACAGATGATTGCCATTTTTGTGTGAATACTGCTTGAGAACAACACTCCTATGTACATTATCTTCTGTTCTGCCTAATAGCATGTGAACACAGACACATATCCTTAGTGCAATGTTGGCTCAGCCAGGATCCCCCATGCATGAGTATGTAAGAACAACCAATGAAACCAGAACTGTTTTGTCAAGGCAACTTTCTGGGGGTAGATAGTCTTTGCTCAACAAATTACTAATTCAGGTTATGAATTTCTACACTAAGATATCATCAGACAAGTATAGAAAAGCCCTCTCACATGGTAAGGCTCCAGGAACCCCTTCTGAGGCCATGCCTTCTCTTCACATTTAGGGAAACACAGGTAGTGACAATGCAGGTGTACAAAGATGCAGTGCTACTACTGTTTGTCTCCTTGGTGGTTGTGCCTTTGAATTTAACTCCAACAGCAGCTTGTCCTAGGAAAATTCCCAAAGTTGGAAATTTCACCTACAGACCCATGGTACCCTACTGTTCACATCACTGACCTCCAGGCTCGGGTCAGGATCTCCCTAGCCATCCTGCTACTATCCCTAATCACTCTACAGTCCGGTAAAGTCCCCCAGTCTTCTGATGCTTAGTGTTATGTGTCAACCCAAATAGATCACAATACTCAGATGCTTAGTTAAATGTTGTTCAAGATGTTTCATTAGGGTGTTGTGAGGCTGGAGCATACATGTAAGTCAGTGGCCTTTAAGTAAAACAGATTAATCTCTACCGTATGGGTGACTCCTACTCAATCAAACAAAGGCTTAAATACAGGTGAATGGATCAGCTTCCCCAGCTAAGAAGAAATTCTCCAGGAGATGGCCTTCAGACTGCATCTGCAGTGTCAACAGCTCTCCCAGCTCTCCTGGGCCTCATCAGGCCTCAAGAATCACATGAGACAATATGTTAAAATAAATCCCTATGTAAACATGCATATCAGAGCCTGTTTCTCCAGACAAACTTGATTGGTACACTTAGTGCTTCTTCTCCAACATGGACATTTTTGTCTGGGACCTCAGCACTCTCCAAAAGCCTAGGGTCAAGAAAGGGATCCTGGAAAGCCTTGAGATAAGGACATAAGTGACTTTTGGCAACTTTACTAGGTCTCTGGGCTTAAGTTTCTATATATCCACATATATATATATATATATATGTGGATATATGGCTATATAAAAAACCAAACTGACTTAGTGCTTAAAAATTCTTATTTGTATTTCTATTTTTGCTTAAAATTCCCCTCTGAATCACTTAGAGAACATCTTAGATATTTTCCCATTGCTAAGACAAAACACCCCAACATTTAAGGACAGAAAGGCCTTATTGGCTCACAATTTGAGGGTGTAACCCACCATGATGGAGAAGAAAAGGCAGCCGGAGCTTAGAAGGGCACCATAATCAGGAAGAGGAGCATAATGACACTTCACGCTCAACTAGTGTCCCCTTTTTATGTAAACTAAAACCAAGTTCCTTTAGGATGGCTCTTACAATCTCAGTCTGATCACAGCAATCCCTAAAAGGCATGCTCAGAGGCTACTCTAGCAGGTGTGCCTAGAGGCATGCCTTCTAAGTGATTCCAGATGCTCTCAAGCTGACAGTCAACGCTGGCTTCAGAACTTTACACTTTGTTATCCAACAGCTACACTTTCAAGCTATAGCTTTCTACCACTTTTTCTCTAATCTTATGATCATCTCATAGAGAAAAACACAGCTAGCCCCAATTTCAAATCTCCTCATGGTCTTCACCAGGTCCAATGCTGTTTAGAATCTGAAGTCTGTGACTCCTCTGAAACACAGAGAAATCACTTACCTGTGAGCTCCTATAAAACAAAAAATAAACTGCATGCTTCCAATGCACAGTGGCAAAAAAAAAAAAAAAAAAAAAAAAAAAACCCATGAAAATAAACGTTCCCATTCCAAAAGGGAAGAATTGGGGCTAGGAAGGAAGATTAGAGCAAAGCAAGACTACAAGCCAGCAGGAAAACACCAGGTCTGGTAGCGCCATCTCTGTTATCTTGTGCTCACGGCAGAACTCTCCGGATTCCAAAAGGCTTGAGTAACCCACTTCCTGAGTTGTGCCACTGTGCAGAACATGGTGCTTCTCTCTTACACAGGCTCTACTCCTGGTGGCTGCCGCCTTTGTGAATGCCCCCAGGTACTAGCATCTGGAACTCCCTTTGGTCGCCTTTCTAACTCAGGCTTCACAGTCACAGCCTCATGTAGTTTCTCCTGGCTTCCTTACAAGGACTCAAACCCTGGCACACACTGCCCAGTGTCAATGACAACTGTGATATAAGACTGCATGACCCTAACAATCATCCATCACTCATGCTTGCAAAACCAGTACCACGTGGATGACACTACCAATTCCTGCTGCCGTCTCGGGTTGGAGCCAGTAGCCTTGAAGCACAGTTGCATCGGTTTGGTATGCTGATCCTGGAGATACACTTCCATAGGCAGATGCTTTTCAGGAGCGAGGTGCCCCTTTAGTGGCAGTATCTGTTTCAGTTTAGGCTCATTCTCTTCAAACAAGTTTGCATTTTCACAGTTGGTACTTTTGATGGATGAGGTCTTGCTCTCAGGGCACATGTCCTATTGTCCCAGTGCAGAGAAAGATGTTTCTCTTTAACAGTTACAGACCCTTTTTGGTACCAACTTTGGGTGCAAAGTTTAGTTTGCTTAATCTCTTTTCCTCCTCAACAACAAACTGTGGTGTGTGCGTGCATGCGTGGGTGCGCGCACGCACGTGTGTGTGTGTGTGTGTGTGTGTGTGTGTGTGTGTGTGTGCATGCGCATGCGTGTGCACGTGTGCGTGCGCATCTACCCAAGATTTTACTCTTTTTCACTGTAGTCCTTGATATGGGCAGAGTAAAAAGTAACCAGGCAGCAGCCTGATGCTCTGTGTCTTCAGATTTCCTCTGCCACACAAATTAACCTATTTTCTTCCAATGCAACTTCATTTACTCAGGATATAGACAGAATGAAGCCAAATTGTTGAACAAAATATCACACAAATGGCCCCTAACCTAGCTTCTGACAGAGTCTAGGTTCTGCACTTAATCCTCAAGAGTTTCTCCCACCATTCCTTTTGTCCAATCTCCCCTAAGTATGAGCTAATACACTCTGCTTACAGCATCTGAGGGCTTGCCTATTCCAATTATAAATGTTTGCACAGTTTTCCTTAAAACTAATTCCAAAGTTTAAGAACCATATAGCCAGATTTAGCCTAGAAATAACCCCACTTCTGGTTACTTTTCCTTTAGCCATAACAAAATATTTTGACAAAACAATTTAAGTATGTAAGGATTTATTTTGGTTCATGGCTCAAGCACGTACTCCAAAACAGTGGGAAAGGCAAGGTGGCAAAATCTTGAGGCAATTGGTCATCTCACATTTCACGAACCAGAGAACAATGAATCCTCATGCTCAACTATTTTTATCTTTTTTATGCAATCCAGAACCCAAAGCCAGAAAATGGACCCAGCTCTCTTTAGGGTGGGTCTTATAGCCCCAATTAACCTAATCAAGATAAATTTTCAAAGGCATAGGTATGCCTGGAAACTTGTCTTTTAGTTTGTTCCAGATCACATCAAAATGACAATTATACTGACTAATGCAGAGAGATAGACATATTCATTCTCTGTAGTTAAGTTTTATTCTAAATCAAACTCTATAAGGCTACTTCATATCTCTCTCCTTAGAGCTGGGCTTTAGAAGAAAGCTGTTACTGTGACCTTATTTTCTTAGACTATCTGATTCTAGTCTTCCACCGTCTTTGAGCAACTGTACAACTTGATAAAGTCTAAATATCTTATAACAATGAAACAAGTTCTAATCTACAAAGGTGAATACTCTGAACTGTCCAATAGAAGTGACTCATTTTCTCTGTATACTATGGGGAATACAGCTCCACTTCCATTAATATATTCATTTTAGTTTCCCAAACTCTATGTTTGCCAGACTTGTTGTATAGTTTCAATTTCACCCTTGGTCCTTCACAGATTAGTGAGTTAAGTAAAATCTTTACCATGTGTTTATTTTATAAATACATTAATGAGAGGCAGGATCTCAACCATTTTTTAAATTGTTGCAGATAATCTACCCTACTTGGACTGTCCTTAGCACACTGAATATGACTGTCAAATGAACTAAGAAATAAATGAACACAGTCTTTCTCCAAGAGTACATAGAGTTATCCATGCACAGAGTTTAAGAGTGAAATCCAGACTACCTCTAACCATAACCAACTGCACTGCCCTCTGTAAGGGTTGCCATTGGGATTAGAAGAAATAATCCATGAAAATGGACAGAGTGATAGTCATGGAAGACTTGTAAATTCTCTATAAGATATAGACCTATGGCTATCATTATTTAAACAAATTGATCACTCAGACCACTGTCCATATTCTAACTTCATGCAGTAGTAATACCCAAAAGGTTCTTCAGAAAGCCGATGGCAGTGGCAGTGTACCACAACAGTTCCAAAACCTCCTGGCCTGCCAAGCTTAATAAAGTGTGTTATCCATTCTTCCAGACCACTGCTGGAGATGTTACAGCCTGACCTTCTACTGATCCCAACATCATCCCAATGGACCTTGTTCCATTGTAATTTATTACAACAGTTAAATTGAATCCACATGACAGTGCTCATAGCCAATTCTCGCTGTGGTTCTCCCTCTGCCCTTCCCCCAACCCACTGCCCTCAAAGATTTGTGGAGACACTGAATTAGATGATTTACTCAATTCCAGATATTACCGCTATTGAATTCCTTTCTTTAATCTTGCACATCTACCTAGAAAACGATAAAGATGGTTTGGCGTGATTTGTTCTGCAGCCCTGTAAATTTATTATGAATGCCGAGTCAGTAATCTTCACTTGCCTGGTCTACTCTTCCCAGGCACGGTCTTTATCTTGAGGAATTTGAGTTGCTTGTTGCTACTGACATTTCCTATATTCTTCAAGTCCTTATTTCCAGCTAGGAAGAGGCAGGTCCAGAAAGATATCTCACTAGCTGCAGGCACTACTGCAGATAAATAACAACAGGAGCAAGCAGATGCTACACAAGAGTTTGCCAAAAGATGTCTGGGCAAATTAGCACCTCCTGTGAGCCATAAGGCAATTTCAATTGCTACAGTTGATGTTCATGATGTCCCCGCAGCTCCACACTGGGATGGTGCCTCGGGTGCTTTGCTTATCTGGAGTTACTGATTTTGTAAGCACTGCAGACAGTGCTTTTCTATCTTCCTCTCGCTCTGCACTAATCTGTGCTGGCACTCTAACTAGAGGACTTATCTAACAACAAGCCAGTTTGTCAACTACCATCACACTTAGCCCATTCCGTACAGTCCCCACAGCCTTGATTATAGAGACTACAAAAGCATCAAAAGATGGATTAAAGGATGAATTATTCAAAGAAAAAATGTTTAACTTCAAATTCTAAATAAAGGTCTTGTGGCATTGAAATGAAAAAAAAAATGTATAAACCACAGAGAAATGTACAACAAATGTTTGAATTACAAACGGAAATGAAATGCCAAGCCAAAAGCTCAATTATGGTTCCTCAATAATACCATTTTCTAAGAGTTTAGATTTGAACACAGCAAATAGCAAATATGGCAAGCTCCATGTTTACTAGAAGATCATCTTACAATATATGTAAATAGACAAGTATATCAATTACATTACGTGTTTAACTAGTTCTGTATCTGTGACACTCAGTCAACATCTATAAAAATATTTTGAGGGAGATTTAAAATAATACAGAATAAAATTAGCTGATATATGAATGAGTAAAGGCAGTTATTACTATGACCAACTTAAATGAGAAAATAAATGCTTCACTCCGCTTTTTTCTAAATTTCACATTATAATCCATATATATTAATTTTTCCTGTTAAAGTAAAATATTTACTTTGTTCACTGCCTTATAAAAATAAATAGATGGATATGTCATGTAGATCAAAAGATTCTATTTTAAAGGCCTAAATCTGTTTTTTTTTTAAATGTGTAAAATTGTATCATTTCTTTGCTCAAAAAATTTTTAATGCATACTTATCTGAGATTTACTTTAAAATAAAGTATTGTGTTTCTTAAGAAAAGATAAGTGAGAAATGAGAAAGCTCAGGCTTCGGGGGAAACTTCATACCTCCATACTCAACACGGTCAACTCACACCTTTAAAATTTCAGCCAGCTCCATATGTCTGATCCAGGAAGAAGTCAGTGTCTGCTCTCAGGCACTCTCTATTCTAGATACACTTTACTGTAAAATCTAGAAAATGGAGAGGGACACATACACACACACACACACACACACACACACACACTCACTCATCCCTATTACAAATGGCAACAACATTGAACAGAGGCCCATCTCATTGTAAACATAAAACAAGGACTGGTTTCCTTCCCCACTCTGTTTGTTCCATGCCCTTTCATCACACATGCAATTCATATGCACATATACACAAGCATGTCTCATCTTTCCTTTGAGGACTTTTTAATTAACCTCCTTCCCATCTCACTTCCAGAATCACTTTGCAAGTTTAGCATCAAAGGCTCCGAATTCTCTCTTCATTTCTGCCATTTGAGTTGGACAAAACATCAGCTTTCTGGCTTTCCAACTCTTCACTTCCTCATCTTCTTCAGTGTCAGTATTCTGCCCTGTCACAACTATGGCTTCAGGGAAACTTCATGGATCAAAGACCTGTATGGTTATGAGATTATAACATGGAAGGTTTTTCAAACAATGAGGTTATCTACAAAACTACATCTAGAAGTCATAGCTTTACAAAACACTATTGATAGCTGTAAGATTGGCAAGCCTCAAATGCATTGTGCTAAGTGAAAAAAGCCAGACACAAAAGATTCCTACAAAAACTGTCTGACTCGAGTTGTGTGCTTTGGAAAAGGTTTTTAAAAATCACAGGAGAATGTTTGACCACGTCCCCTTGATGGGGAGGCCTGGTGGCACTCAGAAGAAGGATAACAGGTCACCAAGAAGAGACTCCATACCCTATGAGCATATACAGGGGGAGGAGGTCCCCCTCAGTCACAGACATAGGGGAGGGGAGTCAGGGGGAAGCGGGAGGGAGGAAGGAATGGGAGGATACAAGGGATGGGATAACAATTGAGATGTAATATGAATAAATTAATAAAATATATTTTAAAAATCACAGGAATAGGGGATAAACGAATGCTTGCTGAAGGTGGGAGCAGAGACTGGCCAGGAAGAGAGCAGCACAATGGAAGTTGCTGAGCTAACAGAGTTGTCTTGTGTCGCAATGACGGAGGGGATCACACAATTCTAAGCTTCTGTTAAAACCCATAGAAATGCAAACTACAAAGAGTAAATTTTGTTGTATGTAATTTAAAGATAAATTTAAAATGATCTGTATAAATTAGTTCCAGCACCTGCTCCCCAAGTTCTTTGCTTTATATTTAAAAGAATTGCTAGATTTGGGGTTTATATTCTTACTTTTAGTCTAAAATAACAAATTTTCATGAGTTAACTGTGATAAGTATTTAACTCATCCTATCTATATTGAGAAAACTCATGTCATATGTGAGATACGAACCTATCATCCTTGTAGAGATGAGGAATCAAGCCAAATGTAATGTAATTAACTTGCTTTTTACAGTCTGAACCTGAAATGTCCACCAAAGAGTATGTACTGAAGGCTTGGCTTCCATCAGTTTGTACTCCTATTGAGAAGTGATAAATCTTTTTGGAGCAGGGCCTTGTTGAAGTAACACACTATTGGAGGGGATATTTTGTTTCCAGGCCTTTTCTTCTTCCCATGATTTCTCTATCGATCTTTGTTTTTTACTTTCTGTCTGAGGTATATAGTCTCTTCCACCACACATTCCATCACCATGATATTCTGCCTAGCCACAGGCCTAGAAGCAATGGAGCCTATAGATAAAGGCCTGAAACCTCTGAAAACATTAACCAGAATAATAAATAAATAAACAAATCTCTCCTCCTTTATGTTGCTTTTCTCAGGCATTTCGTGAAAGCAGTGATGGACAATTGACTAACATATGCATGACTGGAGTTTTAAAATCTTATAAGCAACAGCACTGAGGTTCACAGCCAATAGTACAGACACACACACACACACACACACACACACACACACACACACACACATACATTTTGATACATTTCTGTACATATACCTTACAGTTTCTTTCAATTAACAAAATAGCATGAGTACTTCACTATTCTTTTATGATACCATTTACACTGATGACTTTCCATGTATAATTATACCATCACTTATTTGGATCATCCATCACTCTGGAATATTTTCATTGGTCAGAAAAATAATGTTTTTCTTAAATAAATCTTGTGAACAAGCTTATGGCTAAATCAGTGCCTACATCTTATTTAAAAAGAAAGAAAGAATTCCTATAGGCAGGACCAGTGACTTAAGCAGCCCCAGTAAATGACTGCACATTTAGTTCCCCTACAGACTTTGTGAGACCTCTTATAAACTCTAAGAAAATGTTGTAAACATGGTGGGATGGCAGAGGCTCTTTGTTCCTCCACTCCTGCCTTCTCACCTGATTGCCTGTAGCGGTGCCTCCAGCTGTTCTTAAGTTCATAAACATTCATAATTTAGAGAGCTGTGGTGTGTGCCACCCTTCATATGCTTTTATACATTAGTGTATCATATAAGGCCTAAAGAATTTAGCTTCATATTTTAGCACTACAGGGAGAACTATCTCCACCCCTTGTCAATGGGTGCTATTCATCCCTGCAGATCCTGTTTGCTTTAGCTTTGCTTCATTCAGAATTACTCACAAAAAAGCCATAGAATATAACAGGAAGTAGGGAAGACCTCACCCCTGGGAATGGATAACTTCCCATTTCACTAGGAAGAATGTCTGAGTCAAATAGTAAATTGTGTTCTAGAAAAGAAGTATCTTGTTCACCTCTAGTAAATGTTTAGAATGCATTGAAAAACACTTTCATATGTTCCATGAAGGTGTCTACATGACAGAATTGCCTATAGGCTATAATAACCTTTGATTTACACCAGAATTCAGCAAACTACAGCCCATGGGCCAATCTGGCTGTTTGCGAAATAAAGTTTTATTGGAACACAGCCATTCCTACTTGTTTACTTACATTGAATGCATCCAGAACTTTGGACAGATTGTTCATTCAGTCCGTTTCATTTCAATTTTCTAACTAACATTTATCAAGCAACTATAACATGCCAACGAAACTGTGTTAGTTTCAGGAATAAAAGGATGAATAAGACCTGTTGTTTCTATTACTGAAGTCCAGATTTCCCAGAGAAATGGACACAAACATGTAATACCACATTCTTGACAATTTCAGCTACTTGATCTGAAATAACATAACATAAACAGTGTAAAAACAGTTGACTCTTAGCAAACATTTAAAAATAACAAAATCCCTCTGAAATCGTAAAACTTCATAGACACTCCAATGACTCCCAACCCGAGAATTCAAGGGTTTTGTTGCAGACAGTACTCCTTTAGGGGACCATAATTATCCTTGTCCACATCCTCCGAACTCCAGTCCTGTTTACGTGCAACTGAGTTTCTGATCAGTTACTTTAAATGTACACTTGAATCTACTTCCTACAGCTGTGTAGCAAAATACATCCAGTTTACTGGCTTAAAACAACAGCCACTTGTCAGTCACAGTTGTGTAGGTCAGAAGTGCTACACAGACATCTGGAGTGTATCCTGAGGGATGAGGTCAAGGTGTCAGCCGGGATGAACACTTGTCTGGAGGCTCTAGTGCCAAAGGCACGTGCAAGCATCCTCTGACTGCTGTACAAATTCGGACCTGTAGAATCTTAGAACTATAATTTTGCCTCTTTGCTGGTGTGTATGAGAAACCACTGCCGGCCTCAGGGCCTGCCTGCAGCCCTTGCCTCATGGTCTCTCCACTCTCCAGTCTACAGAGGAGAATTTAGGATGCATTGGAATTCCCTGGTCTTGGCAACCACTGACTTCCCTGTCTCTAACTTCAATAGCCAAGCTCAAGGTGTTGGTGTCATTACATCATATATATGCATACCATCTCTGCTTCTTTTTTTCTAATTAATTAATGTATTTATTTACTTTATATCCTGATCATAGCTCCCCTCCCTCCTCTCTTCCTGGTCCTACCTTTCCCCCTCTTTCCCACTCCCCTGTTTGTCAGAGAAAGGAAGCCCCACCCACATACATACATACATACATACATACATGCATACATACACACACACACACACACACACACACACCACCAGTCCACCTCAGTTTATAAAGTCACATCAGGACTGAGCGCATCTTCTTCCCCTGTGGCTTGGCAAGGCCGCCCTGTTAGGGGGAAGTGATCAAAAAGTAGGCAACAGACTCCATGTCAGAGACAGCCCCTACTCCCCTTACTAGGAGACCCACAGGAAACCTGAGCTTCCTATCAGTGACATCTGTGTAGAGAGTGTAGGTCCAGTCTATGCTGGCCTAACCCTGAGACTCACCCCATGGGTGAGAGCCAACCCCTGACACTATTAATGACACAAGGCTCTACTTGCAGACAGGAGCCTAGCATAGCTGTCCTCTGAGAGTTTCCACCCAGCAGTGAATTAAAACAGATGCTGCAACTCACAGCCAAACACAGGGAATCTTGTGGGAAAGTGTGGGGAAGGAGAGAAAGGCCTGGAGGGAACAGGGGCTCTACAAGAAGACCAATAGAGCCAACTACCCAGGGCCCAGAGCGGCCTGCTGAGACTGAAGCTTCATCTTTATTTCTTAAAGTCAACTGAACTGCGTAATGTAACTTAACCATTGATACCAAATACATTGCAGTCACACTCATCGGCAATAGTCAAGGTATGGAACACCAGGCAGGTGAGACATCTTGGGATCCTCAACTTAGAATACTATCACATCATTTTTTATCAGAATTATAAATTCTTTATGAACCATAACTACACTAACCAAGGACACTAACCAAGTTACATGTTTGTGTTGTTACTTGTTTTTGAAAACCAGCAACCTAAACAGGAGATGTAATATAAACAGTATTACAAAGTCCCAAATTGACAGATATATACATATGACACATATATGTATATATTCCAGTCATTAATTCAGAATTAAGTTTCTGTTAAGTTGTCTGCTTAAAGTAGTTATATATTTTGGTTTGTATAAGTTGAATAATCTAGTAAAGAAAAAGGAAAAAGAAATACTGGAAACAATACTATAATATTAGTACAATAAGGAGATGCTGTGGAGTTGTAGGCCCAGGAACATATAACCCCCACTAACTACTATTTGTGGGGGACACTTACCATGTATTATATAAGTTTTGAATTATAGACTTCCCTCAAAATATACATTGATAAGTGCTAATGTGGATATGCATAAACTCTTCACAGCAAAGCAAGATCCACTGCCAAACATAGAGTAAGTGGAAAAGACAGACAGAAACGTTTCCTTCCCACATAAATAAGATTGATTCAAATCAAATGGCCTGGGGAGTATGTGGGAAGACAAACAGAATCATCTCCAGACTGAAAAATGTAAAGGCTCCACCACTTCTAATCCCTCTCACAAAACTGCAGGCAACATCTGGCAACTGAGACGGACAGATGTCAATATGCCAGCGCCCATCAGGGTGGCAGCCACGGTCAGGCACTCCAGATAATTTAATTTAAATCTTTTAGGGGTGTTTTATAGGTGATTATACGAAAACCTGTTTTGAAATCTACCATGATGAAATTAAATACAGAATATAAGGTCCTAACCTAGAAGCCAGGATTTATTTAAACATGAACTTGCATCTCTCGGTTTGGCTCAGCACTCTCAGTGACTGAGAATCAGTGCTCAGCATGATCTGGCCATGAACTGCATTTTGAAATAACACAGATAATCATTATTGCCACTTGCAAGTCATAAGGGACCAGGGGAGAAAGTTTACAGTATGGAAGTCAAAATGTCACTCAAGTTTTAACTACATAATATATTTGATTGCTAGAAGACATAAAAAAGCTCCCTGCTGTGAAATTGGTATTGTAAATGGAGCAAGAAGTGTGGTCCAGCCATGTTGAGTTACTTTCGATCATCCAAACACACTGTGCCGCCTCTTCTTTCTGCCAAGGAAGTCACTGCTCCTGGTGTCTGGACTAGACAGCAATTCCAAGCCCCTCAGTGCCAGACTTAGTTATCATCCCATTCCTCCTCGGAGGTGAGATGCCCCCTCCTATGTTCAGTTCGCCTATTCCATGACTACTGTGGCCAGATAAGCTATAATACTAACAATTCAAATAATACAGAGGAAAATGATATATATTCTCTGTAAGCATAGGACATTGAATACAGAAATTATAATTCATAAAAAAAAAAAACATTTCAAACATTGCTGTCCTAGTTTCATTTCTGTTGCTGTGTGCGAAAGAAGCTGGGGGAACAAAAGTGTTCATTCATTTTACAATTGCAGGTTACAGTTCACCCTTGAAGGAATTTAAGGTGGAAACACAAGACAAGAACTTAAAAGGATACCTGCTTGCTTATCCCACATAGCACAACCTCCATCCAAGGAGCTAGCTTTGCAGCCAATGAAGTGAGGCAGGAACCACAGAGGACGGCAGGCAGGCAGGCAGGATCATACTCAGATTTTTTTTATACAGTTTAAGAGAATGGTGTTTCCCACAGTGGACTGGACTTTCTTCCATCAGTCAACAACTAAGGCAAGGAAGGCTCCATCGTTTGGCCATAGAAGACACCTTCTAGTAACTCACCAAAATGACAAACACAAAGGGAAAGAGGGAAGACACTATATGTTCCCCCAGACCTTTTAGGAAATATGGAGGTATTCTTTTGGCACCAAGGAGGTGACACTGTAGCCGTCAAGGGAGTGCCATGTGTTAGCATATCTACAACAAGACCTGACATGCCATGGGCATCACGAGAAACAAGCAAGTCAAGGGCAGGATTCTTGCCGAGAGACTCTTGTGCGAGCTGAGCACATCAAGCACCCTGAGAGCAGACCCAGCTTCTTGAAGTGGGTGAAGGAAAATGGCCAGAAGTAAGAGGAGGCCACAGGGAAAGGCGCTTGGATTCAGCTAAAGCACCAGCCTACTCCACCCAGAAGACTAACATAAAGAAGGCTGGGCTGAGCTGCCAGGAGTTCCTTCCCTAGGGATTCTTGACTTAATGCACCAAAGGAAAAAAGGACCTAGGCTGTAAAGATGTAAAGCAGTTTTCAAGAAAGGAAAAAAGGAAGGAAGGAAAGAAGGAAAGAAGGAAGAAGGAGGGAGGGAAGGAAGGAAGGAAGAAGGGAAAGAAGGAGAGAGGGGAGGAAGGAAGGAGGGAAGGAAGAAAGAAAGAAAGAAAGAAAGAAAGAAAGAAAGAAAGAAAGAAAGAAAGAAAGAAAGAAAGAAAGAAAACAAACAACAACAAAACAACCAATAGCCATGCTCAGGAGCCAATCTAATGTAGGCAGTTTCTCAACTGAGATTCTTTTCTAGGGTATAACTAGGTTGGGTCAAGTGAAGAGTTAAAAATTAACATAGCCAGCATAATCCCCTACACTCACATGCATACATATACACCAACAACATAATCATCACTGTAAACCACCTAAAAGTTCTATAAAAGATACATGGAAAATGCTACATATATTGGCTGAGGAAAGTGTTTCCGCATACTCTTCAGAGCACAGAGGTATCCTGCTAAACTATGTAAAATGTGTTTTAAGAAACTCTCTCTAGTCAGGGGGCCTAGATCATAAAGATAAGTAGGTAGTCCACACAAAAAAAGGGCAGGACTCCTGTGGAACAGCTTTCTCTGTATAAGTATTCACTGCAGGTGTGATCTGCATAACAGATGCTGGTCAGATTCACTGCATTAGACTCTAGCTTCCAGATTTTTTTTAGCAATCTCCCGCTGTGGCAAACAAAAATGCATATGCTCCCTAGGAAACAGGAAAGAAGGTTGCTAGTATACTGCATAGACCCAAGGCCACTACTGTGGCTGCAGATCCACCCTCTGCTCTGCCAGTGGCTTCCCACTTCAGATGCAGAACAAGTTTGCTTACACCAGGTCCTCCTTAAGGTGCAGCATCTATCTCACCACAGCCAGCAGAGCCAAAGCTGGAGGTGTCAGTGTGGGAAGAGCAAAAGTCATCTCCTCCTCTGAGTGCTATTATTTATGGGATGGCTCCCTCCCGCAGCCTACATAGGACATACCATACCAGGAACAGTGAGTGTGTTTGACATTTTACTGGGACAAATGACTCTTCTCAAGGATGACAATGTTCTGAAGACAGAAGTAGATCTTAAAGAAATTTCTCTTTGCCTGAGTTCTCCTTCATCGAGAGCTGGATGCATTTTGACCGAAGGAGGGTCAACATGTGGTAAGAATTTTTGCAAAGAGATGAAGGTATCTTCCCTATGAGCACAAAATCTCTCCCAGACCGCAGTACCAAACAAACATTTCAAAAGGATATGACATAAAAATGAGCACCAAGTTCCAGTGTGAGGATCGGAACCATTTTAGAGGAAGGATCTTGGATAGATCCTGTCAAGGAGGCATACTTGGACAAAAGTTGAGGCAGTCTTAAAAGCCTAAATCCTACTGAGCTGGCAATGTCAGGGCAGAGACAGGAGGGTGAGAGGGCATTGTCCATCAGAGGAGATAGCGCCTGACTGCACATTCACTTCTAGTTATGAGCCCCAATGATGCTGGCCTCCTTTTGGCTTCCTAGTACTGACACAGTTGATTTTAAATAATCTTGTCCTAAAGACCAATTACTGTGGTTTAGGGGGTATTCTTTAGATATAGTTTTATAGCTTAAACTAGCCAGAGGTAGTTCTGCTTTATTCATTACCAGGTAGTGTGCTTTTGATAGCACCATGCAGTTACCTAAAGGGTTGTTAGGCATGAATACTTCCCTGCCAGAAGGCCAGCTTCCCTAGAACCAGCAGTTGTCTTTTCTGTATGAACATCAGAACTTGGGGAAGTTACTGATAAATGGGAAGGATGGGGTGGTCTGCACAGGAATGGCCCCCATAGATTCATGTGTTTGCATGCCTGGTCCATAGTGAGTGGCACTATTAGGGGGTGTGACCTTGTTGAAGGAAGCGGGTCACTGGGGGTGGACTTTGGGGTCCCAGAAGCTCAACTCTGGCCATTGTGTCTCAGTCTTCTTTTTGCTACTTCTGGATTAAGAAGTAAAATTCTCAGCTCCTCCAGCACCATGCCTGCCAGTATGCCACTGTGATTCCCACCATGATGATAATAGGCTAAATCTCTGAAACTGTACGCCATTGTAAGCCAGCCCCAAGTCAATGTTTTCCTTCATAAGAGTTGATATGGTCATATGTCTCTTCACAGCAAAAGAAACCCTAATTAAGAGGTTTTTGTTTTTTTTTAAATCAGGACAAGAGATCCAAGATGGCGGCGAGCAGTGTGGACCGTGTTTAGAAGCTCCAGTAAACAATTCAGGGAATTGCACAGATTTCTGAACCAGGAACACCGAGGTCCCCACACCACAGCAGCAGGAGTGCTCCACAGTTTGAAGGGACCAGGGTGCAGAGGACCTGCATGCCCCCGCACACGGGAAGAGTGCGGATTTTCTTGGATTGGAGCAGCAGCGGCAGCAGCAGCAGTGGCTGAAGTTTGCAGCTCGGAGCCCTCTGGCGGAGGCGATTGGTGTGGTGGCCGGTGGGAGTTGCTGTGGGAGAGGGGACTCTGGGCAGGATTTGGGTCGCACGGTGCCTTGAGACCCAAACTGGTCTCAGCAGACAGTTCAGCCCCTGAGTTCCAAGTTCAGCTCAGAACGCAGTGCCGTGGAGATGTTAGCTCAGCTCAGGAGGAAGTTCTGCCTGAGGCACGAGCTCAGCTCAGCTCAGCTGCAGCTCCCCTGCTGTGACGCAGGCTGGGAAGAACACTCAGTTCCACCCGAGGCGCACTAGCTCACCTCAGTAAGCAGTTCTGCCCAAGACACTAGCTCAGCTCAGTGTGCAGTTCTGCTGCTCTGACTCAGGCTGAGGTCAGCACACAGATTCGGCCCAGAGTCCCTAGCTGGACTTGCGGGGGAGGTTGGGTCCAGAGACTCTGGCTGAGCTTTGTGCACAGGCTTGGCGGCCCTGAGACTCTGGCTGGACTCTCCACACAGTTTAGGCCCGGAGTTCAGGGCTGAATTCAGCACGGAGTGTGGGTCCAGAGTCCCTGGCTGAGCTCGGTGCACAATTCTGCCCCGGAGACTCGGGCGGAGCTCGGCATGCAGTTTGGGGCCAGAGTCCCTAACTGTGCTTGGCAGAGATGTTGGTCCCAGAGACTCTAGCTGAGCTTTTGGCACAGTCCCGGCTCTAAGACTCTGGTTGGACACAGGGCGCAGTTTGAATCCAGAATTCCTGGCTGAGCTTGGTGGACGGTTCAGTCTGTGAGTCTCTAGCTGACCACAGCACACACTTTGGGCCAAAAGCCCCTAGCTAAGCTTGGTGCACAGTCCCAGCCCAAAAATTCTGGCTGGACTCTGCGTGCATTTTGGGGCCAGAGTCCCTAGGGGAGCTCAGTGCACAGATCGGGCCCAGAGTCCCTAGCTGAGCTCAGTAGACGGTTCGGGTCCTGAGAATCTAGCTGAGCTCGGCATGTGGTTTGGGTCCAGTGTCCCTGGGTGGACTTGGCAGGGGACCCAGAAGGCTGTGGATACTTTGGCCTGACACAACGCTCATTCAGAGACCCAGAACTATTGCAGGACCCACAGTACAGGGGAGCTGAGGATCACTATCTGTGAGAGTCCAAACCGACAGGGCTAGCC
Source organism: Acomys percivali (assembly GCA_907169655.1). Lineage (NCBI taxonomy): Eukaryota > Metazoa > Chordata > Mammalia > Rodentia > Muridae > Acomys > Acomys percivali. The sequence goes on along the minus strand of OU015746.1, from coordinate 102,962,225 downwards.
TCCTGCCATCCATACCAGTGAAGCATCAGAGCTTCCAGCCTAGGGAAATCATGAGAAAACAAGTGAGTCTATCATCAGACGCCCTCTACCCAACTCTGGAAGCTACCCAACAAAAACAGAGATGGCAAGATGTCTAAAGGACAGCGTAAAAGCGTACGCAAAAAAAAAAAACAAACAAACAAAAACAAAAACAACATGGCCGTCTCCAGTTTCCAGCTATCCCAAAGAAAACAACCCAGAGAACTCAAACACAATGGAAATACAAGAAAATGACCTCAAATCCTAAGTAATGAGGATGATAATGGAGGAAACAAATAAAAAACCACATGATCATCTCCTTAGATGCAGAGAAAGCATTTGATAAAATCCAACACCTATTCATGTTTAAAGTTTTAGAGAGATTGAGGATACAAAGCACTTTCCTAAACATAATAAAGGCTATATACAGCAAACCAATAGCCAAAATCAAATTAAATGGTGAGACTCAAGGAAATTCCTCTAAAATCGGGAACAAGGCAAGGCTGCCCCCTCTCTTCATACCTCTTCAATATAGTACTCGAAGTCCTAGCCAGAGCAATAAGACAACAAAAGGAGATCAAGGGTATCCAAATGGGAAAGAAAGAAGTCAAATTATTCCTATTTGCAGATGATATGATAGTGTACATAAGTGACCCTCAAAATTCCACCAGAGAACTCCTACAGCTGATAAACACCTTCAGCAAATGGGCTGGATACAAAATTAACTCAAAAAAGTCTGTAGCCTTCCTATACACAAATGACAAGCTTGCAGAGGAAGAAATTAGGAAAACCACACCCTTCACATTAACCACAAGCAATATAAAATGTTTAGGAGTTACTCTAACTAAGCAAGTGAAGGACTTGTTTGACAAAAATTTCAAAACTCTGAAGAAAGAGATTGAAGATGACATGAGAAGATGGAAGGATCTTCCTTGCTCATGGATCAGGAGAATTAACATAGTAAAAATGACCATCCTACCAAAATCAATCCACAGATTCAATGCAATCTCTATCAAAATACCTACACAATTTTTTAAAGACATTGAAAGTTCAATTCTGAACTTCATATGGAAAAACAAAAATCCCAGAATAGCTAAAACAATCTTGTACAATAAAAGATCCTCTGGAGGAATCTCCATACCTGATCTCAAACTGTACTATAAAGCAATAGTAATTAAAACAGCATGGTACTTGCACAGCAACAGGCTGGTTGATCAGTGGAATCGAATTGAAGACCCAGATATGAATCCACACACATATGGTCACTTGATTTTTGACAAATGAGCCAAATCCATCCAATGGAAAAAGGACAGCATCTTCAACAAATGGTGCTGGTCTAACTGGAGGTCTATGTGTAAAAAAATGCAACTGGACCCATATTTGTCACCTTGCACAAAACTCAAATCCAAGTGGATTAAAGACCTCAACATAAAACCAGAGACACTAAGTCAGTTAGAAGAAAAAGTGGGGAAGCGCCTGGAACATATTGGCACAGGAGACAACTTCCTGAACAGAACACCAACAGCCCAGGCCTTAATGTCAACAATTAATAAATGGGACCTCATGAGGCTGAGAAGCTTCTGTAAGGCTGGAGACACTGTCAAGAGAACAAAGCAACAGCCTACAGACTGGGAAAAGATCTTCACCAACCCTACATCTGACAAAGGTCTAATATCCAAAATATATAAAGAACTCAAGAAATTAAACACCACCAAACCAAATAACCCAATTGAGAAATGGGGCTTGGAACTAAACAGAGAATTCTCAACAGAGGAATATCAAATGGCTGAGAAACACTTAAAGAAATGCTCAACCTCCTTAGTCATCAGAGAAATGCAAATCAAAACAACTCTGAGATTCCATCTTACACCCATCAGAATGGCTAAGATCAAAAATTCAAGTGACACCACATGCTGGCAAGGATGTGGAGAGAGAGGAACACTCCTTCATTGCTGGTGGGAATGCAAACTAGTACAGCCACTTTGGAAATCTATCTGGTGCTATCTCAGAAAATTGGGAATAGGGCTTCCTCAAGACCCAGCTATTCCACTCCTTGGAATATACCCAGAAGATGCACCAGCACACAACAAGAAAATTTGCTCAACCATGTTCATAGAAGCCTTATTCATAATAGCCAGAACATGGAAACAGCCTAAATGTCCCTCAGTAGAAGAATGGATAAAGAAACTGTGGTACATATACACTATGGAATACTACTCAGCTATTAAAAACAATGAATTCCCGAAATTTGTGGATAAATGGATTGAGCTAGAAATGACCATAATGAGTGAGTTAACCCAGAAGCAGAAAGAATCAAATGGTATATACTCACTTATATCTGCATACTAGCCCAAGGTGCATGTCCCATGAAAGCCTTCCCTTACCAGGAAACTGGGACAGAGGGGAGGACATCCTATTAGGACTCTAGGTGAGGGAAGCATGGGAGAATAACAAAGTAGAAGGCTCCAGAGGGTCCTAGAAACCTACAAGTAGAACATTATGATAGGCAGATTTGGGCCCAGGGGTCCCGCTCAAACTACGGCACCAGCCAATGACAATACAGGCGGTAAACTTTAAACCCCTACCCAGATCTAGCCAATGGACAGAACATTCTCCACAGTTGAGTGGAGAGTGGGGTATGACTTTCACACGTACTCTGGTGCCTCATATTTGACCATGTCCCCTGGAGGGGGAGACCTGGTGGCACTCAGAGGAAGGATAGCAGGTTACCAAGAAGAGACTTGATACCCTATGAGCATATTCAGGGGGAGGAAATCCCCCTAAGGAACAGTCATAGGAGAGGGGAATAAGGGGAAAATGGGAGGGAGGGAGGAATGGGAGGATAAAAGAGATGGGATAACCGTTGAGATGTAACAAGAATAAATTAATAAAAAAATTTTTAAAAATCAGTAAAAGAGAGCATCCTTAACCTTGAGTTTACTGTCTGCCAGCATTTCAACCACAATAATCCCAAACATGGAGAAATTGGTGCTGAAGCTAGCAGGTCCATATACACCACACACAGGGGCCGACTCCACTCTCTCCTGCCATTCTCCAGGTCAGAAGGCAATCTACAAATCTGGGGTTTTTTTCTTCCCCCAATATATAAAGTATCTCTACTTTGTACATCTGCATTATTCATATGACCAAGACCTAGAATGAAAGTGGATACTGAAACTTTACCCAGTTTTTAATGGATTTAAAGCAAATTCCTAGGTAGCAAGCTTATGCTCTAAGACTCTATGAGCTGCATGACAGTCCAAAACTGATCTGGTTTAAATATTGCTACCATTTCCTAAAATCATGGGCATTATACACTTTCCAAATGTACAATATCATCAAAGTTTTACAGCATTTCCTACAATAAGTGCAATAGTCAAGTAACACTTCATCAGCTGAACTTTGCATTCAGGTGTGGGGAACAAAAGGCTTAGGTTTCAGACCTAAACTAGTGCTCTCCTGGCTTGTAGCACAGCAAGTGGCTAGCCCAGTGAACTCACAAGCACAATTTTGTCGCATAGTAAAATGTCCCATACCTTGGTAAACCATGGCATCAAGGTCAAAAGTCCATCCAGAGAACTATATCTTCCTGTAAAGGCTTGACCAGAGCATAGCTGACACTTGGCCTTCTCTGTTTATTCAGCTCTAGTTAAAATATTATGCCCCATTGTTCCAGCACTGAAACAGAGTGCAGGTCACCAATGGGATGTTGCGGATTCGACTTGGACATGAGCTTATTATTATTCCATGCCAACATACCCTAATCCAAACCTTATGCTGCTCTAATCCAGGCCTGCTCCAAAGTAGATGTTTATGCTGAATGTAGACAAAACTCTTAAGTCTCCAGATCTATAGACAATGCATCGTTGGCTTCTATATTATTCCCATATTTTAAAGCTAATTCTTTGAGAATTTGAAATACTGTGCTTTGTTCATATTAATTCCTCTCAACTTCTCCCAGATCTACCTCCCAATCTATACCCATTCAACTTTGTGTGTGTGTGTGTGTGTGTGT
>OU015746.1:102922348-102958182 GCA_907169655.1 Acomys percivali | reverse complement strand
TGTGTGTGTGTGTGTGTGTGTGTGTGTGTTTTAACCTACCAATTCCAATTAGTACTGATTATACACTCTTAAAGATGTGGCCATTCAATAGAGGGTAGTGGACCCATCAAGTACCATACCCATAAGGGAAATTCTATCTCTCCAAGGAGCTATCACTATCAGTCACTCCTTAGCTAAGGGTAGGATTTTGTGTACACTTCTGTCCTCCATGCAGAGGCTTTATCTAGCGTAGGCTTGCCCAGGTCTGAATCAGGTATATCACTCCTTATAGATAACTTCTTGGTCACTATAAAGGTATAACAGATCATGCCCCTTCACTATATGGCAGTGGTTTCATTGTGTCTTCAAATATATTAGTAAACACTTAGTTAAAGAGAAACGTGGGCTGGGGATACAACTTCGTGGACAAAGCACTTGCCATATAAGCATGAGATCAGAGCGTGGATGCCTAGAATTCACATAAGAGCCGTGCATGCTTGCTGGATAGGAGTTAAAGACAGGAAACCCTGGGGCGCACGGCTAAGCAGAATTGATGAATGGTGAGCTACAATAAAAGGCCTTGCTTCAGTATTTAAGATGGAGATCCATCAAGGAAGAAGCTGGATGCCATCCTCGTACTTCCACACACATGAGCACACATGTATATACACCGTCATATGTGTGTGTGTATATATGTGTATATATATACATGTATATGCACTACACACACACACATATATATATACATGCAGAAAATAAAAAGGTAAAAAATTAATGTGAAGCTGGTAAACCCCTTCAAATCTATAAATCCAATGAGCTCATGATTTTAACATGTTGCCTAAAGGAGGTAAAATACATAAATAGTTTTGTTCTTGATTTTACAACTTCTAAACTTGTACTCAAACTTTTGCTTCTGGCTTTGAGGGGGAAGTTTATAGTTCTACAAAATATGTACATCAATTAAAGAGGCTACATGTTACCTAGATATTAACAGTGTCACCTCAATTTCTTACCAACTATTCAAGAACGAGAATAAGTAGTCGCAGCATCTGGTAAATCATAAACTGGGATCTTCCTCTTCAACTCACTTTCACACCTGGTGTCATCATCATACAAATTAAGGTCAATAGAAAATGAAGTTTATTTATTCAATTTGCATTACCCACTTAATCTATTTTTCCAAGCACAACAAAACAAAACAAACACAAAATCTAGATTGATGTTTTAAGTTGATAATGACGAGATAGGATAGATATTGATTTACATTCAGAATTTTAGACGCACCAAGATAGGAAAGATGTTTTCTTCAAGGCTGCCAAATACAAATAGCCAAAACACCAAGAATGTAACATTTATATAATTCCTGATTGTGTCATGGTTCTTCTTGCTATAGGTAGTTTATTGTATATATGTGCAATAATATAAATATATATGTAAAAAATAAAATGTGTATAATAAAAATTTAAAGATATATGTAATATTACACGTCCTAATAGCTTCAATAGACAGTAAGATGCAAGTAATAATAATTTTAGCAGTATAGTTTATGTAACTGGTATGTCCAATATATATATATATATATATATTGAATGTTCTCACATTCTAATTTTCATGATAAATCTTTAAAGTACAGTATAATTGTCATACTTAACATATTTCAACTACCAAAGTTAATAGTTGATAGCACAACGGATCTAAAACCAGTGCCCTATAAAAGTCAAATCCAATAAAATGTCAGCACTGTAAGAGAGCATGTGTGTCTCTGCAGAAGAATACATAGCCCATAGTTCCTAATATGACACAAGCAAAAGAAAGTGTAGAGGAGGTCAGGAACAAAATTAAGTAGGCCTCTATGAGCTCTGTAAGAACTCCCATCTGTCAGCATCACTGAAAGCTGAACCACTTGACGGGGCAGGATCATGGACATGTGGCCTGTGCAGCTGTGTTAGGGCCTCTTCTTGATTTAACGATCTACCATTACTATCCTGACATTCTCAGTTTGGGAGCAAAAGGCTCCATGTTTTCATTCATACAAAGACCTGTAACTTAGATGACTGGTTGAAATAGGAAAGCTCTGATTAGAGAGTGGCAAACTCTTTTGGTATCTAAAAGGAAAATTCTTGTTTTCAAGTTAAGGACAGAGCATAGGAATCACAAGGGTAGATATAAGAAAACATTTTGGGTGATGATGGTGTGATCCAGGCGAGAGACGGCGACCAATGACACCACAAGGAGGAGCTGGTTATTACCACATGCCTCTATCAGCAGCATCACAGGACCATGCTGTCTGTAGTCACTTCCTGACCAGCATGTTTCCTGCTGGTCAGTTTTCATAATAGCTACCCAAGATTCAGAAAGGCCTGTACATTTCTAGCACGTTGATTTTCAGAGGAGATCAGGGCTATGAATCAGTTCTTTTTCTTGCTACCTTTTAAAAATAACAATAATAAGAAAAATTCTGGGTACCAAAAAGTGTATAAAACATAAAATGAGAATTCTCCAAAGTAAGACTATGGTGATATCACAAAATCAAGGTTCCCCAATAGGGAATGAAATGGACCACTTAAAGAAGAAAGAAAAGAGGGGCCCAGATGAGGCTGGACATATTTTTATTTTAATTTATTTATTCATTTTACATCCTGATTGTACGATCATATCCACCACACTCCCTCCCTCTTCCCTCTACACTTCCCTACTCCTCAGAAAAAAGAAACCTCCACCCACCAACCCACCCCAGCACATCAACTCCCATCAGGACTGAGAGCATCCTTGTCCACTGAAGCCAGGCAAGGTAGCGACACCAGGGAGGCGTAGGCAGAAAGCAGGCAATAAGGGCCATGCCAGAGGCAGAGGCTGAACATCTTATTGGATTACTGTGGTAAAACTCTTTGTACGTTCTCTCCACTGATTCCAACTAAGTAAAAATGGAACATTTACATGTGATCACACCACTCCCAAAATAGTCCAGATGGATTTAGCCACTGCTATGGACTAGGTGTGATATCTAACATGTATATGTTAAAAATGAATCACTAGTGTGATCTTATTAATAAGTGAAGCCTTTAGGAAATGATTGTCAAGAGAGCAATGACATTCTGTATGGAATTAACAACCTTATAAAAGAGCAAAAGGAACTAGCTCAGCCTTTACAGCCTTCCATCATCATGTGAATAAAGCACTTATCCCTGCAGGATGGTGTAGTGATAAGGAAAGGCCCGCAGGAAGAAAAAAATACCTTTATCAGACACCAAACTACATACACTTTGGTCCAGGGCTTTTGAGCCTCTGCAAAAAAAAAAAACTAAATATCTACTATTTATAAATTCCCCAGTCTGATGTTTTATTTTATCAGGGAATGGATAAAGACAACAAAATGTGATCAACCAAAGTTTATGTAACTACAAAGCACATCTAAAAAGCATCATAAAGACACACTCTCTAAAAATACTAGTTAACTTTCATAATTTGAAATTTTTAAATTACCACTTTGGAATTTTTATTTTTCATATATTTATCTTTCCATTGCCAGAGACTGAACTTAGGGCCCAGAACAAGTTAACCACAGGCTCTCACCACTAGGCTGCAACTCCAGCTCTTACTCCATGGGCCTGAGTTTTAGATTTGTATGTAAATTGGTATAATTCTTTTGTGCTTATGATTGAAAAAAAAAGATTTTAAGTCTCCATTTAGTTCTTGGGTTATCAAACAGAAAATACAGAGATCATGCTAAAAAATGATCCAGTGCAGCTATTAGTAAATTAAATGCCAGTAAGTAAAAAGTTGATAATTCTAATCTAAAAATTTTTTTCATCATTTTTTTATTTTATTTTATTTTATTTTTTAATTTTATTAATTTATTCTTGTTACATCTCAATGGTTATCCCATCCCTTGTATCCTCCCATTCTCCCCTCCCTCCCATTTTCCCCTTATTCCCCTCCCCTATGACTGTTCCTGAGAGGGATTACCTCCCCCTGTATATGCTCATAGGGTATCAAGTCTCTTCTTGGTGACCTGCTGTCATTCCTCTGAGTGCCACCAGATCTCCCCCTCCAGGGGACATAGTCATTTGTGAGGCACCAGAGTACGTGAGAAAGTCATCTAAAATTTAAATGATACTTTATCTTCCACAGCCCTAAATCCCTCTGAAATACTAAACAAAAGTATGATAACAACTCTCCGCGTGAAGGGCTTACAGGAGCTACTCACTTTCTTCTGAAGAACGTTGATTTTTCTTTCCTTTACTTCTAACATGTCTTTCAGATCACGGATCTCTCCAGCTAAGGTCCCCTTCTCTTCTGCGAGGTCTTGCAGCTGTTTTGTTTTCTTATTGAGAAAAGATTCTTTCTCTTCCAGCCGTAATCTCAGTGCATCTACCTGAAATGAGAACAAAGACAAAAGGTTTTACAAAGAAGTTGTCAATGCCAGACAGTAGTGGCACACATCTTTAATTCCAGCACTCAGGGAGGCAAAGGCAGGCATATCTCTGAGTTTGAGGCCAGCCTGGTCTGCAAGGCAAGTCCAGGATAGCCAGGGCTACACGGAGAAACCCTGTCTCAAAAAAACAAAAACAAAAACAAGAATAACCACCAAAAATGTCCCAAAAAGGTTGTCAATAATCAGTGCTGTTCTGTGGGTAGGAGAGGCCAGAGCGAGCACCTGAGCACAGTGCAATTAATCCTCTCTCAAAGACACGTTGTTGGGGGCTAGAGAAATGGCTCAGTAGCTATGAAGCAGTTGGCTGGTGCTTCACAGGGCCCAGGTTCAATTCTGGTACCCACATGGTGGTTAACAGCCATCTCCAAGGCAAACTCTGGGGGATTCAACACCCTTTTCTGGCATCTGTGGACACTACATGCACATGGTGCGCAGACATACATGTGGGCAGAAAAATCCATACCCATAAAATAAGAATAAATAAATCTATTTTAAGGTCATCTCAATGCATTTTTAACAGTTTACAATCTACCATAGTGCCCTGTTGTTCAAATAGCTGGCCGGTGATACTTCTAAAAATTCTATAGAATTTTCTTTTTGTGAAATAAGGCTTTGCAAAATAGTAGCATGCTTTCGTGTTTGTTTCCCTCCTTACGGGAAACAATGTGTTTGCTTAGCAGTGAACAAGGCACACCAATTCTTCCACATGAGATGCCTGGGAGGGAAAACATTGCTCATGCTCTGCAGGATCTTCCAAGAACACGGAGAACATAAAGAACATCTGGATGAACAAGATAGACACGTAGAGAAACTGCTAAATTAGAAAAATGCATGGGGGCATGAGGAAGCTCTGCTGCCAGGGAACAACACAGCCCTCCTCAGGCTGGATGATGACAGCTTTCTTTTAAAAAAACAGGCAGAGAACACCAAAGAATTCCTATTTCTACCTGAGCTCAGTCATCAGAAAATCAAATGTCCATTTTTATTTTTATTTTCATTCTTTCTTTTTTTCCCAAGACAGAATTTCTCTGTGTAGCTTTGGCTGTCCTGGACTTGCTCTGTAGACCAGGCTGGCCTTGAACTCACAGAGATCTGCTTGCCTCTGCCTCCCTGAGCACTGGAATTACAGGTGTGTGCCACTATGCCCAGCTAACTCCCATTTTCCGAATGTTATTAATTAAAGGAAAAAACATAAAACATGTATTTTAATTTGTGTGTGTTATATGTGGTATATGTATGTGTTCCAGCAATTGTATACACATGTATGTGAGGTTGTGTGTTCACATGTGTGCTTGAGCATGAGGACTCTACAAGCTGATGGCAAATGACTTCTTTAACTCCTCTGCACATTGCTTCCCTGTTCTTTTTCAGACATGGTATCATCTTATTAAAGTTGCAGCTCACTCATTCAGTCATAGTGACTTGCCCCAGGGCTCCTCCTGCCTCCCCAGCACTGCGAGCACAGATGCTGCTGTCACACTGGCTTTTCCTTCAGAGCTGGGATTCCCAATTCAGGCCCTTGTGCTTGCATGAAAGCATCTTGCTGACTGAGCTATCTGCCCAGCCCCAAGCCCTTGGTATAATGTAACATTCTGCATACTATGCATAGGGTAAGTTTTATCTCTAGATGAGACTACTCAGGTCAGATCATAGGAGAAAATCACGGAAGTATCAAAAGTACAAGTATCCACGATACAAAGAATATGAAAATCATTTAAAATTAAATTTTAGACTTTTCGGAGTCTCCTCTACCGATTTAGATCACATTTTCATGTCTACAAACGCATACGATGCCAGTCTCTAAGAACAGCGGTGATATGTCATATGAAGTCTTATTGCCCCTAGGCATCATTGACTGCCTACACGTTTCCCAGGAGATTCTTCACTGAACAACAGCATCTAATACACTACTCCCTAGGGCATTTGTTTTCTCAATTGGATTTTAAGAAAATACTAGAAATCTTTGCTAACACTGTTGCACTGCCATTTCAGCAGACATGAATAAGAGCATCTGAATGTTTCTGTCTGTCTCAGACGCTGCTCTGTGGCTGTGAGGAGACACCATGACCACAACAGAACACCAGCAGTTAACAGCAGCAGCAAAATGGGGTGCAAGGAGGGTGCAGCATCCATAAGAAGAAGACGACTGTGTTCCTGTCAACTCATGCTGAGAATTTTGCTTCTGCATAGTACAGTATAGATTTAAAAATTTAAAAGTGCAGGCAACTAGAATATCATAACTATGCAAACTAAGAAGGCTTGTGAGCATTATGAGGGCACAGTGAAGAAGCAACTTGAAACACTACAAGCCCACATGTGCTAGGTAGGTCTGCTCCTACCCAGCTGTGACGACAATGGCAGGCAAAGCATCCCTCCTCCAATCTCCAGCCACAGCTGCTGGACTCTAAAGGCTTGGGTAGACTCTGTTAGGGAAGGATAATATTAACCCTACTCAAAAATGGTGTTTATCTTCGTGTGTGTACCAAAGCTGTATTCTAAAAGATCAAAGGTTTTTTACAGTTTCTGCCCCCAGGAAACAAGATGAAGCTGGGAATGCCCACAGTGGAGTGATGCCAGGAACTTGGGGCCATGAGGCACTGCAGTTTTGTCTTCATGACTAGAGAGGATTGGCACTCTATGATCAGAGACTGAGAACTGCAAGTTCTTCACATATGATAGCCATGCCTCTTCCTACACATTGGCCAAGGGTATACATGTGCCAATAGTAAAGACTGACATCCTTATGTCTTCCTGAACCCTTGGCTTCTGCCCCAGCATCTCAGATTCTGAAGTGGCTCATCAATATTTAAAGTTAGCATCACCAGCCAACAGAGCACGGCCACCACTTCTCTTTGAGTTTTCTTATCTGGTGACAACATATGATTTTCACTGCATGTGCAAAGCAAGATCACTGGTCAGCTCCTTGGAAAACAGCAGGCATAGTGTTTCATTTTATAGCTGTCATGTGAAAGAGTTATAATCCATACTAGATACTTTCACATGGACGTACTCAGTGGGATTTAGAGAAGAAATGATTGACCATGGCTGACTTAGCCTTGCATCCTATCTATCAAAGCAGTATGGTCTATATGTGAACCAAAAGGGAATTCCCATCATCACAACTGTGAGATGTGAGGCCAAGAATGGAAGTGGAGAGCATTTGGAAGAGGTTCCACAAGAAAGAATAACACAAATAACATTCATGGCCCTTTCACCATTTGTGATCTGGCAGTGCCCTGCTAAACTGTCCTGAGCCCAGAAGAGATTAAAAACAAGCCCCTCTATGAGTATTTTTCCCTGAACTAAAACAGAGAGCAAGCCTGGCTGTGATCAACATACTACTGGCAACACCCAAACTCAACATGGCAGGAAGATACCAGTGCCAGGTGAGGCCTTCTGCTTGGGAGTTTATTTTCCATGAGTCACAAGGCATGAATTTGACTTCAAAGGAATTTGGATCGTGCCCTTCAATCACCTTCACTCTATCTTTAAAGCTTTGTACAGTCTCCTAGATTCAAGAAAAAAAAAAACCTTGAGGGTCTTTTTTTTTTTTTTTTTTAATAAAAAACTTTGACCTGAACTGCATCCAATTCTCAACCAACATTAGCTCAGCTTGCAGTAAGCAAGTATGACATCATTCCTAAAGACAAACTTGAACTTCCAGATGGTGAAAAACCACAAGCTGGCGTGCAGGTCTTCTGATGCTCAGAGGTTTAAAGATAGAGAAGAACAGTCTACGGAAAATTAGACCGTGTAGTTCTAAAATGGGTACTAACGAGTGGGTCAAAGTTGTGCTTACTAGCATGCTGGTATCTGCCAATAGTATGCATTATTTAAAAAAAAAAAAAAAAACAAGTCAGGAAAGCCAAAAACCTTCCTGTCTAGTCATGGCCCAACATCAGGTAGAAAGATAAAAGTTGAACTGTTTGGGAATGTGGAATACCTTTCTTTGCCCCTTCACTCAACACCAAATAACTTTTAGAGCCTTTGACACTCTTTCTTAAACTTTGACAGTTGACTCAATAATAATACTTGGCAAAGCAAAGAATGCTATCATTTCCCAGAAAAAAAGAAAAGAAAATGAGGACTGCATGATAAAATCAATGTACAAAGTTGAACTCCCATTTTTCCCATTTCATTTAACCTCATTAGACCTCATCACCTAGTGTTTAAAGTAGTAACAGCTTTCCACTTTAGGAGAATTTCTCATCGCCTTTTTATCCAGTTGTGTGTGTCTGTGTCCATGTGTGTCTCTGTGCGTTCATAAAAGCATGTAACATGGAAAACAAATTTTCTATCTGGGATTATAAAACAAAACATTTGCCATCACTTAGGTTCCAGGTAATAAAGGAAAGGACTGGAGAAATGAAATTAGCAAAACATTGTGAAAATTGGAGCTAAGCATTATTAATCATGTCAGTGTCCAGGAATTATAACCAGTTACAACAGTGAGATATGCTTCTAAAATTTCTATAGAAATGGTTCCCGCCCTCTCTGCCATATTTTATGCGGGACTTTAGAAACAGTTTTAAGATTGTGACCAAACACCGTGCCACTTGATGCACCAGAAATAATTTTAAGAATCAAGTGTCAATCTTACAATGACAACACTTGCGAGAAAGACACTGGATGAAAAAGGAGCCACCTGAAACTTACTTGACCACTCTTCAGGCATAAAACCACCACGCCTTCATAAAGAGCAACTTTAAAGAAGATGAAACTAGACTGCTCACCAAAGTCCCCAAGACAGTTTATTGCACACCCAAAGTCCTTGTGTCTGTTTGTTTTCCCTAATAGTAGACTTGAGTTAAGGGTCTGTTTGAATTTGGTTCAACTCACAATCATTCAAATGAGAAGATGGCTTCAAAGCTGGAGGGATACATAACATACACAGCTTCCAAAGATACAAACACCAAAATAACCTCAAACCTCAAATTTGCTGTGGTGGTAACCACTCAATTTCATTCACATCCAACACTTTTCCTTCCTGAATGGTGAGAAAGACTGGGATTTCTAGGCCCCTTGCAGAACAACAAAGTCTGGGGTTTTAGTCGTGTGCCCAAATACAGCACATCACTTCCTGTTGGTGCTGTACCGGTACTCTGCCATTCCTTAGTTCTAAGTAGCCTAGAGGCTACATTTAGAGGATTGCAGAGCTGCAAGATGCCCGAACCTCTGAACGTCTGTATCTTCAAGGGACAGCAAGAGGCGGGAACTCCTCCAGCAACACCCGATGCCAGCAGGGGTGAAAAGGGAGAATGATGCCTTAAACCACACAGAAACTGTTACCATAGCTTCTGGATCTCATAAGACGTAGGCATCTTAAAACTAGATGTTGTGCACATTACCATGAACCCAGGAGAAATGAAAATCCTTGTTCTCCCTGACTCTTTCTATACATAGGACCCCCAAAAATCTACTTCAGTTCCCCTTTCACTCCATACTGAAAGAAAGGAAAAAAAGAAAAGAAAAGGTCTAAGGACAAAACTCAAAGGAAGCCGAGTCAGAATCTCTGGGAATGAGTATGTTACTTAGATACCGTGGGCTTGGGGAAGAGAAAGAATGAGAATGAAGATGAAGGATCCCCTTATGCCCATGGCATGGAGGTCCATGCAGAGATAAGCAAGAGCTCCAGTAAACAGCTCTTCACAGACTGCACTGCAGACACATGTCTGCCCAGCTCGCAGCAAAGAGCATGAACTCACGCACAGGCCTTCCTCATGAAGAGAGTGTGCTACAACAAAGGAAGATACGAGGGGGCCCTCCTGCATCGGGTTGTTTTGAGGATTAAATAATAACAGAAGAGACCTAGCACAGTGCACAGGACCCAGGAACACTCAATACATTCTTTGCTATTGTATTTATAATTTATTACTGTGCTTTCTGCACCCTCTGATCCAGTGATTTATATACTGTAGGGATGCAATAAAGGCTGGCTGATCAACAGCCCTCAGGGAGGCTAGAAAGCCAACAGGTAAGGTCTTGTGCTCTAACGTGTACCAGAGTACTGTATATCGTCCAATACCTACTTTAAAATGTTTCGACACACAATGCATGATATGTGTAGGTGGTAGGAAGTGGCTGGCTGGCAACATATATTTCCCAACTGTTAACAAATTCTCCAGGGCAGTTAGGTAGTTTATGATAGACTTTAATTGAAAGCTAGCGTTCCATACTCAGCTACCAAAATTACCTTGATATTCTATGCAGTTGATGAACATCTGGAGATTAAAAACTGGTCCCTCAGCAGAATTGATGTGAGGAGTGATTTTCCTTGGTGAGGTGAGTGGTGTGTGGGGTTGGTAGACTGGCTAAAGCAGGCATGTCCACTCCTCCAGGAACAAATGTAAGCCCATGTGTCCACGGTAAATAGGAGGATGTAAGCCACATCTGGAATGTTAAATTTTCTGAGAGCTACATTATTAAAAAGAACAGTAAGGTAATTTTTAATAACATTATGTAATGTAACTCATTATATCTAAAAAATCACTATTCAGCATATAATCAATATGAAAAGTATGAGCTACTTTATTTTTTCAGATTGCTTTCAAAATCGAGCTCTTACTCTGAACTTCCTTACATCTCAGTAAGAGCCAGCCAAGCCTCCAGAGCTCAACAGCCACACGAGGCCTGTGGTTATCACACTGTAAGCACAGGTCTGTGACTCTAGCAGGGCTCTGAGTTCCAGCCTTTGGAACATAAAACTTCATTTAGAATTTTAGTGTCTTTTGTATTTAAGTGTTCCTGGTAGCCTTTCTGTCCAGCGACAAACAAGGGTTCTCTGACTCTGCTTTGGAAATGTCATCACATTGACTTAGGCTGATGCTTGCATGGCCCCTGGAAGGACAGAACAGAAACTTCAAGGAGTGTTTGGAGAGGCCCCAGATGGAACTTATGTAGTGGTTAGGCCGGTGTCTTACAGGCTTCCCTTCTATGACCATCAGAAACCAGGGGCTTCTACTGAAAGAACTGAGAGACGGCCTGTGAGAGCATCAGCTTGGTGGTCCCATTGCCATAAAGAGGAGAACTCAGAATAACAACTGTCTTGAAAAACTTTGATATAAATAAGTAATTATATCAAAAATTACCTTCTGGGAAAAATATTCTGTGGCAGTTACATTAGCAAAAACTGGTTCTAGTGATGAGAGCATGTCTATTGCTTACTAAGAGCTCAGTAGTGATCCTGAGTTCTTTATCTCCTCTCTGTTAATATCACTTTTATCTCTGGTCAATAAATAGGAAGATGTAATTTTGGGTCAGCCATTACTCAGAGTGTTAGAAATATGGCCTTCTAGAAGGGCGGCCATGTCTGCACCTTCCTGAACTACACAGCTGTAAGAATGCAGGTGAACACACATTTGGTCACTTGATTTTTGACAAAGAAGCCAAATCCATTCAATGGAAAAACGACAGCATCTTCAACAAATGGTTCTGGTCTAACTGGATGTCTACATGTAGAAAAATGCAATTAGACCCCTATTTGTCACCATGCACAAAACTCAAGTGTAAGTGGATTAAAGACCTCAACCTAAAACCAGAGACATTAATCCAGTTAGAGGAAAAAGTGGGGAAAAGTCTGGAACACATAGGCACAGGAGACAACTTCCTGAACAGAACTCAA
Source organism: Acomys percivali (assembly GCA_907169655.1). Taxonomy (NCBI): domain Eukaryota; kingdom Metazoa; phylum Chordata; class Mammalia; order Rodentia; family Muridae; genus Acomys; species Acomys percivali. The sequence continues at coordinate 102,946,147 of OU015746.1, read as the reverse complement.
ACAGCCCAGGCCTTAACGTCAACAATTAATAAGTGGGACCTCATGAGGCTGAGAAGTTTCTGTAAGGCAGGTGACACTGTCGAAGGAACAAAGCGACAGCCTACAGATTGGGAAAAGATCTTTACCAACCCTTCATCTGAAAAAGGTCTAATATCCAAAATATATAAAGAACTCAAGAAATTAAACACCACCAAACCAAATAACCCAATTGAGAAATGGGGCTCAGAACTAAACAGAGAATCCTCAACAGAGGAATATCAAATGGCTGAGAAACACTTAAAGAAATGCTTGACCTCCTTAGTCATCAGAGAAATGCAAATCAAAACGACACTGAGATTCCATCTTACACCCATCAGAATGGCTAAGATCAATAACTCAACTGACAACACATGCTGGCGAGGATGTGGAGAGAGAGGAACACTCCTTCATTGCTGGAGGGAATGCAAACTAGTACAACCACTTTGGCAATCTATCTGGCGCTTTCTCAGAAAAATGGGAATAGGGATTCCTCAAGACCCAGCTATTCCACTCCTTGGAATATGCCCAGAAGATGCACTACCACACAACAGGGACATATGCTCAACCATGTTTATAGCAGCCTTATTCATAATAGCCAGAACATGGAAACAGCCTAAGTGTCCCTCAGTAGAAGAATGGATAAAGAAACTGTGGTACATCTACACTATGGAATACTACTCAGCTATTAGAAACAAGGAATTCCCGAAATTTGTGGACAAATGGATTGAACCAGAAATGATCATAATGAGTGAGTTCACCTAGAAGCAAAAAGAGTTAAATGGTATATACTCACTTATATCGAGACACTAGTCCAAAGGGTACGTCCCATGAAAAACTTTACCTACCAGGAAAGTCGGTCAGAGGGGAGGACATCCTATTGAGACTTTAGGTGTGAGAAGCCTGGGAGAATGAGGAAATAGAAGGATCCAGTGGGTCCTGGAAAACTACAGGCAGGTCTGGGCCCTGGGGTCCTCCTCAAACTATGGCACCAGCCAAGGAAAATATAGGCAGTAAACTTCGAACCCCTACCCAGTCTAGCCGATGGACAGGACATTCTCCACTGTTAAGTGGAGAAGGAGATCTGACTTTCACACAAACTCTGGTGCTCCATATTTGACCATGTCCCTTGGATGGGGACGCCTGGTGGCACTCAGATGAAGGATAATAGGTCACCAAGAAGAGACTTGATACCCTATGAGCATATACAGGGGGAGGAGGTCCCCCTCAGTCACAGACATAGGGGAGGGGCGGGGAGTAGGAAGAGAAGCAGGAGGGAGGGAGGAATGGGAGGATACAACGGATGGGCTAACAACTGAGATGTAATATGAATAAATTAATAAAAAAGAAAAAGAAAAAAAGAATGCAGGTGAGAGCAGAGCAGCTAAGTATTACGTCTGCATTATTATTTTTAACTTTCTATTGACTCATCGTGAACTTCATGTGCCCAAATCCCACTCATCTCCCCATCCCTTCATATCTGCACTCTGCCCCTAAAACACCCCTGTAAAAAAAATAATACAGGAAAACAAACAAACAAAAGTACCCATCTTGTCATGGAAGCTGCAGTGTGTCACAGTGTGTCACACAATATGCCCTTCTGCAACAACAGGACAACCAGCTGAGGATCCAGTATTGATTGTGTCACAGAAACCAGAGACCTTGAACCAGAGCAATAGCTCATTGCAACGAACACCTGCAAGTGAAGAGGTGTGGACAGAGGGATATACTGTGGGACACACTGTGACACGCTTCAGCTTCCACCATGAGTTGTTTGGGGGGTGTGTGTTTGTGTGTGTGTATGTGTGTGTGCGTGTGTGTGTGTGTGTTCATTTGGGGGAAGAGGTTGCAAGATCGAAGGACACATATGAGGGAACAGAGAGATAAGTGGTGCATGATGTGAAACTCACAAAGAATAGATTAAAAGTTTTTTAAAAAAAGAACTTAGGATGGGACTCCTACAATATGTGACAGCTGGAAGCATCCAAAAGACAAAAGACTATGTGATCCACAACTACTGACATGGAGAACCTGTCCTGAGGTGAGGCTGTGTGTAGACAAGGAACAGGCTAAGGATTGTGGGAACGCTTCTCTAGAAAACTGATTAGGGCAACTTGTGCATGTCTATAAACCCACACCCATCCCAGCATCCCACTAAGAAGGGGAAATAAAACAGACAGCACAAGTGGAAGGGGAGAAGGAATGGGTTGGAGAGGGAATGGGGCGGGGGATCAAGTGTAGGGAGAGCAGGGATGGGGTGAAGGGGGCTGGGAAAAAGAAGGGAAATTGGTGTTGGGGCATCTCTGGGATAAGCTAGAGACCTGGGCTGGAGGAGGCTCCTGGGAAAATATGGGGCTGACCCTAGCTGAGACTGATAACAGTAGGGGATACTGACACTGAAGTAGTGATATCCTGTAGCCAGGCATAGCTTCCAGTGGAAGGAGGGGGCACACCAACCCACTCACAAAACCCTCAACATAAAATCTGTCTTGCCTACAAGATGTGCAGATATAAAAGATGGGACAGAGATTGAGGGAGTGGCCAGCCAATGACTGGCCCAACTTGAGGCCCACCCCATAGGAGAGACCCAATCCCTGACACTATTAATGATACTCTGCTATCCTTGCAGACAGGAACCTAGCATAACTCATCTTAGAGGCTTCATTCAGCAGCTGATAGAAACAGAAGCAGAGACCCACAGCCAAACATTAGGCGGAACTCAGAGAGTCTTGTGGAAGAGTTGGAAGAAGGATTGAAGGAGCTGGAGGGGTCAAGGACACCACAAGAAGACCTACGTAGCCAACTAACCTGGGCCCATGGGGCTCCCAGCGACTGAGCCACCACCTAAAGAGCATGCATGGAACTGGTCCTAGGCCCCCTACATATATGAAGCTGATGGGGTACTTGGTCCTCAAGGGAGTCCCTTAAAACTCATAGCAGGTGCTGTCTCTGGGTTGGACTCTGTTTCCTCCTTCTGGATCCCATTTTGGTAGCAGTGTTGCCTCGTCTTGCCTTAGAGAGAGAGGAGCCACTTAGTCCAGGTGAGCCTTGATGTGCCAGGTGGGTGGGTTGGTACCCAGGGGGTGTGGGTGAGGGTTATGGGGGAAGTGGGTGGGAGGGTGGGACTGGGAGGAGAAGAGGGAATAGGGTCTCAATTGGGACGTAAAATGAAAAAATAAGTAAATTAATGAAAAAAAAAAGAACAAATACGTTTCATCAAACAAACAAACAAATAAGACAAAGTTCAGCCAAGGAACTGTATCCAGCTGGAAACCAGCAGAAGTCTCTTTCTCCCAAGAGCCCTGGATTTCAGCCTTTTGCCTCATACAATTGCAGATGACAAGATTGGGTCATTTCAGTTAACCCTTTCAGGCCCACTGGGGAATGTCAGTGAGGCCTGTGTGTCTTCCTCCAGGCCACTGCAGTCAGCACCAACACTGCATAGAAGGAAAAGTACATATAATCCCACCTACTTGCAGCTTTCTGCTAGCATCAGAGGCTTGTACATGAAACAAGTGGGAAAAATCTGGCACTGTACTTAAAATATGCAAGCAGAAAAAAGAGAAGCAGCAATGGCTGTATTAGGGTGGTTTGTGATTCACAGTGTACCTTTCTCTCATAATCTATTCTCTTAAATAATATTAACAAATCTAAAATTTGGGGATCTTTAGTATTATACAACCACATGCTGTGCTTATAGAATTACAATCACCAGCTTATTAATAACACAAGTTATACTCTCATATTATAAAGAGGTATTTGTCTTACCTACCTGCCAAAAAAATTATACCTGAGCCCTTCACATCACTTACTGTAACGAAAACAACAAAGCTGGAGTGCGAGTGTTTTGTATCACCAACATAGAATTCCTATCACACGTGGGTTAGTAAGCCAGCCAACGCTTTATAAAGACTGTTTTCTTACTCAGGTTCTTGGCTACTTCTTACGCTAAAATTAAATGGTTTTAAGTGACTAGTCTAAAGTTCAAAACTTAATGTTCAGTTCAGTTCCAGAAAATTTCTGAAAACACACGGGAATTGTAAGTCATGTGTTAATACTTAAAATTCTGTTAATAAAACTCCCAACACTAACCTTACCTCATTGAACTTACCTCACTGGTTTTTATGCTCACTATAAAACCAGTGCTGTCATAGTTTTGAATTACTATAAAAGGAAGTAAGCCATTCCAAAATCAATGTTATTTTGCAACACGATGATAGTTATAAATTCAAATACTTAAAGCCAATTTGCGAAACTATCAATCTTCGTATCTCCTAACATTTCAAAGCCCATCGTCCATGTTTTATCCTCACTAAGATCTAAGTTAAAGAAAATGTAGGTATCGATCATATTCATTTTCCTTCACAGAAGCACATCCAATTAAAGACAAAATTATTTTACCATAAGTATTTGAAGTATAGAATCTATTTAGATATGCCATAAAAGTTCTAAACTCTGCTCAAAACCCTGGTTTCCATACCAAGCACTGAAAAAAAAATATTGGAACTATGACTGAAGTCCAAAGAATTTAAATCACTGATTATTCAGTACTGGAATTAAATGATAATTTTGTGACTTCTCAGACTGAAGTTTGTTTTTTTAGTAAATCCAAACAATGCATATTTGAAATGTTTACAAATGAGTAACAATTCGGACACTGTCCTTGTTTGAGTCCTATATCTTACGATTTGTGTCTATGATATGCCTCCAGAAAATTGGAACCACTGTTTAATTTTTCATAAGATTTTAAAACAACTTTTTTTTATGTTGTGGCATCATTACTATGGTTATCTCGAAAGTTAAGGAAACCTCTTCTGCCTCCTGTAAATAATGTTCTCTATTGAGCCATTTACAATGATTTGGTTTTTGTTTGTTTGTTTGTTTGTTTCAACTTTTATGATGGTGTCAAAAAATACATGTTTGGTTAAAAAAAAATCCATGCACTGAACTTTTACATTTTGTCAGGATAGCAGCCAAAACCTGTCTCACAAACCCAGGCAGTAGCAACAAGTCAAAGTTCCCACTCTACTGCTCTGTTGCCACCCTCTGACGTAGGAAGGTTCTGAATAATAAATGCATTTTCCACTTGTAATGTTTCATTGACACATTTCTACATAGGCATACTGTGCTGGCTAGTAATAGAAGCTAAAGTCATCAAAGAGAAGGAAGCGTCCATGAGAAAATGCTTCCATAAGATCCAGCTATAAGGCATTTTCTTAATTAGTTATTGATGGTGCAGGGCCCGGCCCATGATGGGTGGTGCCATCCATGGGCCGGTAGTCCTGGGTTCTATAAGAAAGCAGGCTGAGCAAGCCATAAGGAGCAAGCCAGTGAGCAGCACCCCTCCATGGCCTCTGCATCAGCTCCTGCCTCCAGATTCCTGCCCTGCTTGAGTTCCTGTCCTGACTTCCTTTGATGATGAATTGTGATATGAAAGCAGACGAGGAATAAACCCTTTCTTCCTCAATTAGCTTTCCTCATGGCATTTCACCAAATCAACAGTTAACTCTAACTAAGTCACATATTGAGTACTTTTATAACATTGACTTCTCTACTAACTCTTTGCCACCAGCACCCTTTTGTCCTTTCACATCCCTAATAGAGCCATTGTTATTTTAATGTTCTTTTTTCCTACCTTAGATCCCATATACAAGGAAAAATATGTGATATTTGCCTTTGTGAGGCAGGCTTATTTAATTTATTGTTTTATTTAACTTGCTTATCTCTAGTTACACCTCTTTCCTGAAAAATGACATGATCTCATTTTTCTTTCTGGCCAAATAAAACTCTAGTGTGTAAAGATACCACATTTTCATTAGCCATCCATCTTTTGCTGAATACCTAGGCTGGCTTCATAGCGTTCCTTTGTGGGAAGTGTAGCGATAAAGATGGGCGTGCATGTATCTTTGTTGTATGCTAATATTCATTGCTTTTAGTGCATCCTGAGAAGTTTTACAGCTAGATCTTTTAGAAGTTCTCATTTTAAATTTTGACAATAACATTTTTATCATATGATGGGGTTTATAAAAACAAAGCCCGGCCATAGACCAGGAGCATCTGTACATGCTTCTGTTTGTCTTAAGACTGCTTTGTGGTGAAGTGAACTAAAGACACGTAAGGACTTATCCATTGGAATTTTCACTCCAAGTGCCATCAAGAGATGTCATGGAGAGCATGAAATGAGCTCTTGAGCACTAGAGCTTGGGGGAGAGGGAGCTGAGCCAGCATGGTGCGCCAGCCCACAGACCTCCAGTGCAGTTGGGGTCACACTCACATCAAGTATGAAGCCATGTCTAGCAATCACCATCCCCATCATCTTCCATTAATATTATTCATTTAAATGTTAAGTTGGACATTGGATTTTCATTTTATATATAATTTTTATTCAGTTCCATAGATCAGTAAGAGCTAACACATACTTAGCAGTTATGTTTGTCTCCGGCCCTAAGCTATCAAAACAATCATTATTACATGGTATAATTCTTGGCTGACTACGGGAATCTTTCTTCTTTAAAACAAATATCCTCCCAAGTGTAAGAACCACTTCACTAAGGCATAAAATATTTTTTTAAATAGTCCATCGTACTGTAGGTGAAGGATAGTAGGTTCATGTTCCACAATCAAGATTATCTTTAAAATGCAGTAAGCATAAAGAATTATAAGTAAAATAAAATAAAGCCATAAATGTGCTGAAAGAAAATATAGGCGTCCCTTTTTGTTTTTAGATATAAAAGACCTAACCAATATTGCACGTGTGTGTGTGTGTGTGTGTGTGTGTGTGTGTGTAACTATTTGCTTATACAGCATAAAAGACAGGACTAACAAGAATAAAATAAGAACTTTTAAAATTTTTCATGGCAAAGGCGAATGAAAAATTGCACAAAGTTTTTGTAAAAGACAGAAAAATGTAATATCCATTCCAGTACACAGAACATTTTTCTTAATGAGAATATTAGAAAGGAACTTTTCTTGCATACACTAGTTCTAAAAAGACAGATAAATATGAATTTATTAAATGCCTACTTTATTCTCAGTTATACAAATAATTAAAAAATTAAAAGCACATTCAATTTCTCCTTGTGAACTAAGGACAGCCATCTACCACTGCTCTGGGGAGAGACATACAGACAGGCTCAGAGCTCTCAAGAAATCAATTAACCATTTAGTTCCCTGTTTGAAATATGCTAGTGATGAACAAAAGAAAATGTGGTCTGCCTGGGAAGAATCATTTATGCTGGTATATACAGCTATGGTGACTTTAATACACTGTCAGAAGATAGGAAAGATTAATAGCTATAAGTAAATGCTGTCAAGCTAGACTCCAGGACAAATACTAACCTAAACCTCTTCTTACTCACTACTATTTAGAGAAACAGATAATCCATTTCTTTATCCATAAAATGAGGATGATGATACAGAAACCCAAGGTCCAATTGAAACATGACCTACCAAGTGTTGCATTACCATGTGTTAGGAAATAAAGCAGAGATACTCAATGAGTAGCAGTAGCTGTTTAATAAGAAATAGTAACACACTTTATGTTATTATGTAGCCACCATCTCTATAAGTTAGTAAATTAAATCATTATAGAATTATATAGCAAGTACAATTAAAGGTTATCATGCTGACAACAATGGTAGTGGCACCACCTGATACCTGCAAAGCAGTTTTAAGGGGTTCGTGAGCTTCTGAGACAAGAAGAGTTCCTGTTCTCTATTTTATAAAGCCCAAAGCCATATGGCCTGTGACTGTGTCCTGCAACCTTTCCCTTCAAACTGAAACATTTACTCCTGGATGGAGAAGCTCATACAATTTACCAGACACAGAAAGCTCACAAACTTGCAAGATTTTACAAGGCCTCTCCCCAAGGTGATATAAGTAGTAACAAATGCTGGTGGGAAAAGAACTCTCCAGCTATCTTACCATTCAAGCTGCTGGCAAGCTGTGCAGGGAGCTCCAGGGATGCAGTTTTCAGAAGCTGTTACCTGTGCCAGGATAGGCTGTTCCATAATGTTTCTAAAAGTGTTCTTATAAATTCATGGTTCCACCAAGTTACATGTAAGGAATAATTTCTTTGGCCTGGCACTGGTACCTTCTCTAAGATGAACAGATATTTGTTCATGTCTCCCCAGGAAAAGTCACCCACTAAGGTGTCACACCTGAGACTTTCTCATGTGTCTATCAATTTCCAAATGGCCCACCATGATCATCACAGCACATATGACAAACACATGAGAGAAGAGGGATGTAATGTGAAGGGGAAAAATGGTAAACATACTCAAATTACAACATGCACATTATCCTTTCTGATAGGAGGCTGACAGATGGATGTATACATAGATAGATGATAAATAAATATACATGTAACAGGTTGATATCATTTATAGGTGAAAGTATTAAGGCTTTAGAGGTTTCCAAATTGTAAAAATACATCTATAAAACATGCATGTATATGTTAAATAGTACATATATTTATATATGTGTGTTGGTATTTTCTGTTGTATACAGACAGATATATAGGTCCATGCATACAGATAGACACATATGTACTCACATACATAGAAAGACAGACAAGAGATAGACTAAAAGCTATACAGAGTACAAAATGTATCCCCACTCTTCATCCAGTCTAAAATGCCCCAAAGTGCGATCAACTAGGGAATCCTCCAAATGCCACTCACAAATGCACAAATTTCCTCTGCAAATTCTTGCATACAGTGATGGTTTCACTTTAGTCCAATATTTAATTCTGAAGTAATTTTCATAGATTTTCTTTTCAAAAGAATATAAGCACTTATACTGGCCTCAGATGTTCAGAAACATGGTTCAAATACACAAATAGGCAAAGGATTTAGAACTAGGCTCCACTGAAACTCATTTTACTGAGGCAGGTGTGAGACTTGTGCTCTTTCAGTTAAGCCAAGCTGGAGTTCACATGGACAATGACCTTTAAGGAAGGGAAGAAGTAACTTTCAAAGAGGCAGTTACATCTAACCTTATAGAAATTTACCTTGGCCACAGCAAATAATTCTCTCTCTGGCAGAACTTGAAAGTACTGTCTTACTAACAAATTGGGGGGAGCGTGGCTAGGGAAAGAAAACATTAAGCCCCACAGGGAAAAACACAGTCACTATAAAAACTAGGGTGTGAAACAGAAGTAAAGTCATGATACTTACACGCCTTGGTCATTTAAAATATTATTGTTATTATTATTTATTGTGGTGATGGGAGAGTATAACAGGCTCCCAGACCTTTGCACAAGTACCATTCAGGCCATAAAACTAAGCACACAGATAGGACCACTTGACAAAATGACCATAAACACCTAATGCATCAAAGTCCATAGTTCTGGGAAAGTCTCTAAATGTACTAACCTTGCTTTTTGGCTTCTGTGCATCTGCTTCTAGATAATTGTTCTTGCTAACAGAGTGTGTTAACCTTGCATTTCAATGTTATGTTTAAAAGCTCACCCTGAGAAAGGCTCAAGGCTACACTGGGTCCTGAGTACCCACTGCAGTCAGTGGCTGGCCTGTAAAGATTTGCTATTGTCTTAAACTCATGGCCAAGCAGTCTTCTCTGGTGGACACGCCACAGCAGTATGTATATCATGGTGCAAGTGTGAAGATCAGAGAGCAACCCTCTAGAGTTGGTTCTTTCCTTACAACTTTATGTGGGATCCAGGAATCCTTCAGTCTTGGCAGAATACATCTATTCCTGTTGTGCCGTCTCACTCATTGGTCTTCGGTCATTTTAAAAAAGACAGACCAATGGCCATCCGCTTCTGGGTTTACCATCATTGCTGCTAAAATATTTTTCATGATCACACTGTGAGAGCAATGAACATTTTAGCATGGGAAATATGTTATCATGCATACTCTCATTCTCTCTCTCTCTCTCTCTCTCTCTCTCTCTCTCTCTCTCTCTCTCATTACAATGTGAATATTGACTATGCCATATTCAGCTACTCTTGCAGCTGTGGTTTCTATAGAAACAGTCCTCAATTCTACTGGAGACAACAAAACTGAGAGCCCAAAGAGTAAAAGTCAGGGGTAGAGAGTTCACATTGTCTTCATATCTGTAATATAGGAGAGTGGAGCTCACTGAGTCAGCTACAAATGTGATAGTCTGTGATTTTAAGATTCTGTGCTATTAATGCATGCTCTGTGATGCAGGGACCATTAAGCCACCCACAAACTAAGGGACTGTTACTTCTATGCAGCTTCATATCCTATTAGCAAACCTGGCCTTAGACATCCAAGGAGCAAGCATTGAAAATGCAATCTAGGGACAGCTACAGGCAGCACTCTGCATCCCATTTAGACACTTAAGCAGAGTGTCTTAGACAGAAAGCCACTAAAATTCATGGCTCTACCTTTAACAATTACCAATTTTATGAAAGGGGGAGGGATGTGCTGGCAGCCTCCTATCTAGCCGAAACACAAGAAATACCCAGAAATGAGAGCTATAATCTAAAGGAAGTAGCGTCTGAGACAGAGGGGGGAAAGTATGTCTAGAAAGTACATCTTCTGATGATGGATAAACCAAATGCACCACACTCAGCCCGTCATTCTAACTGCGGGTCAAATATAGCAGCGTTACACAGAGACAAAATGAGTAAAGACACCACGGGGAGAACGCAGATGCCAGACACCTTTACTCCCACCTAGGATGCATAATCGGCATCTCTTAAGAGGCAATGGCCTTAATCATGGTGGTCCTGATATCTACTGGAGGGATAAGTTACAGTATGGGGGAGGGAGACATTTGCCTTTCCTCCAGAAATTCTTCTTACTCGGTATGTCATTTCTGTGGGAAATGCCTGGAATACAGGCAACCACCTCACCCCACCTCCACCCCCTCCCTATGAGGAAGACGGTTTATTGAATTAAATATTTTCATGAACCAGTTCCCTTAAGCTTAGATTTCATGGCGTCTTAAGGAAATCTTGCAAGGAAACTATGTGCTCTTGCCTCTTAGAAAACCTGCCCTGTTTATCTTCTCGGGCACTGTTTTCTTCCCTCACAAGCTCACTTTGGTCAATTGGAACCAGCTTCAGAGCCCTTCGGGAAGAACTAAGCACATAATAGACATGGCAGAGCCAGCCAAGTGGAGATGAAAGAAGAGACTGGCGCTTCAGAGGCCACATCAGCCTCTACAGAAAGTTCAGAGGACGAGGCAGTGATGCCCTCTCTCTAGACAGACAATGGAAAGCAATGACAGGCCTCTACTGGACCCCTAGACCTAGAATATGTGGCCCTGAATCTGGAAGCACACTTCCAAGCACAGCCTGCTACCTGCCCATACAGTAGACTTGGCTAAGCATTCTCCAATATGAAAAAAAAGTACTACTGGTGTGGGGCGAATGGAAGACCCCCAAAAGATGTGTCTTATATTCTAGAACCAATGAGTAGATTTGGAATAACAGTCTTTCAAGATATAATTAAGTTCAAGATCTCAAGATGAACTCATTCTGACTTACCCAGGTGGGCCTTGAATGCAATTATAAATGCTTTTTTTTTCTTTTTTAAGAAACATAGGGGCTAAGGAGACTGCTTATTTGGTAACAAGTCAAGGAAGCATGACAACCTAAGTTTATATCCCTGGCACCCATGTAAAAAAGCTAAATGTGGCGGTGAACATGTATAATTGTAACAATGGGGTTAGCGGTGATAGGCCAATTCCTAGAGCTCTGTGGTCACCCAGTGTGGTCAGTGAGCACTGCATTCAGTGAGAGACCTTTTCTCAAAACACAAGGTGAGGGACAATTGGGGAAGACATCCAATGTAAACTTTGGCCACCACATGCAGTTGCACACATGTACACACAGAGGCACACGTGTTATGTATGGAGGTGGGACATAGAGAAGAGACACAGAAGAGGAGAAAGCAAAATGATAATTAAAGAAGAGGCTGGAGTTATGCAATACAAGTGAAGGAATAAGTGGAGGCTCCAGGAGCTAAGCCAGAAAAGGAGGACTCTCCCCTGTAGTCTCAGGGGCAATGTGCCATTGCTGACACTCTACCAGTGACATCCAGGCTCCACACAGTGCATTTCTAAAGTTTTAAGCCACCGAGGTGATGGTTATCTGTTCGAAAGGCTCTGGAAACCTCTGGGCTAGGGAGATGGCTTAAGCTTGAGGACCTGAGTTCAATCCTAAGCACTCATGTAAGAGCTGAGCACAGTGGCACCTGCCTGTAATCTCGGTGCTGGGGAGGTAGAAAAAGGCAGACCCCTGCAGCTTGCTCCTCAGCCAGTCTAGCCAAAGAAGTGAGCTCCAGGGTTAGTGAGAGACCCTAACTCAAAAAGTGACATTAAACATTGTCTTCTCTCCCTCCCTCCCTTCCTCTCTCTCTCTCTCTCTCTCTCAAACACACACACACACACACACTAAAATAAAATAAAATATTGTCCCCTTTCATCTAATATGTATCAACTAACATTTATTTTTTATGGGGGTATAGAGATAAATGAAATACCATCCTGGCTTCAAGAGGCTCTTATTCTAAAAGAAGTGCTCTCTTCTTTGTAATATCCAAGTAATATCCTGGGCAACATCCTGTGGAAAATGCTTACTTTTTAATGTAAGATTATTACACTGACTATATATTCCGTAGGTCCTCAGCACATCTGTGGGCTAAGCACACAGTCTAAGTGTTTTTCCCATTTCAGGACCAGAAGGCCACACCTTTATCACGGAGCACAAACCTTAGCAAATGTCCTCAGACGACAAGAGAACAAGTCTGGAGGGAGGGCTAGACCATGGCACCACGGGAGTCACTGAGAACATAACATTCGGAGAAACATCCTAATCCTCAGAGGTTTAAATGCCATCGTCTACACAGATTACAAATGACAGAATGGCCACCATACTGGAAATGTTAAAGTAATCCTTCTATAAGGCACTGGGTTTTGACTGCTAGCAATGCTAAGGAAAGTTTACACAAAGGGTAAAATAGCCTATAAAATTCTCTTTTTGCAAATGCCAAGTTTTGTGATATTTGTAAGAATCTTTATGAACTTGTGAGGGCAAGATATTTTTGAAATGTGTCCACTTAGAAGAGCAAAATCTGGGATGATTTCATGTGAGTCCTTTCTATATATGCCTTTTCCCCACTAGCCATTTTCATTAACATTAGTAAGTTGCAATATATTTAAACTTGTATCAAGGTAAAGTAAAAAACATTTTTAAAAATCCCTTGCTTATTTCAGGATTACACATGCTATCCAAATTATTCAGAAGACAGGATTACGAGAGAAGGGACCTAAAAACACCATTTTCATACCTCTGACAATTGTCTTTAATGTAGAAATCTGGGGTAATCAAATTAAGGAGAAGAGAAAAAGAAATCCCTCCCCTGTTTTTCTCCTTTTGGCAAATTCTTGATGCAGAGTTCTTTTCTAGGCAAAGATGGATGGAATTCTGTTCTCTGTAATCTCTGCCAAGATTATGAAAATAAAGTTCCATTTCATGGGACAGGGTGATGTCTCCTCTGGGAATCAGTCACATCCCCATGAGGTCAGTGTTGGCAGACAGGACTTGCTCGTGCTGGGAATCTCTGCTGTGGGCATGGGGACCTCACTGTGACCTTCAAATTCCTTTTCCACCTCAGTGTAGAGATAGACACTACAAAAGCTACTTTTGTCACTGAGGAAGATAAGAGTGTCTGCAGGCAGGACAATAACAACACATTATGAATGAGAAAGATGGCTTTCCTTCAAAGGAGTCTCATATTCACATGCGTGCTTTAGAACCCCTGTGATGGTATTTGAGGGGCCTCATTGCACTTTCTATTTAAAGCAAGTGTAGGGTAATCATAACAAAACACCATTATTTACTGAAAGGCTTAAGAGCATCACGTCATTGCTGATAGTGAGAAAGACAGCATCATTTTTCCAGTTTTAGGGATGGAAAATGGAGGACTCAGCTGAGACCTCGCATCCACTCTAAGTCAGAAGCAAGCCCCAAGGGCCTATCCGAGGAGCACAGGAACTGCGGATGGGACACGGGAAACATTAGTCCCAAAGCCTAAGCTTCTCTGCCTCCCAAATAAGGGCCTGAGAAAGCCATTAGAGCTTCATGCCCCAGAATGAAGGGCAGGAAGTCATTCATTAGAGATGAAAATGTTCCAGCAAGAGGAAACTGGGTTTCTTGAGCCACAGGAGAAACTATAGAAAGGGCTATGCTCAGACCAGGAGCAGACGAAACCAGACTGCATTTGTCTTGGCCAATAAGCATCATAGTACTTCAACCAGTGTTGTTCTGAGGAACACAAAATAGATTTTAGTTGGCTTCTTTATGGAATTAAACTCTGGATCCACAAAAATGGGACACTTTCAATACCACCTGTCACCAGATCCGTGTCACCTGGCTGTTCTTGCACATTCATGTTTTATTCATACACTCACTGGCTAACCTTTTCCTCCCTTTACCTCCTCACTCAGACTAAACACTACAGTTGAAACTGCCTGGCTGTGGAGATACAGTAAAGAATAACCTGGGCTGGTGCATCCTGAGTTGGCTGCAGAGCAAGCTCTTAGCCCAAGGCCCAGCCAGCTGCCCCTCAGCTCCTGCCTCAGGGTGCCAAGAGGAAGCCAAGCTTTCCACAGAGCTTCACACTGCTAAGAAACTAGAAACCTGCACTATTATGTGAAATGCTTTGATTATGTTTTTCATTTTCACTGGCTTTTTAAAAAAACAACAAACAAATTAATAAAGTCCAAAGCAAAGAACACTAAGTGAGCCCATACTGAGCTCTCTACTTCCACGGATATCCTGAAGAGGTTGAAAGGATAATTTTAGAGTAATTTCAGGATGAATGGACCTTCCCAGTACTTGAATTTGCTTCCACAGAACCTTAAGGTTAGAGGCCTGACTGCAGGTGCTCAGGTGCCTACTGGTCTCTAGACACTGTCAAATGTACCAGGGGGGAAGGTAGACCTGAGTGAGAGGGGCAAGGTAGACCCAAGTGAGAGCCTCTCATCAGCTTGTTCTACGGCTTGAAACTTACAGCAAAAGGAAGGCAGAGATCTAATTCAGCAGATGGTAATGTTTCTTTCCCTCTTACAAAGAGGAGTAAGGTTTTGCCCACACACACACACCCACAAGCTGGTAGAGGTTTGCAAAGTGCCTCTTCTCAAGGACAGATCTGTCCGTGCCCTTTCCATCTGCTGCCAGAACAAAGTCAGAATCTTTTTGGTGGCTCAGTTCATCTGTTTCACTTTGACCAACCCGACCCCACTGTGAATCAGTAGAACTCTACAGACGCAACAAATTGTTTTAAGGTTCTCAAACCAGTCATGCTAGCTCCAGGATCTACATTTGAGATCTCCTCTGCCTCTAGCATCCTTTTACCTTGCTACCCTCTGTCCCTTGTGCCATCGTTTCCATATTTCCTCCTGCTGGCAGGTGCCACTAATTCCTCTTAGATGAATTTAGGGGACTCCCCACTCTATCCTCTATTTCCTCTGTGGTAAAAGGCAACCAAGCTTTGTTTGGCTTGGACTTATTTTCCCCTCTTTCCATCTAGTTTATTAGCCCATTGATAAAGGCAGGTTTGTCTCTCATTGTTGTTCCTTTCCTCAGAGAAAGCACAGACTCTGGCCCTTGTTGGTATTTATTTTTAAAATAACCAAGTATTTCCAAGTAATATTAACCTAAATTTTGTGAATAATGCCACCCACCACCTTTAATGTGGTGTTAGAAATGAAACCACAGACCTTGAACATGCTGGGCAAAGCTCTACAAGTGAAGTATAACCCTGGCATGCTTATGCTTTCTTTAAAAATTAGGGTTTCAATTAAAAAGTAAACAAAGAACCCTCTTATTCATATTAATGAGTTCAAAAAGCTAGCTAGGGTTGTTGTATAGGAACTCCGCTTTTAAGAAGAAACTTAAACTTTTATGTACTTTATGGACAGGACAGTCTCCACACTTGAGTGGAGAGTGGGATATGACTTTCTCATGTACTCTGGTGCCTCACATTTGACTATGTCCCCTGGATGGGGGACCTAGTGGCACTCAGAGGAAGGACAGCAGGTCACCAAGAAGAGACTTGATACCCTATGAGCATATACAGGGGGAGGTAATCCCTCTCAGGAACAGTCATAGGGGAGGGGAATAAGAGGGAAATGGGAGGGAGGGGAGAATGGAAGGATACAAGGGATGGGATAACCATAGAGATGTAACAAGAATAAATTAATAAAATAAATTTTAAAAATTAAAAAAAATAAATAAAATTAGTAAATCCTGAAAAAATAAAATAAAATAAAAGTTCAGAATATCAAAAGGACACAGTTTTTGTTTTATTTTTCTATTCAAAACAACCCTTTTCTCAAAAAACACAAAAAACAAAAAACAAAAAACCCTGAGGCTGTTAGATTCTTGCTGGCCCTTTAAGTTGAATTACCTTAGTGCACTTATCTTCTTTTTTTCCCATATACCTCTGTTATGTTTCACAGAAGGTTTGGGGGCTGGTAAACACACTGGGTGAATCCTGTTCTGAAATTACTCCCTGACCATGTCTTTTTCAGTAGCAGCAGCAGCAGCTTTCTTGTCCTTTCAACCTCCTCAGCATGTCTGTGGAAGTAGAGATGGTCCCTGAACTCTCATGATTTGTCACAAGACATGGTGCCACGCATGTGAAGAATTTTCTGGGCTAGCCTTAACCACATCAGAAACAACAGTGGAGCCCCATTGTTGTCACATATGCTAGAAATACCCCGATGCTACAATGGGAGGCAAGTTAAGATGAGATGCTTCTGTGAGAGACTAGAGGCCAGCCCTGGGATCAGTCATCACCAGAAAATGTGGTTCCAAGGACCTGGCAAGAAGCTGGTTAGGAAAGGTTCCAGTAACAACGAGCAAGCCATCAAGCTCATCACAGACAATTAGCTGATGTTTCTGGATACAGCCATCAACATCTCCAATAGCAACAGTGACAAGAGGGGAGTAAGAAACTCCTCCCAGGTTCCCTTCAGATTCATAGTGAAGGCATCGGGACAGTTAATCTTCATTCTTAACTAAACTTGGGATTACCATGAAAACATGTATCTGAGTGTGTCTAGGAGAGAAATTGCAGAACAGTTTAGCTGAGGGGCAAAGACTTACCCTGAATGTAGACATCACCATCAATGAGGATTCCAGTTTGAATACAAGGAAGAAAACAAGCCCAAAGCCAGCACTTGCCTCTCTGCTTTCTAATTACAGATGCAATGTGATAAGCTGCCTCATAGTCCTGCTACCCTGCCAACCTTGCTATGATGGAAAGGCTCCCCTCAAACTGTAAGCCAGAATAAGCCCTTCCTTCCAGTGCTTTGTGTCAGCTCACAGCAATAAGATGGCTAACTAGCCCAGTACATGTCATCACTTTCCCTTTCTTCTGGGAACCAAGGTCAGGGACACCCAAATGGGCTCTCACTATAAGGAACGTAAAACATTCTCTTTCACTTTCAAAAACTCAAAGGCCCCAGCGACTCTGAAGCTTCCCTTTAAAGTTACGATGGAAACTCAGAATGATGCCTTCTCTGGACCTTTCTTTAGGTGGCTCAGAAAGCTGGAGATTTTGATGTTCACAGCTGATGGGTAACAGGATGGGAAACATTTGGAGGGTAAAGTCCAGGAAAACTAGCAAAACCAAGCTAGTGTATATATAAATATTTTCAAGGAATAATGAGTAGTTTGTGGGACTCCAAGAAGCTACAAGTATTTAGATATTGTAGTATAAGTCAGAATTTTCAGAGATCAAGGTAAAATTAAAAATATAAAAGATAGCCAAGTGTTAAACACAAAAGACCTATCTTAAACCACTGAAGACTAAATCCCAAACTATTCTAAATGCTCACCCATCATCTCCTGTTAGGAACTGATAAGGCTCTGTTGAGGCGCTATGCTCCCTCATTGGGACAACCTGTAATACATCTATCTGTTGACATTTGGGGGAACTCAGCAAATAGAGTCACTTTTCAGTTACTTCAATTATTGGGATGTGTGTCTTTGTTTTTGTTTTTAACTTTAAATTTTTATTTATTGTAATTTATTCAGATTACATCCCAAATGTTATCCCCTCAATTGTAGACCACAGCCTATCATATCTCATCCGGATAGCTTGCTTCTCCTTCTGTGTGCCACCAGGAGGCCTGAATGTGACAAGGATTAGGTTACCTGGGATACTAAACAATTGGGGGCATTATATTTAGGAAGCCAACACAACCAGTTATGTCTTAAAACTTTGCATCAGAACGCCATCCAGATGTTCATAAACCTCCATAGGATACTTGATGTGTTCCAGCTAGAGTTCTACATGTTGGTATTATAGGTGAATAAAATGAATAAAATAGCTTTTATTTCGGTGGGAGAAGCAGCAGAAACAGGGGGAGAAAGAAATAAGTGTAGTGAATACTTTAGGTAAAATTTGGGTCAGTGCCAACAGCAGGGAGAGGAGAATTCTACAGTTGAAAGGGGCTGCAGCTTTAAAAGGATCAGAAGAACAGACCACATTGAGTGGTGATATTTGAAGGATACAAGAAGGTTAGCAACATCGCCATCTGGAATGAAAACACTCAGGGCAGACAGAACGGCCAGGATGGGAAATTATCTCCCAGCAATGAACCTTGGTATTATTACTAAAGAAACTTTTCAGGTGTTCCTATAAGGATGGGGAGGCCTGGTGGCACTCAGAGGAAAGATAGCAGGCTACCAAGAAGAGACTTGATACCCTATGAGCATATATGGGGGAGGAGGTCCCCCTCAGTCACAGTCATAGGGGAGGGGAGTAAGGGGAAAATGGGAGGGAGGGAGGGAGGAATGGGTGGATACAAGGGATGGGATAACAATTGAGATGTAATATGAATAAATTAATAAAATATATTTTAAAATTATGACAAAAGAGATTCAAGATACAGTGTCGTTTGGAAGTTGCAGAACTGTAGTGAGAATTTTGGTTTCTTTATATTCAGTTGTGTTATGTGAATGTCTTTGTTTCAATCCTAGGTGTGGGATATGGGGCTGCTTCAGATTGACCACAGCAGCTGACTATGATCTGTCTCATGATCTAGGAGGGGCGTGATTTTGCAATTGGAGGTTAGTTTTCATTTGGAATTCTGGGTACTCTTAAAATGCCAGAGCCCTGAGAGGGGCCAGGGGTACTTTAGGAGGAGGAGCTCCAAAGAGGCAGTGGCTGCTCCCCCTGCTGCTGTGGACTGTCAAGTGGTTGTGTACAAAGTGACGAGTAGAAGAAACTGGATATCCTGTCCATGAAGATCAAATTTGCCCTAAGGAACTGGACACCCTTAATCAGCAGGAAGTAGCCTAAAGAGATTTACTCCCCCTTCCTCCCCCATCCTTCTTTCTCTCCTACCTAGTGTTGGGGGGCTGGAAGGAAATGGGGTGGAGAAGAGTGGTAGGTAAAAGAACCCAATAAAGTTATCAAAACGCTCAGTTACAGAGAACTGCATGACGGCAGCACACACACAAAGATGCTCAAAGCACAAGCAGTAACAAAAAAGAGATACACATTACTCATCTTAGCATACCACAAGAAATTCAAAATGACTGATTATTTTTCCCATACATACATACCTAGAGTAAGACTGGTCTGAACACATATGTATGTACAAATGCGCAATCCATAAACATATACATACTTCAAACTAATATCTTAAGGCAGATAATACGTTTAAAAAATAAGTAAATAAAGACTATTAAATAGATTACATTAGGATAAATTTGTAAAATGGACATAAATTGATTTAGATTTATGCCTTGTATTTCATGCTATATTTAAAAAAAGCTTGGTAGGTTCTAAATAACAAGTTTATTATTTTTCTACATAAGCTGCAACTTGGTACAGAAATTATATCCTCGGCTTGTAGTAAAATGTATTAAATAAGAGAAAACCTGGGCTGGAATGAGCTCTGAGCACAGGGATAAATGAAGAGAATCAAGGTATGTAGCTATGGGAACAGGCTAGGTCCAGTTGCAATTGCTTTGACCTTGCACCTGTATTTTACTTTCAAAAAGAATAAATAAACTCTAAAAAAAATACCTATAACATATCAAGACAGAAAACACATACAAAGGAGGGCAGAACACGTCTAATCTCTGGAAACTCTACGAAGTGTGTGATGAATCAGCTATACGTACAGCTCCAAATTTAGGAACATGCCCAAAAATAAAACTAAAATGGCAAAGAATATGAGGAAACATTTGCCTTCACTAATATAAATAATTAATAACCCAAAACATAATCACAGCAAAAATGATCTATTATTATGCAATCTGTACAGACAATAAAGAAGATATACACAAAAGAATATGGAACTATATTCAACCCTGTGTAACAATTATAATTCTAACAAAGCACAATAATGTTATGTTGAAATCCCAGAGCTAGGAAGACTAGGGAATTTATTCTTTTGCTGTGGCATTAAACCAAGTATATATGTATTATCCCCAAGGTATACATGAATAAAACATCACATTGTACTCCCTAAATATGCAGAGTGCGGCAATCAAAATAAAATTAAATTTTAAAACAACAATATAGAAGTCTATAGTACACGGCATTGAGGTAGCCCTGTGATCCAGCAGGCCAGACATTCAGGACACTGTACTGCATCAGAGGAAGACTAGAAAGTTCCACAATGACCGAACATAGCAACACAGCCAGGTAGAGCATACCACATGCTGAGATTAAGGGGAAAAAAGCCAAGTAGCTGTGTGGTGGTGCACACTAGAGAAGGCAGGAGGAGCAGGGCTCAACATCAGCCTCAGCTACAGAGGGAGTTAGGGATCAGCCTGACTCACATGGAATCCTGCTTCTAAAATACAAAATTAACTAATCAATTAAATTAAGTTACAGTGAGGAGGTCTAAAACCACATGGACACAGTCTTAATGACATTAAGCTAACTTGAAAAACAAAGCATCTAAGTTTTAGGTAAATTACTGAAATAATTATGTCAAAAGTAATGTATAAACAACAGAACAGATTTTTTTGGAAGAGAACTTAAGATTTTTCTAAATTCTGTCATAATGTTAATGTTATAAATGACTTAAACATTAATAGTATAATTATAATATATTCATAGTAGGAGAAATTATTTTTGGAAAATGGTTTGTAGCAAGAGCAAAAAAAATGTATTTTTATTTTTTAATTTCCCAGAATACAATTATATGTCAAATACTTGGAAATTTGATTATACAGGCCTAAAAGCAACACAGATATTCATCACAGGCTTACCTGCATAAAAAACTAGTGGAAAAAAGCCTTGGAATCTCACATCTCTGGAGCCTGTGGCACAAGCGTTTATGAGGATCCCCACTTATCTCTCTGGTGACTCCTACCTGTTTTGACTACTTATCTAACCACTGCCCTATACTGTGAATTCACAAGGACAGGGGACTCTGCACCCTATGCTCTCTCCAACAGAAAGCTGGTGGCCCCAGTGTGCCCATTCCAGACCCAGGAACTTCACACCCTCAGCTCAGTAAAGGTGGGCACATGTCATTCTCACACCCAAGGCTTGTGGAGTGCCTAGCCAGGACATACAGATTTGTTTTTCAGGCACGCACTGTGAGCTAGTGGCCAGTCTGAGGAAATGTGACCTGGTGGGCCTATAACGCTCATCTCTTGAGAACTCATGTCCCACACTTGAGTGTCAGGACCAGCAAAGGGATTCTGTCTGGGAAGCTAAATGAACCACTTGGGTGGAAACAAAAGGACAAGCAGCCAGTGCAACAGATGACTTTTTTCCTCCCCCTCAAATCTGAGAGGGCAGCCTTGTTGTTTATACCTGAAACTACTAAAGGACAAAATCTGTCAAGTGAGAGGAAGTGATGCAAAGCGGCAGGACCAGGGGCCTGGACCACCATGCAGAGCAGCCATTCTCACAGCACAAGAGGATATTAATTGTCCTTACTCCTCATGACACCATGGAAACCATAGAGAAAACCAAGGAGACAGCAAAGAATGGGCTGAACTTCATTTATAGGATTTCAGGACAAAGAGAGTTCCACCTAACAGCATAACAACTAGTTTTCATTGAACCGCGTCAACAACTCCTCAAGAAAGGCCAAATGGCGTATTACATGAAAAGTCCCATGGACTGTTTCTTAATCTTTAGCAGCAATTGGGTGGCTTGGTCACTGCAACAAATATTGCTGAACTGTTTAACTTATAAGGGACATTTAAAAGCAAAAAAGCTCAATTTCTAAATATGTAATTCATAAAACAGCATATTTTCTTTAATTCATTTTCTCAAAGTTTACAATATCTGTACTAATTCTCTGTAACTAGATATGTTCTGGATACATTCTTAGAGAATCTGTGCAGAATAAAAATTTGAAACATCTTAAAACTAACTAAAAACATCTTTCTAGTATGCTGCAAGGCAAATGCTTTTTAGATGTTTTGCATTTTTATGCTAAACAGCACAGCTGTGATTGATAAAAAGCAATCAAGCTAATTTAAGTCAATCAACTCCAGGAGGTTCTCATCGCTTGGATAAAAATGCTCTCTCACTCCTTAGAAAATAAATAAAGATTTAACAGAGTGGCTGGATTTTCTTGACTCTGCTTTCTTGCCATTCCAAAGGCAGCACAGAACCAAGAAATCATGTTAAACAATTTCTGTCACTACTTTAAAGGAGAATTCAAACTTTTTAAAGTCATGTTTAATTAAGTAGTTCTGGGCAATAGTACATTCTCAGAGAGTAGCAAACACTGAGAAAATAACGCGCACATGCACATGCACGCACACAGATACAAACACACACATATGCACACAGTTACACACACGTGCACATATCCATGCACACAATTCTGTGAAAGGCTGTTATAGTCTCTAAGAAGACAGTCATGCTAAGCAGTTTAACTGTCATGATTAAGATGACCCTGGACTTTTAAGATCACCATCTAAATAATGTCAGTTCAAGGAGGAGCTAGAAAGTCGTGCCTTTAGCCAGCTTCATACATTATGAGAAAACCAAGCGGCTGTTAACATAGTACTCTCCAATCATAATGGCGGGGAAGGGAGAAAGGGGAGTCGCCACTTCCGTTCCCACCAGCAGGCCGCCACACTGCACTTTGGACACCTGCGAACATGACCTAATGAAGTAGAGCTTTGTCCAAAGATGCCCTCAACAGAGGCCGTAGCTATTCTGGTGGGAGAATGAGCCCAAATCACTTGATCTTTCAGGGAAATTGTCTCCAAAAGGCAATCCGAAAACCCTACAAGGCATTTCTGCCTCCTGTCCTATAGATGGTGGGACGTCAGTGTGAACTCCCAGACCCATGTCTCTGTCTGTCAGAGGAGTATGTTAATGTCCGTCTGAGAAATTAAACACTTTAAGGGTGCACAGCCTGTGGCTTACACACATCAGACGCTGGGCACAACTTTCTTAGATTTCTAAGTTCTGTTTCTTATTCCTTAAAGCCAGGAAGAAGGAGTACATTAAGGAAAAGGCCATGATAAACAAATGAGCACGATTGGAAATTTCAGTCTGAAGAACCTCAGTGGTATTAGTGGGAGGTACTAAAGAGATGAATTGGTGGATTTTTTTTTCCAGGTTGTCTCAGAAACACGGAGCATCCTATGACCTTAGAGATGTCACCTCTGACCGCCATGAAAATGCCTCACAGCTGCCACTGGCAATTATGGGGGAAATGCCTACAATATGGAAGCCAGCTGCAATCCACACCCAGATAACCAAAACTCCACAGCTTTGCAGCAGAGGGGTTTTGTGTGTGTGTGTGTGTGTGTGTGTGTGTGTGTGTGTGTGTGTGTGT
>OU015746.1:102887227-102919628 GCA_907169655.1 Acomys percivali | reverse complement strand
TTATTATTATTATTATTATTATTATTATTATTATTATTATTATTATTTATTATAGCAGCAAAATATTATGTAGCAGTTATCAAGCTAAGTGTTTTCCAGGCAATAATTCTTTCCTTTATGCAGCCTCATTCAGAGATACACATACATAGTATAATTCCATTTTTCCAAGAGAGCTCCCACCAATACATGTAAGCAGTTATCAGTGGATTTTGTGGTGTTGGCTTATTTTGGGGAGACGG
Source organism: Acomys percivali (assembly GCA_907169655.1). Classification (NCBI taxonomy): domain Eukaryota; kingdom Metazoa; phylum Chordata; class Mammalia; order Rodentia; family Muridae; genus Acomys; species Acomys percivali. The sequence continues at coordinate 102,919,389 of OU015746.1, read as the reverse complement.
AAGCTAAGGCCAAATGGTAAATATTTTTGATTTTGCATTAATCAACTTTATTTTAATGAGAAGTGACCACAAATAATACATTCTGAAAGGTCATGGATGTGTTCCAATAAAGCATTCTTTACAATAGCAAACAGCAACTAGACCTGGGCTACTGGTGGCTGGCCAGGTTTTTTTAACCACTACATTATGCCAAACAGTTTTCAAATTGGTACTGCAGCACACTGGACCACACTTCCATAGAAAGCTAGAACTGCACTGACAAAGGGCATCTTGTGAGACTCCTGAGAAGAGGCAGCACTGCCTTGCTGTTTCTCTGTGAGAAGGTCTGTTAAGCCAAGACCCAGTGAGGCTGACTGGGTTTAGATCATTATTCGAGCTGGCTGAACCAGGCCCTGTGGTCAATTCCTTACAGAGGAGGCACACAGCCGCAGACCGTTGGCTAGTGGCTAGAAATGTGCCCCTAATCCTTCTCACTTAGTTTACTACAGCTTCACTTTCAGATCTCAAATCAGACAGCTCTTCCCACCGAGAGCCCAGCCTAGATCCACCTTTCACCTCTGCAGGTAATTTAACATCCCCTTTTCGATATAATTTCATTGCTGATGCCTCACCACTGTCTTTCTCTTCCAATGGGCAGTAATCTTCAGGGACACCATGTAAACACTTGTCTGGTTATTCATGTGGTATCCCTAATACCTATACCACTGGTCAGATACCTAGTTGGAATGAAATATAGTTACTAAGTAATTGAGGAATTCAGATAAGTCCTTACTAGTCACATTTTATTGGTGGTCTGTAGTGCATAGAATACATATCGAACTCATTATGTGACAGCTACACTACAGCTCAGGCCTCCTGATACCCAAACCTTACTGTTAAACAGAACACTCCATTACCTGCCAGGAAGTTAGGGACAACTTTCATGGGAAACAAAGACACCAAAGAAATGATCAACCAAAGAGTAGAGAATATGGAGAGAGCTGAGCCGGACAATCACCTTCAAAATCAGAAAAATTTTTACTTGCTTTACTAAGAGTGCAAGTAATGTTTAACAGATGCGTCTTGTTTTATATGCACACTGTTATAAAATAATTCAGTTGTTTGCCAGTATTTTTGAGAAGTCATAGAAGGGATGAATGAATGTGTGAATGAGGCAGTGAAAACAAATCCTACAAGTCTAGATTTCCTGCCACTCTTAAAGTCAGAGGATCTACCAGCACTGGGCCTCTAGTTCCTGAAAGTAAGGATCACCTACAGAGGAAGCTCTGCCCCAAGTTCCCACAGTCCCAGCTGAGCCAAGTCCTGTGCTTTATGGAATATGGCTGGACCTTGTAATGCTGATACAGAAGGCCCTGGGTTATAAGGAGAAACACTAGAGGCAATTCAAGAGACAAGCGCTACAAGCTGAGCAGAAGGACAAGAGGAAATGATTAGCTTCCTTAGAGAAGATATCAAAAGGAAAGAAGGAAGAGATGGGGATGGGAAACATAGTGACTGAGGTATTGAAATTGGGCCACAGAAAATCTACTGAGGGGGCAGAGATCTCTCATTGTAGGTTTCATTTTATGAATAAAGCAATAGGAGAAGGAAGGAATGAATTTGGACACTCATGAGTGCAGATGGAGTCAATTCCTCTTGGAATGTTCTGGCCTATAATTAGGGGACACAACAGACACCAAAGAGTTAACAAAAGTCATCCAGGTGCAAAGCCTCAGTGTTTATTTCATTCAGACCATCCACACTGCAAGAAACCGTGGAGAGGAGGTCGGAAAACTGCTTGCCGGGCCTGAGAGAACTGAATTCAGGCCATGGTGCTGTTCATCATGGGTACCGAAAGGGTAACTGTTTTAGCTCCTGGTAGTTACAGTTATGGTAAACCCAGAGACAGAACAACTCCATAATTGTGCAGTGGAGAGAGCAGCGAAGGCAGACAAGTCAGTGGGTGAAACTGGACATAACTGCGTTTATGTCTCTCTGGGTTTCAGCTCTCTGACCTATGCACTAAGGTGGGGATTCTGCTCTGAGGGACCATTATGGATTTCACTAGAGTCAGAGTGTAAGGAGTGCAACAAGCAAGCTCCTGCCGCACTCTCCCTACTCCATACATTAGGTATAGAAAGATGATCTGCTTATATGAAGTCTTGTCTCTATACAGTACTGAATACCTACATATACACAGACAGACAGACTGACAGACAGACATAAGACATTACAGTGTGAGTTAAAAAAAAACATCAGGAAACTCCTTGATTTTCATCACTTACCATGTCTTTCTCTTATGACTTATGTGAGTGCTGTTCATTTGTGATTTATGTGTGTGGTACATGTGCACACGTGTACAGATACACACATTGTTTGTAGAAGCCAGAGGAGGACTCCAGATACCCTGCTCTGTCTCTCTACTCTATTCTCTTTGAGGCAGGTATCTCAGTGAGCCTGAAGCAAGGCTGGTGGCCACCAAGCCCCAGAGACTGTCCTTCCCTGCTTCACAATGCTTGCGTTATGGGCCTTTATGGTCATTGTCAGCTTTTAGTGCAGATTTGTTTGTTTGTTTGATGTGTGTGTGCCACACACATGCCAAGGCCATAGAGGTCAGAGGACAGCTTTTTGGAGTTGGTTCTATCCTTCCACCATCCTGGTCCCCGAGATGGAGCTTAAGCCATCAAGCTTGGTGGTGAGTGTCTTTACTGATAAAGCCACTTGCCTGACACCATCAGGACTTGGACCTGAATTTAGTCCTCCTGCTTAAGCAGTGAGCACTCTCACTCACTAAGCCATCTCTCCATTCCAAAGTTATTTAAATTTTTTATTGATTTACAAAAATACAAATACTCAAACTTTCAAAGATACCAAAGTGTAACCACTTAGTACAGTTGATGTTTTCCTTCTTAAGCATGCTATTTCATGGTAAGGCTAAGCTTTGAAGATAGTGTTTATCTTTTGCATGTATAATTAAGCTCTTTAATTCAGAATTACTTGCTAAACATATCTTTAGAAGACTTCTTTAGAAAAGCTAATATATGTATGTAATTTTTTTTTCTAAAACTAGTTGTCAATGGGGGAGTGGGGTTTGAAGTTTTTCTGAAGGAAACGGCAATGTCTGAGCTCCCTTGCCGGGAATTCTAATTCCTCCTTAAAGCAACATAAAACATAAACGTTCTCACCATAGATGCTGACTGCCATCTGCACCAGCTCCACAAACCCACTCATATCTCAGCCATACTCCAGTGCCAACACACGTCACTGCATAGCCAGTGTCAACGGACCTCTCTAAGATTATTTGGCTTTGTCAAAATGGATGAAAGTTTCCACAATAACACAGCCCAGTTCCTAATTCTATAATGTAAGAAGCACTGAAAATAAACTGTGTCCCTCTACGAATGAATGATTCACTACAGCAGTTATACCCTGACGGGCAACAGTGTGACAGCACCATGTGTACTGAGCAGGGATCCCTGGAAGACCTAGTAGAAAGAAGGGGGAGTTGCTCTGCTCACATCCAGTATGCTCTCATTATATTGGAAGGGCCTCTACAACACAGTCAAGAGTCCTGGCACAGATGCACAGCTTGTACCAAGTCTATGAGGAAATGTTTCCAATAAAGACCCTAGGGAAGGATGCAGCTTTGGTGTGCCTAGGAAGAATTAAGGGTGTGGGGAGTAAGCTCAGTGGTTCAGGGTCCTTAACACCAAGCCTAATGACCTGAGTTTAATCCTTGAAATCTTTGCAATGTAAGGATTTCATGATGTCCTTAGGCGTTCTCTCTCTCCCTCCCTCCCTCCCTCCCTCCCTCTCTCTCTCTCTCTCTCTCCCTCTCTCTCTCCCTCCCTCCCTCCCTCTCTCTCCTCCCCCTCTCCTCCACCCCCCTCACACACACACCTCTTTAAACCTTAAAAAAGGGTTGAGGGGCTGAATGTGGTGGCGCACACCTTTAATCCCAGCACTCAGGAGGCAGAGGTAAGCAGGTATCTGCTGAAGCCCAACCTGGTCTAAACAGTGAGTTCCAAGACAGCCAGGGCTACACAGAGAGGCCCTAAAAAAGTACTGAGGGGAACATTTATTTGAAGTATTTTGTTTTCAAAAACCTATTTTTGACAATGCAAATGTATATTCATGATTTTATAGTTTAAAATAGATAAAAATCGATTAGTAGCATAAAGACGTACCTCCAATAGACAGAACAAAGTCTGGTTGTCTTGTCGGGCTCATTCAGTTTATAGTGAATGGAGACAAATTAAGGGTTCACCAAGTAAAAACGGACAATGGGACAAGGAAGCCCCCCAAAACTGTGGGCAACAGTACACCCACACAGAAACCCCTCCGATCTGCAGGAGCATCACGTGATCCAGGTCCCGCCATCTCACTCCCATTGCTTCTGTGGCTCCTACTGGTGCTCCCCTTTTCAGCGCCAGCTTCCTCTCTGCTCAGCCGCCTCTTGGTTTCTGTTAAATGCCTCCTCTTTGGCCCACCTCAACTTCTCTACCAACCTATGGGCTTTTGTTCCTCATTAAGTTCAGGTACCCCAAGAGAACACAAAACATTCTGATTGTCAGAATAATGCATCCACCACAGACATACGTCTAATCTCATTTGACCCATGTGAAAGTTCTTTGGTGTTTGAGGAGATACATGACTTGCCCCCACACTTATTCTAAGCAAATACCAGAGAACCAAACCTTGAGTTCTCCTCTAAGCCCCATCTCCAATCCTCCCACACGTTCTGATTCTAGCCTGATGTGGTCTGCATGTTGGTTCAGCTGTGATCCACCTTTCAGGATGCCACTTCCCAAGGTGATGATGCGGGGAGTCGTTGAGAGTCCGTTCATTCATGGGCGTGAAACTCGCAAGCCTGGGATTAGAGCTTCTGAAGACCTACCATGTAGAACAACATGGGGAATGACACTTCTAAAGACCATAACGTTGGTTATCACTGGACTCTGCTCCTACTGGCACTTTAAACCTTGGACCTCCCAGCTTCCAAAACTGTAAGAAATGCGCCAGTCACCCCAGGATTTTGTTACATGAGTTATCTGGACGAATGTTTAAGAGACCACTCCTCCAAAATGGAGGGCACGCCATGCTCTTCTCTCACTTCTACAATAACAGTGGGTCTACCCCCATCATCTCACCAAACCATAACCTCGGCTGTGGCCTCAAAGCGACAGGCTCATATACAGCAAAGCCACCTTTTAGGACTGGAAATCACATCATCGATCTACTGTCTTCTTCTCTCTGGTGACTTCTCATTGTACTGCGCACCAGTTCTGTTTTCTTGCTGTGGTCTGGGACCTCCGGCCTCTCCAAGTTTACCGCCACACCATTCTCATTGCATGTGGAGGGGCACTGCTTTCCGTGTCCAGTGGCACTCATCCCTGACACCTCAGCCCTTGCATCCTTGACACCAGAATCACTGTAGACTCAGTCACATACACCACCTAGGTGGACCTTTCAATTTTGTTTTTCTCCTTGACCCAATCCACAACACACAACTCTAGCAGTGCAGAACACAGTGTAAGCTCCATAAAAATGGATTCTACCTGTTTGGCTCACTTCTTTTTTGCTGTTATTTAGGAAAGTCTTGTAATATCTATTGAGTGAAAAGTGGATGAAAATTCTCATTAGACTGAGAGCTGGACTCTAAACCAAGCTGTGTCTGTCACCACATGTTATAATCTCAACTGCTCCATTATATACCCCATGCTATCCCCTATACCTACATACGTAAGAAATTACTATTTCTTGTTCTTCACTTCATGAACTTCTCTTTTGTCATTCTCTTTCCCACCTACCGTGTGTGTGTGTGTGTGTTTGTGTGTGTGTGTGTGTGTGTGTTTGTGTGTTATACACACGGGTGCAAGTGAGCACGAATGTGCATGTGGCAGCCAAGATAAGATCTGGGGTTTCCTGCTCTATCACTTTCCTCCTTAGTCCTTCAAGGCAGGCTCTCTACCTGAACCTGGAGTTTGCTAGCTTCTCTTCAACTGGTGGCCAGCAATCCCTCCGTCTCTGCCCCGCACCACACTGGGGTTACAAATACATGTGTGACCCTGTCACACTTTGTACATGGCTGCTGGAGATCAAACTCACATCCTCACATTTGCGCAGCAAGTGTTCTTACCTGCTGAAGCCCTAGGCTATTTTGTCTTCTGCTGTTTTTTTTTCTTTTTGCCTCCTCCTCCTCCATTCTAGTAAATAGTTCATTTGCTGGGCTCTACATCAAGTGCCCCTTCCTCTGTGAAGTCTCTCTTGAGGCTCCCTAATAGGCACACTAATGGCCAGAGTTTTACACCTTCCTGTCTCTGCCTACAATGTAGAGTTTATTCTACAATGCTGTCTTTTCTTCTGGAACTACATGTGGGGAGCGGAGAGACGAGGAACAAGTGGATTTCACATAACCTACCCTGGGCCCTCCCAGTCAATATGTATGATTTGCACATGACTGTTAAATCCATTCTCACCATGGCCACTTCACATATAGAATGTTGTGTAAAACAAGAAAACCCACCAGCATCAAGCACAAACCTCAGAGGATGGACTTAGGGATTATTTGACATTACAAATGGGCTTGGCACCTGTAAGTGTTTAATAACGTGATGTGATTCTATCATTTTAGTTTTGATGATATATGACAATTCCTGTTGGACAAAATGTGTTTGATTGTGTTAACGCCATTAGTGACTTCATCCTACTGATTTTTCCAGTGACAAGCACTTTAATCGTGTTAGTCACCAGTAAAAAGCACCACGTTGCCAGGAAAAAATGAAAACTATGAACTATAGAAACATTCCCAGCTTGAGTTGTAAGTTTCATCTCGGAGGTAATGCAAATGAGATGATGTGCAGAAGAAAGGCTTCGTGTGGAAGTGTACGGGACTGGCATTCTAGCGGAGTCGTCAGGACACAGGTCACTGCAAGTCTACGCGTTGTCTTCCCCTCACATCTCACACAGGTTACTGAGCATCCTTCTCTGCTGTGCCTGTTGAGATACTTGACACCACAGGATGTTGTGGCCCTGATCTTAGCTGGGCTGTAGCTCATCCTACATATTGTATTGGTTTGAAATCTTCCTTTTAGAAAAAAACTACATACAACAGGGCTCACTTCTTCTGGGCTGCTGATTTCTTTCTCAGCTTCCATGATTATTTAAAATTGGGTCACAAATGCTACTTTATTTCATCTGTAAACATTGTCATACCTATTTAGAAGATAAAGATTTTTTTTACAAAAACCAAAACCACTATTACATCATAAAACCATTTACCAATTATCCCTTCACATAATATTTGTTGAGCCTTTACATTTTTCCAGTTGGCACAAAGTTTTACCATTCCATTTACTCAACTATAATCATAGTAAGGTCTATACATTGTAACAAGTGACACGTTGCTAAGTCTTTTTAATCTATAGGTCCCTTTGCTGCCTCTCTCTATTCGAAGTATATAACCTAAGTTATGCGATGGGGAGTTTTCCTCATGGGGAGCTCATTGACAATGCTCAGCTGAATGTCTTTTGCCAGCTGCCTCCTAGACTTTAGTACTTCCGTAAGCATCACACTTCTTCAGAAAGACTGCTTCACTAGCTTGTATGTGTCCCATTGTTGTAGCCCAGGCTGGCCTTGGACTCATGGTCCTCCTCCCTCCACTTCTAGAATACTGGGGTTACAGGCATGTGCCAGCACAGCTGTAGCTTTTACTCACCTCAGTCCCTTCCTAATGCTGTCAGTAATTGGCACCCCCTCCCCCTTTGCCAAGCCATTCCAGGCAACATTTCCTGACCTAGACATGGATTCATCCATATCTAAAAAGCCTTGATTAGGAAGACAGTGAGATGAGGCAGTGGTAAGCATTCCTTATTGTCCTTATTTCTAGGATTTTTCTGAGGCATGGCTGAAGTATGTGGCATTAGTACATATCTATGTATATTTAGCACATATCACCTGATATGACACTTATAAAATATGCATGTGCTTACTTTACAGCATGAAGCATACATACCCTGAGTTCACCTGAGAGTATGAACTGAGACACTCCAATCTAATATGAACCCTGTGCTGATTAGAATGGTCTGTGCCCTTCCTCTGTCCTATGCTGAAAATTCCAAATGACATCAAGAGCAGAACTCACTGGGTGCAGCTTGTCAGATACATCAGTTTACACGTTAATGCATACACTACAACACGTAGTGTAATTACCAAAGGACTCTTAAGGAATTTCTACCTTTCTGTTTGTCCTCAAGAAAACCCATTAGAGATGGACACACAGAGAACTCTGTACTCAAGGCATTTGCAAGGTACCGACTCCCTAGAATGCCGCTTTTCAAACTGCACACAGAAGAATGCTTCATTTTCTTCTATTTGAGGATTATGCTTTGAGATTTAATTTGGCTCTGAAATTATATAAACTACCTGCACAGTTCAAAGACAAGCCTATAACATGAGGTTCATTCAAAACATCTAGCCAGGCGTGGCGGTGCACACTTTAATTCCAGCACTCTGGAGGCGGAGGCAGGTGGATCTCTATGAGTTCAAGGCCAGCCTGGTCTACAAAAAGAGTTACAGGACACCCAGGGCTATTACACAGAGAAACCTTGTCTCAAACCCCCTCCCCTACAAAATAATATCTAGGCTTTGCCCCTGTCAACTCCAGTATTTATTACTGATTTTACTATTTGCTTGCATCCATATAGATGTCATGATAGCCCTTTAGCCCACATATAAACAAGCATGCACAACCCTCTTACTCACCTGCTCTTCTTCCTCTTGACAATGTAATCTAGGCATCACCCCTATCAGTGTGCCAAGACCTAGTTTGTATTTTGCACAGATGCATAGCGTTCCCTCTTAGAGATCACCGTGATTAGTAAAAGCAGTCTGGTCCTGGTAGATGTCCTGTATTTCCAGTGTTTGTGGATAGGAGTTATGAATGCTGAGTATTTTCATATTTTTGCCAGGGTACCTTTGATAGCTATTTCTAGAAATGAGATTCCAAGACAAAGGTAAACATGGAAAATTTGGTAACCATTGCCAAATCCTCCCAAGGAAATAACGATTCTGCTTGAAGGCCATCATTATTCGAGGTTTAGTTTTCCCCTTGTCTTGCCAACAGAAAACATTTTAAACTTTTGGACTTTTGCCCATCAGGTGAAAATTATTTTTCAATGCAGTTATAATATGCACTTATCTCATCAGATTAAGCATAAAGCATTGGATACATTTATAATTCACTTCTTTGTATGCCGATTGCAGCCTGGGTCTACTTTTTTACAAGGCTCTTGGTTCCTTGCTTATCTATTTTCAAAACTTGCATTCATTAGATATAATAGCCCCTTATTTGGATTTTGTGCTCAATAATTGTCATGATCAAAAACTGTTTGCCACCAAATTTTCATTTTTATACATCATTCATATAAAATTCTCTGTCAGAGGCTGTGGAGATGACTGAGTAAAGGGTTTGCTGGGCAGCTATGAGGACTTCAATTCAATCCCGGAACCACATAAAAATGAATCTGGATACTGCAAAATGGCTCTGCAATCCCAAAGCAGCGGGATGGAGACAGGAGGATTCTGGGCTTGCCTGGCCAGTCTAGCCAAGTTAGTAAATCCAAGTTTCAGTGAGAGACTCTGTCTCAAAAGTAGGGAAAAAATTGAGGACATGTAACATTAGCTTTCACATACACGTGTGTGTGTGTGTGTGTGTGTGTGTGTGTGTGTGTGTACATGCATGCACACAACAGATATGCAGATAAGAGGAAGAAAGAAAGGAGGAAAGAAAGAATGAAAGAATGAAGGAAAGAAAAAAAGTTTTTTAGTTAAAGGTATTTCCTCTAATCTATATAAGAGTTAACACACATTTTCTCCTAGTATTAACAGAAAACATTGCCTAAGACCAGGCACCTCTGAGATACAAGAGAATAATAGTGAATTTTCAGCTCTATCAAGTATTTATGTTTTAGCTGAAATAGAATCAGATCACTTCCTCCACTCCCTCCATCCATCTTAGCTCATCTCCCTGAAACCGTTTTTGTGTCCTCCCAATGCTCAAGTTGGTAGCATCTTTTTATTTGATTATTATTGTTGCATACATATATGTATAAATATATGTAAGTGCAACCTAATGAGTCCAATTTTGTTGTCTGTGAATATATGGTTTCAAGACTAACCATGGTACTAGACAACCAATAGAGGACTCGCCTTTGGGAGAGGCTAACTCGCCTTCCAGAGCTTTTGTCTAGGTGGAGGACCCTGTAACATTTTCCCACCTCTACATTAACAAGGTCAACAATACTGTCCTTGCTTGGGTCTTATTTGCGCAAGCATTTCTAAGAGACTGTTTTACATCAGGCTTCCTAATTATTCTTGCTCTAAACTCTGCCCTAGCGTCATGCCAAGCACATAGTAAGGACCTTAGAAATAACTTACCAGAGATCAAGTTAGGTTACCAAAATGATTCTGTCTGCCCATAGTGTATTGAAATGCTTTGTCTTTCTCAGAAATGTGAATGCAAGTGCATGAGAGCACAGGGTATATACGAAGTACAAATGCAGTTTGAAGTTTTCCAAGTAGTTAAAAGTGATGTAGTTAATGTAAAATGGGCCTCCTGGCTGTGGATGGGAAACAGGTTGGAGAGCCAAGGCAGCCTCATCAATGCTGTCAGAGACAGCTGGGTCCTCCCCACTTCCCTTTTTGAAATGCTCACTGAATGGCTGCAAAGGCGCCCACTCATTGACGTCATTGCTATGGAGAGACTTCCTGATAGCCAGTGTGGTCGGTACCCAACCAAGGAGTCACCCTCAGCATGCCTGGGAAGATGTCACAACTCCAAGTCACAGTCCATTCAGTTACAAATAAACAACTACCAAGTAACACTGTGGGGAAAATGCTAATTAGAGAAACTTGAGAAATTGCCTACATCTGAAAATAGCAGGTAAAGCATGCCAAACAAGCCTGATGACATGAGTTCAATCCCAGGATCTCACAGAGAAAGGAAAAAACCCTGATAGTTCACTTATATACATATATGCCAATAATAATGAATAAAATCTAAAATTTTAAGTTAAATGCCAAAATTTTTGTAGACTTCAATATATTTTGTTAAATAAAACTAATTCCCTAGGATTAAAATCTGTACAATTTACTGCCTTGGCTGTATTGCCTTAAAAAAAAAAAAAAAAAAAAAAGATAAAAGGAGAGCAAGAGATATCTATATAAAATCAATATATGAATTAAATTCAAAGAAAAAAGTGCAGCTAAAAGGAGTGACATTTTCTTGCAGAGGCCCTGCCATGTGATATAACTGGCATTTGGGGTTGCTGTGAAAATGCCCATCAAAAAAATCTAATTGTATCACTTAGGTTCTTCTTCAAGGGAGACAAGAAGTGGACAGGGAGCCTGTGTTGGGGAGCAAAGTCACATTCTAAATTGCTTTCTAAATGCAGACTCACAAAAGGAGGGAAATGGGGTGAAAATACTTAGTAAATTCTATTTCCCAGAATGTTCGTTTTTCAAATGGAAAGCATGCAAGCCTGAATGTTCTGTTGGAGCGCTCCCCCTTGATTCTGCCACCCTCTTTCAATAGTGGGGCAGCTTCCCACAGACATGACCGATCCCCCAAACAGTCTAGCACTACTTAACACTCACCCATGGGCATGGATGTCCTCATAGATGACTGGTTAACTGGACACTGTCCCTTCTAGCCACAACTTGTGATAGGCAAGGCCTTTACCAAACAGAAGTACAACCACCAAAAGCAGTAAGGATCCATTTATTTTTCTCTCAAAGAAAACAAAAGAGCTCTGATTCCCTATCTCTCTGCCCCAAAACAATGGCAGCAGATGATGAAAGGACTTAATGCAGAAATTAAAATGACTCAGTTATCTTAATTACATGTTTGGCCACCCGGGTCAAATAACATCCCCATGAGCTCAAAAAAGGGGACCACATTCTTTTGTTCCAGTAGAAAAATAGGTTGCTCAAAAGATGTCTGCAATGACTAGGTCTTGGAAAGTTTTTTATTAAAAAGGGATTTTTGTTGGAACATTTATAATGAGATTTGAGTTGCAGTAACAATATAAAATTGAAAGCAGAATTACATATAAAAAGAGTAGTGTAAAATAGCACTATTTTAGTACAATGGAAAATAAGGTGTTTGTGGTTTTGCTCCATAAATTCTGTGTTGTCTGCTCGTATGTGTTCCTTCTCGGCCTTTCTCTGAATAGCCATTCTGATTTCCAATCCCTCCTGCACCAGATTCATTTGTGGTGGGGAACCCCCACAATCAACATCTCTGAGGCTCCACTTTCTTCCTCTGTTTTATTGGCTTTTCAGGACTAATTCAGGGCCACGCATCACACTGGTGTTCAGTTACAGGGCAGACAATGAATTTTCCTAATCCATTTAGTGTGCTGACAGAGCCCTGTTCACAATTTATAGAATTTCCTTTTAGACATCTACCTATTTCACAGTTCATTAGGATTCAAACCGAACACCTGTGTTTATAAAGTCAGAAGCAATTTCATCCTAACAAGGTGTTAAATACACCATTTTCTGAGAACAGGAACAGCAACTGTACTAGGCTCTTGACCTGTGGAAGGGGATGGTGTCACTGGGCATCTATACCATCTTCTAATGACCCAGAAACTGACGTGCAACAGCCACAGAATGTTTTCACTACAGCTCACAGGATCCTTGCATTCCATTTTGATTCTTTTGCCACAAGTCGTTACTGTTTGTACCTCAGGGGAGCAAGAGGCTGCCTGCCGAAGTCAGCAGGATAGGGAAAACCTGTAAAACAGCTATAAAGAGCAGAGGGCCAAGTCAGGTCCTTCTCTGGCTAGATACAGGGACACTTTTTACCACACTGGGTCTCACAAAGTCTGACCTTGGCTCATTTTTATGTGACCCCCCCAACTTTCCACATCATTAATAAAGAAAGAATCAAAACAAAATCTGTGGACATTAGTGGAAGGAAAGTGTGGAGTTTGGTGCTGCCATCAACCATGCTCTTACAATGGGAGTGGGATGCGTGCATCAGAGGTGGTGACCCCTATAATGACTGTGGTTCCCAACATTTTTTTTCCTATTGGCAATAAAGCATTTTGCAGACCTCCCAACTGTGGCCACCATGATAGTTCCTGTTCTGCAAGTTTACGTCTTTTTCTTGCAGTTAAAAATGTTATCAATAAAAATTTCAAACGATGCCTTTCCCCCTGCCACATAAAAACATTTAAAACTTGTGAAACCAATAAGGGGACTGAACTGGAAAAAATATAAATGACAGGCGGACTTTCTTTGTATGTTTTTTTTTCAACCAAGTCCCTTAATTTATTAATTCTAAAGGCATTCCATGCAAGGCTTAAAAGCAGAACACCGTATGCATGATGCCAAAAAGGTGTTTGAGAGCAGCCTGCAAAGCTGGCTTGGCTGTGTGCTAGGGAAGTCTAAAAAAGCACCTGCGATTGAAAATGCACTGACTATGCAGGGCAATCTGCAGCCGTCGATCTGAAGAAAGACAGTACTGATCACCTCTTGAAGTTTGAACTGACGTGGTAAGAAAGTCACTTCCCAGGAAGCAAGGCAGGAAGTGAGACAGGAAGCAGAAATCCCTCCCTGGAAATCCCACATAAAATAAAAAATATATTATGGCAAACATTTAAAAAAAATAAAACAAGAGAACTACTCTCTTGTTCCAAGCTTGTGGGTCTTAAAGACCTCAAGGGTCTTGAATATGTGGACCAGCCGCAAGGTGCCACAATGCACCCATCTAGTCTTAGAGGCCATATGGTGTTCCCAAGTCCCTGTCACACTAATCTTCATGTCACTGGAAAGTGTGGCAGAGAGCTAGTGTCAGAGCAGACAGACTAAAGAATAAGGATATGTGCTCTTTTATCTGTTTAACATATTCACTGTTAGAAATGTGGTTTTATGAGTCATCCTAAGACATTATAATCCAAGTTTGCTCCATGGTCAAGTTATCACACTGAGTCATTGGTGACTCAGACATTGAAAGATGCCACCATGGGCTGAGAAAACACATCCTCCCTCTATCAGCACCTTCCATAAGATCTCTGGGATGATTATGCCACTTTTGCTAAGAATCTAATGAAATGTTTACATCACAAAAGTACAATCTGTATATCACAGAAAATGCAGGGAACACTTGGTCTCTGCCTCTCAGAGAGAACACAGTAAATAACTGCCATCCATTCTTTTATTTTTGGTAAGTAGAATACACACACACACACACACACACACACACACACACACACACACACACCTTAAAAATAAGACCTTAATAAACAATATAAACTTTCTAAAATATCTTAACATCTCTAAAACTTTGAGCGATGGCCTAATTCTTGTGAATATAGTGTTACTGTTAGAGCCGTAGTGTTACCTTGAAGATTCATGCCCCTGAGTTATTCATTTTTTTTCCTTCTTACTAGAACAGTGTCTTGCCTAGTGAACTCATATATTAAGATGCAATTATAAAACTTCACCAGGTTTCTGCATAAACCTCCATCCAGTTAGGATACTCACAGGAAACAGTTTTTTTCCTGGTGAAAACAGTTCAATATTTAGAACCCCAGTTGCTTCCATTCACATCTTCTTTTCTTCCTTTACTTATCTGCTCTTAGACAACAGTAAGAAAATGAAGTCTAGCTAAGAATCTACATGGGGTTACCAGTAGTGAGTGGTAATGAAATTGCTGGGAGTTTAGGACTCTATAAACCAATTCTGCATCATATAACCAAGGGCTGAATCGAGTGTGTGCCTAATGAGAACAGTTTGGTTGTTATGTCTTACAATAACACATGAACGATATTCATGCCATATGTGGCACAAAAATATGTGCTAAGTAAATACATGCATGCCATCCATAGAGGAGAAGTCATTGCTCTCAGGACAACTTTGGAAGAGCCACAAGCTACCTGAACTTGTACATATCACACTGCATATGAATATAAGTATGTCTTTTTTTACCATGAGGAATTTTTTGGAACGAATATCTATAGATTGTATAATGTTTTCATCTACTTTGATTAAATGTTAAAAAGAAAAGCTATGGGCCTTTGCTATGGAACTCAGTGGCCTACACAACTCAATGTACACAACTCAGTGGCCTACACAACTCACTGGCCTCGCCTTTTGGAGTAGGGAACCTCTATATTCTTTGTTAGCTAACAAGCATTTAGACAGTGGACCAACTCCCTGACTTATTTGTGGCATAAATCAGAAAAAAACACACAGATGGTCCTGTAGACTATAACACATCTTCTAGAAAGAGTGCCTAAGAGGTGCCATGACTAACTAGTGTTTCGGCATCAAGCTGAGTAGGCAAGAAAGATGCTCAAAAAAAGCAGAAACAACGTCTTCATTTGAGAAAAGAACCAATGATCACTTAGGTAGTACTTTTATGTCTCTGTTTCTATTTAAGACATTAAATATGTAGCTGGACTGAACTGTGAGCGTCTAGGGTCTATAAACACACAGGCTGAAGTTTCTTATGAAACTCACAAGGTTAAAATAGGATAGATGAGAAATAATCTAACTTGTTCAAACATCCTAACAACAAACAGCAACAACAATAGCAGCGATATAGGAAACTAAACTCGCAGTGAGAACATTTTACTACAAGCAAGGAGAGCACTTTCTTGATTTCTGAACTCAGACATGCCCCCATACACACAAATGTTAAGAGGGAGATCGTACATATTCACACACCTCCCACTCCTAAGCAGTTTGTCCCTTCATCTTTAAAAACATTTTAACTCCAAATGCTAGGACTTGATCATTCCTATTTTTTAGATGTATTGGTAATTACTTAAAAACAAGAAAAGTTGACGCAAAGCACAAGCCAGTTCACTAGTTCCCCAACTGCTGAGCAGTGCGTGAACTCTGGATGGTGTAAGATGGTGTGTAGGAAACATTAAAGGAAATACCAAAATAAGAAACGTGGCTGTGGGGTTCTTTGAAGATATTTTTAAAAATAAAATGTTATGTTAAGAGGCATGTGGTATATCTCTGTACGCACATAATTATTATCCCACTGATTTATTGTACACATGTCAAAAAGAGCCTGGGTATTTGTACAAGTTGAAACTAACCAACCAAAGAGCCAAGCCACATAGCCACAGACCCAGATAATTTGCCTTCCACCTCTCCTCCCACTCTCCATCCTACTACCTCCCAAACACAAAGGTCCTAGTTGCAGAATCTTTCTTACAGAGAGGATCTATTATGCCAGCTCGGTGGCCATTTATACTGTGTCGTAAAGGAATGACCAGTGAGAGCAGTCATTTATACTATATTACAGATATATGGCTAAAGCCAGCTAGCAGCATAGATGTCCCAGAGAAGCCAGCAAACTTTTTCCCATTCTCTTCTGTGCTGGCAAGAGCCTTTAGGAATGAGTCAGAAATCAAGCCACAAGCAACTGTTCCATGTCACCTTTTCTGAGAATAAGCTCCTCATCCCTTGGGTGTGTTTTAAGTCACATCTTTCAACACAGGACATAATGAGATGTAACCTATCTCATCCAAAAACCACCCTCCTGTGTGTAACCACACAGGAGATAGGGAGACTGTGGTTTTCCTGTTGAGCTGATGAGAGGACATAGCACTTTACTGTATCCTACCCTGCCACTAGAGATCCTTTCACCATAATCCACCAATTAGAGCTAATTTCAACTAAATTGCTTTATTCAAGAGACAGATGTAGGTAACTTGTTCCTCTGTCTATACACAGCAATCTTAATAGAAGGGAAAAAAAGCAAAAGAAAATGCCTTGGATGTTTCCGCTGATAGACTTACTATGTCACACTCTCAACTTCAAAGCTGGAGTGTAGAAATCCCATCTCGCTGTTCTCACCAAGAGAGTGACTTCATTTCTACTTCAAAGCACCATCTCTCCATTGCGCCACCTAATTATTGAACATGGGACGGAAGCTGCCCACATAATGTCACCTGTCTTTTTATGAAGTATGTATGGGTCTAATTTAAAGTGTGTTGATTTGATAGAAAGATGGGATAGCAGACAACTGCAGGCATCAGTGTACGACCTGATGGGGAGACCTTTCTGAGCTGGCTCTCTTCACTCTTGCCTGCTGCAGAGGAATTGTCAGGGAACCTGTGTGCTGCCCCATACTCAGTAAAATAATTACAATAACTTTAAGACAAAATACAGGTATAAAAAAGGTGCTTTGTAAAACAAAAGTCGTGCTTTTGGATAAGAGTCACGTACAAGTGGCCTGTATACAATACAGAAGGCGTCGTGGCTGGACACTCTAATGCCTGCATATTTGACCTGATTCACAAAGGTCACACTATAAGGGTCAGAAATATTTTTTCCTATGAAAGACAAGACAGTAAACACACTTGGCTCTGTAGGCCACAGAGGCTCTGTAACAACGGTCCAGCTCTGTTACAGCAAGAAGGCAGGCCAGTAGATGAATAGACATCTACTGGGTTTTAATAAGATTTTATAAAATCAAGCAAAGGGCCAGATCTGGATCCCAAGTCAATCCCTGTTCTAGGCAACGGTTAGAGGACAGAAATGTCTAATAGCGTAGCATTAGCCACATGACACTACTAAATGTGCAAAGCACTGTTATTCTGACTAAAGCACTGCATTTTAGATTTTGCTAAGTAAATGTAAATGGCATTGTGTGGCAGATGGCTCAGCACTGAATAGCAGAGTTCTTGACACTCTGTACTACTGCCCCTTCAAATGAGATCTAAGTCATCTTCCAATTTATGCTATAAATCCATGTGATTAAAAAAATTCCCATGAAATTTTCACTGAGGGCATAGACCTAATCAACAACTCATCTAATTCCTAAGGCAAATGTACGTACACATCCTTACCCATCGTCAAATCTATATATATAAAGACATGGTGCAAAGATCCCATATATACCAATTATATGGTCGTCTCACAAAGTAGCCCACAAGGCAAAACACATAAATCTGCCTAGTTCACCACCATCTTTGCTATATTGCCCATTGCTTTTGTCAGCTGTTCTATTTCCAACTAATGCATGTTTTGCGTTTACTCTAAGACAGAAAGGGGTAATCCAACCAGAAGAAGCAAGAAAAGAGGATAATAATGTGTTTATTTGGTATGGGGTATTGCGTTGTTTTTGTTGTTCCTCTAAGTATGCTAACTTTCTTCATGGGTAAATTACGAATTACCGTTACAAATGTCATCAAATAAGATATGGGCTAGTCTAATCATACTAAACATTTGTTCAAATGTAATAATTCCAGATCTAAGTCTTTATGATTCTCAAATAATCATCAATAACTAAAAGCTCTAAAGCCAGGCTTGGTAGCACACATCTTTAATCCTATCAATCTGGGAGCAGAGACAGGCTGATCTCTGTGAGCTTGAGGCCAACTAGGTCTACAAAGTAACTTCTAGGGCAGCCATGGTTGTTACACAGAGAAACCCTGTGTTGACCTGACCTCAGGTCTCCTAGCCAATCCAAGGAAAGTTTCCAGGTCCACGGAGGCATGGCCATAGGTTTCAAGGTCTAGCTGAATGCCTGGCAGGGCATGCAGCACCTGCACACTGTGTCTCAGAAGGAACTGTGGGCTACAACAACAGTGTCTAAGTCTTCCTGACAAGAAGAGACATCATGATATGGAAAACAGGTAAATCTGACCTCAGGTTACCCAGCTGGTCTGCAGAAAGTTTCCAGGTCCGCACTTAGGTCACTCGCCTCATCCACCTGAAGAGTTCCCTGATCCCCCACAGATGAGAGGTCTCAATCTATAGTCGCTCATCTATAAACTGCTCTCAACAGCCACTGCAGGACACCAGAAACTACTACCCAACACCAGAGAGAGCAAGATGGCTAAAGGCCAGAATAAAAATACAAACAACAAAAGCCAAAATAATATGGCATCTCCAGAACCCAGTCATCCCAAAGCAATCAACCCTGGAAACTCAAATCTCTCAACCACAAGAAAATGACCTTAAATCATTTGTAATGAAGATGATAACTGAGGAAATGAATAAAATCTGTAAACAAATACAGGAAGATACAGCCAAACATATTGAGGCTTTTAGAGAGGTGATGACAGAAGCCTACATAGAGGAAATGAAGAAATCACTGGAAGAAATACAGGAAAATGCAAACAATTGGGTGAAGAAAATCATAAAATAGTTCAAGATTTGAAGATGAAAATAAAAACAATGGTAAAGGCACAAATTGAGGAAATCCCAGAAAGAAATAACTTTGAGAATAAAACAGGAACTGCAGAGGTAAGTATGACCAACAGATACAAGAGATGGAGGAAAGAAAATCGGGTGTAGAAGATACAATGGAAGAAATTGATGCAACCATCAAAGAAAATGTTAAATCTAAAAAATCCCTGAAACAAAGCATCCAAGAAATCAAGGACACCATCAAAAGATGAAACCTAATGATAAGAGGAATTGAGGAACGAGAAGATGCCCAGGTCCAAGGCACAGACATCATTTTCAACAAAATCATAGAAGACAATTTCCCCAATTTAAAGAAATAGATGCCTATAAACATACAAGGAGCCTATGAAAAACCAAATAGAGTAGACCAGAAAAGAAAATCCTCCCAGCACATAACAATCAAAACACTAAATGTACAGAATAAAGAAAAATATTAAAAGTGTAAAGGGAAAATGGCCAAGTAACGTATGCCCGACTTTTCAGCCAAGACCATAAAAACTGGAAGGGCCTGGGCAGGGGTCTTGCAATCCCTAAGAGATCACAGATGCCAGTCCAGACTACTATATCCAGCAAAACTTTCAATAGCCATAAATGGAGAAAACAAATCATTCATGACAGAAACAAATTTAAACAGTACCTAGCCACAAATACAGCCCTAGAGAAGATACTAGAAGGAAAACTCCAACCCAGGGAGGCTAACTAAACTCAGGAAATAGATATCTTCACTTTAGCAAAACAAAAATGAGATAAGCATACAAACACACTGCCATAATCAACATCAAAATAAAAAGACCTAAAAGTAACTGATCATTAATCTCTCACAACATCAATGGTCTCAACTGTCCAATAAAGAGAAACAGACTAACAGAATGGAAGTGTAAATAGGACCCGACATTCTGCTGCATACAAGAAACACACCTCAGGCACAAAGATAGACATTACCTGAGAGTAAATGGCTAGAAAACGTCTTCCAAGGAAATGGACACAAGAAGCAAGCTGGATTAGCCATTCTAATATCTAATAAAATACACTTTCAACCAAAATTAATCAGAAGAGATGAGGATGGACACTTCATACACATCAAAGTAAAACTCAACCAAGATGACATCACAATTCTAAACACCCATTCCCCAAATGGAAGGGAACCCACATTTGTAAAAGAAACATTAGTAAAGCTTAAACCACATATCAATCCCCTCATATTAATAGTGAGAGACTTTAATACACCCCCCTTTCACCAAAGAACAGGTCAATGAAACAGAAGCTAAACCAAAAAAATAATGACACTAACAGATGTCATGAATCAAACGGACCTAAAAGATATCTATAGAACTTTTCACCCAAACACAAAAGACTTTACCTTCTTTTCAGCACCTCGCAGAACCTACTCCAAAATTGATGATATGCTAGATCACAAAGCAAGCCTCAACAGATACAAGAAGACTGCAGTGATACCTTGTATCCTATCAGACCACCATGGAATAAAGCTGGACCTCAAAAACAACAAAAATAACAAAAAGTATACACATACATGGAAACTGACTAACTCAATAATAACTGGGTCACGAGGAAGAAATTAGGAAATCCACACCCTTCACATTAGCCACAAGCAATATAAAATATCTAGGAGTTACTTTAACTAAGCAAGTGAAGGACTTGTTTGAAAAAAATTTCAAAACTCTGAAGAAGGAGATTGAAGATGACATGAGAAGATGGAAGGATCTTCCTTGCTCATGGTTAGGGAGAATTAACATAGTAAAAATGTCCATCCTACCGAAAGCAATCTACAGAATCAATGCAATCCCTATCAAAATACCTACACAATTTTTTAAAGACATTGAAAGTTCAATTCTGAACTTCATATGGAAAAACAAAAAACCCAGAATAGCAAAAACGATCTTGTACAATAAAAGGTGCTGTGGAGGAATCTCCATACCTGATTTCAAATTGTACTATAAAGCAATTGTAATTAAAACAGCATGGTACTGGCACAGCAACAGGCTGGTTGATCAGTGGAATCGAATTGAAGACCCAGATATGAATCCACACACATATGGTCACTTGATTTTTGATAAAGAAGCCAAATCCATTCAATGGAAAAAGGATAGCATCTTCAACAAATGGTGCTGGTCTAACTGGATGTCTATGTGTAAAAAAATGCAACTGGACCCATATTTGTCACCTTGCACAAAACTCAAATCCAAGTGGATTAAAGACCTCAACATAAAACCAGAGACACTAAGTCACTTAGAAGAAAAAGTGGGGAAGAGCCTGGAACATATTGGCACAGGAGACAACTTCCTGAACAGAACACCAACAGCCCAGGCCTTAATATCAACAATTAATAAATGGGACCTCATGAGACTGAGAAGCTTCTGTAAGGCTAGAGACATGGTCAAGAGAACAAAGCAACAGCCTACAGACTGGGAAAAGATCTTCACCAACCCTACATCTGACAAAGGTCTAATATCCAAAATATATAAAGAACTCAAGAAATTAAACACCACCAAACCAAATAACCCAATTGAGAAATGGGGCTTGGAACTAAACAGAGAATTCTCAACAGAAGAATATCAAATGGCTGAGAAACACTTAAAGAAATGCTCAACCTCCTTAGTCATCAGGGAAATGCAAATCAAAACAACTCTGAGATTCCATCTTACACCCATCAGAATGGCTAAGATCAAAAACTCAAGCGACACCACATGCTGGAGAGGATGTGGGGAGAGAGGAACACTCCTTCATTGCTGGTGGGAATGCAAACTAGTACAACCACTTTGGAAATCTATCTGGTGCTATCTCAGAAAACTGGGAATAGGGCTTCCTCAAGACCCAGCTATTCCACTCCTTGGAATATACCCAGAAGATGCACCAGCACACAGCAAGAAAATTTGCTCAACCATGTTCATAGCAGCCTTATTCATAATAGCCAGATCATGGAAACAGCCTAAATGTCCCTCAGTAGAAGAATGGATAAAGAAACTGTGGTACATATACACTATGGAATACTACTCAGCTATTAAAAACAAGGAATTCCCAAAATTTGTGGACAAATGGATTGAGCTAGAGATGATCATAATGAGTGAGTTAACCCAGAAGCAGAAAGACTCAAATGGTATATACTCACTTATATCTGCATACTAGCCCAATGGACATGTCCCATGAAAGCCTTCACTTACCAGGAAACTGGGACCGAGGGGAGGACATCCTATTGGGACTCTAGATGATAGAACAATGGGAGAATAGCAATGTAGAAGGATCCAGTGGGTTCTAGAAACCTACAAGTAGAACATTATGATAGGCAGATTTTGGTCATGGGGTCCTGCTCAAACTAAGGCCCTAGCCAAGGACAATACAGGCGGAAAAATTTAAACCCCTACCCTGATCTAGCCCATGGACAAGACAGTCTCCACACTTGAGTGGAGAGAGGGATTTGACTTTCTCAAGTACTCTGGTGGCTCACATCTGAATATGTCCCCTGGCGGGGGAGACCTAGTGGCACTCAGAGGAAGGACAGCAGGTCACTGAGAAGAGACTTGATACCCTATGAGCATATACAGAGGGAGGTAATCCCTCTGAGGAACAGTCATAGGGGAGGGGAATAAGGGGAAAATGGGAGGGAGGGGAGAATGGGAGGATACAAGGGATGGGATAACCATAGAGATGTAACAAGAATAAATTAATTAAAAAAATAAAAAATAAAAAAAAAATAAAAGCCCAAAAAAAAAAAATAATAATAATAACTGGGTCAGAGAAGTAATAATGAAAGAAATTAGGAACATCCTAAAATTCAATGAAAATGAAAGTATAACATACCCAAATTTATTGGACACAATGAAAGCAGTGCTAAGAGAAAAGTTCATAGCACTAAGTGCCTTCATAAAGAGATTGGAAACATCTTATGCAAAAACTTAATGGCACATCTGGAAGCCCCAGGAAAAAAAGAAGCAGACACACTCAAGAGGACTAGAAAGCTGGAAATAATCAAACTCAGGGATGATGAATAAATTAGAGACAACTAGAACAATTCAAAGAATAAACAAAAGCAAGAGCTGATTCTTTGAGAAAATCAACAAGATAGACAATCTCATAGTCAAACGAAATAAAAATCAGAGAGACACTATTCAAGTCAACAAAATCAGAGATGAAAAGGAGGACATAACAACAGATACTAAAGAAATCCAAAGAATCATTAGGTCTTACTTCAAAGGCCTATGTGCCACAAAATTTGAAAAATCTAAATGAAATGGTAAATTTTCTTGATAGATTCCACTTACCAAAATTGAATCAAAATCAGGGAAACAAATTAAATAGTCCTATATCTCCTACAGAAATAGAAGGAGTCATCAAAAGTCTCCCAACCAAAATAAGCCGAGGGGCAGATGGTTTCAGCACAGAATTTTACAAGACTTTCAAAGAAGAGCTAATACCAATATTCTTCAAACCATTCCACAAAATAAAAACGGAGGAACATTACCAAATTCATTCTATGAGGCCACAGTCACTTTGATACCTGAACCACACAAAGACCCAACAAAGAAAGAAAATTTCAGACCAATTTGTCTTATGAACATGGATGCAAAAGTATGCAATAAAGTAACCAACAAACTAAATCCAAGAACAAAGCAAAGATATCATTCATCAAAAACAAGTAGGCTTCATCCAAGACATGCAAGGATGGTTCAATATATGGAAATGCATCAATGTAATCCACCATATTTTTAAAAACTGAAAGAAAAAAAAACACATGACCATTCCCTTAGATGGTGAAAAAGCATTTTGACAAAATGCAACACCCATTCATATTTAAAATCTTGGAGAGATCATAGATACAAGGAACATACCTAAACATGAAAAAGGCTATATACAGCAAGCCTATAGCTAACATCAAATTAAATGAAGAGAAACTCAAAGAAATTCCATTAAAATCCGAGACTAGACAAGGCTGCCTACCCTCTCTATATATCTCTTCAGTATAGTACTTGAAGTTCTAGCTAGAGCAATAAGACAACAAAAGGAGATCAAGGGGATCCACTTAGGAAAAGAGGAAGTCAAAGTATCCCTATTTACAGATGATATAATAGTATACATAAGTGATACCCAAAATTCCACCAAAGAACTCCTACAGCTGATAAACACCTTCAGCAAAGTGTCCAGAAACAAGATTAATTTTCAAAATATCAGTAGCCCTCCTGTATATAAATGACAAATGGGCTGAGAAAGAAATTAGGGAAACTAAACCCTTACAATAGCCACAAATAATATAAAATATCTTGGTGTAACTCTAACCAAGCAAGTAAAAGACCTGTATTTTAAAAAAACTTCAAATCACTGAAGAAGTAAATTGAAGAAGATACTAGAAGATAGAAAGACTTTTTATCAATATAGTAAAAATGGCCATTCTACCAAAAGCAATCCACAAATTCAAATGCAATCCCTATCAAAATACCTACACAATTCTTTACAGATCCTGAAAGATCAATTCTCAATGTCATATGGAAAAACAAATAACCCAGAATAACTAAAGCAGTCCTGTACAATAAAAGACTTCTAGAGGAATCTCCACTCCCTGATCTCAAGCTGTACTATAGAGAAAAAGTAATATAAAGAACATGGTACTTGCATAGAAGTAGGCTGGTTGATCAATGGAACCAAATCAAAGAACCAGAAATAAATGCACTCACCTATGGACACTTGATATTTGACAAAGAATACAAACCATACAGTGGAAAAAAGATAGGATCTTCAACAAATGTCGCTGGTCTAACTGAATGTCTATATTTAGACAATGCATACAGATCTATATCACCCTGCACCAAATTCAAGTCTAGGTAGATTAACAACCTCAACATAAAACCAGACACACTACATCAGTTAGAAGAAATAGTAGAGAAGAGCTCTACTCACCAACAGCTCAGGCTATAAGATCAACGATTAATAAATGGGACCTTATGAAACTCAAAGCTTCTGTAAGGCAAAGGAAACTGTCAACAGAAAAAAAATGACAGCCTACAGACTGGGATAAGATCTTCACCAACTCTACATCCAACAAAGGTTTAATATACAAAATATATAAAGAACTCAAGAAATTAAGCACCAACAAAATAAATTATACAACTAAAAATGGGGTACAGAGCTAAACAGAGAATTCTCAACAGAGGAACAACAAATGGTAGAGAAACTCCTAAAGAAATGTTCAACGTCCTTAGCCATCAGGGAAATACAAATGAAAATGACTCTGAGATTCCATCTTATACCTACCTGAATGTCTAAGATCAAAAAATTCAAGTGACAGCATGTGCTGGAGAGGATGTGGAGAAAGGGGAACACTCCTCCAATTGCTGGTTGGAGTGCAAACTTGTACAAACACTTTGGAAGTCAATCTGGTGATTTCTCAGAAAATTGGAAATAGTGCTACTGCAAGACCCAGCTATACCACTCCCGGGCATATACCTGAAAGACGCTACACCATATAATGAGGACATTTGTTCAACTATGTTCATAGCAGCCTTCTTTGTAATAGCCAGAATCTGGAAACAACCTAGATGTTCCTCAACTGAAGAATGGATAAAGAAACAGTGGTACACTTACACAATGAAATACTACTCAGCTATTAAAACCAAGGAAATCTTAAAATTTGCAGGCAAATGGACGGAACTAGAAAAGATCATCCTGAGTGAGGTAACCCAAACCCAGAAAGAAACATGATATATACTAGCTTATAAGTGGATATTAGCGCAAAGTAGATGTCCTCTGAGAGACTCCATCCAGCAGGTGATCGGGATCGGGACAGATGCTGGGACTAGCTGCTGGACTCTGGGTGGAACACTGAGTGGTATGGAAGAACTGGGGAATGGAAGGACCCAGAGGGCTCAGGCACCCCAGAAGGAGACCATCACGGCTGGCAGATCTGGACCCAGAGGTGCCTGCACAAACTGTGGCACCAACGAAGGACAATGCATACAGAACCTAGATCCCCCTGTTCAGATCTAGCCAATGGACAACTCATTCTCCATAGTTGTGGGGAGAGCAGAGACTGCCTCTGACATGAACTCTGGTGCTCCTGATTTGATCACTTCCCTTTGGTGGGGAGGCCCAATGGGCAGACAAAGGAAGGGGAAGCAGGCTACCTGGATGAGACCTGATAGTCTGTGTTCATATGGTGGAGGTGAAGGTCACCTTCTGTCAGAGGTCTAGGGGAGGAGAAAAGGGCAGAAGAGGGAGAGAAGGTGGGAACGTGAAGATATAAGCAAGGAGATAACAATCGGGATGTAATCTGAATAAATTATAATACATGTAAAATTTTTTAAAGAAAAATTGCATCAACAATGGAAAAAATAAAATAGAAAAATTCTAAATGTGAAACAAACTCCTAAAACGTGTAACATGACACAGATCAACAGGAGACAATGACTCCAGTCTTCATCTTTATTTAACCCACCTCCATGTGAGACTGTCATCTCTTGTTTGGTCTGGGGTATTGCTGCAACCTCAATGGGAGGGTCATAAATCTATGATACACACAACAGGTCTCACCTTCCAAAAAGAATCCAGAAATCTCTGAATTCCAAAACACATCTGGCCCCAACAGTTTTGGGACTAGGTTCTCTCCAGAATGCCTCTCAGAATGACCATTGTCTAAGGGTCCCTGCTCTCCAGAGGCCCAGGCAGCACCTTACCTCTGTCTGAAGGATGGCAGCCCTCTGTTCTTTGGCAGTAAGCGACTCTTTAAGCACTTCAATGTGTTGCTTGCAATCAGAATTTTGATTGCTAAGGGTTTCAAGCTTTGTTTGTAAGGCAAGAAGTTCTGACTCCTTCTTGGAAAGTTCCTGCTTCAGCTGATCAATCTGCAAAACAAGATAATCACAACATCTTAGAAAATCCTGTTCAAACAGTTTATACTTGACAACTGCTCGTTTCTCTCTGTTTTCAATAGCCAGCAATTCTAAATCCAGCAGGAAATGCCATGAATCTGCCTAAAGAGATAGCCCCGGTCTGGGAGAAGCCCTATAGGGACAAGTATGTAAGCAGATGCCTTCCAACTCACTGAGACCATAGGTCTGCAATGACATGAAAGGTTCCTGCCAAAAACCTACTTGTCTCTGAAACCTGGAAGTCAACTGTCATTATGCAGACTTCAGTAGGAGAGGGGCAACTTAACCCGAGATACAAACTCCCAGTGGTGACAGTAATTCAAGGGTATAATTTAAAGACAATCCTCAAAAGAAAAATAATTTAAGATATTAAGGCCCTTATTTTATTTCTATTAAACATAAAGACAAAAGAAATGTGTGTGTGTTATAAGAAAAAGCAATGTAAGAAACATTCATAATTAAGTAACAAAATAAAAATAATTAAAATCAATATAATTCCATCTCACATCTATCTCCTTCTAGCCCTCGTTGGAACTGTCGCCAAAGTTTGAGATTGTTTTTTAATTTTATCGTTAACATTTTAATCCATGCAGAATATTTATTACTTTTTCATATTTCAAAATTTTGTGTTGTATATCCCTTAAGTGTTTATGTCATAAAGATTAAATCATGTCCATGTAAGCCCATGTATACAGAACTTAATCATTTTTTACTGAAGAAAAGTATTCCACTGCAAGAGTTCACCTCAATTTATTTACCAACTCTGCTATTGACCTGGTGTTGTCCTAGGTTTTTAATCTTTACAACAGTGCTACTCTGAAAGCATACAAAACCTGATCATACACCCATCATCCTCCAGAGTCTCCATCCAGGTGAGAAGCTGCTGCACCATGCAGCATGTACCATCGTAGTCACTGTTCTATGCTGCGAAGAAGCACCATGACCATAGCTACTCTTACAAAACACAGCATTTTGTAAGCAAGTGCTTACTGTTTCACAGGCCCATTATCACCATGGCAGGGACCACGGTGGCACAAAGGGAGACATGGTACCGGATAAGGAGCTGAGAGTTCTATATTCAGATCTTTATGTAGCATGAGGAGAGTGAAACTGGGCCTGGCTTAGGCTTTGGAAACCTCAAAGCCAACACCCAGTGACACACTTTCTCCAACAAAGCAACACCTACTCCAACAAGGCCATACCTCCTAATCCTATGTGGGCCATTCTTATTGAAACCTGACATTCTAATCCTTGGACCCCCACATGCTTATAGCCATAATATAACAAATAGAGTAATATAATGTATATCATAATGTAAAACGAATTGAGTCCCACTTCAAAAAAAGCAAAACAAAACAAAACACCATAGTGTATCATAGTCTCAGTACTGTTTAAAAGTCAGTTCAAAGTCTTCCTGAGACTATGCAACCTCTTAACTGTACGCACCCCCAACCCACCAGGAAAATCAAATTAAAAAGCATACCACATATTTCCAACATTCCAAGAATACACATTACTTTTCCAAAAGGGAGGAAAGGGAGCATGGCAAAGACATGATGAACTACAACAAGAACAAAACCAGCAGGCCAAATGCCAAACTTTGTAGCTGCATGTCAAATGCCAAAGTGCTCCTCAGATCTCCAGATCCTTTGAGCTTTGTTGACTATAGCACATTTTCTTGGGCTTGTTACACATCCTGTTAGCAGCTCTCTTTATCAAGTATCCTACCATTCTGGCATCTCTAACACAATCCAGGCTTCACCTTCATAGCTTCACACAATATCCTCTTTAAGCCTCCATGCACAGACACCCCTGAAACATGCCTGGCCTCAGTGGCTTTTCTTAGCTTCGGAGGGAGATTCCACAACCCTTTTCTTGTATTCCTCACTCTAAAGACAGACCATGTGGCTGAAGCTGCCAAGTTCTGTTGCTTGCTGGGGCTGGAATATGGACTCTCTCATTCAATTACATTTGCATTCATTTTCTGTTCTTGATAGTTTCCTTCACTACTTAAGATTTTCTTTAATTTCTTTTTTATAAGATGAAAGCTTAACTAAGTGGGTCACCACTCAAGTCACCACCCTTTATTCCACGTAACATCAGAGTTTTCTTTAAACGTTTTATCTCATTGACCACTGGACTTAGCTCCATTTCATTTTCTGGTGCTCCCTTTTCTCCTCAAACTGTACATTTTGCATTTTTCCCTGCTCAGATTGTTCCTTTTCATTATAGGTTTGCAAACAAGTGACCACTAACAACCATGCAACAGAATCAATACCAGGCTGTCTTGAAATCTCCTCTGCCAACACCACTAATCCAAACTCTTCAATTTAGCCTCACGCAGATGTTGTTTGACAAAAATAGAAAGAAGCTCCATTCTTCCCACAGAATATCACAATAACATTCTCTTGGCCACTTACTAATAGTCTTCCCATCTGAAACTTCTTTAGTTCGGACCCCACAGTTCAAACTGCCCCCAACACTGCCTTCCATGCTCTTATGTTGGTGCCCCACTCTCCCCTACTTAAAGCACCCAACCACTATCTAGTCCAAAGCCCCAAAGTCTTCCCTATTCCTCCAACAAACAGCATGGCCAGGTCTGTCACAATAGTCCACTCATGATGCCAACATCTGTCTTAGCCACTGTTCTATTGCTATGAAGAGATGCCATGACCAAGGAAACTCTTCCCAAAGAAAGTATTTAACTGGGTCTTGCTTACAATTTCAGAAGTTTGGTCTATTACCATCATAACAGGAAACATGTCAGCACATAGGCAGACATGGTGTTGCATAAGGAGCTAAAAGTGTTAAATCTGGATGTGTAGGAAGAAAGGAGAGAGTGACACTAGACCTGGCTTGGGCTTTTGTAACCTCAAAACCTGCCCCCAGTGATACACTTTCTCCAACAAGGCCACATCTAATTCTTCTCAAGCCCTACCACTTGCCGATGACTAAGTATTCAAATATAGCTGGGTGTGGTGACACATGTCTTTAATCCTAGTATTTAGGGAGGCAGAGGCAGGAAGATCTCTGTGAGTTTGAGGCCAGCCTGGTCTACAAAGCAAGTCCAGGACAGTTGAGACTACACAGAGAAAAACTGTCTTGAAAACAACAACAGTATTCAAACATATGGGTCTATGGGACCATTCTCACTCAAACTACCACAACATCTTAATCAAATTTTACCAGATGAGACCAAAATATTTTCCAAAGCAGTTATATTGATTTGCATGACTACAGTAGCATGCAAATATGTCATTATCCTAGTTTCCCAGTATTTTATGTCACCAGCTCACTATGCTTTTGTCCACTGATGTGAGTCATGGTACCTTCAGAGATGATCCCTTCCCCTTTCTTCTTTACAACTGTCACTATTCCAAACCAGAGCTTGGGTCTGTTTTCCAACTCTTGAACTTGTACTGAACAATGAGTCTGAATGTGGCAAAATACCGGTACCTCTGTTCTTGCCCTAACCCGGAATACAACTGGCAGCTTCCCTCCTCATGCTCAAAGCTAGATTGTGGCAATCCCAACTGCCCCCTGCTGGAATCCAGCTAACGTCATACAAAGCCAACATCCCTGTGACAACTCCACTATATGGAAGTCCACACAAGCCACATGAAAAGGCCATTCAGGAAGAAGGGCCTGTCTTGTTCTGGGTCTCGAAGATATTTTTCAACATCTCATAATTTAATTTGACATATGATTTTTCACATGTAGAAAAATAATATTATTTACTAAGAAATGTAATAATTAGATCTTTGAAGATGCACATTTAGGTTTGAGAAAGTTCTCTTTAATTCATTTCAAGAGTTTCTTTAAATCACTGAAGAATGCTTAATATTGTGCAACATTCTGCCCCCACTCTATGCTTTTCTCCCTTTGATATGCTCTTGTAATGAGTAACATCAATGGAATTTCAACATTATCCATTTCTTGTATTTCTAGGAAAACTTCACTTAGTCATGACATACAATGTTTGTCAATGTTAATGGATTCAGCTTTCAGATATTCTTTCATGATTTCATCTATTTTGAGGCAAGAATGTTCTGTTATGCTTCCATCTCTGCTGTTGTTCTTGGGATATGATATTCGCTTATTTATGGGAGCTTGTCTTAATGTGCTCTGAGAACTTTTGTGAAACACTGAATTTTTTTTATTTTGATGTTCATTAGAAAACACGAACATCTTGCTCTAGCCCTCTGTGCCCTTCCCTTACAGTGACCCTCACAAAGCCTAGGGATCAGTTGGCAGCCAGAAAGTCCCAGTAATCTTCATGTCCCCACTCAATGGTACTGGGTTACACACAGAGACACACCAGCCTTCTACATGGATGTGTGTGCACACACAGTGAGCACTCTTGCTTACTGAGGCATCTCCTCAAACCTTCCATCGCTCTTTAGTCCTGTATTGTTCATACTGCTTTGTAAACAGCAATCTCCACAGCCTTTTATTCTGTCTGGCAAGATTAAGTGGACTATTTATTACAGCCACATGATTTTAGTTCAGTGTGCCACCTGGGATTTCTCTCCACATTATCTTTCCTCTCTTGGCTTTTCTTTCTGCCGTGTTTGGAATCGCTTTTCTTCCTCATTTTTTCCCCAGTAATTTAAAAGTTTATACTTATATTTTCATTGTTTTACTTAACTTATTTAAACCTTTAGGCAGATGCTCTAGAAATTATAAAATTTATCTTTTAAACTTATTTTCTATATTATGTTTAACTTCTTCCTGAATAACATGAGGTTCTTAAGCTCAGATCCAATTACCAGTCGCTTAGCCAGGTGGTGGTGGCATGGGCCTTTAACCTCAGCATTTAGGAGGCAGAGACAGAGGCAGGAAGATCTCTGTGTGTTCAAGGCTGGCCTGGCCTACAAAGAGAGTTCCAAAACATCCAGGGCTACATAGTGAGACCCTGTCTCAACAAACAAACAAACAAATAAAAAGAGCCCAATTGCCAGCCTCTTGACAAGTATTATTATGTCATTATAGTTTTGTTGTGCTTTGATTTTAATGACATTACTTTTTTAAAAAATATTGTGTGTGTGTGTGTGTGTGTGTGTGTGTGTGTGTGTGTGTGTGTGT
>OU015746.1:102846284-102887217 GCA_907169655.1 Acomys percivali | reverse complement strand
TGTGTGTGTGTGTGTGTGTGTGTGTGTGTGTGTGTGTGTGTGTGTGTACGCACATGCTAGCATATATGTATGTGGGTACCCATAGAAGCCAGAAAAAGGAGTCAAAGCACCTGATTCTGAGTTAAAGGCACATGTGAATCACCTGATATGAGTGCTGTGAACCAAACCTTGCTCACCTGGTCTGAAGTGACCCCCAGCCACTGATCCATCTCTCCAGCCCTGAGCACTATCATCTTTACATTTGTTTAGATTTACTCATAAACGTACCACTACCTTTGCTTGTTTCTCATTCTGACTTTGCTTTGTGGTTGAGACAGGTTCTCAGGGAACCCAGTCCAGCACAACACAGGCCTCAAACTTGTGATTCTTCTGCCTGCTGGGACTGCAGACATACAACACCACACACAACGTTTGACCCATCCCTGGATGAGGCAACACATAAGGAACACATAAGTACATACTTACACATCAAACATGGTGTTACTATTCAAAATACATAAGGAAGTAAAAAAAGCCAAAACTTTAAAATGGCATAGACCTAAGAAGATATTGCTCAAAGAAAGACATGAGAAATGGCCAAAGTGTGTGAAAACTGTTCAACATCACAATTATCAGAAAGGTGCAAAGAGGAAGGAGAATCCTTCCCACTGCTGGTAGGAACTAAATCCACGTGATAAGTATAGACAACAATGTGAAATTCCTCAAAAAATTAAAATTATAATATTCATAAGGTCCCACAGCCTCACTGTGGGACACATAGCTAAATAAAGTGGGTCAGTACATTGCGGGGACATTTTTATTTCCAAAGTACATGAAAGCACCAATCATAATGGCCAAAAAAGAGAAATACTTTGAGTGTACTGGAAATAATAAATAAAGAAAGTGTAGTGCAAATACAGAATGGAATACTAGTCAGCCAGAAAAAGAGAAAGAATCCTTGTCAGGCAAAGAAGGACAAATATCTCATGATCCCATCTGTATGTAAAATGTGAAAAGGTTGTGGTCATGGGGGATGGGCACACATTAGTACTGACCCAGGGGAGAGAGAAAAGGAAAGGCAGGGAAAGGCTCACCCATGGACCAGAAATTGGAGTTGGATATAAGGAATAAATTCTGATGTTTTATCTTTTAAAAACTACTCTTTACAGGCTGAAGCAGGAGAATCATAACTTTGAGGCCAGTCTAGGCTACAAAGCAAGAACCTACCTCAAAAAAAGAAAACAAACTAAAATATTCAGGGGAAAACCCATTTTTAAAAAAAAAACTTTTCTTGCTTTAGTAGGGTCTTATAAAAACAAGACAAACAAACAAACAAAACACCTTCAATTCTATTCTTTTTTCTTGTATATTATTACTGAATGCTAAAAGTGATTTCCCAGTTTAGAGATGTTTGTTCTCCAGAGGCCACTATGCTTGCTCATAGGGTAAAGACACCTGTCACCAAGCATGGCGACTTTAGTTCAACCCCTGGATAGTGATAGAAAAAGAGAACCAATTTTTGCAGGTTGTCTTCAAACCGCCACAGGAACACTGTAAACACACACACACACACACACACACACACACACACACACACACACACACACACACACACACACACAGGGAGAAAGAATAACTTTTAAAAACATTTAAAGAGAGGTCTTGACTCTGGGCACAGTGCTCATCCAGCTGCCCCTGGCTGCCATAGGTTGACGAGAAGCATGCTGTCACTGCACACCAACTCCTCTAAAGGCCAGGGCTTCCTGCTCCCCCCCAGGGCTTCCTCCCGCCCCCCCCCCACTTACCCACCACTTCTTGCACAACTCACCACTCACTTATTTGAAACACACACAACTATGGTACCATCATCACAAACTAACATCTGAGATTAAAAAGATCCTAGAAGCAGTCACTTGGTTTTCTGTTTCTAGTCCCTAGCTCTATGTACCCTGTGGTTCCCTTCCAGTCTCTGGGCACTGTCCTGTCCTGTATACTTCGTGTAAATGTCATAGAACATGTAAGTAGTGACTGAATGGCTCCTTTCACACAGCTTACTGTTTACAAGAATTATTCTGTTGAAACATGGGTTGGTACTTCATTCATTTTTATCACATAACAACATTCTACTGTGTGGCTATTATACATTAGACTTATTCATTTAGTAGGCAGCAGACACTTAGATATATTTGTATCCTGGCTACTCTGTGTGGTTTTTGTTTTGGGGTTTGGGGGGGGGGGCGGTTCAAGACAGGGATTCCCTGTGTAGCCTTGGCTGTCCTGGACTTGCTTTGTAGACCAGGCTGGCTTTGAACTCACAGAGATCCTCCTGTTTCTGCCTCCCTGAGTGTTGGGATTAAGGCATATACTACCACTCCCAGCTACTCTTGCTATTCTGAATAATGGTGCTAAGAACATTAATGTACAGGATTCTATAGACATAATTTTCACTTCCTGAATGTACCTCAGGAACAAAATAGTTAAGCCACAGGCAACAAAATGCTTAGTATTTGGAGGAATTTGGTGGTGGGTGCTTTTGTTGTTGTTTAAGGCAGTATCACTCACAGCTCCACTTGTCCTCAGATTCACTATACTGAGGATGACCTTAAACTCCTGATCTTCCTGCCTCTGTCTACCGCCATGGCCAGCTAAGGAAATTTTAAAGCTTGTGACATTGCTCATTCCTACCAGCAATGTACAAAAGCTTTGACTTCTTTCCTAAACCCACTAATACTTATAACCTGCCTTTTAAATTACAGTCATTCTCCTAAGTGTCATGTGGTACCTCTCCACAATTTGCATGCTTCGAATCACTAATGGTAAATACAGACATCTTTATATGCTGGCATAGATTTCTTAACCATTCACAAATCATTTTTTAACAAGTATTCTATTTCTCTCATTTAATTTCTTCTGCTCTGTTTCGGAGTTTATTAAATCTCCCTTCCACTGTGGCAGATCAAATGTTTAAACTACTGACTGTGCTATCCAATCCCTGCTTCATAATCTCCCATTTCTAGATACCTTATTTGGTTATCATGAATACTGCTTGGTATTTTTAGAGTTTCTTGATCATTCTTCATATTTAAATCATGTTATTTATTTAAAGGTACAGAGCATAATTATTTCATAGGCTATGACTTATAACTCCTAACTTATGAAGTCTATAACTCCTGTTGTTTCCCCTTTCTGTTATTTTTCTTGCAGCCTGCATGATTTAAAAGAAAGAAAGAAAGAACTTTGGAGATATTCTGAGACTACCATCAGTCATCTGACCATCCAGAACATTTATTTCTGCCAGTCCCCGAGACACTCCCAAGCCAGGACCCTTTCAGCCTATTTCCTACCTGAAAGTTCTGGATCAGCTCACACGGTGCATCCATGCATGATACAACCACCTCCCAGAGAGAAATCTTCAATTTATCTTTGCTCAAAACTTTAAAAAAGCCAGTTTTCCTGGAGTCCCTTAGAAGAAGTGGAGGTACCTGGAGTATTACTGTTGCTCTAAGAGGATAGCTGTCTGGGATTCCAGGCTTAGGTGGTAGTAACATTCTTCATCTGAACTGGCCCAACCAGTCATCTTTCTCCAATGTCCTTGTGACTGTGGGAACCAAAGCTCAAGTCTGCCCATCTGACAAATGGCAACACAAATAAATAACATGTTCTCTGCCTGTAACACATGTTCCACTATGGCTTGGTTTTGGCCTGTGAGATTACAGATCATACATCTTAATGCTTTTAATATATATTTTACTTAGAATTGTGTGTTGTTTTTAGCAACAATAAAAATGGCATAATCCATACCTAAGCCACTCACGCAGCAGCTGCCTATAAACAGAGTGGTATGCCTCACCAGGAATGAGATGTCTGTCTGCAAAAAGGTTCGGGAACAGCAAGGTAGATGTGGCAATTAATTTTGATTGGCAGCTTGACACATTGTAGATTCACCTAGGAAGGGACTCTCAATGAGCAACTGTCTAGCCTAGGTTGTACCATTGGCATGACTGTGAAGGACTTTCTTTTTTCTTTCTTTTTCTTTTCATTTATTTATTTGGGGTTTTGTTTGTTTGTTTGTTTGCTTTACATCTAGATCATACTCCCTTCCTCCTTTCAACCCTCCCTCCTTCCCCCTTATTCTCCCTCCCCTATTTCTCAGAAAAGGGGAGCCACCCACTACCAACCCACCCCAGCACATCAAGTCACATCAGGACTGAGTTCATCCTCTTCCCCTGTGGTCTGGCGAGGCAGAACCACCAGGGAGAGTGATCAAAAACAGAGTCCATGTCAAAGACAGCCCCTGTTCCCCTTACTAAGGGACCCACAGGAAAACCAAGCTTCCTGTTGGTCACATCTATATAGGAACCTAGGTCTAGTCCATGCATGGCCTTTGGTTGGCGCCTTCAGTCTCTGCAAGCCCCTCTGGACCCTGGTTAGTTGGCTCTGTTGTACTTTTTGTGGAGCTCCTGTCCCCTTTAGGTCCTTCTATCCTCCTCTCAACTTTTCCACAAGACTCTCTACACTTGGCCCAAGAATTGGCTATAAGTCTCAGCATCTGTTTTGATCTACTGTTAGGTAGAGTCTCTCAGATGACAGCTATGCTAGATCCTGCCTGCAAGCATAGCAGAGTATCATTAATATCATCAGGGATTGGCTGTCTCCCATGGGGTGGGTCTCAGGTTGGGCCAAGCTTGGTTGGACATTCCCTCAATCTCTGCTTTGTCTTTATCCCTGCACGTCTTTTAGGGAGGGTAAGTTTGTGGTGGAAGTTTTGTGAAGCATTTTCTTAATTGGACTTATTGAAGTAGGAAAACTACCAATGATAGAGTATGCTCTGCAACTGAGAGCCAAATAAGCCTTTCTCCACTTAGTTGACCTTTTAATAAGACTTTTCACACAGCAACCAGAAAAGCAACTATAGCAGAACGTACAGATGGAAAACCACTGGCAGGAAGTCTCATGACATCAGGGAACAAACACATTTCTTCTAGCTTACCAAATCGAAAGAGTTGATAGAGGGCTGAAGAGAAAATGGTCTTGAGAAGGATTCTGAAAGGCTCCAAGGAGAGTCCCAGTTACACAGTGATGGGACTGTCAGCCAAGGCAACACTGTTTGGGTGAACTATGTACCAAGTGCACACACCTGAGTTTAGCAACTCTGAATCCACACTCACTTTTGTGTAGAAAAGAATTAAGAGTTCCCTCTTACCACAAAATATAAAAATTGACTATTAGTAGTACATGTTAGCTAATGTTTATCAATCTACAAGGAACATTTTTATGAGGTATAACACATTTTTTATTTGTATTTCATTACAAAGCCATTTTCCAAGTCAGTTCAACAATAACAGTATTTCATCATCATTATTAATTGGGCTATAGTTCTTCAAGAATAATATTTACAATTATTAGCCACTTTTCTGACCTAGGACTGAAAAGAAAAGAATGCAAATAAAGAGAGCTGGTCAGAATTAGGAATACCTTAAATGATAATTTTTAAAAATTTAAGTTCTGTTGTGATCCATAGGATTGGGGCTGTGGCCCTAATCCCAGACTGTTCAGCTTAAGTACAGCATGGAGTTGGCACACATATGAAACTCACTGCACTTAAATAAAGCTCCCGAGGTTGTCAGCTCAGCAAGCTGCTGAGGGGCTGGGGTATGGAGAAATGAATGTGAATAAAAGCACTCTCACTGTGAATTCACACTCACAGAAGAGAGTGAACAGGAAGAAAGTATGTGGCAGGCTCCACACACACCTACTTTCTTCCACAAAAATGGGCTGATGGTGATAAAGCTGCCTCAGTCTATAAATATTAAACAGGCAATTTCTTCAAAATAGCTTTCAGACTATCATTGCCATGAGGTAAATTTTAAATACATATTTATGCAGACAATAACTACAAAAGGCTTTCCTGAAGGGAATACATTTATAGGGCAAAAAAATTCACATATTTCCAAAAATATGTCTTTTGCTTCTTTTACAGCCATAAACTCAATAAAAATGGAAAGTGATGCAATCCAACATACATGAGGATTGAAGCCAGGGAAGGCTTCTCTGTGATGTACAGAAGAAAAGCCCAGTGGAATTACATCACCTGCATCATATGAAGTCCATGTGGACATCAGGCACACTTCATTCTGTCTGAGAATTCTTCCCCCACTTACGACTGCGACACAACCAACACCCTAAAAATCCCACTCTGCCAAGGAAAACGGCTTTTCCCTGACTCCAGATACATCCCCTAGTGTCGAGAAAGTGACATGCTTACTATCATGTGGAGGGTTATGAGGTTTATAATCTGTCAGAGGTTTATGAAAAATCGTGTAACAGGTTCAGCATAGAAGGGGAGATCCATAACAGCACAGAGGCAATGTCAAGAAACACTGCAGACAGGGAACAGCTAGCACAGAGTTACTGAGGTCAGTAGACGAAAACTGTGTTAGGCTAGGCACGAAGCCTTCTACACAAAAAGCCTTATTTATATGTTTCCTTACACTTGCAGAGATTTGATGATGCACCTGAAAGTAACTAGTGCTTGCCATGGCCTCTTGGACTTGGGTTTTACAGTCCAAATCCTCTTTAGCTTTGGGTAAGAATAGAAAGTTGAGTCTCCATCAAGGAAGGGCTGCATAGGACAGGAAGTCCTGTGGGAAGCTTTGGCTCTTGAGGCCAAAGTTTATGTGTCAAAGGACTTGCTGGGTGCAGGGTTCCCACCTGGCTGATGTGTCTGCTCCTTCTGCCTTCATACCAGTTCAAATTCTAAAACTCCGCTGTTCTGTTCTTACACCTCATCTTCCACCTTCTCCATGATATGCCGCCCTGGTTGTGCTATAGTGCCGTGTTTATAAAAACAATTTTTCTGGGTGAGGGAGGAATCAATTTTGGTTTTAAGTGCTACTTAATTTGAACCACAGAGATTTTCAGCCGCCATCACCTACCCACCCCAGTTCTAACCTGTAGCCAATAGCAAACTAAGGGTATATGGACTTTTCCACTGCTAATTCAAATATGTCCCTCCAACCCCCTGCAGGCAGCAGTTCCAGGCTTAAATGAGGAATCCTGTTCACTGCTCACTGTAGGAGAATCAAGAAAAGTCAATAAAGAAATGAGTAATAAATGTTATGGTCCAATCCAGTAAGAACATGCTTTCAACCAGAAAACATAAAAATTGACTCCTACTAGTACATTTTGGCTAATTTTTATCAGTCTACAAGGAACATATTTATGAGGTATAACACATTTTTATTTGTATTCATTTCCAAGTCAGCTCAACAATAACAGTATTTCATCACTATTATTAACTGGGTTATAGTTCAAGAAGAATGTTTATCATTATTAGCCACTTTTCAACCTAGGCACCTAGTTACATTGTCTTTTTAACCCTCATTTAATCCCTGTGAGCCATGTTCTGAGCCTGGCAGTGCTGCACCGTTATATAGTGGTAGACAGGATAGCTGGATGACATAACCATCAGATCCTCCCTGCTAGCAAAGCCAAGCTGGAGATGGGCCTGACACAGTTCAGGTCTTTAGTTAACACTTCCCACTTTACTCAAGACCCCCTCAACATTCCTCGGCCCAGACCGTTTCTGGAACCCTTTAAAATAACTACCACAAGAAGTGAAACACAACTCAATGATATGGTATCAGACAAATGTGGGTTGGCAGCCATCATGACTTCCTCCTCAAGACTACGTGAGTGCTATATTCACCTGGACGTAGTCCATACTGCAGGGCAGCCCCTGCCAATTGTGTACATTTTCAGCTGTGGGTGCTGCTTGAACACTCAATCTCCCAACATTAAGCTGCAGAGTGGGAAAATGAGCTTAATCTAAAACAGTAATACTAGCCAAAACTTCCTAATCTTACTCAGAGCTGTGCCTCTCTCACCTTCCAGCCCAGAGTGACTTGGACACTGTCTACAGGTCACCTTAGGATTGTGCTTGCTATACTGAAACTCAGCCCTCTGAGATATGACTGCAGGAAAAGAACCGTAAGGGAGGCTACACAGCGGACGCCACTGCTATTTGTATCTCTGAAAGGAAATGGCTACATTCTACTTCTGTCAACTCCGATCTTTGACTCATATTTTTTGACATTCTAGAATGTCTATATAAAAAGATAGTTTTCAGAATAAAGCACTGTGCGTGATTTAATTCCTTGCAGAAGCATCCATGTGTACACACATGCGCGCGTAGTAAGGGTTAGATATACTACTTCTTCATATAATTTGTAAGTCTGTATAAAATATAAATGTGTTTCAGATGTGAGAAAATTGCTTAATGATGCCCCCACCCATATACATGCACACCGCTTTCTGTAACTCTGCTGAATGTTATAACACGGGAACAAAGATTATTAAAATATAAGGGTTAAAAATTAAAAAGTTTTTTAAAAGAGGACATGAAAGTAGACAAAAAGAAAATGAAATGAATTAGTGATGATTATTTTCAGAAGCAAAATAGATTAACAGGAGAATAAAAAAAAAGCATTCCCAAAGTCACAAAAGACATATTAGTATATTAGTGGCTACTTATTTTTTTTTTTTGTTGTTTAGTGGCTACTTATAAACTTAATGGTTATATATATGTACAATTGACCAGTTCAGATTCTCCACCAACATACAGCCCAAAGTTAAGTCTGAACAAATAGAAGCCAGTTCTTTGAACTGTCAATGGTGGTTTAAACTAAAGGAACATGTCACTGGTTACTCTGCTAATGCTTCCTAACTACTGACTGTAACCAAGGGAGAGGCAGGCGCACAGGCAGCATGCGCAGCACTTAGGAACAGCTTTCCAGAGACCAGACAAGCTTGACTGACTCCTTTAGGTGAATAATCTCTGGGGATTATTAGAGCCACTCAATGATGGAGCTTCTTTTCTCATCCCTATTTCCCAAATAAAGAGAACCCAGCTGAGAAAAGTTGAATCATTTGACTAAATGGAAGAGCTGATGCTTAAAAATATTAAGTCTCAAGCTAAAACCAGAATATCTTAATAACACTGAAATGTGCTGGCAGGCTTTTGAGTGGTGCTTCGGACAGCACTGCCCGGGGTGGGCAAGGAACCAGGAAGAAGAGCAATTTAAAAGAATGGGGAGACAGTAGCTAAAAACGCCGTACAGAAAAGTCTAAATAAAAATCAGTTGGCTCCGGAGACAGGGAAATATAAAGGAGGCGCACCTGAACTTTAGAGAGTAGAAACCCCGCTAAGGACATCCTTGGACCCCCTTGTTTCTGAATTTAAATGTTCCTGTGTTCTTTGCTCCATGTATTTCACTTCATGTGGGGCAGATTATATAGGTCTGTGCAGAAGTACACAGGTAAGCCAGAACTCTCTTCTCGCCCTGAGCACATGAAAGGCTGAGCCTCAGGCACCTACCTTGGTCTTCATAAACTTGGAGTGGCTTTTGTACACCTCGATTTGTTTGATCTCCTCCTCACGGTCCTCCGTGTTGAGTACACCATTGGCTTTCAACATCTGGATCTCATCCTCAAGGTCCCGGATGTTTCGCTCCAATGAAGCAATTTTTGTGTCCTGTTGATAAAAGGGA
The DNA here is from genome assembly GCA_907169655.1 of Acomys percivali. NCBI lineage: Eukaryota > Metazoa > Chordata > Mammalia > Rodentia > Muridae > Acomys > Acomys percivali. Next base: position 102,877,690 of record OU015746.1, on the reverse strand, counting down.
GAGAAAGTTGGAGGGTTTTTGTTTTGTTTTATTTCATCATTCCCAAAACAGAATTTAGGAATGTAGTGCGGCATTAGCCATGTTGTAGCACTAGTCCCACATTTAGAAGAGTCTGTGTTTTCGTGTCTGAGGATCACTTGTCAGGTAACTGAATGCTCAATGAACATTATGTGTCCACAATACAGGGAGTAACCTAGATGTGTTTTACTAATGTCCAGGAACCAAATTACTCATCAACAGTGGCAAAAAAATAATCTATAATCTAATATATAATATATTATAATATATCAAAACAAACAGAAAACTATTTCAGTGGAAAAACATAATTTTGGATCTAGTTCAGCAGGTACATGTTTCAGTCTACATGTACACTCAAAGGCAGTTTGTTCCTGTTTATTTTGTCATATATTCTGTGGCTGCTATTAACAGGCATGCATGGAATTTGACTCTAAGAGAGAAGGAAATCTGAACTTAGTAATGGAGAGAGGGATTCTCATCTCAAATACAGACCTAAGTGAAATTAAATAACTGAATCCCGACTTTGGATGACTGATACAATAAATACTGAAAATTTATAACAACTGGAAATAATATATCACAACATCGTGATTTATGTGGCGAGCAGTCAGGTCCCTACGTGACAAAAAACATGACTACTTTGCAAGCGATTTATAAGCTATTGATTTACAGACCTGAAAAACTAGAAATATTACATTCAGATGTGGAATTAATTGAGAAAAAACATCCAGTGACAGATTCTATACACACAAGAATGCATAATAAGAACTGATGCTTGAGGAAGCACGGAAGAGGGGGCGCTTACAGGGCAAGCCACCAAGCACAATAAAAAAAAAAACATTGCCCTAAGCTTCCAGAATGAGAGACAAGATGTCCAAAGTTGCCTTAAGCATTCCCACTGTCTTCATTTGACTGCATTATATTACAAAGATTCAATGAATCCATGTTAAATTTGTCATTAAGTGCTAATGAAAACAAGCCAATAATTCTTTAATTAATTTTCTTTTTTAGAACATGAAATATTAATTTCATAGTAACTATAATGCATGGCTCATGTGATTATTAATTCAGTTTTAAAATGTTAAAACAAATGTGCCTGTTTTTTCTGTGTCTGTTGTAGATTTCCCTTTTTTTTACATTGCATGTCCAGCATAACCCACACATCAGTATAGTAGTAATTATCATACTATCCACAATGTAAATGTATTGAAAGAGGAGAAATGGAGGAAGGATAACAGTATTTACTGGGCTTTACTATGGGTCCAGAACCAAAACGCTTAATGCAGTAACTACCTTCATTAATTCTCAGGAAAGTCCCATCAAATACAATTTAAATCTGAAAACTTCAATACTACTACAAAATCCTATAGTCCGTCGTTTTATTTTCCTTTGAAAATAACACTATTGTGTTTTTCCAACTATAAAACCAACAGGCTTTCAATTACTTAAAAATTAAGGAAATCTCTTATAATCTTACTACCCAAAGTTAACCACTATTTGTGTTTTATACATAGCTTTTTAAATGTAATTTCTAGTTTCATGAAGGAAGTCTTATTTCTTGAATTTCTATGAATCCCTCCCCTCTACAGTGATAGTATCTGGATATGGAGTATGGGGATAGGATTGGATAAAGCCTTGAGTACAGGACCCTTGGGATGACAGTAGTATTCTCATCAGAAAAGACACATGAACTTCCTCCCTCCCCCTCTCTCATTCCCGCTCTCTCCTGAAGAGGAGAGAATGCAGGAAGAAGAAGGCATCCATGTGCAAATCATGAGGGTCTTCACCAGAGCACAAGGCTAGTGTGCCCTGATCTAACACCAGCCTCTAAATGGCTACTGGTTACCCTTCCCAATCTGGTTTGGTAAGGAAGGAAACTCTAGGAGACAGACACCCAGAGCCTCACTTAGTGACTTGTTTTAGTTTCAAGCCAAGGAGGAGGAAAAGAAGCAACAGCAGCAATAACCAAAAGGCTATAAGAATTCTAAAAATTCATAATAACATTCAAAGTGAGACATTTTAAATTAACAAATTTTCCTAACTATAAAAATGAGACATGTTCAAGGCTATTAAAAACTTGAAAAGTAGGCTGGAGAGATGGCTCAGAGGTTAAGAACACTGTCTGTTCTTCCAAAGGTCCTGAATTCAATTCCCAGCAACCACAAGATGGCTCATGGCCATCTATAGTGAGGTCTGGGTCCTCTTCTGGTGTGCATGCACACATTTGGGCAGAATGCTGTATAAATAATCAATATTTAAGCCGGGCGTCGGGGCACACTCCTTTAATCCCAGCACTCAGGAGGCAGAGACAGGTGGATCATTGTGAGTTTGAGGCCAGCCTCTTCTACAAAGTGAGTCTAAGACAGTCAAAACTACACAGAGAAACCCTGTCTCGAAAAAAAAATTTTAAAAAGAACCTTGAAAAGTTACATGACAATTATGATTAATACACTACTGAATCCCATGACAGCCTTAAGATTACATCTTAAGTTACATCTTAAAACATACAAAAAGATATTAGTTAGGACAGCAATCAGTATGGTCTAGGGAAGTAGTTCATTGATAATGTGCCTGTCTTGTAAGCACAAAGACCTATGACCCCAGAATCTACATTAAAAAAAAAATAGGTGGACGTGATGGAGGGTCACAATGGATCCCTGTGGCTTACTGGCTAGTCAGCTTAACCTCTGTGGTTAGCTCAGGCCACTGAGAGATCCTGTCTCAAAACCCAAGCTAAACTGCATCAAAAAAACCTCATGAGGCTGTCCTCTGGTGCCCACATGCAAGCATACACATGTGCATGCCCACTGCACACACACTTGTACCACACTGTACACACATAAAAAAGACTGACTGATAGGATTCATGTTCCCTTTCTCTCTGTTGAAACACAAACTGGCGTTGATGAGATTTACAAGTATCTAAACAGAATCAAAGAGACCTTACACAAGGTAAATGCAATCACTGTAAGAGCTTAACTGCATTAAATTGAGGAGAAGATCCAACTTCCTTGCCTTTTTTCCTATATAAGAAAATATCTCTTGAGCTTTCAATAACCACAGTTAGGTGACTAAGTATGTGTGTGTGTTACAGTAGTAAAACCTGCAGTTCTCATATATTTGACAAAACTTTTCTAATACCTTCTGGTAAGATTTCAGGTCTCAACTGTGTGGGCAAAAAGAAAAGAACCTGCCTTCTATGAGACTTTAGTTTGGCTCCTAGTCAACCCCAAGGAACTAGTTAGCAAGAGCCACAGCTAACAAATCCTAAACAGGCTAAAAGGCTCCTCTCCACCTGATGCTGAGGAATTACAGACTTTTGAGGAAAATCAGAATGGGTCCAAACAGGTAGTTTATTCCCAGAGCCAAGTTTCTAAATCTACATGCATCTGAGTTTAAACAGTGGCACAGAACATATTATTTTTCACTTCAATAATTTCCTTAAATTAATAATATTTTTCTCTTTTCTTCATAAACTTGTTTTCATTTAGACGCACACGTCCCAAAATGCAAAAAGGAAAGGAAGAACAAAAAAAGGAAATGGGTACTCTGAAAGGATCTGTTTTTTCTGTCCTTATTTATAGTCTGGTTCCTATATTAGAAATCTATTCCAATGGGCAACTAAACACATCCCCAAAACTCGTAAGCACAGAAAAAGCCAAGACAAACTTAAATAGGGCAACATACTAGGTTCACAGCAGAGGGCAGGTACAAAGTGTAGAGGGAGGGTTTGGGTTTTGGCTACCTATGTGATGTTCAAAGTCAAGCCAGAGAGTGAGGAAACTAAGCTTGAAGAGCAGGCAATGGCTGGCACATTCTCACCTCTTACATGCCTCCACTCTAAGAATCTGGGAGTGGAAAGGCAGAGATGAGTCCTGGCACTGGACACAAGCCACATTAGCTACCTCCTGAGAAAGAGTGTGGAGCACCCAAGCACCTTTGAGCTTTGATCTCTCTCAGCTCCCCTTCCCCCCCAGCTGAAGCTGCTTGCTAGCCTAGCCCAACTGGGACACAGAGCAGATAAGCAGATCCCTGCCATCACAAGAGGGCCTGTGGAGCTTCTGAGCAGCTTAGGGTTCCAATTTCTCACAGCGCCCCCCACCCCAAGCTGCTTACCAGCCAGGCTCATCTGTAACAAGGAGCATACCAGCAGAGCTGAATCCAGGCACCAGCCACAGTCTGTATTAGCCTCCATCCTATGAGCAACTTTGGGCCTTGGTCTGTCTCCACCCACATACCTGAAACATATTATTCTGACACAGCTAAGACACAAAGCAAACAGGCTATGCAGAGACCTGTGTAGGCCACAATCAGCATTAGCTACTATCCTGTGAGCAACTTTGGGCCTAGGTTGATCTCTGCCTGCCCGCCAGACACCTACTGCTCTGACACAGCTAAAACACAAAGCAAACAGGCTGATCAGAGACCTGCTCAGGCCACAATATTCATTAGCTGCTATCCTGCTAGTAGCTTCTGGCTCTGATCTCACCCCACCCACCTACAGCCTATTGGCCTGATCCATCTGGGTCACAGAGCAGACACACAGAGCAAAAACCTCTGCATGCCGCACCCCACGTTAGCTGCTGTTTTGTAAGCAGCTTTGAGCTCTAATCTCTCTCTGCCTGCCAGAGGCTTACCAGCCTAGCCCAACAGGGGCACAGAGCAGATAAGCAGAGCCCTGTCATCTCAAGAAGGCCTCTAGAACACACTAGCAGCTTTGGGCTCTGGTCCCCCTCAGCACCCCCAGCTGCTTACCAGCCTGACCCATCTGGGATACAGAACAGATAGACAGAGCTGAGTCTGGTGCAGACAAAGACTGACATTTGCTGCCATTTCAAAAAGGTCTGTGGGGTACTTCAAGCTTGAATCTCTCACAGCCTTCAAACTGCTTAATGGCCTATCTGGAACACAGAGCATATAGACAGAGTTCTACCATCTCAAAAAAGACTGTAGGGCACCTGAGCAACTTTGGGCTTGGAAATACATCAGCCCACTCCTCTCCTACCTGACTGGGATAAAGTCAGGGAACCCAGCTGAGCTCAGCTGGGTGCAGGCTGTAACACCCACTATCCAACATCATGAGGAGTTTCTGTGGAGCCCTAGCAAACAAACTTTGGCTTGGAGCTCTCTTTATTTGCTCCTGATCTGCCTGGCCAATGTGGGACATAGACAGCGATCTCATTGGAGGAGCCTCTAGGCCTGCTAACACCATAGACAACCAGATGCCTAGAGGACAGCACAAGAAGACTACCAACTAAACTGAAAGCCATATAACAGCACTGAAAACCAGTGATCCTAACACAGCAAGCCCTGGAAATATGAACACCCATAAAGCACAAGGAGAAGATTTTAAATCTGAGGTGATGAAAATGATAGAAGCTTTGAAAGAGGAAAATAAATCACTCAAAGAAACACAGGAAAATACATTCAAACATATGAAGGAATTGAATAATTCCTATAAAGAATTGCAGGAACATTCAATCAAAAGGGGGAAAAAAATAAATGAATGAGACTATTCAAGACCTAAAGGGGAAATCAGAACCAAAAAAGAAAACACAAGCTGAGGCAATCTTAGAATTGGAAAACCTTGCAAAGAGAACAGGAAAAATGGACACAAGCCACGCCAACCACATACAAGAGATGGAAGAAAGAATCTCAAGTGTGGAAGATATGATAGAAGTTATCAATACATCAATCAAAGAAAACATTAAAACTAAAAAGTTCCTGACACAAAACACACAAGAAATCTGGGACACTATAAAAAAGACCAAATCTAAGAACAATAAGAATAGAAGGAGAAGACTCCAAGCTCCAAGGCCCAGAAAACATTTTCAACAAAATCATAGAAGAAAACTTCCCCAACCTAAAGAAATAAATGTCCATAAACATACAAGAAGCCTATTAGAACCTGCAAGAGAAAAAGGTCAAGTCACATATAAAGGCAAACCCATCAGAATTACATCTGACTTCTCAACAGAGACTATGAAAGCTAGAAGGGCCTGGACAGAAGTAATGCAAACATTAAAAGGCCACATCTGCCAAATCAGGCTACTATACCCAGCAGAACTTTCAATCACCATAGATGGAGAAAACAAGATATTCTATGACAAAACCAAGTTTAATCAGTACCTAACCACAAATCCAGCCTGACAGAACGTACTAGAAGGAAAACTCCAACTCAAAAAGCTAATTACACCTAGAACAACACAGAAAATAAATAACTCCACATCCACAACTCCAAAACACAGAAACACACATGCTTTACCACCACCAACACCAAAATAAAAGGAACTAACAACCACTGATCATTAATGTCTCTTAACACCAATGGCTTCAACTTACCAGTAAAAAGACACAGGCTTACAGAATGGATGCGAAAACAGGATTCAAGAAACACACCTCAACAACTAAAGATAGATATTACCTCAGAGTAAAGGGTTGGAAAACTATATTCCAAGCAAATGGACCCAAGAAGCAAGCTGGAGTAGCCATTCTATTATCTGATAAAAATAGACTTTCAACCAAAACTAATCAAAAGAGATGGGGAAGGTCACTACATCCTCATCAAAGAGAAAATACACCAAGCTGATGTCTCAATTCTGAACATCTATGCCCATTCATAAAAGAAATGTTAATAAAGCTTAAATCACACATTGAACCCCACACATTAATAGTGGGAGACTTCAACACCACTTCCTCCCCAATAGACAAAAACTAAATGGAGAAACAAGGAAACTAATAGACATCATGAAACAAATGGACCTAACTGTTGTCTACAGAACATCTCACCCAAACACAAAAGATTATACCTTCTTTTTAAGAACTTCATGGAACCTTCTCCAAAACTGACCATATACTTGGTCACAAAGCAATCCCCAACAGATACAAGAAAATCAAAATAATCCCTTGCATCTTATCAGACCACCATGGATTAAAGATGGAATTCAACAACAAAATAAATAACCAAAAGCCTACAAAATCATGAAAACTGAACAACTCCTTATTCAATGACATCTGGGTAAGGGACAAAATAAAAAGAGAAATTAAAAACTTCCCAGAATTCAATGAAACTGAAAATACAACATACCCAAATTTATGGGACACAATGAAAGCAGTGCTAAGAAGAAAGTTCATAATACTAAGTGCCTTTATAAAAAAACTGGAGAGATCCCATGTTAGCAACTCAACAGCACACCTGAAAGTTCTAGAACAAAAAGAATCAGACACACCCAAAAGGAATAGATGGCTGGAAATCATCAAACTCAGGGCTGGAATCAATAAATTGGACACAAAGAAAACAATTCAAAGAATCAACAAAACCAAGAGCTGGTTCTTTGAAAAAATCAACAAGATTGATAAACCTTTAGATAACTAACTAAATGGCAGAGGGAGGGTATTCCAATCAACAAAATCAGAAATGAAAAGGGAGACAGAATGACAGACACTGAGAAAATCCAAAGAATTATCAGGTCTTACTTCAAAAGCCTATATGCCACAAAATTTGAAATCCTAAGTGAAATGGACAATTTTCTTGATATCTACCAACAATCAAAATTGAACCAAGACCAGGTAAATAAATTGAACAGTCCTATCACACACAAGGAAATATAAATAGTCATCAAAAGTCTCAAAAAAAAAAAAAAAAAAGCAGCCCAGGACCAGATGCATTCAGCACAGAATTCTACCAGATTTTCAGAGAAGAGCTAATACTAATTCTATTCAAACTATTGCATACAATAGAAACAGAATGAACACTATCAAACTCATTCTATGAGGCCACAGTCACCTTGATACCTAAACCACAGAAAGTCTCAATAAAGAAAGATAATTTCAGACCAATTTCTCTTATGAACATTGATGCAAAAATATTCAATAAAACACTTGCAAACCCAATTCAAGAACACATCAAAACTATCATTCACCATGATCAAGTAGGCTTCATACCAGGCATGCAGGGGTGGTTCAATATACAGAAATACATCAATGTAATTCATCATATAAACAAACTGAAAGAAAAAAAGACATGATCATCTCCTTAGATGCCGAAAAAGCATTCAACAAAATCTAACATCCATTCATGTTAAAAGTCCTGAAGAGATCAGGGATACACGGCACATACCTAAGCATCAAACTAAATGGAGAGAAACTTAAATCAATTCCACTGAAATCAGGGACAAGACAAGGCTGTCTACTCTCTACATATCTCTTAAACATAGTACTCAAAAGCCTAGCTAGGGCAATAATGCAACTAAAGGAGATCAACGGGGACACAAATAGGAAAAGAAGAATCAAACTATCACTATTCGCAGATGATCTGCTAGTATACATAAGTGACCCCAGAAATTCTATCAAAGAACTCCTACAACAAAGTGGCTGGATAAAAAAAAAAAATCAACTGAAAAAAAATTAGTAGCCCTCCTGTACACAAGTGACAAACAGGCTGAGAAAGAATTTATGAAAACTACACCCTTCACAATAGCCACAAATAATATAAAGTATCTTGGTGAAATTCTAATCAAAAAACTAAATGATTTGTATGAAAAAAACTCAAATCTCTGAGGAAAGAATTTGAAGAAGATTTCAGAAGATAGAAAAATCTCCTATGCTCATGGATCGGGAGAATCAACATAGTAAAAATGACCATCTTGCCAAAAGTAATCTACAGATTCAATGCAATTCACATCAAAATACCCACACAATTCCTTACTGACCTTGAAAGATCAATTCTCAACTTCATATGGAAAATCAAAAAACCAAAAATAGCTAAAAACGATCTTGTGCAATAAAAGATCATCTGAAGGAATCTCCATCACAGATCTCAAGCTCTACTATAGAGCAACAGTAATAAAAACAGCATGGTACTGACATAGAAGTAGGCTGGTTAATCAATGGAATCGAATCAAAGACCCAGAAATAAGCCCATGTACCAATATACACTTGATTTTTGACAAAGAAGTCAAATCCATACAATGGAAAAAAGATAGAATCTTCAACAAATGGTGTTGATCTAACTGGATGGGTACATGTAGAAAAATGAAAATAGATCCATATCTATCACTCTGCACAAAACTGAAGCCCAAATAGATTAAAGACCTCAGCATAAAACCAGACACACTAAATCTGTTCTAAGAAAAAATGGGGAAGAGCCTTGAACTCATTGGCACAGGAGACAACTTCCTGAACAGAACACCAACAGCTCAGGCCCTAAGATCTACCATTAATAAATGGGACCTTATGAAACTGAAAAGCTTCTGTAAGGTTATGGACACTGTCAACAGAATAAAACAACAGCCTACAGACTGGGAAAAGATCTTTACCAACTCTACATCTGACAAAGGGCTAGTATCCAAAATATGTAAAGAACTCAAGAAATTAAACACCACCAAACCAAATAATCCAATTTTAAAATGGGGTACAGAATTAAACAGAGAATTATCAACAGAGGAATATCAAATTGCAGAGAAACACTTAAAGAAATGCTCAACATCCCTAGTTATCAGGGAAATGCGACTCAAAACGACTCTAAGATTCTATCTGACACCAATCAAAATGGCAAAGATAAAAAACTCAGGTGACAGCACATGCTGGCAAGAATGTGGAGAAAGGGGGAAATTCCTCCATTGCTGGTAGGGGTATAAACTTGTACAACCACTTTGGAAATCAATCTGGTGCTTTCTCAGGAAATTGGGAATAATTCTACCTTAGGGTCCAGCCATACTATTCCTGGGAATATACCCAAAAGATGCTCCATCCTACAACAAGGACATTTGCTCCACTGTGTTTATAGCAGTTTTATTCATAATAGCCAGAATCTGGAAACAACCTAGATGTACCCCAACCAAAAAATGGATAAAAAAAAAAAAACCTGGTACATTTACACAATGGAATACTATTCACCTATTAAAAACAAGGAAATCTTTAAATTTGCAGGCAAATGGATGCAACTAGAAAATATCATCCTGAGTGAGGTAACCCAGACCCAGAAAGACACGTATTGTATATACTCACTCATAAGCAGATATTAGCCACATAATACAGGATAACTACACTACAATAGAGACTGAAACATCAACCAAGGACCATGTATGATGTGGACCTAGACCCTTTTCTCAGGTGTAGTAGCACAGTCTCCTTATGGGTCCCACATGTGTAAAGCAGGAACTACTTCGGACATGCACTTTGGCCACCAAACTTAGATGACTTCCCTCTGGCAGGACAGCCTTGCCAGGCTACAGAGGAAGAGGCTACAGCTAATACAGATGAGACTTGATAGGCTGAGGTCAGATGTTATGGGAGGAGGGCTCCCCTTTCTGAGGACTAAGGGAGGGAGGGGGATTGGAAGGGAATGACGGTGGGGGATACAATCAGGATGTAAAAAATTTAAATGGCAGAACAAGCAGGTAACTTATATCCCAATAGCTAATCCCAATAGCTCTGAGACTGGCTGAGACATGAATGTCTAGGCATAGACAATGCATTTTGTTGGCTACAGAACCCCTATGAATTATTATAAGATGCCATTCTTCATATGGCATGAATGAAGATTTACAGGTGCTTATTTTTTTCCGCTCATACAAAGAGCAGAAAACCAGCCTTAATTGTTCTCTGCATCACACACACCTTATACACTTATAATTTTAGGACTGTATAATGCTTGTAAGAAATTATATGCTTTCAGAACAAAAGAACCAGACACTGTAATTGGATAAGACCTGACAGGATTCATTCCTCTCAGCATGCTGGACACTAACATCTTGTATCCTTCATGTTCCGGCACCAAGTGCTTCAACTGCTATTCCTCGTCAGAACAAGACAACTCCTAGAATACCTTCGAGGAAAGCTTCCAATCCCAATTAGTCCAGCATTTCAGACTGTCCTACAGGACTCTAATTAAGCCTGGCATTTTTCAACATTAGAACCTGTACCACAAATGCTATCCCTAGCTTGTTTAACAATTTCCCCAGTTTTATGTGGGCCCCTACAAAATATTATTCATCCCAAATCAGTCAGAAGAAGCCTTAATAGAATGATGCCCCATTTCCTTTTAGAGGGTTGGGTGGGTTTTGGCGGCTTTCTTGGGCTATTGAGAGTTATTATCAACGGGAGTTGGTTACACATTATTATTGTTCTTACTTGGGGAGAAAACAAGGTTAGACTCAGGGATCTCTCTCTTTTCCTTTATCTTCCACTCTTAGGTTTGGAGATATGGGTTGAAAAGAAAGAAGGGGGAATATAGAAATATATAGAGAAGATAGAACAAAAAGTAGATTAGTGCATCTATTCCTTAACTTAATGCCTCAATTGTCACTCACAGGGTTATTTTTAATTCACTGGTATAGAATTTTGTATATAGATACAAAGTAAGTTTAATTTTAGATACAGTGGTATAGAATTCAAATATAAAACTATTCTTCACATACATTATATATACTCTAATATGAGGTATTGTACCCATATAGCTCAATTATAATACAAGGTTTACTTCCAATACTTTGAAAGTGCTATTGCAGGCTGTTTAGGATAAATAAGTTATACAAGTTAATTGTTAGCTGATCAAATCATGATTTTGTCAATTACTAGTCTACTTTTATCACAAGACTATATATCTTAGGTACAACAGATAGATATGACTCTATAGAACGATAAGGTAAAATAGTTAGATAAGGTCTTCAAAAACTCAGAGACGTACAGAATATGGCATTTTAAAATGTTTTTATTATTTTAAAGAGTCACTGACAATGTGACAGGTTAACTCCTGGCAACACCAGCCTACCTCAAAGAGGATGATGAGCATCAAAGAACCTCCTTATGGAGATGGCTTCAAATGTGGCAAATAAGCCACTGGGCAAAATGTCCACATTTCTGCCACAGACAGAATTCTGCCTAAAAAAGGGCAAGTGTGGACACAGGCAGAGTCGACGGCCAAACTCTGCCAAGACAGGGTAAGCAAATCCTCAATAGTTCCTGCCTCACAAACATGTCTGTCAGATATATTGGACCAGAAGGCTGAAGAAGATGCTTCAATGTTATAGAGAGCTTTGGGTGACTATTCAGGTAGAAAACTGTCTCTGTCATCTTCTCTTTTTGGAAAGCTACTAATCCGCCCTCCCAGCACACTCAAGTAATTAAGTTTATTCCTTTTGAGGTCTCTGATGGGGTTGAAGACCAGGTAGCTTAGTTTTACAATGAAGCTTAGTCGTTTAGGGGTTAAGATGTTTTTAAGTCTAGGTAAATGTTTTAAGTTGATAATGACAAGACATGATGGAGATTGATTTGCATTCAGAATTTTAGACGCACCAGGATAGGAAAGATATTTTCCTCAAGGCTGTCAAAAACAAATAGCTGAAACACTAAGAATATAGCATTTATATAATTCCTGGTTGTGTAACAGTTCTTCTTGCTATAGGCAGTTTACTGTATGTATGTGTAATAATACAAATGTATATTTAAAAAATAAAACATGTTTAATTTTTAAAAATAAGGTGGAAAGAAATCAATAAAAACACCAGATATTGACCTCAATATCTGCGCACGCGCACACACACACACACACCACATACATACACAATTATATGTCTTAATTTAAAAAAACAACGATTTGGGTTTGTCAAGGAAAAATATTATTCCCTTGTACCTGAGATAAAATATCTCAATTTAAAATATTAAAGATATTAATATTAAAAATATTCAGATTACCATATCTACTTCCTTCACTCATAAATGATCACCAACTGAGCTGAGTGGTACAGACCTATAGCCCCTATAACCCTAGGTAGCACTCAGGAGGTAGAGGCAGGAAGATTACAAGTTCAAGGCAGGCTTAGGCTATATAGACAGATACAGGAGAAAGGAAGTAGTGGGTAACAAGGAAAAGTGAAAAGGGTAGAGAGGAGGAGAAAGGGAAGAAGTATAGAGGGAGGGAGAGAGTGACCGTGTACCTGCAGTGACCAGAGTGATAAAATAATAAACTAGACGCTCTTCCTGGAAGCACCATCTCATGTCTCTCAACAGGCATGGAGTTGTTTTGTTTTTAGGCGATATCTTGGTTATAAGCTGTACTAATATTTTAAAGTGATGAGAAGAAAAAACTAAAACATATTTTTCCATTCCCTATTTGGGGAAGAGTCTGGTCTCTCACAAGTTATTTATTCTCCTACATGCATAAAATACTTCTTGTAAAATTTTACACAAAGGTAGGTTGTAGCTTCCATTTAATGGTTTGAACTAAAGACCACTTTATATCCATCAATAAAAATAAGTATCTGCTGTACATGTAAATATTAACCCACAAGACAATACTCCCAGCAGCCATTTACTGTTGGCTCATCATGCTAATTTTTAACCAAACCATGATCGTTACCAGTGGCCACTAGGTATCATAAGAGCAATGGAGATGCAAGCTGAGCATGGATACTCAATAAGTTTATTTTAAAAAGAATCTAGAATTTTCTAAAATAGGTATGGTTTCAGATTGCTATTAAACTTAGACACAGAGAGCTCTCATACACCCATCCATTCATTCAATAAATGTACACTGGGCATGTGCTGTGCACCAACCACTTCTCCAGGAATGTGAGATACCAGGTAAATGCAAACCAGATTTATGGGCACCCTTCTCTCTTAGAGAAGGGGTACAGTCTATGTCTTTGTTATTCACAAAGGAGCCTGCAACCAGGAGCATGGGGGTCACCTGCAGTCTTCTCAGACATGCAAAACCTCAGGCTCCTATTCAAAACTATGAAATCTTAACCTGCCTTTCCCCAAGGTCCTAAGGTGATGCCAGTGTTCTGAATGACTGCAAGGGTCCACCAGGTACAGCAGACAAGACCAACCAATGCAGAGACCGTAGGACAGTCTCTGGACGGTCACATGCAGATATAAACCTACTTTGAAAAGCTGTTCAACTTGGCACACAGTAATTCTATGCATAAGCTGCCTCGAGGCAGCTGTACCAGTCAGAATGTCCTTGTCACTCTTTCTGTGTTTGTCAAACATTATGTTCCCCCTAAGCAGCAAGGAACACTTCAGTTCCTCTCTAGGAACTGAAGGCTGAAACGGTGAGTGGGTGGAACACTGTTAAAAAGAAATATCAGCTAGACACAAAGAGTAACAATTATGTGATCTCTGAGCATCACAATGTACTTTCCTCTGAATACAACAGGGATGACAAGTTTCATTTTAATATCAGGACAAGAGAGAATTTATAAATGATTTTCAGAGCAGGGAACCCACCATGGCCGTAGATCAATTCTACAGACATCAATCAACAAACAAATGGCCAAACGGGCTCAAAGAAGATATGATCTAATGCTCAGGAAGCAGCCCCACATAATTATATTACATTTTACTTAGAATTCTAAACTCTTGTTGATGGAGACTTAAGATGGCTCAACCTTCAAAAGCCATCTACTTGTAGATGCAAACACAACTGCGCAGCCCTGAGTCTGAACCTAGCTGAGTCACGTCACACCTCCAGAAGGACCTACAGTGTGGGGGTAACCATGGCCATGGAAGCCCAGCCAAGTACTCTAGAAAGAATTTGGCTTAGGCCTACAACATATCTTCAGGAAAAAAAAATGTATACAAGAAACCAAAAGCTCAACCTCTTGGTCCTTATCAAACTATGAACAGATAGTGACCTAGAAATAGATGTCAAGGAATATGCCAGGTTTTAGATGACATTTCTGTGTTATCTGTTTATATGGGTATCTACTTCTTCATTGGAAAAAAACTGTAGAAATGCAGAATCAGCTTAGAATCGAGTCAATTTAACACAACTTGGCTTCTTATCACAGTCTCATCTGTCTACACTGACTGACTCATTCCTAGGAATCGCTCGCTCTGGGCCACGTCCTTCGTGCCACCTCATGGTGTACATGGTACTGTTATGGGACCATGAGGAAAGTGCATGTCTCTTGCAGTACTAGCTAGCTACAATGTGGCTTTTGAAAAGATAAAGGATGGCACGTGTGGATGAATTGTGATAGTCCCCCTCTTCTGTTTTCTTTTTTCGAGGCTAGGTTTCGAGGCTAGCTAGCTGTAGCCTTAGCTGCCCTGGACTTGCTTTGTAGAGCAGGCTGGTCTCAAACTCCCAGATATCTGCCTGACTCTGCCTCCCTGAGTGCTAGGATTAAAGGTCTGCACCACTATGCACAGCTTGTTATTCTTAATAGATGTAGGTCTAACAAAAAAGAGCTAGTGGAGTTTGGGGAGACCACTTATCTATTAAGCGTATTTGTTTTTGCAGAGTGACTGGGTTTGATTCCCAGCACCCACACTCAGGCTCACAACCTTCTGTAATTTGCATAGGCATAAACATGGTACATTTATATATGTATATATATATACATATACATATATATGTATATATATACATGGTATATATATATACACGGTACATGTATATATACGTATATATACGTATATATATACATACATATATATGTATATATATATATGCATGCAAAACACTTATAACCATAAAAGAGGCACCACCATTGTCACACCACACCAATGTTGTCTCCGTTAACTCTCTAGTTGAATAGCAACGCAAGGCAAGATGGCAGCTTCTATTTCTATCAGACTTGGTGAACATGTTCCTAACATGGCTATGAGACTTAAATGGAGGGCAACACAGACAGCCTCCAGAATAGTAACCATAGAGGAAGCACTTCTGCTCAGCGAGTACTTGAGATTTTGTTTGTCCTGTTGTGGGTACCTTTGTTCTGTCTTTTGTCTGACCAAGTTCTTTTCCTTTGGGGTATTGTATTTATCCAACTTTCTAGGCTACAGTGGATTTTCAACTGTTTGGCTCTGCCCAGAGGCAAGAATCATGTGTCTCAAGATTCAGGGACAGGCCTAGGGTTGGACTTATAATCAGAATCTTCTAAGGAAATGACATACATACAGCTAAAACACAGACATTCTCTCCTTTTCTGAGAATAAGAAAAATGTGGGTATATGTATGACGTTAACAACAGGCAAAGAAAACCTGCCCCAGACAGGTCTTACAACACACTGAACAACTAGACAGGAGAGACTGGCAAAATGTTTAACTAAGGTTTCTAGGACCCTACTGTCTCCTGACCAACCTCAAACAAGACTGGCTTCAGAGAAGGAATTCCACTTAGACACTTGGCCTATTCAGGCTCTTCCTTCCACAGAGTACTTTTTGTCTGAAAATCAGAGTATATTCAAGAGGAAACTGTGAAGATGTCAGGGAGAGATCAAGGTGTGAGAAGGTTTCAGAAACTGCAGCTGGTCTCTGGCCATGTGGCCAACCTGAACTTATTCATCCTATTCCTTTTAGCCCTAGTCATGGCCCTGGATGGGGTAGAGGCCTCCTTGGGATTGCTAAAAACAAACCACAAATCCTCCTGTGTTCAACCAACCTCTTTCATGGAAAAAGAAACAGGCAGCAAAGGAATTCAGCCCACACCATCAGCAGCGTGGCCTGATGGATGTGGAAAGGGGATCGTGCCTTAGGGATGAGGCCTACGGTGGCCGGTACACTGTCATTACCACAACGTGAAAGGGGAATCCGTTCACATGAGGCCTGTGGTTGACTTCTCAACCCTACTGGTAGGGTTGTATGCCAGGAAGGAAATTGCACACCCTAAATAAACAATAAATAGGCTGGGCACTGTGCAACAGCAATGGAGCAGGCTGGTCAGCAGTGGCTGCTGGTCTGGACTGTGCTGACCAAGACACAAGACAAAAAGCTAAGGTTTCAATGCTACAAGAATGTCACCTCAACTCAGACTCAACAGAGACATTCTTTTGAGGATCCAAATTACCGAGATAAAGCCCCCAAACTTGGTAGAATTTTTAAAGCAGGACACTTGCTCCAATCTTCTCATTTGCCAAATGAGAGCAGTGAGAGGCAGATGGATGGAGTCTTGCCAGATGCTTGGAAACACGGGATAGAAGACCCTTGGTCATTTATTATGCTATAAACCACTATGCTCTTATGATACAATGCACCTACTGTTTTTTTTCCACTGGTTTGTTCTCTCAAAGACATCTGAAAGTCTTTTCCACATGCAAATCATGTCTGTACTCAGAGCTGAGGCATTCTGCCTTAAAGTAAGCTTATTTAATTCTGTTTCTCTGGTGGCCTTTTCCTCAGATGTAACATACATACATACATACATACATACATACATACATACATACATACATAAATACATGGTGAGGAGAATAAGATCCCTTGAGTAACTGTTAGATACCAAGATCTTTGCATTGCAATCTTCACAGTCCAGTCAAGGAAAACAAGAATCAGGATTTAAGGTCTTTAACGATGGTTTGCTGTTGCCGATGATAAGTATGTGCCAGGGAGTGTTTGTTGTCGGTCTGATTTGCTTTAGACAGTATGTGTTATCATACTCACAGGTAATGGAAGTTCTCTTAACTACTTACTTTACTGCCGTTTTCCTAAACGATACCTATACACTGTCCCTACGTAATAAATGCAACATAACTGGAAGCATGACAATTTAGAGGAGGAAAGGAAGCGGGGGAGGAAATAATGTTAGTACCCATTTTATGTCTCACTATTTGGTTCTCCCCAAATTTCCCCAAAAATTGTTCTATACTGACAAGTAGAACTTAATTATATGTTATAGCTGTAGTATCTTGGCAATCCAGGGTCCTAAGGCAGGAAGACTATTTGAGTCTAATTCAAAACCTGCCTGTAGTGAGAATTCTGGAATTTTGGTTTCTTTAAAAAAAAAACAAAAAACAAATAAGAATATGGTTTTGCCTTAGTTCCAGATGTGGGGACGTGGGGCTGCTTTGTAGCAACTGGCTATGATTTGCCTCATGCTCTAGCAGAGGCGTGTTTTCGCCAGGTGCCGATAGTTTCTGTGTTGTGTGACATTTGGAATTGTGGGAAATTTTCAGAGTATATAAATGCTAGGGCTCCGATATGTGGCACTGGGTACATTTTGTTAGTAGTCGTGCTCAAAGAAGAAACAAAATAAAAGAATCAGATTCACAGATATATTCTCCCCCCCCCCATCCTCTTCTCCTATCTAGTGAAAAGGGGTCAAACTAGGAGGCTCAAGGGTGGGAAAAAGAAGAACCCACACACACACAAAGTAGCAAAAGACAAGCTACAAATAACAGCTGAGATATGAGAGATAATATACACAACATAAAATTCACCCATTTAATTCACCATCACTATCAAATTCTACAACACTTCCAGGTCCCCAAAGCATTGCGCCCGTTTGCAGAGGCTCCTCCCCCTCCTTTCCCCATAGCTACTCCCAATCATTCATCTTTCTGCCACTCATCTGCCCATACCGGGCACGTGAGATCATTAGAATCAGGCATAGGCGGCCTTTTGTGACCAGCACTGTCTTCACAGTTCTCCAGGTTGCTGAAGCCTCAGTAACTCATTATTTCTTCTTACTGAGTAGCAGTTGACTGTGTGGATACTTCCAAATGTAATTTCTTCATGGTGGACACTTTGGTGGTTTCATTTTTGTAGGTAACGACAAAACGATAGTGACGTTTGTTTCCAATTCTGTTGATTGTGTGCCTGGATGCAGGATTTCTGGGCCATGTTTAGGGTTTTAAAGTACTTCCCAACAGTTCTCCAAAATGGACCGTACCATTTTACATCCCCCACAGGAGCATCTGACCCTTCCAATTCTTCCACATCTTCCTCAATACTGCTTATTTGTCTTTTTATTTTAGCCATCTTATGGGGGAAAGGAGTTAATCTAAATATAACATTATATATATTTCTCTAATAAGTAATGATACCTAGGGCCCTTTGATGTCCATGTCATCCACCTGAACACCTTTTTTGGAGAACATCTGTCTAACTCCTTTGTCCAACCTTTAATTGGGTTATCTCTTTGTCACTGTTGAGCTTTTTCCCCTTTTAAGTGACTATTTTACATAAATGTAATATATATTTCAAGTTACCCAACGCATGTGATTTGTCCTGCTTATGGTGAATTATAACAAAGTGAGCACTGGGCATATGCCAACCAGCTCACACCTGAGGACGTGAGCACCAGCATCAGGGCACTCTTCTCTGACTCCTGACTATTCCTCTTCTACTCTAAAGTAGCCACCATCTGAGTATTTCACACCATTAATTAGTTTTGAATGACACACAGAACATCGTGTTTTTCATGGTCTTTTGGATCTGGATTCTTTCAAAGTGTTTTGTGGGTGTTAATGGTGTTGTTTCATAGAGCACTAAGTTTGCTACTTCTTGCTGTATGGCCGTTTGTGGAATGAATAGGCTAGGTCCTATAAATCATTGTTAAGAGTTACTGCTAGATGATCTGGGTTTGTTAAATGTCAACATAACTGAAATTCTTCTATGAATTTCCTTTCATAGTTGTTAATAGAGGATTGGTTTTTAAATATGAGCCAGATATTTGGCTAAATTTTTTATTTTTAATCCAAACACACACACACACACACACACACACACACACACACACACACACACACTTGTACTACAATCATTCTGCCTCTAAATAAAAATGCTTTTATTTCTTTCTTTCTAATCCTTAGACTTATGGTGTTGCATTACCTAGCAACAGATAACCCCCATCTGTTCCCATTCCACACTAAAAGTGATCCACAGTTGATGTGCGATGTGCTTGCTACAGCTTTCTTGTAGCTGGCCCATCGTAGGTGAAGACAATGCTCCACTTCTAATCTCAAGATGTCTTCACAGATGTTGCAGTTGCCCTTGCCCAAGGCTTTCTCTGTGTCTACTTATGTCACCTTCATTTGTTCCTCCATGTGGTCTTCTGTGTCATCTATCATTGTCTTCGTTTCACTCAGATAATTCATAGTGGTATTTATTCAGACAATTACTTCCAGTGCTCGCTAGGGCTGGGCAGAAGCATGGCCTTAACATCCAGGACTGGCAGTTCTCCCTTCTATTCCATTTAGAAATACTTTTCCTATGATCCATCTAGCTCCCTCCACAAACATTTGATACAATTCTCTGAAGATGACATCTGGGCCTACAGAATTTGTGTTTGGGTTCTGAGGGGTTTTTGTTTGGCTTGGTGGTGAGTTTTTAAATGACATCATCACTTTCTTTAGACTCTAAGGACACTTGGATATTATATTTCTACTCCCACAGTTTTGGCAGGTTGTATTTTCAGTAGAATTTGGTCATTGACCTAAATTTCCAATTTTGTTATCATGAATCATTCATTAACTATTCTCCTGTTTGCTTTGAAGGTTTTGAATGATGTCCCCATCTCTCCAGCTTTAGTTATTTGATCTCTCTCTCCTGTTGCTGAGGCTTCTAAGTGGGATTTGTCATCTTTGGGAATCTCTTCCGACAGTTGGAATTTGGCTTTGGCGTTCCTAGCTAGAAACTGTTGACCTTTCCATTTACTAATTTTTATTTTTATTTTTATTTTCCTTCCTTCTACTTTCTCTTGGTTTCTTCTCTTCCTTTGCTTCTAGGCTTAAGAAGTCTCCTCTCACCCAACTGTATGGCTGGCTCTTCCCAGACATTCCTTATACGTCCTTACCTCTTTGTCTTCAGTCTGAGGGCCCTCGTGCTTACAAACCCATAACCCAGCCCAAACCCCTTTTAACAATTGGGCCACTTTTCCAAGGCCTTGCTCTAAATGCCATTTTCTCCAGGAAGCATTCCCTGCCCTCCCACATTTGACATCCTCTGGGTTCCCACAGCCCATTTCTGCCTTTCTTAGCTAATTTTGTGACCTGGTGTCCACTCCTTCTATTAGCACCTGAAGGACTTATAGTTCAGATTTATTTTTGAAAGATCCACCATATGGTACTGTGCACAAGGCAACTGCTCAATAAGCACTGGTATGTGTGGTTCAAATTCAGAAGTGATATTTTCACAACTAATGAAGTTAATGGCAGTAATTATTAACTGGCAACAGTCAAACAATTAGAGTCGAATATATCATAGAAAGAGTTTCAGCAAGAAAGGAAAAATGCTGTATTTCTTTAAAATCTTACTCGTTCTAAATACAATTAAATATCATTCATAACTACATTTAACTGGACATTTTGTTTTTGCTTTTTTTGGATGTCACTTACAACCCACAATTTCCATTTTATTTAAGAAAAATAGCTAAATGGGACAGAAAAGGTTTCGAGCTGTAAGATGAGAAGATGAAGAAATTTCCCATGGGGGAAACCTAAGCTACAGGATAATTATGGTATCATAAATGAATGGAACACATTTTTAAAGACTTTTCTGGTTGGATTTAAGACCCACTACAGAGGCGGAAACACATACCTGGCACGTAAATCTAACCAAGAACCCACATTGGGAGCTCACAGCGCTAGGGATGGCCCTACTGCTAATTAGTCTGCTAAATGGACAGAGTGTCAAACTTTGCTGTGCCTGTGCCTCTCTTCCCACAGATCACAGGCTGTATCAGAGAAGGTCCTCTGTGCAGTAGATGATGGTTAACACAAAACTCAACACCCACCGGTAAAAGTTTCCAGAGTAAGTGTTGACAGTGTTTAACCAAAATTGAGACATTGATATCATCACGCATATACACGAAGGGCTTAGGGCCATCCCATCAGGGCAGAATGAGTTTAAGAGCTAGAGGTCAGGGGAGACCAGAGCAAAATGGTCTTCAGGTGGGCAGGGCCGCTGCACTCGCCAGCTTACGGAAGCTGTGGCTGCCTGCACAAAACCCCCAAAATACGAAACCACTCAGCATCCTAGCACTGATTCACATGTCTCCCCCTAAGTGAGGAACTATAGCAAGGTGATGGTGTCTGAGGGAGAGAGAACTCTTTTTCTTTAAGCTGTGGCCCCCACTAGGTCAATAACACATCAGTGGATGGTCACACATCAAGGAATATATGGGCAACACAAAATGGACTGGGTGGGTTAATGAAAAACAAAACAAAAGACATAAAGTTGATGTGGGTAGTGAGGTGGGGGGATCTGGGAGGAATTGGGGAGAAGTGGGAGAAGTGGAGAGTACATATGATCAAACTGCATGAAATTCTAAAAAATAATTAGAAACAATATTTTAAAGGTTTATTTTATTGGAAAAAAAATAAACCCAGAGCTTTGCAAGTCTGAACAAGTCATGCCTCACTGTTAAAAGACTTCACGATATATAGGATTGAGAACTCAGAGTGGGAAACAGGACACAGCTGACTGCAGACGATACATCTATATCTAAAGGGCAGATAACACATGTGTGAGATGAACCGGCCCTGCCTCCCACCACCAAGTTTAGCACTGACCCTTTGCAAGCACACCTTGGGCTTTGCCAGCTGTCTGAGCTGACTCCACTGCTCTAAGACACAAGTCTCTGCACAGTTTCCCAAGTAAGTGTTGAAAGAAAAGCCACTTGACCCATGAGCAAACTGTAGAGTAGAGGGCACAGGACAGGCACTCAGTGAACACCAATGTGGCTCGGGAAAGTGCTTATCCAAATCCTAGCTGCCAACCTGCTACCTATAAGCTTTGGAGCGGACTCATTTTCTCTAAACCACAGCTTTATCATCTGTAATGGGATCATCGTGTCTATTCCCAGGCTTACTGTGACTGCTTAGCTTCTTTATGTGGGAGTAGAGCTCACTGTTGGCACAGGAGGCACTTTGCTTACTGATGTTACTGCTTTATTGTTCGTGTTTATTATCCATAAAAAGAGCAGGAACATGGCCGTTTGTTTGCTGCTCATTTACTTGCATACAACACGGGGGATCAAAGCAGGGTGTCACACATGTCATGGTGTCACAACCCCAGAGGGTCTTATTCAAGCTGAGAAGCCTAACCAGAAGTTGTATATGGTACAAATCTTCCTATGAATATAGATAGCATCCTGGGAGAAGAAATTACTTTAATTAAGACCTTAAGCTGTCCCAAAGATGAATGAAATAAACCTAAATAGGGTCTGGAGTACAAACAAACAAAACCAACCAACCAACCAAGACAAAACAAAGCCTGGCAGCCACTTCTCAGTACCTCTGACTAGCTCTCAGGACTCAGTTCATGACAGTTACTGGACTGTGGTTGAACCACATGTAGATTCAAAGGTTCCCCTATACCCTATATGTGAATGAACTAAATTTGATCAAATGTTGAACCCACCTGTAGGACACCATCACAAAAGAAGAACAGTCACCTGACAAGGCACAGGGACAAGGTATAATGCTCAGTTTTACAGTCAGAGAAGCCAGCTCCTGCCCAGAGTCACAGCTGAATGCAGATATAGCCTTCTATGAGCTAGGGACAGGCACTGGAGCATCGTAACGAAGCTCATTCTTGTACTGATTCTTGTTTAACATAGGCTTCAGGAATACTCGATACTCAAGGTGGCCCATGGGACACCTGCCTCGGCTGGCCACCTGGCTGCAAAGCTGGACCAAACTGTGCCTGGGGCCATACTCTGTTTTGATTTGATTTTTGTTGTTGGTGGTTTTGTTTTGTTTTGGTTGGTTTGGTTTTGTTTTGTTTGGTTTGGTTTGGTTTGGTTAAACAGGCCGATAAATTTCCTTTTGACTTCAGCAACTCTAAATTAAGATTTTCATTGGCTTAAAAGTTCTAACAAAAAAAAAGTTTTAAAAATCGCTGACAAGTACTGCCATCCACATAATTCATTTTCTTTTTACTTTTAAAAATGGAAAAAGCTTATCAAAGAACTCAAGAAAGTGAAAGCTTAGGGCAGCATGCTCATGTCACATCAAATTTAAAATAAAAACAGGCTAAGAGTATAGTCTTTCAAAGGCATTAGCGTTAAACAGAGAAAACTGAAAGCCCGGCCTTTGAGCTGCCCATGTAGGCAGTCCTCCAGCTGAGCAGAAGGGAGCTGAGTAAAAAAATCTTTGGCTGTTGAGTCAGAAAAGAAGCCTCAGGAACTCCAGAAGAAAGGAAGTTCTCAGAGGTGTGCAGCACACAGTTCTCTACATGCAAAGGTGAGACATACCTGCCAGACCAAATCAGGGCCAAATTTAAAATTTGGAGATTCCTGCAAGAAGATAAATCATCAGTGACTTCACTTCCTTCCTTCCTCTCCTTTTCCCTCAGGAGACTTCACCCCAGAGTCAACTGGGTGGCTGAAGGTGTGTCTGTAGAGGACTGTCCCCTACTGGAATAGAGGTACTTTCTCCAAGACTCACCCTGCAGAGACTTCTGCACAAACCAGCAACTCTGTGGGCACAGAAAGATCACAGAGAGCACTGGGCTGGAGCTCAAAGCTGGAGAGAAGCAGGAGTTTGCAGACCTTCACAGCAAGCCCCTTTGCTGAGCTGATATAAATGTTTACGGAAACAAATATGGGGTTGGGAAGTTCACCCTCAGATTCCCTAAGGGACAAGGGCAAGTATGGGATATCTTGTCAGCTGTCCATTTTCCTGAAACTAGGGGACTCTTTAAGAGACCCTTTTTTTGTATTTGATCATGGTGGTACATGTAATCCTGGCATTTGGCATGAAGACACAAGAGGATCAGGGGTTCATGGTCACCCTTGATAACAGTAAATTTGAGGCCAGTGTGAGAGACATGAGACTGCTTTTAAAAAACAATCCAGATCCCTTTTTAACTTTAGATTTGGCAAAGCTCTAGATAACGATGATGATGCTCAGCCAAAGCCAAGGCAAAAAAAATCACAAATTCCGAACTCTGAGTTTAAGTTCTGCTCAGCAGTCCCCTCCCAGGCTTGTCCTGCCTGGGTTCCTAATGCTCCCTCTAATTCCTAACGCCAGAAATTAGATGCAGTCAGGGCCCCTATCACAAGAACACACATGCTGGAGGGGATGACCCTGCACCAAGGGCTGCTATAATTCACTGTAGATGTGTGGTGTCTAGATGCTAACAGGACCAAACTTCCCTGTGCAGAGAGCTAGGGGGCATCCAAAAGGACAACACAACTTGGGTTCCGTTTCCTGAGACATAACACTGGTCTTTATTTGTCCTAAAAATGCGATTCTATTCCTACAATCAGCATCACCAACATGCATTAAAGAAAAAGTTTAGACTTTTATTAATTCCCCTCTTATAATCTATGTCCTCCCACTTAGCCAAACTAAGTGAATGTTCTTTATTTATTTTTGTCCTATAGTAAGATACGAAGCTAGAACAGTAAACAGAATAAAACAGAATTCTACTTTTAAACACCCATCAAAAATGTAGTTGTCTTTGGTGACAGTTAACAAAGGAACGAACACCTACCATACTAGGCAAGATGCCTCTCAAGAGATTACTAGAATTCTCTTTTTATTTAAAGAAGTGGAAAATTGGAAATAGATTATATACATCTTCTTATTGCTTTTTTGTATTGAATACTGAGGCAGTCAATATAAAGTAGGTAGAAGGGGGCTGAATCACATTTATAGTATAAAAAGCAACTCATTTCTCTCTGTCTCTCCCCATCTCTGCCTCTATACCTCTTCTTTATCTTTGTCTCTGTCTCTGTCTCTCTCTCTGTCTCTCTCTCTCTCTCTCTTGTGTGTGTGTGTGTGTGTGTGTGTGTGTGTGTGTATGTGTATGCGCTTGTTGATGTTTTCTAGTTTTTGATGTTTGATTTTTTTCCCCCTTCAATCTAATTTCAGGTTTGGTTGCAATAGGAAGAGAAGCTGAAATCCTGGTAATAAATCCCTGCCTTCTAAGTACTGAAAAAGTTTCATTTCAAAATAAACCAAAGTTACATGACTCAGCAACCCACAAGCTAGTATTAATCATTACTGCTCAATCTTATTAGGATTTCATTCAAATGATACTTTTCAACCCAGCCTCTTTGGGTGTCTCCTGAGCACCCAGATTCAGGTCGCTGACCTGGAGACATGGAGCCGTAAGTCAGTGTTCCATACTGTCACCACAAAACAAGGTCCTCGAGTAAAAATGCTGTCACTAACTAGTGTACAGAAAAAAAATCTCAAGTCACAATTGTATATGCCAAGAATTCAATAGTTCATCTAAGTTTTTCCTCTAGAGCTTGGGAAGTTTTAACAGACTTTAAAATCCTGCTTTGTGGAAGAGTAAGCAGGCTACCAGGAAGAGACCTGATAGACTGTGTCCTCTTCTGTCACAGACCTAGGGGAGGGGAACAGGATGAAAGAGGAGGGAGGGGGAACGGGAAGACAGAAGTGAGGGGATAACAAACGAGATGTAATATGAATAAATTACTTAAATAAAAAAAGATTTCAAATGTAAAAGAAACAAAAACAAAAATAAGAAAAAAATCCCTGCTCTGTGAGACAGCAAAGTCCATGATCCGAGAGCAAGCCTTAGGGTTCCCATAGGCCAGTGGGGTCTGGGGGTCTCCTAGTACCAACTCAAGGATGGAATGCACAGACTGTGATATATTCATGCTGAAAACAACCTCTCCTTAATAGGCCAATAAAAGTATTTATTTTTAAAATAAATATTTTTATCATTTGTTCTCATCTGGAAAAATAAAATAAAATTGGAAATACAAGAGTTCAAATGTCTAGACTTCGGCAAATCAAACATGTGACATTTACATTTGTTTCTTGATTATACAACACCAGGATGTGTCCATCACCACAGACTTGATTATCCCTCACATGCCCTAAATTCCACCAGGAGGATTTTTTGTTTTATTCCTGAAAGCTTCTTTCTCTGCTTCTCAATAGTACTTCTATACTTTGCAAATATTTAAAATTATTCTTACTTCTAAACTGGCTAAGAAGAAACTACCGGAGTTAACAGAAAGTGCCATTCTTTGAAAAGTGAGTACTGGGGACAGTAGAGTTCCCCGATTTAATGACTCCACTGCACCACATGTCAAATCCTAGTTTCTCAAAGGTGTCTTTTCCTTATAATGGGGGGGGGGGTAGCAGGATCACTTGATATAAAAGTAAACATTTGTAATGATCAAACAAAAGAGCTCTTAAAGGCATCAGTCACACTGTGGGAAGGAGCCCAGCTCCTTTCCAACAAGGGCTACTTGAGCCCTTTATTCTTTCGCCTGGAAAAACTCCTTAATTAAAGGGCCCATAAATGAAATTCACTAAGAAGAGCAAAATGACCAGTAGCGGAGCCCCCTGCCTGGTGTCTGGGGGAACATTGGATTCATGCACATGTTTGTCCAGTCACAACGAACTCCCAGGCACAGCCGGCTTTGACAAACGTGTTTAGTTCCTACCTTCATTTCGATGACAGTCTGGAGAGCCTTCGTCTTGGCTGGCTCCGGCTGAAGTTGGCTTCTTCGGTGCAATTCCTGGGGAGGAACACGATAGAAATAAGCCTGGCGGTTCATCCTTCTGTTACACCATGACCTTTACACAGCTACCACACAGCCCACTAGGCCCAGGTTCCCCGTGTGCAGACATAAACAAGCCACAGGTGCCTCTTCCCCCACACTCGTCAGCATCCCTCCTGCCTGCAGCCTGTGTTCCGGGGAAAGGCTCCTGGCACATGCGCTATTTCTGAAACTTCCATCAATAATTAATGTCAACTGTGACAAAGCCAGAAAGTAATCATAGTCCAAACACTGTTCAACACGGGCTGGTGCCCAGCCTTCAAGTCATAATCTACTAAATTATATTACTCTGTGCTCCCAGCACAAACACAACGAAGAGAGCGAGGAAAGAAAATGACTAACGCGGCTGCAGATCTGCTGCTGCGCGACATTCTGCTACTGAGGCAGGTTTGCAGGGAGCAATTTAAAGCCATTTCAGTATGACTGTGACACTTTTCGGAGTGTCTTATGAGTTGCCTTGAATCTCTCGCTTCTGAATTTACACTTTTAGTTCTTGCTCGAAATCACATCTGTGGGTGATATGCTTACAGATCCTGAAGCCAAGAAATTAAAATTAGCATTAAAACCAACTATGTCAAAGGAGAGAGAAAACTGGTCAAAGCCAGATGCACACCCAAGAACTCCTGGAAGGCTGGGATTCACTTAGCTAACAAGTAAACAGTTCTGTGACGATTCGAAGCTTGAAGGCTCTCCTGCCACATGGCTCTCTTCACAGGAACTGTTTGCCATGACTCTAGAAAGTCATCTTAGCAGGAGAAAAAAATACAAACACACGTTTTGCTCATGTCATGCTTTGATTTCCTTAACAAATATCAACAGTGTTGTGAAAGTCTCTACCAGGAGGGTAAGTCAGGAATCACATATGCAGGCTGCTGACACAGGCCATTTCTAGAGATTCCATTAAGCTTTTCTTTTGGTTCCAAAAAGCCAATTTACACTCAATACGGAGAACTCTAGGCACTTGAACTGCTGGATCATAAACGTTAATTTTATAAAACCGAGGGAGGAGCAGTATAATTCCTAGCTTTTCCCATGAAGGCATTTTTGAATTAACTACGTTTCTTCACTTCCACTTACTGTCACCGTCATCCCATAAAGACAGGGCACACGGGTGTAAGAACTGGTAGAAAAACATAGTCCACACTAACAGACAGTCCTGTCCAGGCCCAGGTATATTACCAGGTAACGTTAATCAGGATCCTCCTTGAGCAACCTTTTATGCAGGACCAAGAATTCCTGACTGTGCCAAAGACCAGGTGGGTGCTCACCACCAACAGCCTGATCGTGGAGTTCTGAGATGCATATCCCACCCTCAAGGGTCTAAGCAGCACAAACCAGCAATCTAATGCAACGTTGTTTCTCAAAATCTGAGTTGAAAAACTTTCCCCTAATCATTAAAGAGCTCTGACAACACATTTCTTCTGGTAACACATCCCTGAAAGAGTGGAGTCTAGAGCTGCAGATTCTATTATATGAAGAAAGAAACAGAGAACGATCCTCTGTCCTTCTAGAAGCTCATGACTGAAGGATCTGGTAATGTGGGTGTCGTTCAGCTCCCCAGAGGTGGCAAAGGTTTTTGAAGGACTGACCTTATGGACAGTTGTCTTTTATTAAGCACCTACTGTCCCTGGTACTACTTGTTTCTTGAACGTCTTGGCACTATCAAATGAGGAAGATGACCTACAAAGTGATGCTTCTGGCAAATATTTAAGCACCAGCACCATGTGGCACCAAGTGGGCACCATGGCCCACTTCAAGCCACCTACACGGTGTCACTTAGTGGAGTGCTGGGAAGTGCTGTGGCTGAGATACAGTCTAACTGGATCCTCAAAGCTGCATTAGAATCTTGGTTCTGAGTGTGACAGAAAGAAAGGTGGCAGAACATTACGTGTTGCAGCTGAGTGGGACCAACAGACGACAAAGGACACTGTCCTCAGACAGGAGTAAGCGCTCTCATGGGATCTTAGAATGCACTTGGCCCTGCCCTCTCACATGCACCCTCATCATGAGACCATTCTTCAAGACACAGTGCAGAAAGGGGCCCCCCGGAGCCTACACCGTGCTGTATGGTCTTTGATCATATGAATGGTCAATACATCACTTGTCCTAGAAATTATTTGGTATCAGGTATTTTGGGGGAGTGGAATATGCAGAAAGTATAAAATAGGACTCTATTGTATAGCATTTTCTAAGACACAGAAATTTTTAAAATGTGATGACCTAATGGAAAATGAGGGAATTATTAGTTTATAATAACTTACTTAATTCTGAGTTTGTATATGTAACTGTAATACTAGCCAATAGGACCGATTTCAACATTTAGCCTTCATGGATCACAACCAACCCAGCTGCATATACCATGGGGTGAATCCCACATAAATTCTAACCTCTGGAGAAAACTACTTCAGCTGGCTGTGGTAGCACATACCTTTAATCCCAGCATAGAGCACTCGGGGAAGCGTGGATTTCTGTGAGTTCGAGGCCAGCCTGGTCTACAAAGTAAGTCCAGGACAGCCAAGGCTACACAGAGAAATCCTGTCTTAATTGTCTCACCCCACCCCCCAAAAAAACAAAAACCCCAGAAAGCTACTTAACCCTCACCACTGCTTCCAATAGTACTGCAGTTCACCAGACCAATCAAATCTCACAGACAAAACAATGCTAAGTCTCTCCTCAGAGGAAATAGATTAACCTTATATAAAATGGGTCAAAATAACCCAGAAACCACTAATCTAAGGAAGAAACATGAAACCCACAGGGTCAAGGTAGGTACTGCTCTAATTTCCACAAAACATGACAACATAAGGGTAGACATGCAATAAAAAAGCTAAAGTTGTGTAAGTATCTTATAAAAATAGAAATATCTCT
The DNA here is from genome assembly GCA_907169655.1 of Acomys percivali. Lineage (NCBI taxonomy): Eukaryota > Metazoa > Chordata > Mammalia > Rodentia > Muridae > Acomys > Acomys percivali. The sequence goes on along the minus strand of OU015746.1, from coordinate 102,847,584 downwards.
CTTTCTAATCATACCACCCTTGACACAATAAATACAGCTCAAACTCCAAACTTGACTCTGCTGTCTATGTTACTTCTTTAAAAAGTACTGTACCTGGTACCTGGAAATTTTAATTCCTACCTTCACTGTAGTCTGTCACTCATGACTTCAGTTTGTAAAGATCACCTCAATCCCTAGTGTCAGGGAAGAAACATCATAACCTGTGTGCAGAGTGCATGGACCATCAAGGAGCCATCTTAGCATTTCATTCATGTCTAAGAGTCTGGCAATGCTCACCACACTTTGGGGGAGAGGACCTGTGACCCTGAGGCCCCTCTTGCATAGTGCAGAGTTGTTAGGCAGCTTCCTGCCACCATACCTTTGTATCAAAACTGAATTTTCTAGTCAATGGAACTTGGACAGGAATAAGAAATCACCTCCCAGAGAAACTTCTAAACACTCCTAGGCCTCCCTCCTTCCCTACCTGCTAATCCAGAGCTGAAGGACTCCTGGGGCCAGGAAGATAGCAAGGCAGAAGAAGGAGGAGGAGGAAGAGAAGGGGGGGGCAAGGAGGAGGAGGAGGAAGGGAAGGAAGAGGAGGAAGAGGAGAGGGGGCAAGGAGGAGGAGGAAGAGGAGGGTAAGGAGGAGGAGGAAGAGGAAGAAGAAGAAGAAGCAGCCTGGGTCCCTGAAACAACAAATGGCTTTCCCTAGAGGAATCTGATGTTCTCACCAGGTATGAGGGTGTAGAAAGTTCATCTTAAGTACACTTCGACTCAAGACTTTCTAGCCCAAAGAGGGTCCTAGAAACCTACAAGAAGAACAATATGACAGGCAGATTTGGGCCCAGGGCACCAGCCAAGGGCAATACGTGAAGTAAACTTCAAACCCCGACCCAGATCTAGCCAATGGACAGGACATTCTCCACAGGTGAGTGGAGAGTGGGGACTGACTTTCACATGAACTCTGGTGCCCCATATTTGACCACATCCCCTGGATGGAGAGGCCTGGTGGCACTCAGAGGAAGGACAGCAGGCTACCAAGAAGAGACTTGATACCCTATGAGCATATACAGGGGGAGGAAGTCCCCCTCAGTCACAGTCATAGGGGAGGGGAGTAAGGGGAAAATGGGAGGGAGGGAGGGAGGAATGGGAGGATACAATGGATGGGATAACAATTGAGATGTAATATGAATAAATTAATAAAATATTTTTTAAAAAGAATGAACTTCTAAAAGGTGTGAATTCTATCTTAGAGTGGATGCATGCACGCACACATACACACACACACACACACACACACACACACACACACACACACACA
>OU015746.1:102834128-102846274 GCA_907169655.1 Acomys percivali | reverse complement strand
ACACACACACACACACACACACACACACACACACACACACACACAGTGTGCTGTGCTTCATATTTCCATGGGGCCTGGATCAGAATTTTACCTTTGAACCAAGATTTTGGGCTGAGGGGAAAGAGCAGTTCATTGAGACTCCAAAGTCAGGAGCCTACACCCCACCTGAGGAGCTGGATACATCCCTCCTCCCTCTCTCAGAACCAAAGAAAAAGCAGCTCTATGAGGTGCGTGAGGATGGAATTATAATGCCTTCTAGCCCAAAAATAGTACTAATTTAATAGGCAGCTGAATCGTAAATGCTCATCTCTGACTGGTATTTCTAGTCATGGCCATTCTCAGTATTTAAAACAGAAGAGAAAGAGAAAGAAAAACTGACAGTGCAGGACCAACCGCCAGCCTTTTCAGTTGACCAACCTGGAAACATGCCAAGAGCCTAGACTTCTGGGCATGAAATCTCAAGTGGCTCACTGAAGTGACGTCTCTTGGCACTTAATGTTGGCACTAATGTTTTTCTTTCTTTTTATTTTTTTTCTTTTTTTTGAGATAGGGTTTCTCTGTGTAGCTTTAGCTGTCCTGGACTCCCTTTGTAGACCAGGCCTCAAACTCACAGAAACCCACCTGCCTCTACCTCTGCTTCTGCCTCCTTGAGTGCTGGGATTACAGGCATGTGCCACTGTACCTGGCATGGACACTAGCTTCTAAGATGAGCCTGGCAAAACAGTGTTCATATGTACTACATACTTTTATCAGTAAACAAGAAGGAAAAAAAAGACATTCAAAACTTAGCTTCCTTCCCAAAGGTGATCACTGTTTTTATCTAGCTCTGTTGTCTATGTTGTCAACAAGCTAACAAAACTTAGTGCTATTAAATATTTTATTATGTTCATGAATCATAAGCCAGGAATATATGAAGTATGGAACAGGAATGATTTATCTCTATGGAGTGATGCCTGGACCTTGGAACAGGAAGGATTGAACCACATTCAAGATGGTTCCTTACCCAAATTGTCTTTCTATGTAGCTGGAAAGCAATCTGAAGACTGATCTTGGCTAGAACTGTCTCACTGAGCACCAACATAAAGCCTCACTCTGTATGATTTTAGCATCCTGAAAGCATAGCAGACTCAGGTTGATATGACTTCTTACATTTAGTCAAAAAGCGTCCAAGAGCAAGAGTTCTAGAAAATAAGTGGGAGATTGCATTTTCTTTGAGGATCTAAACTTACAGCATCCCTTTGCTGTTGTCTACAGTTTGAAGCAGTAATAACCCTTCTTAAGATTCCAGGGTGGCATACAAAAGAAGCTGTAGCCACAGTTCATGACTGCCACTCTTAGGGCTGGGAACAGAGCTCAAGAAGAAGGTACCTCCAAGCATGGGTGAGGCTCTGGATTCAGGCCTTAGCATTATAGAGGGGAACACCCCAAAGACTATTACTCTTATAGACCAAGACTAAGTGGAGAAATTAATAAGAATCTAAGAATAGTTTTAAACACCAACCCATATCCATCTTAAATACTGAAGCCCCATATTTGGTGTCCACTGGGAAGACACTGATTTTCCAGTAGAAAAATAAGACTGCAAGATCTGACAAAAGGCAAGGCATGGTATGAGACATTCATATACAATTAGTCATTTACCTATTAACTCAGCACTATTCAAGCTTACAGGGTCATCACAATAACCAAGAGGTAGATAAACGGAGGTGGGTAAACAAACAAAATGTCAAAAATGCACACAGAGGATGGTTCTACCTGTCCTGTGTGGAAAGATGGGGGTCCCCTACTGCACCATCAAGGAAAAGCCAGGCTGGGGCAGCTTGTCTAGAGAAAAAACTTGCACCACTGTTGCCTTCACACAGGTTAGTTTCAACAACAAAGGTGCTCTGGTTTAGCTGGCGGAAGCAATTAGGACCAAGTAGAATGAGAGGTGCAATGATACGCACTGTCACTGGGGGAGGGGGGGGAGGCAACATCCTGGGTCCTAAATCTGTGGCTCGCATTGCCAAGCTGGAAAGGGCAAAGGCTTAAGAACTCGCCACTAAACCGGATTAAATGTACACGTCCAAGTTTTCTGTACACAAATATGATTACAAAATAAAAACTATTGTATGGCTTCATTCTTGTTCTCATTCTTAGATCTCCTGCTGTGTGAGAAGCCATATACTGTCATAAAGATCCTACCATTCTCTGGAGAAATCCATGTGAAATGAAATAGGGGTTTCCTTCTAAGAACTACATGCATAATGTACGACAGAGGTGGGTCATCCAGTCTGTGAGGAGCAATCTCCCATGTGGCCTTAGGCTCTGCCCCCCTAGTAGTAGTAGTAGTAGTAGTAGTAGTAGTAGTAGTAGTAGTAGTAGTAGTAGTAGTAATAATAATAATAATAATAATAATAATAATAATAATAAATTTTTAAAAATTTAAAATTTTAAAAACCTCTCCAGTTCTTGACTTGGATTCTAAGATAGTACATGATCAGTGCTTTATTTAAGCCATGAACAGTTTGGGGTGATATACCCATAGATTACAGTCATTAGTAGACCCTCCAGATCACTGTAGGTTCCACACTTTCGCATACCCTCTCATAACTTTATATACACCTTCTTTATATCACCAAACATAGCTTCAATTTATACTGACCTATAAAATTGGTCATATCTGATTAATGTCTGTGTCAACCACCAAGCAGTATGAAGCGAGTTATGACCACAAAGACTCCCTGTTTCTACTCTAGGAAATCCTGGTGTGCCTGCCAAGAGTAGATGCTCAACCCTGTTTGACCGCTGAAGTAGAACAAATGATATTGTACTTGGGAGCCTGGATGTTCTGCAGTGCTTTCAACCAAAAGCAGTATGCTGCGAGTATAATAGCTGGTAGTTATTATGCATGGCTTATGTGCTAAGCAATCCTCTAAGCACTCTATGAATATTAATGTGTTTAATGCTCAAAATAACCTCCTTAGGCAGGTACTATTATTATCATCACTTTTTACTTGAAGCAGAAGCAGAGGAGTTAGTAACCTGCCCAAGAAAGATTGAGAAGCTGTAGGGATTTATTGCAGGGAGCCTGACTCCAGAGCCTGGGCTGCCAATCAAAACTCATGCTTGCAACTTGGCTTCGATCTGACATTGGAAGCTGACAGCTCGATTGCCCCATTCCTTGTAGTAACCTCCCTGTGTCTCCTTTGATTTGGCCTTCCACCTGCCTTTGCTTTCTTCAGTTCTTGAAAACATAAAGACATTTATCTCGATAACAAATACAAAGTTCTGATATTCATATTAGATACAAAAACTTAAAAGGTAAGCATGAACTGGCACACGGAGGTGGAGGAGAACAATTCTGTCCCAACTAAGCCAACCCTCTCTAGCTGTGAGGATTTCATCTCTACATTTAGCCATCTAGTCCAAAACTATTAGGGAATCTAACATGAATGAGGAAGGGACTACCAACCAAGCCCTAGCTGAGGACCTATTGGCTGTGGAGAGCTGTTGGAGAGAGGAAGATTTCTCTAGGGATGTGTCCAGACCATGACTTGTCAGATGGCCACAAACCCATGAGCCTGTGGGGAGCACCCATTAGACTCTGCTGGTGATTGAAAGATGGGGGAGGCATCAGAAGCCTTGGGAGAACTCCCTAGAAAGGGGTGGGGGTGTATATGATCAAGACACATTGTATATATTATGAATTTTTCAATGACTGAATTAAAAATACTATTTAAAACAAGTATTAGGAAAAATGTGTCTGCATCTGGCAAGGTGACTTTTTCTTGTCATTGTTCTATCATCAGTGGAGTCTAACAATAGCTTGTATAGCACTTATATTGTATTATAGATAATCTAGAGATCCTTTAAAGCATTTTGTATAACAGACTTGAGCAGTCACAGACTTTCGTCCTAGGACTAATGTTTTGAGACTCCACTATATTAACAAATGTAGTGGTTTGACTAGGAATGGCCACCATAGACTTATGTGCTTGAATGGTTGGCTCACTGTTAGAGGGTGTGCCCTTGCTGGAGTGGGTGTGGCTTTGTTGGAGGAAGTGTGTTACTGTGGAGGTGGGCTTTGAGGTCTCATAAGCTGAGCCTAGGCCTAATGTGGCATACAGTCTCCTGCTGCCTGCAGATCAAAACGTAGAAATCCCAGCTGCTCCTCCAGCACCATGTCTATATGTTCACCACCATGCTTCCTGCCATGACGATAACGGACGAAGCCTCCGAAACTGTAAGCCATTCCAATTAAATTTTTTTCTTTATAAGAGTTGCCTTGGCCATGGTGTCTCTTTATAACAACAGAAACTCTAAGACAACAACCTTGGCAATCTTCGACAGATGAAGCATTTTATAAAAATCATCTAAAACAGTTAAATAGTAAGGACTGCTGAATCAATGGGCAATTATTCTGAAATTTGGATCCTGCAGATTTCCCTTTCAAGACCCCATGGAATATCTAAGGACTGATTATAGAGCCAGCAACCAAGGAATACTCCAAATATATTACAAAAGGCCGAGTGATATAGACCGCATTCTTCTCTACATATCATAAAGTAAGAAACTGACAATCCCATCTCAGAGACCAGTTAGAAATGTGGTCTTGGACAAGTTGCTGGAATTTCTCTGACCCTCAACTTGTTTCCTTGTACTAGGTGTATCTCCTGGAGGTGGTGAGGTTAAAAAAAGCTGTGACACACCTAGCTAGGGGTCCACACAGGCCATCCTGAACAAATGAAACTTACTATTACTATTGTTGCCCTTGAACCTTTATTAATGTTCCTGGAAGGCTATTAGAAGTAGAGCCTGGTAGAATGCTTTTCTTTCCCACTTGTCTTGGGCCCTGATACTTGTATGTACACTACTCCTAGATCTGATGAATAATTAAAGAAGTGTCTACTGAAGACCCGGTGCTTGCCATGTAAGACACACATAGAACCTCTCTGCCTTCCTTGGATCACATTCAAGTACGTGCATTCTCATTGGAGTCCATAGCATGTCTCAAGCATTCAGGAAACACTGTCAGAGTGGACATAGTAATCAAGAGAATGCTAGGAGGTGAGAGCCAAGAGCTAAGGGAAATGGTGTTGCAGGAAGATAGTATAGGGTCATGATGATATTTATAAAGATCTGCTCCGCTAACACAAAAATAGCTCTCACTTCAAAGGGAAGAAGAGATGTCTTATCCTAGAACCAAGTTTGAGTGACTAAGGACCAGGAATCATGCAGCTAGGTTGCCCTGGTCCCATGTTCCCATGGGGAAGTAGTTTCATGGAGTTTTATAGCAACAAAACAAAGACATTCATAAATCATGGCTATTTTAAAGTGTACCTGTGAATACATCCGAGAGGTGGTCACAGCAAGATGGGGAGTCTCTTCTATAGGTCTCAGATGCTGTCTGATGACATTGTTAGCTTTTGGTTTTTTGGACGCTCATGACCTGCTAAGTTATTACATTCCAAGATGTTTTTAATCTATTAGTCACAGGGTGATAGTTCTGACACAGAGGTGAGCAAGGAATGGCTATTTAGGGAGCTAAAGCTAGCACCAGGTAAACTGTAATTAGACTCTGGACTTGCAGCATTGCAACCTCTCACATCTGCACAGTTCCAACCAGCCAGCCAGTCTTTGCAGACATGTCTTCCTTCCAGCCAGTCTTTGCAGACATGTCTTCCTTCCAGCCAGTCTTTGCAGACATGTCTTCCTTCCAGCCAGTCTTTGCAGACATGTCTTCCTTCCAGCCAGTCTTTGCAGACATGTCTTCCTTCCAGGAACTCTTGTTTATAGTTCCCACATAGGAAACCTAAATTTCTATAGACTGTAAAATTGTTTCCAAGGACATAATAAATATGATGTAAGATTACTGGTAATTTAAAGTTGCAGGATATTTGATGACACTATGAACCCCGAGAATACGTGTTTCTAGTTGTAGTGTGGCTCAGCTCTAGCATGCACCTTTAATCCAAGAGCTTTCTGCTTGAATTAAATAAAATCAACCCTAGGTCAAAAGGCCAAGCAAACAACCACTTCACAGGGAGTGAATACAGGGGAAAATTCATAGAGAAGAAGAGAAAGTCAGGAGGACAGATAGAGTGATGCACAGGAAGTAGAGGGGAGGGGCATTCAGTTTGAGGGGTTTTTGGAGACTGTGTGGGGAACAAGCCTTTCTTTTAGCCTTCCTTCCTGAAGAGCAAAGTCATCTGGGTATTTTCTCTGCTTCTCTGAGCTAACAGCCTTTCACCCCAGCTTCTGGCTCTCAAGTCTTTATTGGTAAAATTGAACGATTGAGATTTTATTTAAAACAACAATTTAATTTTTGTTTTCATACACATACACACACACATGCATGCACATACACACACACACACACATACACACACACACACACACACACACACACACACACAAAGTTGTTATTTGGAAGCCCAACACCATACTACCTCTGTCTCTGTACATATACATTTTCTTTAATTTGTTTTAATGTGGAACTTGTTCATTTTATTGAAGTCCCATTGAAGATTTTCTTCCTATAGATTTTTCTTGGTGCTTTATATGCTGTAACTATGGGAGCCAGTTGAAATTCACAGAATTCAGATACATTAAATTGTTACTGAATTTTACTAATAATATCTCAGAAGAAATAATGTCATACTTGTTTTAATAAATACTAGATATGTAATACAGGTCTGACAAAGTGAACACAGCAAGCAAATGAAACACTACCCAAGCCCTCAGGGAGCTGGACTGTCTAAAGGCAAAAGAAGGGCTAAGTGAGAATATGGAGCCATGCCACAAATGTTAATTTCAACAATTAACAACAGGAACCACTGACCTTATGCCAGGCCCATTTCAATGGCATATGATCCCTATAGGAAGTACTACCATCACCATGGGAAAGGGATCAGATGATCACACTCTGAGAGTTAAATAACATTCCCAAGATCAGCGTTAGTAACACTTGAAGGTGTGAGCAACTTCTGTCTGACACTTAAACTCACACCTTTAAATATTAACACTTGGTTTATATTGATACTTGTCGGCTATTCATGATCTGCAAAACAGGCAGGATTTTCAAGTGCAACTAATCTGATTTTTGGTTTGTTTCTTGGTTCCTTTGTAAGATTCTACTAGCTCTGAACCACAGCCCATGGGAGAAATCGAGAAGCAAACACCTAGACCTGATGATGAACCATTTCTGCTCCCATAGACAGATTGCCCCTTTACTGAGCAGAAACACAACCCTTCACAACATTCTTCCTCCTCTTACTGAATGGAAATCTAGCCCTTCAAACCTGGTGTGCACTGGCTTGTCCTAATCATGGAGGAACATAAACACCACATTGGACCCCTGCTCCCAGGAAGACAACTTTCCAGTCATCTTTCTCTGTCAGGAGTCATCACTCTCTTGATGATTTCCCATACAACACTATCAACTATTCTTTCTCAGTCTCTGCATCTGTTCTCACCTGATCCCGGAGATAACAAAGCTAGCCCTGGCTGGAACTTAGGTGAGGGAACACTTGGGCATACTGGGTGCTGTAGCCTTTGAGTGAAGAGGGAGGGACCAAAGATAAATTTGCCCTGGCCCTGGAATTTAATAGGTTTCCCAGCTAGATCAATACTGCATGAGACTGATGACTCCATTTTACTTTCTAATGCTCCCATTTAACTAGAATGCGTGTTACTGCCGTCCTCTTCCTGCCCTGCTGCCATCTGCTGACAGCAGATACTGTACTGCACAGGCTCGCTGACAGACAGGAACTGTACACCCAGGGGCCATTGCTGTGGACTACACCCAGAACCTATCCATACACAGAGTGGATATGAATGTAGTAGAACTGCAGAACTGAACAGAGTTGGATGAAATTACGCTTCAAGCTGGTGCTGTAAAGGGATGATGACCTTTTTACTGTTTACTAAGAAGGGAAGTGAATCCTCAGGAATGGGGATTGTAATAAATACAATAATACCACTTACCAAAGATAGCCCTAATTACTTCTAATTCCTATGCAGGAGGTATATCTTATGGCGAAGATATTTTATGATTATATTTACGAGCATTAAAATAAAAGATCATACTGCCCTTTAATAAGAGATCTTGTGCCCTTTAAAACCTGTGAACTCTGACTAGAAGGAAAAGGAACTGCCACAGCTGGGGAAGTCAGAGATTTTAAACTCTAGAAAGAGTCTATGCCACAGTCAGGCATAAGCGCCATGCAAAGGGCTGTGAGGCCGATGGGCTAAAGGAGCTTGGACCCTCCTGACACCTGATGGGAGCACAGTGCAGACAACGCTGTGATTGCGTCCTGATGAGCTCAAAGGGACGATCCAGCTGAGCCTCCCTGGGGCTGCTGAACGTGTGCCTGACAGACTGTTCAAGGTGCAGAACCTGTTACAGCAGCAACACGAAGCTAATACAGCATGCTGAATGTTGCCTTACCTTGTTGGTCAGACTTTTTTCCACAGTCTGAAACACATTGCTCCGAAACTTCCACACACTGGATTTTGTCACACTCATAGACATAAAGAACAAACCATGTTCACCCCTGACATAATGGTAGCTTCTGACTGACACACACAAAGCCTTTCTTACTAATGAATCCTACCTTATCCATTCATTGTAAAATTGGGTGCTCCCAGTAATGTCGTCTTAGGTCTTAGGTCCACTTCTATACCTTAGGTCTATGCCTGAGAGGTAGGGACCAAACCAGGATTGTTATAGAAGGCACTAAAGAAAACCCCTACTTTAAAAAACAAAAACAAAAAACAAGAAAGAAAAAGAGAGACAATTTAAACAAGCGTGCTGTGCACAGGAGCTGCCTCTGAGGCAGAAAAAATGAAGAGCTGGAAAAACAAAAACAAAAACAAAAACCTGTGTGGCATAATGCGTATCACCCTGAGGCAACACCTGCAGGCTGCCCACTGCCTCTGCTCCTACCAACCACTGCCTACAGCCTTCTGGATGCTTCTAGGCAATATGAACTCTCATTATAGTCACCAAAGGCACGACTCTGGCAAGGGTGCCAGCTGTGAGTCATAGCTTTAGCTCCCACAGCCCAAGGAGACAGCATACCTGTTCAGTCAAAGTGTTGCCAGGGGCCCTGAGTCAGGCAAAATCAGCACCTGTTGTATTTCGTGACTCAGAGTTGTACACAAGCAGGTTTGAGCTGAGCCAGCAAGGAGTGATTAGGGTAAAATTCCATTCCCTTTGTCCTATTTAGTGGCTGTAAAACTCTACAGATTTGTTTTTAATTTCCCTCCAAACAAAAAATGCAGCATGAAACATACATGAATTCTGGGAAGAAGAAGACAGAAAAATGGTGGTAGTGCTAAGATTAGCAGGTGGCAAGTAGAGGCCTGGGACCAGAGCCCACACACAGTCCACTGCAGGAACACCTAGAGTAAGTCTTGGCATCCCAGGGCTCCACAAATACCATTTGAGAACATCTTTCTTGGCACCACATTTGGCAGCACACATTCTAAAACAAAGATCTGAAATTGCCCAGGCATCCTTAAAACAGCCGCATTTTCATGCCACTTGTCAGCATCTTCATCAGTTTTCTCTCATGTCCTCTTCTCTTTCCAGTACTTGAGAAGGTATGAGAGAGAGGGAGGGCCTGGCTGCTTACCAGCTTTCTCCAAAGGGTCTATTTCAGCGTGCCAGAAGGGGACGGCAAATGAATCAACAGTGTGTTCCCTGTACACCCCCATAGTCCAGATGGTAGCAGATCACAAGAGCAGCACAGGGCGGTTCCTACGCAGATAACTTCCCTGGCTACAGACATACTCTACACTTTAGACCATAGGAGGGAACAGTGATGATGGTGGTGACAGTAACATTTACACAGAAAGGGCATGGTTCTTCTTTTGCTACAGATTGTCATTCAAACACCCATCTATAACAAAACCTTACAGTGTAAAAGAGTAAGGGCTCACAGAACTGGAAGGCACCATGGAAACCAGCTGGTCCAGTTTCTCACTCCCACCGAGCTCCTTCATAGCAGTGATGTGGATCACTGAGCTGAAGCTTGGGAGAGTTCAGAGCTGAGTGGCCACACCTCCATAGACTATCTCTGCTAACTGAAAACTTCTCTCCTCAGCTGTGTTAAGTCAAATATGATCCTTCTGACTTTCCTTCCTTTGATTGCATTCTTCAATACCAATGTCTAAGCATTTGCTAATTACTTAAGGTGAACTATTACCTATATCGCATATCCAAGCTTAGGAGGTAAGCACTTGTCTCAGACCAAACACATCTCTCTCCTAGGGACCTTTCTTATAAAATACCACCCTTCCTCCACTCTTGATAGAACTGATGCTGTTCTACACCTAACAAATATGCTCCTGTACTGGAAATGTTGTCTACACATGCACAGGACAGTGCACTATCGATGCTTCTCACCTGCACAAGCAGGGACCACCCACCTCTCCAGAGGAGAGCCTTACACACAGCGGTTTTAGCATCCCTCATAGAACTTTCAAACACCAGGCTCATGCTGTCCCACAGATTAAGCCTTTAAATCGTCATACATGCAGTGACTGTAGGGCTTCAGGAAACCGATGGCGAACACACATGACCTGCTGGAATTGTCTATCAGCCAGCGCCATACTTGCTCCAAGCCTTATCATACAGTTTTTGCAGCAAGTTCTGTGCAGCTCTGGGATCCTTTTTTGTGTGTTTCTCTTATTATGTGAGTAATACTGGTGGAAAACTGATGTCAATAGACTGACTGAACTGAGAAGCACTGGCAAACCAAGCAAGTAGCACCTGTGGATTCTGCAGCTCGAAATGACTCCTCTTTAGCATGGACCTGACATCTTAGGCAGGAAAACAACAACAACATCCTTTTCTAATATGAAAGAAGTGGCAACATCATCACCGTTGCACAGGAAGAGAGTTCTAAAGATTGTGTCCAAAACACAGTACAATATGGCATTTAGGAATTTTTTTTTCACATCTCTGGGAATAGAGAGTGGGTCCTTCCTCTTTGAAACACACAGATATAATTGCTGGCTTTGGGATTTCTATCCCCTTCTAGGTGTGCCATAAGCCTGCTGTGAAACCTGGGGCAAGGGGCTGGGGCTGAACCTCTCTGCTGTTCACGGTCTCAGGTGTGACTAGATGATAGCTGAACCTGTCAGATTGAGATGTAAGAATGAAATGGTCACTAGGTGGCAAGCCAGCTGGCAGCTGTGTCTAGAAGAGTATCTGGGGCACAGTTCAGTACATGTTAGCTACTTAACAATTTACTCTACTGTATGACCCAAGTGAAAAGCTAATGTGCTCCTGAGGGTCTGGAGTTAGAGGGCACTGAGGCCAACAAGCACAGAAGGGCAGCTGGGAAAGACGCCCATTCTCTGGAAGGACAGAAGATGATGCCACAGTATGGCTGAAGGGCCCTTTGGCAAAGTACAATATGCAGGGAGCAGCATGGGCAGAAGGGCAGCAATGGGGCACTGGTGACATTCAGACAGCCAGAGATGACAGAGGGAAGTCCCTGGTAGAGACTATGCTGTGCCAGCTGGTATAAAAGGCAGATTGATGGGAAAGAGAAAAAAATAAAACCACTCACAAACAAACTGTGGTATCAGGGGTCAGGTTCCAGGACACGACCAAGAGTAATAGAGTTCTAAGCCAGGGTCTGTACCTGGAGGACCTTCCCCAGTGTCATGTGAGCACAGGTGCACACAGCTAGCTGAACAGCACCTATCATCCACTGTCAATCATCCTAAGCCTGAGCCGCTGTGAAGTGGCTTCTCGCTGACTCTGACGCAACTCTGGCCCATAGCTCCATGAGGTCCTGTGAGTATCTTTATTTTCAAATGAAGATGCTAAAACCAACAAAGACAAGAGGAGTGAGGCTCACATCATATAAGGAATGCATGAGTGGACACAAGGATGGAATAAGTCAGCAACACTGTCTCTAACCCAAAGCAAACACCCTTTCCTAAAAAGACACTGCATGTTCCCTATGATCTCACTCTGTACCATAAGTAGCCCAAGGTGGAACAGGCAAAATGTGGGATCCAAATCCCTACAACCCAACAATAGCCTAAACATGATGACATTCTCCACTATCTTCCCCACACCCTCTGTGGTGTGTGGTGTGTGTGTGTGTGTGTGTGTGTGTGTGTGTGTGTGTGTGTGTGTGTGT
>OU015746.1:102801988-102823675 GCA_907169655.1 Acomys percivali | reverse complement strand
GCCACCCCTTGGGCAGGTGATCCTGGGTGCCATAAGAAAACGGGATGAGCAAGCCATGAGGAGCAAGTAAGTAGAGTTCTTCCATGACCTCTGTACAGTTCCTGCCTCCATATTACTGCCTTGAGTTCCTAACCTGACTTCACTGGATAATGGATCACAAGCTGTAAGCTGAAATGAACCCTTTCCTTTCCACATCGCTTTTGGCCATGGTGCTTTATCACAACAATAGAAATCATAAGCCATGTGCCTTGTCCATAGACCTTCAAGAGTCTCTACCAGGATAGGGGGCTACACAAATAAAATAACGAAAGGAAGGAACGGAGTGCTATGGGGCACACAAGGAGTAAGGCGTCCAGTCACTCATCTACTCCTACGCCATCTACAGCACTCCCCTTAAGGAACTCCCTGGACCCCTGGGGATAGGTAGTGCCCATGTTCCTTTTTCAGTTATACTCGGGAAAACTAGGAAGCCTCTCTGAGGACACCCAAAATATCGCTGCACAACTAGTACACTGGCCACACCTAAATATGTCTCCTATCTTGGTTTTCTCTCCCTCTTGGGACTTTAAAAACTCAATTATCTACTGGTACATCAAAATGGGCTCTTGCCTTCCTGCTCATCCCAAATGCATCATCCTTTCTCCAGGCCCATTGCTTTGTTTTTCATTTACTGCCCAAAGACTCTTGGTAAAACTTACCAGATAACCATTGTCAACACACACACACACACACACACACACACACACACACACACACACACCAAAAAAAAAAAAAAAAACAGCTCACCTCATAGAACAAAAGACACAGTTTATTCTGGAGCCAAATATATGTGACCAGGGATAGAGAACATAGACTCGTGTTTTTCCCAAAATGCCACATTCCAGTCAGGCAGCAATATCATGATTTTTTTTATCATAATAGAATAAAGAAAGTCATAAGACGGCACACTTTTCAAATACATCGGTGGGTACACCAGGCAGGCAGCTTAGAGCAAAGCAGGGAACTTTGCTTGTGGCCTTGGATGAAGATGGCGTTCTTAGCCCTGGGCTGGTTGGGAACTAGTAGTAGCCTGTTCAAACATTCCAGAGATTTGTTTAATGGCCAGAAAGATGCCCAGTCTCTACAGAGAAGTATACTCAAGGACTGTGAAGTGGACTAGAGATGCCCCAGAAAAATTTTGCCCTGCTACTTGCAACATTCCAACCTTTCTATTTCACTGAAGCTCTTCCATCAGTCTATAAGCCATCGTTACCGCCTCCTTTCCAGAAACTCTCCTTCACAGTATGTTAGCAGAGCAAATTCCCAGAGGAGTCCCAGGCCCCACTCACTCAGTCATTCAATGCTGCCTTCTCAGTGTTGAACAACCAAGACCTAAAGAAAGACACCAACCACACAAGATCACTACCACAGCACTGAGGGTACCCAATGAGACAGACTGACAGGAAACAGAAGGCACCTGAGCCAAAGGTAAGCAAGCATAGCCGCTATACTTTGCTGCTGTAATTGTGTTGTGTGTACTCATACACTGTTTTCATGTAACGGCTTCTAACAGTCCTTCTCTTTTGCCCTGGACATGGCCACTTCTTCAGTAAGTCTCCAGGAAGCTGCCCCAGATGACTCGTGCCTTCACAGACCACCACCGGACTTAGCATGTGCTTTTTGTTTTGTTTTAACCATACCTTCACCTGCTGGCTTGAGTTGCTAGAGTTCAGGGAGTGGTGTCTAAAGGCCCCTTCCTCAAAGTGTTCCTAGACAGCCAGCTTAGCTGCTCACTGCCACCACGGAGGCATATGGGGGTTTTAGCAGCTCTACTAGGCCACAGTGGGCCCAGCAGAGGGCACAGCAGAGCCAGGAGAGTAGAGAGAAAGGGTCAGACAGGAAACACTAGACTCTGTCTCTGGAATCCTGTGAAGTAACTGAGAAACAAAAACCTGTGGCTCCCTTAACATGTTTTTTACTGCAGGATAATATTAATGTTCTTATTTCTTGGTGTAACTGCCTTTAAAATAAGTATGTGCGTACGTGTAAAAATGAGTGTTTGGGAGAAGGCCTGAGAAGCACGTTCTTATGGACTGAGGTACTCTTAACTTCTTAAAACCCACTAGATTGGTATCTTTGAGTCTATTAAATGTTTTATAAACCCTTAAAATGCTGTTTGTTTACATAAAGTGACATTTCCTGAAATGTGGCTGGTTCCCGGCCCTGGAGGTTTTACTTGTGGAGTAAAACATCTAGTTGGGGTATCGTCTCCCCCATTATACAACGACTCCATTTAAATTCCTTTCATATATGTATGTGGTTTGGAAAGCTCCTACAGTAGCAGATTTCCATATGGCTTTGACTCCAGGGAAACAGCATCTTCCAGACACAATGGGACTGATGCACAGAGACTGTGGCAGCATGCACAGGGCCTATACTGGCTAATCCAGATGAGGTCCTATCACTGGACACATCTCTAACCTAGAAGCTATCTCCAATGGATACCTGCTGTTAAATAAACAGTCAGTCAGTCCAGGCATGGCAACACATGCCTTTAATCCCACCCAGCACTCACAGAGGCAGAAGCAGGTGGATTGCTATGAGTTCGAGGCCAGCCTGGTCTACAAAGAGAGTCCTGGACAGCCGAGTCTACACATAGAAACCTTGGCTCAAAAAAACAAAAAAAAACAAAAAAAGAAAGAAACAAAACAAACAGTCAGTTTTCTCCAATGAAGTGTCAATGGGTACATGAACCAACTCCAGGGCAGGCCCCTTACCCAGGAGTGGTTGGCCATCACAGATTGAACTCTATGTTTTTTGTTTGTTTGACTGATTTGGTTTTTGTACAGTCTTTGTTTTGTCTTGATTTTTTTTTCTTGTTTTTGTATTCTTTATTTTAGTTTGTTTCTCTGTTTAGATTTGGGGAGTTTGTTGTGGTTTTTCCAGCTTTTTTTTTTTTTTTTTTTGGCTTATTTGTTTTTTGAGCGTATAGTGAGGAGAAAGATAAATAGATGAGAGATTAGATAGACAGATAACAGACAGATGATAGACAGACAGACAGTCAGGACAGTCAGATAGATAACTGATAGAATGAAAAAAATTAGGAAGGGAAGTGAGTAGGATATGAAAGAAACTGGAGGGAAGAACATGATCAAAATATATTGTATAAAAATTAAAAGAAAAATTTAAATTATATCTTTTAAAGTATTGATTTTGAATTAAGGATTGATAAGGTTTTAAAAATGATCTGATCAACCATCTAATACAGTTGACAAGTGACACAAAATATTTTTTGGTATTCGTTTTTCAAAATCTATCTTTATAGGCCAGGTGATGGTGGTGTATGCCTTCAATCCCAGCACTCAGGAAGCAGAAGCAGGTGATTTCTGTGAGTTCAAGGCCAGCCTGGTCTACAGACAGAGAGTGAGTTACAAGACAGCCAGGGCTACATGGAAAAACCCTGTCTTGAAAAAAATCTACCTTTATATATATGACTGTGTATATGTCTGTTGTATATAAACATTTACATTTTTAGAACTATTATGTAGTACCACATTGGCTTAAGGAAATGGCCATATAAATACAAACTGTTGAGTCAGTCTAAATTACTTTCAGTTCATATTATAACCAAATTTTTAAAACAAATAACTACAAGTACAATCTTAGTTAAGATATTACTTAGTTAATCATTATCTCAGCTCTGGTTATACAAGTGCTCTGAAAAAAGTCCCTTTTGCTTGGGAAAATCAGATGGCTCTCAGGAAACGAAGGCTCCTGATCCTATATCATCCTGTCTTCATCAACAACTGCCCTCATTCCTGAGGGATGGTCCTCTAGACTCTGCTATTCCTAGAAGTGAAAGACCGATACCTTGACTTAGTCCTATGCTTAAAGATTTCTTGGAGTAGTTAATACACTTAAAAATTTTTTTTTCAAAATAATTACTTGCTCTCACAGTACCAGAAAGTACTTGGCAAGCTACCAATGGAGAAAAGCAATTAATCATCCTACCCTGCTATGATGCCTGTGAACTGCAAAAACTGTCAGCATGACAAGATATTCCTAAAAACACAACAGTGGTATTTGTGTCTTAGTGGTAGCCAACAGCTGTCTAATTGGATTTAGAGCCTACGCAACATGAGACAAATCAGGTCTGATACTAGAAACATAGCAGACTACCAGGGTCTAATGAAGTCATGGATCTTACAGGAGAACTTACTATCACTACTTAATTAAGGCGGCATAATTCCTAATACATTCTAAATACTATACTTATCCTTATATTCTCACCCCTCATCAAAAAGCTGCCCCCAGAAACAAAGAGAAGAGCACAGCTGGTCAAAATGTAACAAACAAGTGGTCATAGGGTGCCCAACCCCAGTGGCAACATTTACAACATAACTCCTGTACCTACAGTCCAGGGGCATCATGGAAGATGGGGGTAGAACGATTATAAGAGCCCAAAGACCAGGAAATCTGCTGTGAGACTGAATCTCCTAGAAATGACAGGAAAGTTCTACCTATGATATTTTAACAATATGGCTGCCTTCTGCTCTCTAACCAAAAGGTAAAGTAGGAAGGAGATGTGGCTGTGTCTCTCAGCAGCACGGGATGAACTGAATGATCATCATTCTTCTGCTTCCCAAAAAGATGTCTGTGAACAATCCCTGGTGGAGAGAGGTTTGCTGGTGTAGGAGAGTAGGAAATAGAGAATGCTACATGGATATTAACACATAAAAGAAGCCAGTTGGCAGAAAAAGACTAGAGGTGCTTTCCCACCTGAGCTATATCCAACAAATAGAGCATGCCGGCCCCTAAATGTGTGTTACACAAATGTGTGATTCTGTGTGAATGACCTACAAAGCGGCATGAATGTGATGACCCAGGCAGAACCCTTGAGGGCATGCCTTTAACCTCAGCTCACAAGCCCACTGTCACCTCAGCAGTGATGTCCCTTTCTTAGTCAGCTTCCTCTATTCCCATCACTAACCAGGTGCGTTTCTCCCCCCCCCCCCCCGCCCCGCCCCATCCAATATGTTATCCTGGGATGCAAAGGCCTGGAAACTTCAGCTGGTACACTACGTGGAACTTGGCACACAGATCTTCACCTACAAGTTTGAGCCTATCATAGCTCTACATAATGGCAGGCCAGTCAGGACTACACAGCAAGAACTGCCAGGACTACAAAGCAAGATCATGCCTCCAAAAACCAAAAAATAGAGAGAAAAGGCAGAAAAAAACAGGAGACGAAAACATCTGAAATATAAGAAACAAGATTATCATTGATTGCTGATCTCCCTACTACAAAGCCATAATCTGTTGAGTGGGTATAACTTTATGTAAATATCTGTTTCAATTCAATCTTACATTTCCCTGAGATTATAAAGGAATATCTTGTTTATTTGAAAATAGGAAAACACAGAATGGTTTTGGGAGCGAAGTGAAACAATCACAAAGCCTCCACCCACACATACACAGGGGTGTTTTCCTTTAGTCTCTCCCTGTGGTATCCTTTCCACTGACTAGAGATATCTGTTTCTGCACTTGCTGATAACCTAAACTAGTATAATATGATACATACAGTTTTTGTTCTGCTTTTTTCATTTATAAAAAAAATGAAACATTTTCAATATATTGAGATGTTGTCCATTAGGTATTCTTTTAAAATGTATGTAATGATTTAAAAATGCATGCAACGTTATAAGAATAATATGTCTTCCAAAATATTAGGCATATTATTAGCAGTTAGAAGCAGGAACATAAAATTGAGGAAAGATAAGTTTTCTCAACAATAAAAAATGCTTTAAAATAATTTTGGGGGCTGGCAAGATGGCTCAATGAGTAATGGTACTTCTTACCTTTCCAAACAACCTGAGCTTGATCTCCAGGACTCCAGCAATTTGTCCTCTAACCTCTACACTTGATATGGAAAGGGTGGGCGCACGCGCACGTGTGCGTGAGCACACACACACATACACACCTACACACACACACACACCTACACAACAACAACAACAAAAATTAAAGTTAAAATCATGTTATAGTGTTAAATTACTTGGGAGAGTCCTTGGGGCCATACACAGTTATCTAAAGGGAGAAAACAAGAAAGTTGGCACTAGAGTTTGTAGACCACACTTAAACCATACTTTAAAAATTGTATACTTTGAGAGTCTAGAAAACTCTATTCCCCAATCACTGTGAGTTGTTTCAAGAGTAAATGGAGATCAAGAAGGAAAGGGCTCACATACATAATTATGTCTTACTATTACATAGATGGCATTTTTTACTATGTGTAAACTGCTTCCATTTTGCAACATGCAAACTAGTTGGCAACACAGCAAAGTCAATTGTGGTCATTTGATCCCCGAATGCATGGAGAGTTTATCAGATCCAGACAATGCGGGCATAAACTGCTGTGTCTTCACGCAGATTTTCCAGTCACTCTCTTTAGAGATGTAAGCCGGGGAAGGGTAGAGTTTCCATGACTCATCCTATCAAATCATAACGGTGTCATGGGGGCTGCCACAAATGGACTATTAATTGTTGCCAGAAATACTAAGTTCATTATTTTCTGAGTAAAAAGATGGCGATTCCAAATCTCATAGAGAGATTCTGAACAAATATTTAAAAATATGCTTTTGCCCCTCAATTTAGACACAGTTCATTCTATTTTGTCTTATTTTGTTTTTGGTTCGGTTCTGCTTTAGTCGGCAGGTTGGGAATTGAGGACACCTGCTTTGTTTCAGTTATACTTGTCTCACAAGGAAGCTTTCAAGCCCTGCTTTGCTGTAGCTTATCATTTTGCAGATGCAAGAGCAACACAGCACTGAGATGCTATGAACGCCCACATGTTCAGAGAGAACAGTGAAGGAACAGCAGAAAGGAAAGGGGCATCTGCACTGCTCTTCACACTTGAAGACGTTTCTTGTCCTTGAGCTGAGTCCAGGAGTCAACAGCTTCAGAAGGTAACCTGGTGGTGAAGGATGCCTTAACGGCTCCTTAGAAACACCAACAGGCAGATACTAAGCCGACACACAGAAAGAAAGATGTTCAGTTGGTGGTGGAAGCTTGGCACAGCCACACGTTGAGGGTCTATGCACTGCAGGAAGCAGAGCTTGGAGGTTGAGAAGCACACTTGAGACATCTGTGCAAAAAAAGTGATATTACCTCCAGGCCAGAGGATAAGCATTGAATCTGCAGTTTGGGGACTTGTGGGGTGACCAGAGCCTCAGCTGCCAGTCACAAAGTAGGTGTCTCGGGTCATGGCTGAGGCCCAGAGACAACTTTTATCCTCCACCCAATCCACAGTGCATCCAAGTAGTGGATCTACCCACCTAGTTCCTCTACTGAACCCCTTCAAAGGCTCACAGTGAGTACTGGATTGACTCTAGGCATCACATAGGAAGTGTCATAGCCAACTTCCTTTCACACCATTCTCTCCCCACCCCCTCCTGTCCCTCTCATAGTGGCTCCCCAGTTTATTGCTTTTTAGCTCCTGGAGAGCCTCAATCATGATCTTCAGGGTCTGCAGCAATCTCTTGCCCCACCCTGCCTCTTGCACGCTTGCTTCCCCCATCCCTACCCTTCTAACTGCCAGTCCCTGTGCGGGTATCCAGCTGCTTTACATGGCCTCTGCATCTACACTATAGCCTACACCACAGTGCATGCTTATATCCTTACTCTGGACATTCCCTTTGCACTGTCCACCTCATCGATTAGACTCTTAAATCCCACAAGGAAGTGTGCTCATTGCTCCGTTTCCAGAGCCTAGCATAGTGTGCACATTACACATGACCAGTGCATCAGGAAAATCAGCTGGCTTGGCTCCAGAGGGGCTCAGAAGGAAGACCTAGCATTGACTCTTGCCATGGATCCCTTTTAACAGGGACACAAAACAAGGGTCTGTCTGGGGATCCAGGTCTCTCTTGACTGCTGACTTTTGCTTTGGTGAGTGGTATCAGAAGGCTCAATCCAGCTCATCAATAGAATCATCACTTCCAGGCTTCAGAGAATTCTCAACCAATTTGTCCATGAAAAGTATGATTGAAATTTTACAAAGTTATGGCATGCAGTCCCTACCTGCAGGGTTCTGTAGGCTTATGGTAAGGGTACATAGCCACACACTTCCCTTCTTGCCTCACCCTTGACACTCTATTACAGAATAAAAATAAACACTTTAGGCACAAACCTTAACAGCACTTTTCAACCAGCAGACATCTCTGCAATGCCTTCAGCAGAGCACATGTAAAACACACTGCTGTAAATTAAATCACAACTGAAATTCCTCCTCTTTTTCTTTCTCTAAATTAGTTGACAATATTTCTCTTTTATGCAAGAATCGACTACCTGGGGGCTGATAAGTCAGATCTGTAAGAAGAAGAAGGGGATTTGTTCTAATTATTACAAGATGCTCTTGGTGATGTTTTCTTTAATATAAATTACTACCCGAAGGAAAAGCAATTTGTTGAGCCAGACTGAAAAGAAAAGAGTATGCCAGAAATGGCACATCTTGAGATTTATAACACTAAATCTATCTAAGCTTAGAGAACGCGTGTAGAACAGGGATAAACTGTCTTTTATACAGCTTCATGATTGCCTGATGGCATGTCCTCGAGAGAATCCACAGAGGTGCGCTTTGTACTAAAACCTCACATTACATGCTCTAAAGTGAGTAATGCCTTGAGTAACACTATAGGTGTGGCCTTTTACTGTGCACTTCAATTACACTATCAGGCATTCCCTGGGAAGTTCCACAAACAAAGACTCAAGATTGAATTAAGCTAAATAAGCTTTCAAAGCCCCAAATCTCCATTAAATGCAGAGACCTTGGACAAACCTCTGTGCCTTCTTGGTAGGAGTTATTTTGTTTACATCTCGTCTTTCAGATCTGCATGTTTTAAGAGCTATAGCATAATATGATACGGCTCGCAGTCACGCTTGATATTTAGTTAATAGAGGGCACCTTGTCCTCAAGTTCAAGCATCGACAATGTGGTAAGATTAGTCTTTAAGGCAACCCCTACACATTAGATGTGCCCAGCCCTGCCCTATAGAACTAGAAGCTCAGAAACTATATGAACCCCATTACTTTGAGTACGGGTGGTGATACCACTCAGGGAACTAGGGAAAGTAGTAAGCTAGGCACAGATATTTCAGTGGTTGAAAGGTAAACCCCTAGGCCTTAACACGGAATTTCTTAATGTCTAATAAGTCTTCTCAAAGAGAATTTCCATTCATTTGTTCTTTAATGTGGCAGCCGTGAGAAGACTGAGAAAACTGGACTTACTGTAGGTACATGATAGAGATAGCTATCTGTTAAGTAGACATTTGCTGAGTGTGGGGAAGGCACTGCACAGTAGTGGGGGAAATTCCTAACCCTTTAGCTCCCCAGACTTATAGACCAGGAAACATGAAAGTAAACCAATGATTAAGCACAGAAAGATTCCAATGAAACATGCTCTAACTGAAAACCAGGGCACTGTACACATGACTGAAGTGGCCAGCCTTCCTCTTGCAGAATTATCATAGGCTGAGACCCGTCAGGTAAGGAAGGTTCCAGTGAGACACAGAAAGCGAGGAGACCTATGCAGAGAGAACACGCAGCCATAAGCATCAGGGAGTGAAGAAGGCTGTCATGCCCTGCGGATGATGTGCTTCGGGCCCAAATCACAGCTTTATTCCCAGTAATCACTGCCGATTTATTCTATCCTTGGAACAGGCTCATTTTGCACCTGTAATGTATGGATAACATTGCACACACAATGGATGCTATGAGGGTTAAAATGAAAATCTCCAAGTACAGAGAAAGGAAGGAACATAAAGAGCTGGATGCAACGAATAATTATTATAAACTGATTTATATGAAAAGTGAAAAATGAAAGCAGAGCCTCTGTTGGCACAATAAGCAAATCTTGTGTAAACTCCATTCATAAATACCAGGAGCTATGTGTTTATGCCTTACATTATCCTTTCTCTCTTCTCACACAGCTTCTCACTATGTATCCCAGGTTCACCATGAACTCACAATCCTCCTCCCGCAGACTCAGCAGGCACACACTATCTTAAACTGTATTAGTAAATAAGATACTATTTTACTAATGGTTTACTATATGACTATATATGGTAATATATTAATAGATAAATATTATATGTATTATATATTATACATAATATTATAAATATTGTAATATATAAATATATATAGTATTATATATATAGTAAATAAGATAAGAAAAGTATTTAGGGGCTTGCATCCCCATGCATTACATAGTTCACCACAATCCCTAGGTTTTGTTACATCATGGTATTCACGTTTCACAACATAATAATTGCATGGAATACTCAATAAGCAAGTTACATGGACAATGGTTTTGGAAACATCACCTGTAGTATGGTTGCTGACACAAATGTATGTGACGGATGGTGTTATCAGCTTGACAGAAGTCAAAACACAAGGCAAATCTGCAAGGCTGTTTCCAGAGGTGTAACCACAGAGAGAAAAGCCACCTGAATGTGGGCAGCACTGATCCAGTGCTGTGCCTCATAGTACATGAAAAGGCACCAGGATTCATCTGCCTGGCTCCTGACTGCCGGCACCATGTAACAAGCTGCCCTGAGCTCCTACACGTACGCTTTCTTTACCATGATGGAGTGCACCCTCCATATATAGGCCAAAACGAACCCTTTCCTGTAAGTTGTTTTTGTCAGGTAGTTTGTCATAGCAACAAGTGAAGTGAGTCATACATAGAATTCTGGTGGCCGGCACAAAATTAGCTGACCATAGTAGAAATGTGCAGAACAATTATGGGGCAGCTCACGAGATTACAAGGTGGGCTGCCAATCAAGCTGAAATAGAGTACCTAGGATCAGCCTTCATAGCACTCTTCTAAACTGTCACACCACCCAGCACTGTCATAGCCAATAGACCTGTCTAAACCATCACCACACACTGACTAATGGCCATTGCCACTAGCTC
This sequence comes from Acomys percivali, assembly GCA_907169655.1. Classification (NCBI taxonomy): domain Eukaryota; kingdom Metazoa; phylum Chordata; class Mammalia; order Rodentia; family Muridae; genus Acomys; species Acomys percivali. The sequence goes on along the minus strand of OU015746.1, from coordinate 102,812,722 downwards.
CACTGCAATTCTCTCAAAGCCTACCAGGTTACAGACTCCATCACTGCCACACCAAGACTAAGGCACCTGACTGGCTAAGCTAAGATGTATAAAATATTGTACTGTATTACACAAGTGAAACAACCCGCTGGAGTCACACACAAACAAATGCCTGGAGCTGCAGAGGTATTTCAGTTGGTAAAGTGATTGCCTTGAAAGAAAGAGGACCTGATTTTGAAGCCTTTGAGCCCAGGTTTAAAAGTCAAGTACAGCGGCCCGGCACTCGGAAGGTAGAAACAGGGAGATGGTTGAGGCTCACTAAGCACCCAGCCTAACCCAATCTACAAGCCCCAAACCAATGAAAAACCTTGTCAAAATAATAATAATAAGGTGGAAGGTTCCTGAGAAATGACGCCAGAAGTTTATTTCTCTAAGTCTCCAAACTTGGGCACATGCATGCACACACCTGCACTCCAGACAAATGTACACACATACACACACATGAACATAGACATAAAAAAGAAAGAAGCAAAAGAAAATATGGGTCAGCGATAGCTCAGTCAGTAAGGTATTTGCCACACAAACTGTAAAGACCTGGTTCAACACCCTAGAACCCACACAGAAAAGCAGAAATGGTGATGCGTTCTATAACCCCAATGCTGGGGAGGCAGAAGACAGGAGGATCCCTGGGACCTGCTGGCCAACCAGTGTAGCTGAATTAATTGGAGAGTTCCCTGTTCAGCAAGAGAATCCATCCTTTAAAAAGCATAGAGTATAGTTGAGACTCCTAGTAGCAGGGGACATAGAGACTGAAGAGGCCACCCTCCATCTAGTGGAGGGAAGGGAACACCAACCCAACCACCAAAACTTGGACCCATAATGTACCCTGTCTACAAGATGTGCAGGAATAAAGATAGATCAGAGATTGAGGGTGAACCAAGTCTGGCCCATCCTGAGACCCACCCACAGAAGAGAGCCAACCCATGACACTATTAATGATACTCTGCTATGATTGTAGGCAAAAGCCTAGCATAGCTGTCCTCTGAGAGGCTCTACCTGGTAGCAGATCAAAACAGATGCTGAGACTCACAGCCAAACATTGGCTGGTGTGCAGGGAGTCTTGTGGGAAAGTGGGGGGGAAGGATCGATGAACGTGGAGAAGACAGGAACTCCACAAGAAGATCAATAGAGCCAACTAACCTGGCCCAAGTCTTGTGGAGACTGAAGCACCAACCAAGGCCCCTTACACATACGTAGCTGATGGGTGGGTCCCCTAGAAAGGGGAGTGGGAGGCTGTCTCTGACATGGACTCTGTTGCCTGCCTTTCCATCACTTCTCCCTGGTGGGGCTGCCTCACCAGACCACAGAGGAAGAAGATGTGCTAAGTCCTGATGTCATTTGATGTGCCAGTGTGAGTTGGGGGGTGTTCCCCTTATCTGAGGAGTAGAAGAGGGGGGATAGGGGAAGAGAGGGGAGGGTGGGGAAAAAAAGAGAGGAAAGAAGAGGCCCATAATTGGGATGTAAAGTGAATTAATTAATTAATTAATTAATTTTTTAAAAGTGGAGAATGATAAAGGAAGTCACCCACCATTGACTTCCGGCCTCCACATGTGCACATACACAGACACACACACACACATACACACACAAATACACATCTACACATAAATATCCATTAGACACACAATAAGGTAAGGAACTTTAAAATCCTTAATTTTACTTGGATAATTTGGCAGCCACTACTGAGATGCTCTGCTTCTTGTCAGGCTAACGAAGCACTGACTGAGAATTGTGAGCACCAGTAGCATAGAAGCCACCCATGTTCAAACATTAACTCTGGCAGCTTTGGTTATAGGAATCATGGGGCAGGCATGTCTTGGCTGAGAAACCAGAGACCCAAAGCAAGCAACAGAAGGCTATGAAGGCATACATAGCTGAGACAGGAACAGCATGAAGACCATTGATGTGCCCCAAGGCTGAGTGTTGTTTCATACAAAAAATTAAAATTTGTGAACTTCTGAAACAACAAAATCATAGGATGTTACTTCAGAACCTACAAAAATGATCTGCTCATTATGCCTCTTGTCGACTGAAAAGTCTATTTATACAGCACAGCTCAAGGATGGTAATAACAGATGCTTTAAGGGGTCCCGCACAGGAGTCTTGCCATCCTCTGAATACAGAAAAAAAAAAACTGAGAGCTAAATTTGCACAAAACCACACTCAATTAATCCTGAAGCATACTATCGACCTCTGTGCAAATATTCTGTGATTTTTCTTTTATTTACACAAATTCTAAGCAATTTTTAAACTCTTGAAGCAATCTACACAATAGTACACTGAGAGGCCATGTGAAGTCGAGTAGTCACTGGCATTAAGGAGAGGTGTCACTCTTGATGTCATTTACTGACAAGGATACATTAAAATGTTTTCAGTAATCAAAGGCAACAGTGCTAACAACCATTCTCAAACTCAAGAATGTGACTTGGCATTGATCCCGAACACCAAAGGCACTTTTATTGTACAAAGCAGACTGTATGTTTTGTTTCCATGTTTGGAAGAAATGTTCACAATGCATAGTTTGAACCCTAATTACAAAGTTCTCTTTTCTCTGGCCATACTATATCCCTCTTAGTTTCCCATTCAAATAATTTCTGCCTCTCCCTGGTCTTCTGCAGATGAATTCACCCTGCATGGAACACTTTGGATGCACACATACATGCATGTACATCACCACTGCCTCCTGCAACCTCCCTGTCCCTTAGCCAGCTGCTATGCCTCCCTCAGTTTTCAACAGTGACTTAAGGCAGCCTTGCTGGATTGCTCAAAATAACCCTAACTGCCCAAGGTAGACAGCTTCATATGTATAATAGAGTACTTGACCACTTCTGAAATAAAGATAGGTCTGAGTGTCTGGGGATGGCAACACAACATAGCAAACACACTGGTCAGGTGCCTTACATCCCGAGCCAAGGTGTAAGAAAGATAGATTTTGATACACGTTATGAAAGCAAGGGTGGGACAAATATACATCCTTTTGGGAAATACACCCTCAATGACTTATGGACATCCCATTAGGCCTCATCTCTTAGAAGTGTATATCACTTGCCAATTCTGTCACTTTGGCAGCTTAAAAGGGGAGGAACACCATCCTTTTCATGACAGTGCTCTGTATAACAGTCCTCAGAACACTGTCCTTGCCCTTTCTGAACCATCTCCACATTTCAACTATTTCTCTAGCTTGGGCTTCTCCCTGGGGTACAAGGTCAGGAAAGTGGGTATGTTGATCTTGTCAGCAAGAATCCTCTATACCTTTCCTAAAGTAAATGCCCCAAAAGACTTAACTGATGAACTGATTGAATGAAGAATGAATGAATATGGCTACTATAGCTACATCAAAAACATATTATATCTGTATTATTTCTATGCTTCCTGCAGTCACAGAGAAGATTGTGTCCACAAAATGTCAAATGGGGGAAAAGATAGGTATAGACAAGGCCCCTTGTGCCTGATGAAGATTGAGGCAATGCCTAGATCTTTCCTATATCCCAAGAATGACCAGTTCTCAGAACAACTTGGCTTCTGATTGGGACATTGTACTCATTTGTATTCATTTCCCTCACACCGTCCCAATAAGCTAACTTCCCAGCAGGATGCTTCATGCCTTGCCAGGAACATGGAGATACTGTGCCACCACAGCCTGAGCTCGGTTCCCTCCCAGATAGAAGGCAGCCAACCAGGCCTGTTGACAAATGGGATTCTGTGGAATTTGGGCTGTCATCACCTCTTCCCTCTTCACTTTTCAAAGGCGCTTAGTGCCTAAAATGAACATTTTGGAAACCAGAAATAGAGCATCCAACTAGGTCAAAATGAATGGCCCCCCTTGAGAAGGTTGCTTCAGTGGGAGGGCGAGGCTTGGTGGCATTGTGGTAGGACCTCAATCAACCACTGTCCCCATTTCACACTATACCAATTGAATCATGCCTCTAAGGTGGAGAAATATTTTCCCTCAAACCAAGATGCCATGCAAACTGAAGGCCAGGAAGTAAAAGCCACACTCATCTACTGCAGAAGAGTCAAGTGAATGAAAGGATTAAAAACTATCAAAGCTGAAGTATCAGTAGCCCTTCAAATGATAATACCTGACAGGAAGAGAAAGTCACAGTGGGTCTGCAAAGTCAGTCCTACAGCTTATGCAAGGTTCCCCTTCTGTTCAGTCCACTGCCTGCTGACAGCTTCTTCTTAGCTACTGAAGCTCTCTTTGCATGTGTCTGTAATAATTGCTTATGTTGCAAGCCTGGTGGTAAGAGAGATGACCACTGCATTCTCTAAGAGTCTTCATTCCTGAGTGAATATTTCTATTCAAAAAATTAGTTTCATATTTTCCTATCCACCACACACATCTTAAAAAATGTTCTGTGAAATATCATCTCCACCAATCGAAAGCTGCCAAAGCTACATGTTAATTTACACACATCATTCTATATTATTGGAGAATCTTAAGTCAACAACATATAAAGATATATCAAAAGCAACTTAGGATAAATAGAAAGTGATACGTAAGTTTAACGTTTTGTATGTTTACCATACAAATTAGATATATTAAATAATATGTATAAACACACAGAAAATTATATAGTATCACATGATTACATTTGGATCAGGAAAAAAATACCCAACTTTAGCTATGGCTGACAAGAAAATAGAAAAAAGTAAACCCTTTTCAACTTTGTTGGTAGATGTCTGTAGCACACTCATTTATAACTGAAGATACTTAAATTGGCTGGCTCGTCAATCCCACTGCTAAAAATCTACATAATGAGTTTATTCATACAAGATCTGTACTGTTTATGTAAAATGATGTCTACAGCATTATTTATGAAAATAAAAAACAACCACATTTTCAAGTCCCAAGAAAATTAAAAACCAAAAAACTTGGTGAGGGCTGCTGGGAATTTTGAAGGGAAGAGAGCAGGTGAGAAGGGTCCTGGTCCATTGGAACAAGTGGCCCAGCCTAGCCTCCTCACGGCATTTAAGGAATTTAACAACAGAACTTTCAGCTACTTTGAAACTATTGCTATGGTTAGAAAGAGACACTATGCAAGGATTGCTTCATGTGGATTATGACTCTAACACACACACACACACACACACACACACACACACACACACACGAGTAGGGATGGAGGGGGAAAGGCAGGAAGGGGTGCAGAGGGACTGAGAGAGAGAGAGAGAGAGAGAGAGAGAGAGAGAGAGAGAGAGAGAGGAGAGAGAGGAGAGAGAGACTCTAAATCTCTCTCAAGAAGACAACAGTTACAAACCTTTTATCACTCTACAAACATACTATTCAACAGATACAGTTGGGAAGCCATTGCCCATCACCCTCTTCTGCCCTCCTCTTCCTGCCAAGTGTGCTAATAAAGACAAGAGGGACTGCCAACACTTGGTATGACCTGGGCACACCCTATGGGATCTCAGCTAGCAATTCAAAGGCTGGGGAGAGCTCTCAGAGCCCCAGTGGTCCTCAGCAGAGACATCTTAGCATTGCTTCTTTTCTTGGCCTCAGTGGGTGGGATCTGCTCCCTCTCCTTTCACTGTCCCCCATCTATCCTTGCATATCCCCTTCAGAAGCCCTTTCTCTTGAACATCAGGTTCCCCTCACTTTTTTCTGCCCTCACCCTGACCTTCCACCCCATCTCTAAGGTCTTCAGCTAACTGAATTTCTGTCTTAAGACTTAGTCTACTTTTTAGCCTGTGCCTTCATTGTTCCCATTTGTTAGCTACTCTGTGGGAATCCCGAAGCTTCAAGAAAATGCTGTAGAAAAAAAAAAGAAAAATGAACAGAGCCCGACATTGAGAAACTGGCTTGTCCCTTATAGTGGAACATATTAAACTCTAGCCAGATATAAAAGATCTCACAGACCAGCGCCTACACAGAGCAGGCAAGACATCTGAGCACAGAAATGATAAGATAACTATGTCTCTGACAAAGTACCAAACATCCTCTTTACTTGGTTAAATAAGTGGCTGCCTTTTTATGTACCTACCTTTGCTCTTGTCTGCCCTGCCTATAGATATAAGTCACTGACCCATTTGTAGAATTATGTTCACTTCTGACCCCAAAAGACAAAATTCTGCAACGTGCATATTTTACCTCACTGCTAGTAGTAATAGATCTAAGGAGGTCATCAGCGGGTATTCCCTGGTCCCCGGCTGTACCACTGCTAAAACCAAGGGGAAGAGACTTACATGTTCAGAAAGGAAATAGAATGTGATCCTAGTGATGCTCCCAGCCCATCCATGAGCAACGACTGCTCCTTCAAAATTCCTGGGCTCTAGCTGAAATGTCCCCTCCTCAGCTATAGCAAGTTGCCTCCCATGTGCTACTGTTTAAGGAAATGAAAATGGTTGAGTACCATCACCTTTCCATGTACTGAGCTGATATCCTGAGGTGTGTACCACTATCATCCTTAAGATTGAAACAGGCCGGCTACCTTAACAGCTATCAGCTAAAGCAGCTAAGATCCCAATCAAGACAGGTTATTTGTAATTTTCTGCAAGAATACAAATCACCCTCATATAAATGTTTTCTAACCTGTTTCTCGGGTCTTTCTATTTGGTTTGTTTTCAATCTTCCCTCTACTTACCACCATCTCCCCAGCATTCAGCATCACACATAGTGTATGGTATAAGTCAAACGATTTTATAAAATTTATAGCCTATATAACTAAAAATAGATGAAAAGTGGCCATCAGAAGATAGGGAATAGATATGAGAGTTAAAAAACAAAATCTATAAAGAAATACAGAACACACAGGAAGAGGATGGAGAGGAGCTAAAGATAGCTGCTAACCTACAACTGTCAAGGGTATGACAAGTCCCAGTGTGATGCTTACCGATACCTTAAGGGGCTGGGAAGATGGCCCGGTCACTAAAGTGCTTATTAGCTTATTAGCATCAGGGTCTGAGTTTAAGTACCCAGAACCCACATAATAAAGCTGGGGTCTGTAGTGCACACCTGCAATCCCAACAGTGTGAGTGTGGACACCAAAGGATCCCTGAGACTCACCAGCTAGCTAATCTGGTCCAGTTAAAAATCCCCAGCTTCAGTGAGAAACCCTATCTCAAAACACAGGGTAGAAAAGTGATGGAAGAAGACATCCATCATTACCCTCTGGCCTACACATGGACATACATGTTCCATGTGCACATGAACACATACACAAACACACACACACACACGCACACACACACACACACACACACACAGACAAAAAGCTCAAACAGAATACATGCTCTTGCCACATGCATATCTAAATCCTTGTGATTATATACTTCTCAGGGGACTCTTCTTTAATCCTCAAAGTACAAATCATCTGATGCTCTGAATAATGTTGGCTATTGCATGAGACTTTAGTCCACCTCTTTTTCAGCCCCCCCCCCCCACAACCCCCAGGTGCTAAACAACAAAGACACGCCAATGCTCTTTACGAGCGCCTACAGAATCCGGAACTCATACACTATGCTCATGGACTATTAAGATAGCTTCTAGATGTACTTACCAAGTGATAATTACAAAGTTAAATTAAAATAACAATATGTATCATGGCATATGCTTTGCTTTTTCTTAGTTCTTATAATAACCCTATTGGCCAGGAAATATGATTACACTGGTTTACAGATGTAAGAACTGGAACTACCATATATTTAAGTTAACTAGAATTCAAGCCAGGAAAGACTCGCCCACAGCTCATGTCTCAAAACACCATTCACTGCACACCTCACAGTTCTTCTCCTGGTGTCAAACAGAGCATGGTGTTCCAATGCACTGTGTGGTGGTTTAAACACGAATGTCCCCTGTTTTAGGGTTCTTATTGTAGTGATTAAACCCCATGGCCAAGGGAGCTTATAAAAGGAAGCAATTATTTGAGGGTTTGCTCCCAGCTTCAGAGGGTTAGTCCATGAACATCATGGCAGGGAACATGGAAGGCAGGCATGACGCTGGAGCAGTAGCTGAGAATTCACATCTCATCCAGAAGTTGCAGGTAGAGAGAGAGCGAGAGACTGGGCCTGGTGTGAGCTTTTGAAACCTGTGACACACCACCTTCAATAAGGCCATACCTAATCCTTCCCAAATAGCTCCACTAACTGGGGTCCAAACATTGGCACATATGAGCAGTGACCCTAAGGAAAAACTGAAAGTGACATGGCCTGGGTCATGATGTGGCTCCACTATCCCTCCCTACCTACTAATGTTTAGCTGAGACTCAAACTTACACTTTACATTGTTGAGAAGGATCTAAGACAGCTGCAAAATTAGCATAGTAAGAAGGCAGTTAAGGATAAGAATATATGCACTGAAGTTTATTGGTGAGACTAGAAAGAAAAAAAAAAAAAAACATGAGCTTCCTAGCAGCCCTGCTAACATAAGCCATGATTGTTCAAAGATACATTAAAACAGGGTCATTACTCCCTGCTGGAACTCTTGCTTCTCTCGAATGCTGCATTTACAGGTCTGATGTTGATAGCAGTCTTGAATTTGACACTTGGTTTCAAAGCTGTATGACCTTAGAAAACTTAACTTACTATTCATCTAAAAAATAAAAACTGAAATTTCTACCAAAGATCTAGGGTGAGAAGAAACCTTCCAAAACAGATAGTACAGTGCCTGACACAGAGTGTCAGTAAATTATAGCTGTTTCTACGATCATTTGATTTTTACAGCCCAAAAGCAGGGGGAAAATATCTGTCTGTCTCCAAGTAGCTGCCAAAGGAACATTTTTGCAACCATGCAATTGTTCTGTTCTGTGCTTTGTAACAGAGTGGTCACTAAGCCACAGGAACCATGGAGCATTGAAACAGGGACTGCTCTCTTTAATCTTATTTAGTCTTAATTAATTTAAATGTCAATGGCCACATGTGGTTAATGGCTACCATCTCAGATAACATGGGTTTAGAATAACCAAAATACCATATTCCTTTGAAAGGGGGGAAGACCTAGCCCAAGGCTGTGAAATCCCAGCTGGTGGGCCAGCACTAATCTGCTATCAAGTTTTCACCAGCCCACAACAGAACCGACACAGAAATCTTCAATGTTATGAATCTTTCATAAGGCTAGATGTGTTCCTTTTAAAGGACCATTGCTTCTGCTGAGGGTAGATGTTCACTACATTTTTTCAATCTAATCTACTTATTGAAGAAGCATCTCTTCTAACTCCATGCTATCTACAAGGCCTTGCACTGAAGACATACAGTAAACAAAACAAATACCCACATCATGGAACTTACTTTCCAGTGGAAGGAGAAAGAAAGAAAATATAAAAATATACTCACACACACATTAGAAAAAACAGCATAAGGTGATATAGAGGAGTGGGAGGAAAGTAGAAGGTTAGGGAAACCCTTTCATATACTGTGATACTCAATCAAATCTATAATAGAGGCTAAGTTCTCCACATGTAAGAGACAAAGGCCTAAAAACAAGCCCACATGTGACATACCCGAGAGAGAGAGGTGAGTGCTACTGAAACAATGTGCTTCCAGAGACAAGGTACAGCATCCTTTGGGTCCAGATTATGCAAACCTTAACAGGCTATGGTAAGTATTATGGTTCTTTTTCCAAATAAATTTAAATTTAGGATAGCTTTGGATTTGTGGAATAGTTAAATAGTTATGTAAATGTATCCCTCACCTTATTGCTTAATATTTAATATATATATATATACTTTTGTGCTACATTTACGGCAACTAAGAAAATAATGTCAGTTCAATATTATAATAAGGAAATAACATCAGTACAACACTGTTTAACTATAGTCTTTATTCAAACTTTGCCAGTTTTTCCATTAATTTTTTTTCTGTTCCAGGGCTAGTACTCCAGAATATTCCACTACATTCAGTCATCTGTCTCTTTTACAATTTCTTAGTCCCTCCTTGCTTGTCTCGCATTGCAATTGTAAAGAGTACTGGCCATCTATTTTTGTCATCTATTTTGGTTTTCTCTAATGTTTTTCTTGAATTTGGCCAAGATTTTAAGGGACAAAAAAATATCACAAGGCAAAGTGCCTTTGTCATCTCATCACATGAAATCAACATGGCTTATTTAGCTGGTGAGGGTCTCAGGCAAAATCCTTCTGAGGATGATGCAAGCAATAGAGAAGTTTTGAGCAGTAGGATATGGACTTACTTTTAAGGGATATTCAAGATTTGTATGGGAAACAGCCTATAGGAGGCAAGAAACAGAGAGCAGTCATTGAGGGCAGAGTTGGTAGGAGTGGCTTAAGATAGGACAGAGCAGCAATGAAGATGGCAGGAGATAGCTGAGTGCTACACCAGTGCTGAAGACAGAACAGACGGGACTCATTCACGACTTAGATGTGAAAGACACAGAGGCCAAAAGATACAGTCAGGGTTTAGCTTGGGCATTACACGGGAAACACAGAGAGAAGATAAAGCACACGGTGGTGGTGGGGAATTGTAACACCTACGAAGCATGTGAGCAGAGTGTAGGGCAGAAGTGAGCAGATGATTCAAGCTTCAGAGGTGAGGTGGAGGTCAAGGACATAAATCTGCGGATCATTGGTAAACAGATGGTATTTAGGTCCACACCGGGATGAGATCACCCAGGGACGAAGAAGAAGAAGAAGAAAAATAAAAGTTTAAACCTAAAAATGATGATAGTAGTTGAAGAAAATTGCTGGTTTTTTTCAATTATTATGTAGAAAAATTAAAAGCCAGAATCATCAAAGGTTTTGT
>OU015746.1:102781988-102799488 GCA_907169655.1 Acomys percivali | reverse complement strand
TACATTTACAGCGCAACACTGATTGACAACATTCCCTGAGCATGCTTGCATAAAATATATTTTTCCCTTCTTCCCCCACTTCAAGGATGTTGATAAGTGCTTAGCTATGGGGCCAACAACTCCTTGTAAGCGCAACTTAATGAGTGTCATAACAGAAAAACAGTACTGGACACAGAAGAAAAAGAACATAAACCAATACCCTGGGGAAATAGTCGTGAGATGGGCTGTAAGAACCCAGTGAAGACATACTGGGAGAGTCTAGAGAAAGAAGCATCTCGTGGAAGGCTGTAGAACATGCTAAAAATGAATGATGCCCTGGGACCGCAGTGCAGTCTGAGGCTGTGAAGTGGGGGAGCAAGATCATAAGAGGCACACCCTCTGACTCACTACAGACCTTAAGAATTTGGCTGTATGCATCTCATTCAACAGGCACTAAATAAATAAAGCTTCAAATACACAAACAGAAACTGTAGCTGTGGGGAGAAGAAGTGGATGTTCAAAGATAGAGAACAGGGTTGTGGAACAGACACGTTTACAGCCTAAAAACTGTTAAGGTCTTAGTTGCCCTTGTTCTCTTTCTCTCTCTCTCTCTCTCTCTCTCTCTCTCTCTCTCTCTCTTTCTCTCTCTCTGTGTGTGTGTGTGTGTGTCTCTCTCTCTCCTTTCTTCTCTTTCCTTTCCTCCCTCCTTCCCTCCCTCCCTCCAGGACTTAATTTGTTATATGGATTCAGAGTTTTCTGTCCCTCGTGGTACAGTAGAGCAGTTCAAGTCATAGCCGACCTGAGATCACAGTGGCATCAGTGATGTGCAGCTCACTTGTCCATATTACCTACATATCATTGCAGCACTGGAGGTGAGTGATAACCCCTCAGCAGGGGTGTGTGCCTCTCCAAGTTCCTAGGTAAAATCCAGTCAGACTGGCAATGAAGATTACCCATCATGATAGGTATGTCAACCTGCTTTGCCATAGTTACCATTTTACTGTCTATGTGTAGCCTATAGCATCATGTTGTAAACTCCACACTTGAGTGGAGAGTGGGATATGACTTTCTCACGTACTCTGGTGCCTCACATTTGACTATGTCCCCTGGAGGGGGAGACCTGGTGGCACTTAGAGGAAGGACAGCAGGTCACTGAGAAGAGACTTGATACCCTATGAGCATATACAGGAGGAGGTAATCCCCCTCAGGAACAGTCATAGGGGAGGGGAATAAGGCGAAAATGGGAGGGAGGGAAGAATGGGAGGATACAAGGATGGGATAACCATTGAGATGTAACAAGAATAAATTAATTAAAAAAATGAGAAAAATGAAAAAAAAAGTAAACTCTAAATATACAAAACAAAATATACTTTAACAATTAAAATCAATGCATGAAAGTTTTACCATATACAAAAAGAGCAATTTCTCAGACATAGCACAGAACTTAAGTTGATGATGATGATGATGATGATGATGATGATGATGATGATGGTGGTGGTGCCAGAAGCTAAAACTAAAAACTTTGAGGTTCAAACAAAATAATATGAAATGTAGAGATGGTACTCACATATCTGACTGAGATTATTGTTATTAGATCCCTCAAAGCAAGCTCTATGCCAGAGTGGGAGGAACTCCAGGGGAGGGACCTACTGGGCTGCCTCCAGGCAATGTTGATAGAATGTCCTCTGTTGGAAAGACTGCCAGGAACCAGGAAGCTGAGCTATAGATGTCTAGAGCAGACTTTATGGGGGAGCTATCCGTGGGGATAGCCATGAGTGCCTTAGCAGAGGATGAAGAAAGTCCAGCTGAAACTCAAGCAAAGCAAACCCAAAGAGTGTTGGGTTCTCAGAAGTGTGTCTCTGCTGTCATGGGGGGGCTTACGTACAGTACCTCTCCAGATGCAGGAGCTGAAGGATCTGTGGCAGCAGGGAAAGGAGTGGGACATAGTGGGCTTGCTTAACATTGTCTGTAAGTCTTACTTTAATGTCAAAATAAGTACAGAGGGCCAAAGAAGAAAGCATGTTCTAATGATGTGCTAAGAGGCATCCTCATGGCCACCACATGGTCCAGACTACTACTGTTAGCCAGTTGTGAACTTTGTTTGAGACAGTTCGAGTTAATAGTCATACTCTAAATATTAACAGTACCTCCTCTCAGTCTTAGAAAAGCCTCAATTTAGAAGATGTATGGTAACCTTCATCCTATTTATCCTCACTCTTCTTCAATGCCTCCTCCACACCTCAGTTAAAAAGGCTATGTAGTCTACAACGCTTGACTCCTTCCAGGTTAACGGTTACCATGGCTTCTCCATGTTGGTGTGCAATGCATATTCTGCCAGACCCCTTTCTCACTCCTCCTTCCAACCACATATCCTGCTCCTCAGGGTCTGCTGCCTCGGCCTTTCACATATTCTGGTCTTCCTACCAGGAGCGCTCTGCTGCATTGTTTCCCTTCACCTGCTAAATTTCACTAAGCATTCAGCTTATCCAGAAAGATCACTTCCTCTGAAGTTCCTCTCTGAGCACTCCTTGAGAATATGCATTTTAATTTCTTACACTTTGGTTAAACACTCGTGTCTCCAGATACTTGGCATTTGTCTCTCCGGAACAGACTTTAAGGGGCTGCACTGTGATGTAGTTTGCCTTACCCCTGAAGCCAGAGTGCCTACAGCAATATCCTGTGATAGAGATGCTCAAACAACACCACAAGGTTAGCAAATTGTCTTGTTTCAACGTTTGGTGCGGAAATAAAGCCACCCTTTGTAAACAGATTCGTTTTATTCATTAGCATATTAACCTTCTAAAACTGTTGGCATAGATCACTGTAAACTTACTGGCTTAAGACAATACAGATTTCTGCCTTTTAGTTCTGGAAGCATGAAGTTTACAGTGGGTCTCACGGAGGTGAGACACACATGACAGCAAGGCTACATTACTTGTATGACTGTCTTACCTGGCTGGAAGGGGGATATCCCTCAAACACTAGCAATTTATGATGAGTCTGCCTACCTGGAGGTTCTCACTCTCATCAAATCAGCAAGGTCATTTTGTAAGGTCAGCACAGGCTTTTAGATGAGGGTGCCCACGTTTCTGAGAACCATTATCAGGCCTGTGACCACTTTTGAATGGATCTCTTTCCTTCTAGGAATATAACAACAACCCCAGAACAGGAACTACTACAATTCGGGATTTTAGAAACACTCTATAAAACCTCAATTATTAGCAAAACAGAGTAGCAGCAAGGAAACAATATATAGTTCACCCTTTCCTCGAAAGTCTGCTTCACATGCCACACATCTTAGATGATTTTCTAGATTCAAAGCCACTGCCTTAGCAGCTGAAAGTGGACTACAGTGGAGTGACATGAACAACGCAGGGCACGGCTTCTTCTCTCTCATGGGCTTGTGCACGAGCTCCAAAGATTCCAGAAAACTTCCTATGTTTTATCAAAAACCCCAACAGGAATTCAACAGGATAAAGTACTGCTAAAACCCGAGCTCTTGACTCACAGTACTAACATGTTTTTAGTGCATGAAGTCCAGAACTGCTCAGATATAAGCATCTGTAGCGTCCGTTTAGAATAGCCAGAGCAGGATAACAAGCCATGACAAGCAGCAGCACTTTGCCCTACAGCATTGTACCCTCTCTCCTTGACCCCTTTTTGGTGTTTAGAGAAAAATGCCTGGCTCCCCAAGAGTCCCCCCTGCTCAGAGTGCTTTCGTGCATGCTTTTCAAGACTTCAACCTGCATGCTTCTGGAACCACGTGCAGCGTTATAAAGAGAGGGGTCCTTGTAATCTTATCAATATGCTATTCATACAGAAAAGCAAGCAGGGTTTACCCAAGGGCCAATGCCTTTGCTCTTACATCTTCAGTGTGATCCCCTCCCCTGTTTAAGTCTATTTTTAATGGCTATCCAGTCAATAACTATCACTGACTCACTGACTACTCAGTCCCAAGCTGAATACTGAGGTACAGCACAGAAGATATGTATGACCTAAAGAATACTGGATAATTGAAAATAAAACAACACACAATAATAAAATGCTTAAATAAGATGAGAAAAATGTAGGTTCCTCTGAAGAGGTAACCAGAAAGCTAGGAATCAAAAAAATGCACCAGCATTAGTTGACTGAAGGTTGTTGGGGGGAAAAGTGATCTAGGTAGGAAGAATAATGCATAATGGAACCTAGGTAAGAATTTTGATCATCAACTATTTCCTAATAATTTCATCTCATTTTATATCTTCTTATAAAAGGAAAGCAGGAAATTAAGTCCTATGACTATGCTGTCCTTCTTACAAAAGTAGAAATGGTCTGCCTAGAAACCTGGACACCAAGCAAGACTGCCACACCTCTCACATACCATTTGAAACTATCACCATCTGATGCATTCACATGCGGAAAGTCTCCCTTCCTCCTTCTCCATTTCAGAATGGCAGTTTCTGGAGACAAACCTTAAATGTGGAGGCCATCTGCGCAGCAGACCATTGACATCTCCGGGAACGGCCAATGTTCTTCACTGTGAAGTGTTTCCTATCTAAAGGACAATGACTTCTTCTTAAGAGAAGAGCACTGCTGGTAGTTTCTGAGAATCTCCCCTGTCGTGGACACGCCACCCCTGAGGGATTGTTTCAGATTCTCTGTTGCTAGGGTCGTGAATCTGCTGATAGCTTCAAGAGCTGGGATGTGTTTGTGGAGTGTTTGTGGGCCTGTGGCAAAATACTGAGGCAGGTCTAATCTTTTTTTTTTTTTAAGATTTATTTTGTTTTTATTTATATATCCATGTATATGTCTATGTAATTGTATATCACATACATGTGGGTACCCAGAAAAGGCCAGGAGAGACTATCAAATCCCCCTGAAACTGGAGCTGCATGCAATTATGAAGGGTTAGGTATGAGTGCTGGGATCCTAAGCCCTCTGGAAGAGCAAGTGGTCTTAACCACTGAGCAGTGTCTCCAGTCTGATCTTTGTACTGAAGGTCACCTTGCTTCTCTGGTTCCATGCAATCAACCTCTATTATACTACAACTGCTCAAGCTTCTTTACTTCTTTGGAGAACAGTAAAACAGAGGACTACGTATTCTAAGAATTATATAACCTAACAGCAAGGCCAATGTAAAGAACCACACTCTCGGCAGCCAATGCACAAAAAGATATATTCAACAAGTGTGTTCCATGAGCAACCAAGAAACACTGGTAAAGTATCTTGGACACTCAACACTTAAAGCCTCCTGGGGCATCTTTCATTTAGTTCCCCTGCATATTTCTCCCAGGACATCCACATACAATATCTGAGACAAAACATGCCCAATACATCACTTCTCAGCTTGAGCCCTTCTGTCTACTTCCCTCTCTCAAATCCTTAAAAGTACGAAGATTTAAGATTTTATTCCTACCAACACACTTCCCCAACCAACAACTGTACCTGAGGCTGCATTTTATACTTCACTGACTTGGTGTTTTCCCAACGTCAGTGGGGATCTCCATCATACCACCAAATGACAGCATCAAGCCTTCCCAGACTCCACATGTGTTTATTGCAAGAACAAACATAAAATGGTCCCCACTCAGGTCCTTTCCAGTTGGCCTGTCTAATACTTGCTTGCACTTTCATCTTTACTGTGAAGCCATCCTGTTAAAAATTTTATTTTTCAGGTGCCACCTTGGATAAATGCACCTTTTGATCAGGGAAAAAGCACACGTGAAACTGAGAAAGGACGCATTTTCCTTTTCCTGGGAAGGTCTTGAGGATGTCAGTGACTGTAAAAATCTTTCCTTGGGCATGCTATCCACATCTGCAAACTGTTCCTATAAGGTCTACACAGAAATCCACTTGAGAACATAGCGTTTCTCCGCGATAAGCAGTCTTTCCTGGAAAACACCAGCCAGGCCTCCGCAGCTGGACTATAAAGCCACATTGGTTTTGGTTTGGTTTGGTTGTTATATTTTTTCTATGACAGGACCCAGAAGGAAGTGATTCATACACCTGAATTCCCTAAGAAATGGAAATTTTCACACAAGAGGGTGTTTTGATTTCCTTTCTTTGGAAGTCACGATGTGCATGTGAGTTTTAACAACTCTTTATCCAGCAGAAGAAAAGAAACCTTGAGGTGGGAGGGACCTCTGTGAATAGCACACTATGCAAATGATTCCTGCCCCCCCCCCAGCCCCGTGCACTCCAGCACAGGTGTGTTTGTAAGTCACAACGCAGAAGGAGCAAATACGTCCTTGCTGAAGAACTTGTCACCGTGCCACACAGTGTGATTTGTCCAACCCTCACCAGGCTGCCACCCTGGCTAGAAAGGCAAGGACAAGCACTTGGGCCTGAGCTTCTAGCCTGCTGCATTTGATAAGCCACAGATGCACTTTTTTTTTTCCTGTTCAATCTGCAAGGAAACTTTGTTTGTTTTCTTAATTGGGAGTAAACTAAGCCAATGACCGCCCCCTCACCCACCCCCATCCACCTACCCACCCCCCTGCCCGCTGCTAGGCACACTGAGCCAGTACCTGTGAGAGAGTGAAGTTCTTGTCTTGGGAACCACAAGACAACATGAGAGGCCAGGATGACTCTGCTGCCTCTCTTTCCTTGGCTCAGAGAATGGCATTGGAGATGCACTCCTGGAAGGCCTGAGCCTGACACGCAGGGCCCACGTAGAGAACTGGCCTGCCCTGCCCTGGGAGCTTGAGTACATTACCACTATCTTGGGTGTGGTGAGCCCAAAAGCCCTGGCGTGGGTCCAGCCTGCACCTGCAGATCCACGCTCCTGAAGGTTCACAGCCTCCATGGCTGGTCCTGCGGAGACAAAGGGCTACAGGATGCAGCTGGGAAGCCCAGCAGAGCTCCCTTACGTTATCATTTATGGATGCTTAGTCTCTATGGTACTTGCCTAGACCAACTCAAGTTAGGAACAGGCTCGGGTTCCTTAACTTAAAGAGAGAGGTCTCTATCTATTAAATTGCTCTAAAATTTGGATCTGAAGCAAAATATTACTATATTTACAGTTGAGTACCGTTAGGATAAAGTGGCATTAAAAATTGCAAATTGGGGCTGGAGTGAATAGCTTGGCAGTTAGGAACACCTGGCAGCGTTCAGGTAGAGCCGAGATCAGTCCCCAGAAGCCATGTCAGATAGCTCACAACAACATGTGACTCTGCTAGGACATTAGAAGCCCCCTTCTGACTTCTGTGAGTGCCGCACTGGCGTGCACACAAAACTGTGCACAGACACGCACGTATGCATAATTTTAAATTAAAAATTAAGGCAAGACTTTTTAAAATGAAACTCAAAATGTCAAAAGAAAAACTTATTTCTGAAAAGTTGTTTCAAGAAGATCTCTCTGGTGAATTACTGCTCCAGGCTTGCCCTCCCTGCCTCTCAGGTTTCCTGCCCTATAAAAAGAATGCCTGTCAGTAAAAACAAGTTGGATTGTTTTAAAGGTCCTTATATATAACGATACAAACACTCAACTGCCCAACTGTCCATGTGCATAAGAATCATGGTTTGTTACTCTATAATAACCCATTAACAATTACTATTAAACCACCTTCTTGAACTTAGCAGTTTTTATAAAATATATAATGGGAAAATTATGCAGAGATGATTTTAGAACTGAGCATTCAAATGACAGCTTTGAAGAGAGGAAGTCAATGAGAGCGTCCCAAAGCGGCCAATGACCACAGACACAGGGGTGCATTTGCTATTATTAATGAGGAGCAGTTACACTATTCGGAGATGTCAGTTGTGAAATACCAATGATTTTTAATTTTTGTGAGTCTTTCTGCTAATTACAAGGACAGATGTGCTTCTTGCAGCATACTGCCTAGACTGTAAGCACAGTAGAAGATATAACTTTCCCCTTCTCATCAGAGGCATAAATAATGTCTCCGTGTTCTGCCCTAGTCCCATACATCACAAAGCTGGTTGAAATGTATCTCTGGCTTCCGTAAATCATGCATATGGCCTAGCAGAACCTCCTCCCAGAATGCAGGAAGCAAACACATGGCCATGAGCTCTAGAGTTACACACTGTTTGAGTGTGAGTTTCTTCATCGTTCGTTTTAATTGATTTGCACAGACAGGAAAGAGGGTGAACCCAAAACTCCTACACCCCTCCCCAGCCTCAGCTAATTAGGCCAGGACTGCATAAAGAACCTCATAGTTTTAGAAAAATTGAAAAGCAGGGAAATAAAAATAGACTAGCCAGGGGAGGCGCATGTATCCCAGCACCAGCTCTCCAACCCTGTGCTTGAAACACAGGCCAAGCTACAGCCACTGTACGTACACACAGACCAGCTCCTTCCCTGGGGCCATGTTTTGTCTTCCTAGAGGAAGTGTGTGGACCAGGCCTAGTCTATCCAGAGAGTACATGAAGAGCCATGCATGACATGAGGCGCTCATTTAACAAAACACTAACTGAAACATATATACTGACATATCTCTGTCAGGACTGAAGGTATGAACTTCCTCAAGAGAGAAAGAGTTTCTAATCTTCATTTAAAATTTTCTCAGAGTATTTGTGTCAAATAAGTTACTGAGTAAATGTAAAGGGAAAAACTAGAATACCTAAAATAAAGTCTTGTTCTAAACACTATTTCAGTGCTGCCCTAAGGCACTACAAGACTATTATGTTTTGAAAGAGGCACCTTAACTTGTAACCAGGAAGGGAGGAAAATGTTTTTTATTTTCCACATTATTTTTGTTGTTGCTGTTTTTCTTTATTCTTTGATTTTTTTTTCATAGCTATAAAATACATTTTGGTTGTTTTCACTCCTCACCACCTTCTTTCACACACACACCCCTTCTCCCACAGATCTTTCCTCTTTCCAGCAAGTCCCTGACATACTTGCCTATCTTTTTATGTAACTTGCTGGGTTTACTTACAGTTGATTGCTTATGGGAGCAGGGCATCTTATCAGTAGCTGTACCACTGAAGAAGATGATGGCCCTTCTCCCATCAACTGCCAATAGCCCCTCTCCCATCTGCAATGAAATGATGGCAAGCTCAATCTTATGCAGGTAACTACAGCAACAGTGATTTAATGAGTATAATAGCCTCATCAGATCCAGAAGACGTCAACTCACAGAACTACTGCCCATCTCTCAGCTCTGCCTCCTCTGATGCTCCCTGAACCTTGGAGGCTGTGATAAAGATGTCCCATTTGGGGCTGAGTGTTTAACAGTGACTTATCTTCCACACTTTGTCCAGTTGTGAGTCTCTGGATTAACTGCCACCCACTGCAAAAAGAAGCATCTTCTGAAACAACGCTCGTCTATGGGCATAAACATAAGCATTTAGAAGATAGTTTGCCATCATGTCCATTTAGCAAAACAAGAGAGGTCCCCCACCCATACCCTGGGCCCTGAAGGGAAGTCTTGTAATAGTACCACCAACCATGAGATGCTCCCCAGACCCCAGGTTTGGAAACAGTAAGTGTGCAAAATGAGTGCAAATGGATGTATCTAAACATCAAACATGAAAAAGACAGAATGTGTACTTGTGAATGCCCACTTAGAAAATAACTCACAGGAAAACAGAAAACTTAGTGACTTTACAAATTTCTCAATGGGACAACTGGAACAGTGGAGTTTTCTATACCTACGATCACACAGACAAGCAAACAGCCCCTTTCCTCAAGCCCCTCCCTTACCCCTCCAGCCCATATCTCTCCCCTAGCCCAGACTTCTCACAAATGGAAGCAAGCAAAAGTACCCATTCCAAGACTAGGATTTTTTTTATGCATATGCAAAGCCCATATACACACATATCCACCCCAGAGGCTAGGGGTCAACAAATCGTGGCATGCTGACAAAATGTCAATGGCTAGCTTTCTAAATAACACTTCATTTGAACACAATCACATTCCTTTTATTTGTGCGCTGTACACAAGGTGCAGTCACCTCGATGCTATGAAAGCAGCACTGAATAATGACAAGACCAAGTGGTTTGCAGAGCTTGATTGATGTCTAGTCATAAAAAATAAAAATAAATAAAAAATAAAATAAAAAATAAAAAAGCTCTCCAGGCTGCATGCGAAGGCACAAGATTGTGGAGGGCAGAGGCCACGCTGCATGATGCTACTTCCCAGTATCAACTGACATCGAGGCAAGAGCAATCACTGCCTGCGCCTTGGCAATTTCAGTTACCTAAGGCTAACAGGCCTCTCTGTCGGGCTGACAGGTCTTCTGGTACACATACATTTCCATAATTGTTCTTATTCAGGCTCATTCCCATTTCCTAAAGCTCTTTATCCTCCATTTTACCCTCTTTTTGACAACTTGCATATATGAGTCAAATACACACGCGCTGTATGGCTTAGAGTAAGTCCATCGAACGTCTTGATCAATTGCATTGGGCCGATGATTTGAAGACCATCAACTACCATTCACACTACAAACAACATGTCACACTTAAGCGTTAACTGACTCATAGCGACTTGGAAGCATCATCATTTCTCATACAACTACTAGGCACACGCTCCGTGCAACTTTAGGGAAGGGGATACCAAATAGCATGATGCACACTTTGATCTTCCTGGACTATTTCAGTGAACACATGAGTGAGGAGGACAGTGGCCAAGCAGAGCCTCCAGTTACCCAAAAGGGGAGGACCCGCCAGATGATTCCATCAGGATTTGAGTGCTTACTACTGTGTGCAAGGTCCTGGCACAGTGGACGGGCATAAAGTTATGGCTCCTTACCTGGAGTCGGATACAATTCAGAGACAAAGACACTGTTAAGATAAGCAAGTGAAACGCAAACCGAAGGACACAGCCCTCTGGACTACTGAAGAAAAAGGGACCAATATTGGTAGAACTGAAGTTAAGAAAGAAGGAAAGGCTTTATGGTTTTCAAGAAGATTTTTAAATGAGTTGAAAAGACAAAATGTCTTGGGTTAAGGAAGGAAAAAAATACACTCAAAGGGGGAGTGGACTGCAAATCCTTTGTAAGGAGCTAGGCAGTCACCAAATGCTTACTGCGTGACTCTTCTTTTCTTAGAGAATCTGAGCACAATATAAATTCTCTTCAATGCTGAAAACTGCCTTTGGAGCTAACTTCATGCTGTCATCACTTTGCAGTAAGGAAAGAACAGTGTAGGCGAAGAATGTGCTGGAAAACAGAGCCCAATAGGTAGGTAGAGAGCTAATGGTAAAATACCTGGGACAGGACCCAAGAGTTTACACTCCTTACACACATGTGTTATATTTTAAAAGGTGACACAACAAATATATGTGCTGTAACTGAATCATTTTATATATTGTAATATAAGTTCTCATATCCCAGGGCACTAAAGGTCATGCCAGCACTGGTCTTCAAACCAGTGGCATTATGGGTACCAGTTGTGAATTCAAGTCTTCATTAAAGTGTATTGCTACTCGGGTTTAAATATGTGAAGTTCATCATACTGAGAAATGCAGGCAGGACCCAGAAGTCATTAGCCAAGCAATCAATATTCTTGCTGCACAATTGGATATAGGCTAAAGGTTATTTCTAAAGGACCTCAACCTTATAGGCACAATCTGACAAACACATGTATGTTATAGTGAAAATATTACTGTAGTTACATTTTTAACATAACAAAAATTCCTTTATTATCCGAATGCTTTTTCAATAGGGCAGTTGGAGAGGTGGGGGAAAATACAGCCTTTAGCAATCTGATCTTCAAACAGCAGACCCATGGCTTTTCCGGCTTGTTCTACCAGCTCTCATTGCTAACATAGGCTACTTCCTATCAGCCTCTTACCTTTCACCAGCAATACTGCTTCTCTGTTGTCATAGTCACCACCCCCCCAGACTCCTCACTAAAATAGTTACTCTTCTGAGTTGCTTTCTCATATCATACCAAGGCAGTTTGACATTTCCACTTCTGTTGGTTATCTGATTTTACTTACATGTTTGCTAGGTACTAAGATGGATCTCTCAACTTTGACAACATTTACCCTTGTCTATGTGGGGGCTGGGGCCCTGGGCATCAGAGGATACTGATGACATTACTGGCCTGCATCTGTTAGATGTCAGTAGTGCATACTGCTCTAAAGCAGTGGTTCTCAATCTTCCTAACACAGTTCTTCATGTTGCAGTGACCCCTGACCATAAAATTGTATCACTGCTGCTTCATAACTGTCATTTTGCTACTGTTATGAATTATAATGTAAGCATCTGATATGCAGGATATCTGATATGTGACCCCCTAGGTTGACAACCACTGCTCTAAAGCCTAACCATGTGCCATTCAGGAGTTCTTCCCAATTGTTGGCAAGTGTCCCCTCATCTTCTGCTGAAAACCAGTGGTCTATTCTATGTTTCGTTTACAATGATAAGAGATGATACATACTGAGGTTTATGACTGGCCATCAACCATTCCTAGCCTGTGTCTACGTCAACTCAATCCTTACAATTTTCCCTTTTAAACATGAAGAACTGCTTTGATGCCCAGCTCTCAGCTCATAGTGACTAAAGCATCTTACTTTTCTGGAAATGCACAAAATCGATAGCAATGGGGTAATATGCCTCTATTTGTCATCCCTGGCTTGTTCCCAGATCATTTGGGAGACCAGTCCACAGTTCAGGTTATCTTGCTGGTATAGCAGGAGTTCTTGCCCCCTCCCAGCGGTCAATAACCAGTGTGGCTGGAGCATAAATGGAGTCCACAGACATGAATAACAAACAAGCTATAAGTATGACCAGCCACCACATTCTTATAGGCTGTATTTTCTTCAACCTGAGTTCCATTTGTTCAAAAAGACCGTGTCTTCGTGGAGCACCTGCAGGGACTGGTGGATCAAAAACTGGTCCCGAGATGATAAGAGATAAGTTCCTTGCTTTTAAGATATTAGAAAGCTCACACATGAAACAAATTGATAAGATGGCTTACATAGCAAATACTAATTTTGACTAAAAGTGGAGAAAAATCCAAGCTGACTACATCATGACTTAGAACTGTAGGCCATTTTTCCATACATGTTTTTAAAGTAACTGGCAAAGCTAATGGTGATGTTCTATAGACTAATGGTCCTTCGGTTTATTTAACGGGTGCTCAAGGGACCTGAAACTCATCTACCAACTTGTTTATTATGAGTTCTCCATTGTGTCTGAGATCTAGCTGAGCTCTTTAATTGGATAAACTCTTCACCTGGACTCTAGCACGATCCTTTTTTAATCTGCTTCTTAAGTCCTCTGCAAAGACAAACCTTTGTCCGGTCCATACAAAGCGCTGCCTGATTTAAATATATTTATTATTAATGAATAAACTTTTTATCAGAGGAACAATCCACCTCACAGCTACTGAAACATCTTGGAAGGAAGTGAGGAGAGGAGATAGGAAATACCTCAGATGGCTCTGATGAGCCCCAGAACTCAGCACAAGGAGGCAAGAGGAGTGTTAGTGCTGATGGCACATGCAGACTGGCTGGGGGGGGTAGGGGATGGGGGGGAGGGCACTACAAGCCCTGCCTCTGAGTGTATCAGCTCTTCTCGCAGCTCCTGCTCTGTGGGACTGCAGGGCTGGGGGTGGGGGGATGGGGCTACTTGCTTCCTCAGCCTGATCTGTGGATTATTCTGCAAAATGAGAGTGCTGACTGGAACAAAAGAGAGACTTCATATAAAGAGTGTTGAATGTTTCCTGAAGAACAGTGCCTGTCCAATACATAGTTTGTTTATTCACTTGTTTGCTTTCAATATATATTTATAATTGCTGCAGGCTTTCCATATGAGATTATTTTCAATACTGGGTTTTTAAGTAAATACATTCTTTTGGTTTATTATTCTAGTAATTTTATCATTCCGGCAAACTAATGTTTGAAAAAAAAAAGGTAAAATGGGATTCACCTATAGAATTTACACTACACTGTGCTCTCTTCCTATTTGTAATCAATAATCAAGATCAAATCTTGCACTTGCCCTGCTGGCATCCTAAATCCAAATGTTGTCTTTGCCTTTGACAGATGAATCTTTGAGGTCCTTGACATCCTTCTGACAACCCTCACACTCACAGCAACAAAATGTGAACATCATGCCTCCTCCCTGAACAAAGGTGCACGTGAGCCTATGTACTTCCTTGCAATCCTGCAACAACTCCCATAAACACAGTAACATTAAGGTCCAGGCAGTCCTGAGCTTTTTACAGTATTCGTTATATGCCCCTAAAATAATTTATAATGGAAATTCTGAGATGGCCTTCACAGCAGAGGATGTTGGTCCTCGGCCTAGCAAGGGAATGGACACATGTTCACAGGCACACACAACTGCATGTGTGCAATACGTATACACAGAAAAGGGTTCTGTTCACTCAGATTTATTCAGAACAGTTTTGTGTTATTTATTTTCTTGAGTTTTAGACAAGAACTTTTTTAGCACATTACAGAGGCCTGAGGGGCTTTCTGCATAAAAGACAAAGCCAAGCACTGTTAAAGTGAAGAATAGCAACTCAGTGTTTTGAAAAACATGGCCAAACATATTTGAATATGAAGCCATCCAGCCAAGAAATCTTGGTGTCTAGAGCTGAGGGCAAAATTGGCAGTAGGGTTGTCATTACTAGGAGATTTCTCGGGCTACTTTGTGTGCTACAAGGTCCAGCCTGCCTCAATCTAACAAAGATTCGTGAGTCTGATTCCAGAACTTTTAATATGCAAATATACCATATCATTTGCATGCCTGTAAAATATAAAGCATAAGAGGCCTGACTTGCAGTTCTTGCTGTGCCTATTACCAAGTAAGTGACATTAATAACTGAATGATTTTAACCCTAAGTGTCCCCATAGGAACATGCCAGGGAAACAGCATTTACTTCCTATAGGTTGCTATGAGAACTACAATTTAAAAACACATTTAAAAGGCTGATGAAGTATCAGGAACACTAAGAGTTCAATGCATATCAGATAAGATTTTCTATTTCATCTGACATCTCCGTTTTAAACCATAGCAAAACATGATCTCCATTAAATTCCTCAAACGGTTACTCTAACCAGAGAAGAGAACAACACACAAATGCTTTTGCATCATCCCATAAAATATCTAAAGCTCAAAGGCAGCTGGGAAACTAGAGGGCACAGGGTAAAAAACACAGCGCAAAAGCAGGCACAGATCTGCTCACACTAAGACAATAGCAACTGAGGACTTACCTGCAGCAAGCATGAGAAAGATTACATCCTTGGAGAGCTATTTAGTATTCAGAAATGTTATTTACAGGAAGAAGTTCTAAGAATTTTTACCAAGATTTCACCTTCAAAAGTAAGATTGAGAGAACAAGGTGAAGCTCCTGTCACAAAGCTTGATTCCATCCCCCACGCCCACCCCACCCACCCCACCCACTCACCTCCAAAAAACCGGTAGATGGCAGGTAATTCAGGGAGCTGTTGGGGGGGGGAAGCCTCCTCATTAGGGTTTTATAGCTCCCCTCCCATCATTAAAAAGGAGCACATTTCTAGTGGATAAACATCCTTCAGATGAACAAACTTGAAACAAGACCACTCTTGAGTAAAGTTACCTTTGTTTGCTAAAACTCCTGGGCATACATAAACTGATGTGTGAAATTCCGTGAACCCCAAGCAGGGAGTGTTGCAAGGCCCTTGTTGACGCCTACAAGAAGACTAAACACAGGCTTACTAACCCACAGACCAGCAAAATCTGTATACCTTAAAAACGCTATTTTTAATAAAAGGCCAATCAAGAGTTTACTAGAACATGAAGGTGACTTTAAGAGGACACCTTGCCCAGGCTGCCTGGAGAGCTCTTTGGACAGGTCTCCACCATCGACATATATGTGATAACACCGCAGAAACCCCCAAGTCTTCATGGTGCCTGATGGCTCTTCCTACACACCACAGAAACTAAAACCCATTACCAAACGCCACCAGCTTCCACCACAGCCTCACAACCCAATGTGTTCATATTTGACCAACAGTGCAACCCAAATGTCCAGTTAAATTCTGTCTGGTGGAAACATGATTGGAAACCATCCTGGTTTTATTTAACTAGTATCTGGAATTCATTTCTAAAGATGGCACTAATGAGAAAAATCCAGGCGCTATTTTGATCTTGGCTAGTAGCTACCTCAACAAGTGACGCTTCTCTACTTTAAATGACTCATAAAGCGCTACCAGAAAGACCTTATGACCAGTTTTACAACTGACCCATACTCTCCTGTACCACAGGAAAAGCAAAATATCAAAACTTCCAGAGATGCTGGAAGGAAAATACAGCTCATTCACGAGTGCCATCTAGTGGGAGAAGTGAGGCATGTCCAGGCCTCCTCCACAACGTTTGGATGGTCTGTTTTAAACCCCATAATTTTGGAAGAAACTTAGTTCGATGTTTCCCAAAATACATTCCTTGATAACAGGATTCTGTCATCAAATGCATTTGAGACTTTCTGGGTGAAGATCTGCGGAAAAGACAGCTTTATTTCAGACTATCACACACCCTACAGATGCCAAGGCACAGTGAGAAATCTCTGAAGGGAAGATGGGGCATTTCCTACTTGAATTTGATCGTGCAAGCTTTTTGCTGATGGATGTTTCAAAACTCCTCAAAGAGTCCTGGAATTTCATGCAACAGTGTTGTGGAAATGCTGATCTCATGTAGGTCCTGCCTCAACATTTTACACTTCAGCAACGAAAGTGGTGTGGCCAGGTTTCGAGGGACTGTCTTAAAGCCTGCCAAGACCCACAGCAGGTGAGTGGAAGGGGGTAGGGGGCTAAAGAACTTCCTCCTCCCACTCCCTAGCATTAATACTCTGCTATGAAAGAAACTGTTCAGCCAGAAGGGTATCCTATTACGGACGGATCAAATATTGGTTTTAAATAATACCCTCTTCATACATTCTGATAGTTACTGTATTTCAGTCTGGCTAGACATCAGCCTTCATGCTCTGTGCCAGCATGGGGGCAGTTCACCTCTACATACTTACTGTCATTGCTGTATTTGAAGAAACACAATTTAGGAGTATGTGAGAGTTATTGTTTTATTCTTTCCATACATATTCTATTTAACTGTAAGCCTGAAAACAGCTACAATATTTATAGTGATTTTTTTTATTTCAAATTCCAAGAACTATACCTCAAAATAATAAGTTCCAAAAGAGGAAAGACAGTCTATCCTCAATTGGGCAAATGATATGTGGGACGACAGTGCTGGAAACACAAAGGCAGTTGCTTCCAAGGATACTGCTACAAATACAGTGAAAAACGTTTGTTCACTTAGAAATCGATATAAAGGGGGAAGAGGCTCTAGCTCAGCTGGTAAAATACCTACAACACACAGGAGGACCTGTGTTCAGTCCCCAGAACTTACAGGTTTGCACTGCTGTTTTGGTTGGTTTCTTTGTTAATAGTACTTAGTGATATGTGTTTGTAACCACAGCAGGGCGGATTCCCTGGCTGCCCAGTCTAGCTTATTTGATGAGTGACTTATCTGGAAATACAGAATGAGAGGTCCTGAGGAATAGCCCTGAAGTTGAGGTCTGGCCTAAACACACACACACACACACACACACACACACACACACACACACACACACACACACA
>OU015746.1:102757924-102781978 GCA_907169655.1 Acomys percivali | reverse complement strand
ACACACACACACACACACACACACACACACACACACACACACACACAAGAAATACAAAGCACAAAGCTAGAAACTAAAAGCAAAAAGCCGATCATTGCTTGCAGGCATCCCAGGCCATATAAGACATCAGCTGTGCAGCAACCGTCAGGATCAGGCCCCAGTGCCACACCTTCCCAGGCCAGCACGAGCTCCTCTCTGGTACAGATACCTGCTCCTGCATTCTTCACGGCCACATCTTACACACTGGGGATGTCAACGCGCTCACATGCTCACACCCCATGGTCCATTAAGATTAAAAAAGGATTTGGCAATAACAAATATTAAGAATGAACAAAAGAAATAAAGTTTGGGGAGGGGGGTTGTTATGTATTTTATTTCAGTATTTGTTTCTTGTTTCTGTTTTCTTTTGTTTTTTCAGTTGGTTTGGTTTGGTACTTTTTTTTTTTTTAAAGGGGGAGGACTCTTTTTGAGACAGTGTCTTGATATGTTTCCCGGACTGGCTTTGAACTTGGAGCAGTCATTTCTGCCGCCACCTTTCAAGTGTTAGCATGGCAAATGTGCACCACCATATCTAGCTCTTCCTTGGTGGTTTCTGAGTCATTCTGGTAGTTGTACAATACTTCTGCTAGATTCTTATTTAAATTTTCTCCTATTAAAAAAAGTCTCTCTTTTTAAAATTATTTAAAGGGCTGGAGAAATAGCTGAGCAGTTCAAAGCACCCAGTGCTCTCCAGGGGACCTGAGGTCAGTTGCCAAGACTCACACTGGGCAACAGCCTGAAACTGCAGCTCCAGGGGATCTGACCCTCTTCTGTCCTAGGCAGGCACTGGACCTACTCCTGTACAGACAACATGCACACTATATATGACTTGTTTAAGAAAATATTTTTAAATTGTTTGAGAAAATTATTTATGTTTTCTCTTATTTAAAACAATGAATCTGGGCAGAGTAGCTCACATGTATAATCCCAACACTAAGAAGGCTGAGGCAGGAGGACTGCAGAGAGTTTAAGGCACTCAGTTAGCTCCAGATCAGCAAGGCCAGAGAGAGAAAGGAAAATTAAATAAATAAATAAACTTATTTATTTGTTTATGTCAATGGAGATGATTCATTTCAATAACTCTAATCGTGAATATTTTTTCTGTACTGAAACTGAACTCAAAGAATGCACTGCATAAATGGAACTATACAACCCATGTACTTACGTTCACAATATTTTCTTCTCCAAATAGTTATCCTAGTTGACACGAAGCTTGGGGTTTCCTGGTCCTCGGTTATGAATGGCAAGCTACAGAGGTAACTGCAGGCAATCAAACCACGCCTACCTCAGTCCACATCAAACATGTGTTACAACGGAAAGGCTTTGGACGTATTCCCTTGTTTGCACACAAACTCAGACTTCAATGTAAAGAACCTGTGTGTGAGATACAAATCCTAAAGGTTCCCTAAGCTCTAAAACCGTAAGTTTTCAACAAGACTTGTACTTCTGGTAGGTGAAGAAAAGCCTTTAATTAGGAACTCAACCTCAAAGCCTGAACAGGAAATTTAATACCTACGCGTGGGACTGGTGTTTTAATCGGATTAACAGGGACCCAAATGCAAAGTGGGAGCCAGACAAAAGCCTTGTCAGTTAGGCTGGACGCTTCGGGAGAAGGCCGGCGCCCAAGTTTCAAGCTGGCACAACTTGGAGCTGGCTGAGATTTCTCTGTCTGTCCCAGAAGGCTGCCTGCTTTCACCCGGCCGGCAGGAGGACTGCAGTGGCATGATGGGAAGTTTGGGATATTCTGGACCCCTCTTCTGAGGGCCCCGCCCTATGCCCAGCCCGAGAATAAACAACATTCTTTAAGAGCCCCCAAGCACAAACTTTTCCCCATTTCCAGAGCTGCAGTGCATAGATTCTCCTTTGCTCTTCGTGTCTGTACTTTGACAGGACCCACCAGTATTCCCTGAGGTTCAACTCGGAGCTAGGATGCACATACGGTAGCCACAACTAATTCATTGAGAAGAGGGTACGTCTAATTCATTTCTCTTTCCTATCCTGCTCAGACTGCATTTCCCGTGTAACAGTTGGTCTTCAGACACATTTACATACTAACTAATTAATTAATTCAAATATTGACTGTGTCAAATCTAAAGCTAGGCTCTGAGAATCTAAAAATAGATGTTCAGTGCTTAGTCTGTCCTCGTTGATAAGTAGACATTGCAGGACTGGGACCAGGAGGCCAGGTTATCTAAGTCTCGAGTTTCTCAGGTGTGACCTGTGAGGTGACAAGGGCACCTGTCTCACAACACTCAGGAACTGAAAGCACCTTCTAAGTTAAGTTAACTAGCAGGCAGAATGGTGCTAATTGAATGCTCACCATTCCAAAAGTGCACGTCAGTCACCAATATGATTTCTAAAAAATAATAATTTAGGGCCACTAAGACAGCTTAATGGGTAACAGCGCTTGCCACCGAGGCTGAGGACTTGAATTCAATCCCTGGGCCCCACAAGGTAGAAGAGGATAATCAACGCTTGCAAGTTGTTCTCTGACCTTTACATGTATGCTGTGGCACATGCCCAAATGCACACATACATACTCATACACACACACACACACACACACACACACTTGTTTTAATTTAAAAGGAAATGATTTCGCTGAGTATGGTATTAAATTGTTTCATCAACTATTACAAGAAAACTATAAAATACTGAGGCAACTTTCTATCGCTAGAACTGATTTTCAATGACGCCTATAAATTCCGCCCCCTAGTGGAGGATAGATGCAACTGATTTCATCTTGGCAGTCAGAAATAACTCAAGCCCCATTTAACTGAACCAGTTTCTTGAGATGCTCACCTGCTTTTACCTTCTCATCTGCTTCTACCTTGCTGTCAGAGGGAAAGTAGCTTCGATGGCATTCTTGTCCCCCATAGATCACGTTAGAGCAGCTAGTTCTGTCATATTTGGCTGTTAGGCCTGGCGTCAACTACTGACGGCTGTAATATCCCCTTTGGACTCCAAGAGGGATCATGCACTATGAATCCTTCTTGTTCACATCCCGACTCCTCCCAGTCTCGTAGCCCTCTCTGTACTTGGGAGGTTTGGGATACTTGGCTGCTTCCTCTTCACACGAGCATCCTTTCTACATGCAGCTCCCACAACCCTCTCCACTGAAATGGAAACTATGGAAGATGCATCAGCCAGTCTCCCCAAGCTGCCCCGGAAGATGTGTGTATGTATGTATGTCTATGTATGTGTGTATGTATGTGTGTATGTGTATGTGTATGTATGTATCTATCTACCTATCTATGTTTTCACAAGGAATATATTCTAGACATCTCTGGATCTCAGAAGACATATCTGTTTGTTGCCTCCCTCACATGAAACAGGCAAGAGTACAGGAATCTTTCTGTTCTCAGGCAGCCACATGCCCCCTGACTCCAACCTCTTCCCTTCTTTGACCCACCTCTTGCTGCAGTGGGATGCACTCTTTCCTTCCTTTGGGTGGGAGCTCCTCCCCGCCATTATGCGTTCTCGTCTCTAGGGTTTAGACCCAACGTGTGGTCTGTGGATCAGCAGCAAGGGCACCGCCTTGCGCCTGTTAAAATAGATAACAGTCTCTTGGGCTCTAGCCCAGATCAGGTGAGGCAGAAATCGCATTTGACAAGATCCACGAGTAAAGGAAACCTCATTACCATAAGACAGTGGCTGGATGACAGATGCCCAGTCAGCTCATCAATCTGGAACTTTAGTTCAAGAACAAGCAAAGCTTTCTCCTTCCACAGGCCAGCCACAGCCAATCAAAACCCTTGGTGTCTAGACCCCTACAGTTCTTTAACCTCCATCCAGAAATTCAAAAGTGATCCACTACCCCTTCCAGACAGAAAAGCCAACATCTTTGACCTGCCATTCAGAGGTGCAAGACAAACAGGAACCACTGGAACTTACTACAAATGAAAATGACACTAGTTAATATTTCAAAAATAACCTACTACATGGTCATTGTCATCAAGTGAATTCAACTGACCTGAAATAAAGTTCAGTTTCAGTAACACATACACACGCACACAAATTAACATAGACTTTAGGGTTAATAGTTCCTAGTGAAAATTATCCTATCTAGACAATGGAGACATACATTTTGAGTAATTAATACATAAAGAAAGCCAGTACAAGACATGCACAGGACCAAGAAACTAGGGGAGAGGAGGGGACAGTTCGGGGCAGGTAATGATATAAACATACTATATTGTGTATGAGATTATCAAAGAATAATTTTTTAAAATACTTAACAGAAGCAAACATAGGAAAGAGATTTTGCTCATGATTTCTGGGGAAACTTCATAATATGCCTTCTGTTGCTATTGCAGTCTGTGACTTAATTTCTAACAATTTCTTTTTTAACAGGAAGCAGCCTGGCATGGAAGAAAGCATTGGGCAGCACTGGGCTTAAGTTCCCACGTGTGACCTGAGGAAGGATTTAACTAACTAGTTTTCCTAGTGCTGAAATGGAAGTAAAAATTATCTATCTCAATGACACACATGAGGGTTGCATGAGCTAAATGGGACTTCTAGAATGAGGCAAGCTCCACGGACTCCCCTCCCAAATGTCCCTTTAAAGTAGATGCTACATCTACACACACACTGTGCCTGTCCAACAGTGAACTCCATTCTTTCACATACAAAGCACCGAACACGCATTCCCAAATGTATGTCTCAAGCTTCTGTTCACAATCCCTAGCAAACTCTGGTTCATTTGGCTTCTCAGCTTGACGCATCATGGCACAAAGCTTCACTGGGCATGGCTGGGCTGAGGACCACTCAAGAGTTTAAAGGATGCCTCACCTCAACATCCCACTCTTTCCCTGAGTCCCACACAACCCACATTTTTATCTTAAAGTTACAAAAATAAAAATATTTGAGAAAACTAGCCAATTAAAATGTCAGTTTCCATGGAATGAGGCTTAAAGCCAAATTAATATTGTTGATGCTTCAAGAATTAGTACAAAGGAGCTGAATGTGGTGGCGCAGACCTGTGGTTACAGCACCGAAGAGGCTGGAGCAGGAGAATCACGAGTCCAAGGTCCCTGTGATTGACCTAGTGAGTCCCAAACAAGCCTGGATTACACATCAAAACCCTGGCTACCAAAAACATGAGATCTGGAACACCATGGTGTTGTGCTTTGATTGAGGACCCCAGATGGTCACAAACTGAAATCCTCAATTTTTTGTTAGTGGAAACAATAGTTAGCCAGGATCAGATACACCTGTGAAAGTGGGGACCTCCAGGGGTTCTGCTCAAACTATAGCACCAGCCAAGGACAACACGTGCAGTAAACATCGAACCCCTACCCAGATCTAGCCAATGGACAGGACATTCTCCACAGTTGAGTGGAGAGTGGGGTATGACTTTCACACGAACTCTGGTGCCCCATATTTGACCACATCCCTTGATGGGGAGACCTGGTGGCACTCAAAGGAAGGATAGCAGGCTACCAAAAAGAGACTTCAAAGCATATGAGCATATACAGGGGGAGGAGGTCCCCCTCCGTCACAGTCATAGGGGAGGGGAGTAGGGGGAAAGCGGGAGGGAGGGAGGAATGGGAGGATACAAGGGATGTTGGTAACTATTGAGATGTAATATGAATGAATTAATTTTTTAAAAAAGAAAAAGAAAAAAAAAAGAAAGTGAGGCCCTCGTGATCCCATAAGTATGCCTAATGACGAGGAAGAGAGAACCAAGTTGCTTCTGTCTGTCCCCTTGATGGCATGTTGAAAAGCAGCAAGAAGGCACCCACAGATGTCATGCAGATATTGAACCAGCCTCTGAAACCATGAGCAAAAACCAAAACGTTCTTCTTTATAATGTACTTGGCCTCATGGGTTTTTGTTGCAGTAGCAGAAAAAAGAGTAAGCAACCCTGTGAGTGTGTATATTCAATTACAGTCATATTTTCTTAGGTGTTGTTTTGTTCTGGTTTTTTTTGTGGGGGATAGGATTTCACTTTTGTTAACTCTGGCTAGAACTGAACTCACTACGTAGATGAGGCTGGCTTCCAACTCACAGAGAGCCACCTGCCTCTGCCTCCCAGGTGCTAGGATTAAATATGTGTATCACTACACCTAGCACCTTTTTTCTTTTCTTTTTTTTTTTTTTTTAAACAATGATTGCAGCACAGGAAGGTGATCATCTTTGCCTATTTAAAAACAAAACGTGCAATGGACCACTGGAGACTTAAAGCAATCTCCACCAGGCCAATACTTAACAGAAGTTTATCGCAGTTTCCAAATTCTCATCAAGGATCTTGTTTTGCTTAGTTGATGATTTCTTGTTAGGGTTCCGATCTTGATCTACAATAGGGTAGGTTAGCCAGAGACACATTCAGAGAAACTCCTCTCTCTGTGAAATGCCATTCTGTGCTCTCAGATCAGCATGTCTGACATTAGCTTTACACAAGACAATGATTTCTTCCTATCAAGTCACACACAGAAGAGTGACAGCAAAGAGGACAGCCAAAGTATTCTAGATGAAACTGGACATGGGGCTACATGCCCCACTCTGCTCCATCATACCCTGGCCCACCCTCATAACTTTAGGATTCCGCTAGAACACTTCACAAACCTACTGGCCCAGATGATCAAAACCAGGAGTTGGGAAGCTTCCCTGAAAAGGGCCAGATAACAAACAATTTTGTTTTACAGACCAAATGTCTCTGTTGCAAAGACTCAATTCTGCTATTGTAGCACAAAAGTAGCAAGGAAAAATAAAGAAACAAATGGGTATGCCAAGCCTCCGATGAACTCCACCTACCAAAATAAACATCATCTTGACTGGTGCACAGACCACAGCTGGCCAATTCTAGTCTACAGACACCATTTTATCATGTCTTGAGTCACAGAGAAAATCATGGGAAGTGTCCAAAATTCCACTTGAACAACTTGAATTTTGATTTAGTTTCTCCTGACCCACAGTATTTACCAGAGTGGATAAGATATGAAGCCCAAGGCTTACTCATTCACCAGGTGACTACTTAGGATCATGCCAACTATAATCTTTCTCACACAGTAAATTTAATTCTTGAAAGACATATGTTCATTGCAATTCTACAGGACAATTCACCTTACATCAAGAAGACATATTTCTTTCATAACACATAAAACTGGGTTTTCCCTTCCTCTTCCATGGCTAAATAGTGGATTATTATACAAGAAAAATAGACATAATTAAGAGTTCTCTTAAAACAAAGCATTATATCTGAGTGGCTTAGAACACAGTAAATGTGGGGAGTGAAGGGAAACAGAGTTTATGGCAAGTTTTGATAGATTTTAGATACACACTAGGATATTAAGCTATATTCAGATATAATATATAGTTGTGGCCTTGCACTGTGGGTTTATGGGAAGAGGTATTAAGAAGCCAAAAGGTTGTCATGTGGCTCTAATGGGAACAGGTATAAAAACCAACCCAAGCTAGACTCCCCACAAGTTCCAGATGGATCCACAAAAGATATATTCCAAAGCTATGGCTTTTCAGATTATACCATGTGCATTAAGATATAGAAAAGTTATGTGAGGCTGAGCTCAGAGGACAGCAAGACATGTGCCTCTCAAGGCATGTGAGGGCCCTCAAGATCCGACCCCAGCTCATCCTCATAGCCAGCAGCATCCAGCATGTGGACTGTACATGCTGCCTTTTCAGGGAAAACTCCATCCTGGCTATGTTCACTGGAGCTTCCTGTAGCCACAGAGTCTAAGTGTCTACATAGACCACACTACCACAACCCAGTTTTCATCCCCTTTCCTAGCCATGTGGCTGAATCTCCCCCAGAGAGAAGATCAACATGCTCCATCAGTTCATGAGGGCTATAACTCCAAAAGCCCAATGCTATAAGGGTGCTGAAACTCACCCCTCTATCCTAAAGAAGACATTACTATCCTAAACATATATGCACCAAGTTCTGGTGAATCCAATTTCCTAAAAATACATATAGTGCTGGGTTTAAAGACAGATTAACATCAACCTATTAATAGCTGATGGTTTTAATAATCTACTCTCTCCAACATACAGGCCATCTAGACAAAACGTTAGAGAAACATCAGAATTAATTGAGATCATACATCAAAGAGACTTAGTATAGCTATAGAATATTCCACCAAAATTCCAAGGAATATATATTTTATTTAACAGCACACAGAAGTTTTTCTACAGTAGACCACATCCTAGGACAAAAAATAAATCCTTATAAATTCAAAAAGATTGAAATAACTCTGTATATCGTATGTGATCACAGTGCAGTAAAACTTAAAATTGACAGCAAACAAATCTCTAGTAAGTACACAGACTCATGGAGATTAAGCAACATTGCTGAATGATAAATGAGTCGGAAAAGAAATCAAGAAACAAATTTTTTTAAATCCTAGGACTAAATGTAAATAAAAAGACAATACAACAAAACCTCCAGAATACAATGAAAGCAGTCCTGGAAGGGAAATTTATAGTTCTAAGTGGCTATATTTAAAAAGTCAGAGCATAAATAATGATGCAACTCAAAATTTGAAGAAACAAGAACAAATCAAATCCAAACCCAACCAGCAGCAAGAAATAATGAAAGTCAGAACAGATACTAATGAAATAGAAACAAACAATACAAATCAAAAAATACAAGAGCTGATTCTCTGAGAAGTATGACAGACAGACCCTTGGCCCAACTAACTAAAAGAAACAGAGACATGACCTAAATTAGCAGAAACATTACAACAGATACACCAAAAAAGGAATACTTTTTTTTTATCTCTTCTCCATTAAAATAGTAAACCTAAAAGAAATGGATTCTTTCTTGATTCAACAAAACCACCAAAATTAAACCAAGTCAACAACTTAAACAGACCCATTATAAAAGGGCACTTGAAATAGTAATAAAAAGCCATCTAGTTTAAAACAAACAAACAAAAAAGTCCAGAGCCAAATGGATTCACAGCAAAATCCTGCATTCCTAAAACTATTTAAAGATACCCACTATTTAATAGATAAAAGTAATAAAAGGCGCTGCTAATCTTGGCTCTGAGCTAGAAGGAAAGTTACCAGTCATCAGAGGCCACTTTCTGTGAATGACAGCAGGAGGATCCAAACAGCTGTCACTTTTAAGGATTCCTTCAGAGCATTTAATCATGGGGGGGGGGGCGTTGTTCATTTGCTTGTTTTGTTTTGCTTTGCTTTGCTTTGTTTTTGAATGTTGACATGCAAAGGGTGAAGCTGCCCAATCTGGAGGAGACATTTTCTGAGGAGGGGACTCTCTCTCTCACTCCACTGGCTAAAGAATAGCCCATGAACACTCCACCCTGACAGCCATTCAAGGACAGTGTCCCAGTGTCAGTTGTCACAGCAACCAGCAGGATCTCCTGTCCTCTGTACCCAAACCAGTTGAGGAAAGTCAAAACAGACTCAAAAGCTGAGTGGTCAAATTTGCAAAGTAGTCTCTTGGTTAAAAACCAAATGTCTAGGTATCCAATGACAGCACAGCATCAGCTTTGAAGGCATTTGCTCTTGTTTTTACAAAAATCGAACCAAATAAGCTTCCTGTTGTCTGTGGCCAGGCCTCCAGGCAGATCATCCAACAGGAGGTGATCAGACCTGAAGGAGGTGCCCCAAAGGAGCAGAAGCTTTCCAATAACAAGCTGCCCTTTTAAACTAAACAAATTTATTAGTAATTTTTCCACTCCCAGGATGTAGATAGTTGCTAAACACTGCACTTGAGTTTCTAACATCCTGCAATGAGAGAGGAACAGCTCACATTCAGGTTCATGTGAGGATAAAAGACACTGAAATCTACCAAGTTAAAGCCAAGATGGAGCCACCTAACCGACAGGCAACTGCCATGGCCCAGACTGAGCTGCGATCACATGCCCCTGCCAGCTCATCAGATATATAAATATCTGTGCATTTATCTATAATTCATCTCCATCTCTTAAAAGGACTATGAGGAAGATCACAGAAGAAGACAGAGCCTCCAAGGTCTCTGCACTGTCTTCTCACGTCTTTTCTACCTTCTAACAGGAAAACTACACCATAATACAAACTTTCCAGATCAAAGAAGCACCATAAAGGATAATAAACCATTCCAGTCATTTCCACACTAAGCTTACCTACCTAATCCCTGCCAGAGCATGCAAGAGGACAGTGACCATCTCTCCCTGTTCCAACAATGTTTTTCTGGCTTTAATAGCAAGTCTGACTTTTCTTGACCTGTCCGGGCAGGAGGAGCCATCGTGGGTGTTGACATTTGTCACAACAAGGACCAAACGGTTCGGTGCAAGGAACCGAAGAGCCAGGACATCTACCCGCGGCTGCTAGTCAAGCTGTACAGGTTTCTGGCCAGATGAACCAACTCCACCTTCAATCAGGTTGTGCTGAAAAGGCTGTTCACGAGTCACACCAACCAGCCACCTCTGCCCCTGTCACACATGATCCGAAAAATGAAACTTCCTGGCCGAGAAAACAAAACTGCTGTGGTTGTGGGGATGGTCACAGATGGTGTGAAGATGCTGGAAATGCCCAAGCTGAAGGCGTGTGCACTGCAGGTGAGCAGCAGGTGTAAGATCCTCACCTTCGACCAGCTGACCCTGGAGTCTCCCAAAGGCCGAGGCACCATGCTCCTTTCTGGCCCTTGGAAGGGCCGAGAGGTGTACTGGCATTTTGGCAAGGCCCCAGGGACCCCACATAGCCACACCAAACCCTATTTCCGCTCCAAGGGCCAGAAGTCTGAGCGTGCCAGAGGCCAAAGGTACAGCCGAGGCTACAAAAACTAATCCTGGATCTTACTGTTATTAAAAAAGCTTTGGATATTGAAATAATAATAATAATAATAATAATAATAATAATAATAATAATAATAATAATAATAATAATATAATAAGTCTAACATCCTAGGAAAATCCTTACTCCCAAGCAACTGGGATGGTTGGTCACTGCGGCAGTGTTCATTGTCAACTTGACAGCATCTAGAATCACCTGGGAGACAGCCTCTGGGCATGGTGTGGGTATTATCTTGCCTGTGTCAATTGCTTAGGGAAGACCTGTCTTAATTGTGAGGGAACAGTTCCCTGCTTCTTGACTGCAGATGCAACGTGACCAGCTTCCGACACTGAATTTCAAGCATGATGACTGGGAACCAAGTTAAGTCTTTCTCCTTTACGTTGCTTTTGTCAGGACACTTTATCACAGCAACAGGAAAGGGAACTGAGGCAGAGGGTCTGCAAAGAAGCAGCAACATTCAAATATCCTCAGGGAATAAACTCAGAAATTTAATTATTATGCAGAAGTGCTTGAGGACGTAACCTGGTCAGACCCACCCCTTCTGCTTCCCAGAAATGGGACTCTAACGCTACTCAGCCTCAGACTTACGTCTATAAAAGCAGAAACAATGCAGCCTTCCTTGGTGAGTTATGTAAGTACTAACTGAAGGTTATGTATAGGCCCAAAGTAAATGTTCTACTAACTATGTAATACACTGCATAATAACATATACATGCATTTATATATCTATATATGTACACATACACATTTTCTTACTATCATATCACTATGCCATTGCAATCATACAATTCAGTTTTAGTATATTTGCAAATTTCATGAAAAAAATGTTTTTCCCTTAAAACATAACTTAGATTCAGTTGAAAATCTTGCTATAGTCACAACCACAAAAATGACACCTAAAAAAGAAAAGAAAAAAGAAAGAAAGAAAGAAAGAAAGAAAGAAAGAAAGAAAGAAAGAAATCCTCTAGGTAAGACTTTTCTTTGCAAGCCACTGAAACTGACTAACTGGGGCACACGCAAATACAAGATAAAGAACCCTAGAGTTTACACTTTCTCCAGCCCCGTCCCCATTGGAAACTACACTCTGTCATCCACTCTGCTTACTCTGAAGAGCCCTTTGCCAACTGCAACACCAAGGCTGCTACACTTAAATGGGCCAAACAGAAAATGCCAGGCCCTCTGTCCAGTTACTACTCAGATGCAGCACACAGTAAGCGCAGCCTCATGATTGAGAACAGCCTGCCTCTCAACCCCCAAACCAGTACCAGCTGATCTTCCACAACTTCAAGCCAACTGAATATGCAGAAGGCATATTCTAATTGCTGCCTGCTGGACCCATGCTGCCAAGCCTCTTTTACTACCTCAGTGATTTGCCCACCTGGGAAGGATGGCGGAGGAAATACAGCTATTGGCAGTAGCTTCTAGATGAAAAGGATATTCCAAAGCATCCTTTTCATGGAGGATTCTTTTTCCATATTCATGAATTATGAAATACATTATGTTTTTCTTGGCTCATATCCCCATTCTTTCTTCTGGGATAATGAAGTGCATTACTTTTCACAGCAAAATAGAACTCCCAGAGAAAGCTGAATAGGCAGGGCTACAGCTAGCTTACATTGCCTCTGTAAAAATTAGAAGAGGAACTCCCCTGTTCAGGCACTTTATTTCCATCTACTAGAACATCCCTGCCATAGACTCATTGGGAATGAGTTGGCATCTTCTGAGAGATATATACAAATCTATGACTGCCATAATATAAATGGTATCCCTAAGAGCTGCACAGTGCCTATCTACAACTCCACACAATGGCGCTGTATAGGGTCCCTTCAAATCTATAGAATCACAGCACTTTAGATTAAAGTGTAGATATGCATTACGTAGATAAGGATATGCTTCGAGAACTGCAATTCTAGATGATTTTGTAAGTGGGTGAGCATCAGTCACTGTGCTTGTGCACATCTAGGCGGTAAAGCCTGCTACACAGCTCAGTTCTGTGACATAGTCAGTTGGCTGCAGGCTGCAGGCCTGCACAGCATATTGCAAGCAACACAGTGGCATGGCAAGCATCTATGTATCTAAACATCTGACAGCTAGGCCATCACTAATTAACAGAAGTATTTCAAGTATTTCAACTGCTGTCATATGTGTGGTCTCTCACTGACCTCCAAAATACAATTATGTGGCACATGACTGTTCTTGGGATCTGCATGTCTGTTTTGGTAAGTAAGATCAAATATTGTATGTGAGTATGTGTATATGTATATGTCTGTTACCCGTATTGCATGATATTTTTCATTATTCTTTTACTTTTGAGATTAAAATATAATTACATCATTTCTTCCCTCTAAACACTCCCATATATCCCTCCCTGCTTGTTTCCAAATTCATGGTCTCTGTTTTCATTAATTGTTGTTATGTATATTTTTAATGTACAAATACATAATATTTACATATCATTATGTATTTACATATGTATGTAAATATATACTATTTTTATATGTATAAATATATTTATATGAATACAACCTGCTCAGTCTGTATAATGTTACCTACAAGTCCTTTTGCTAAAGACACTACACACTTCAGACAGAGAAGAGAGGCCCCTGAGCTAGAACTGACTTGAATGCCTCCTTCCCTAAGGACTAGTTTTCATAGTACCTGAAAGAAAGCAACAAACAGTCCCACCCAGCAATGATGCAACAACCAGCATCAAATGATAACCCTAAGGATACAGTGGCGGCACACATGCCTTAGCAGTAACAACAACTCTGTAATTAGACCAAACACACACACACACACACACGCATACACATACACACACACACACACACACACACACACACACACACACACACACGCACAGCATTAGGAAAATCATGCCCAGTACTGTAAGCATAGCCAACTACCCGGGGCTCGTGATGTCATGGATCTTGGAGGAAGAGCCTACAAACACCACTTTACTAAGCCAGAAAATCCCTAACTCCATCCTAAATATTTGTCTTATGCTCACAGGTAAGTGTAGTCCTCACATCTCATCAGAAAAACTTCTCAGTGAAGAAGATATCAGAAGATGGAAAGATCTCCCATGCTCATAGATCAGTAGGATTAACATAGTAAGAATGTTCATTGTGTATCAAGTCTCTTCTCAGTGACTATGAGCATATACAGAGGGAGGTAATCCCTCTGAGGAACAGTCATAGGGGAGGGGAATAATGGGAAAATGGGAGGGAGGGGAGAATGGGAGGATACAAGGGATGGGATAACCATAGAGATGTAACAAGAATAAATTAATTAAAAATAAAGAAAGAAAGAAAGAAAGAAAGAAAGAAAGAAAGAATGTTCATTGTACCAAAAGCAATCTACAGATTCAATACAATTCCCATCAAAATTACAACACAATTCTTTGCAGACATTAAAAGTGCAATCCTCAACTTAATATGGAAAAATTAAAAATCCAGGATAGCTAAAACAATTCTGTACAATTAAAGAACTTCGGAGGTATTACCATCCCTGATTTCAAGCTGTACTACAAAGCAATAATAATTAAAACCTCATGGTATTAGCATAAAAAGTCATGTTTATCAATGAAATCAAACCAAAGACACAAAAATAAGCTCACACAACTATGAAAACCTAATTTTTGACAAAGAACCCAAAACTATACAATGGAAAAAAGAAAGCATCTTCAACAAATGGTGCTGGTCTAACTAGATGACTGCATGTAGAAGAATGTAAATAGGTCTATGTTTATAACTCTGCACAAAACTCAAGTCCAGTGGATCAAAAGACCTCAACAC
This sequence comes from Acomys percivali, assembly GCA_907169655.1. NCBI lineage: Eukaryota > Metazoa > Chordata > Mammalia > Rodentia > Muridae > Acomys > Acomys percivali. Next base: position 102,767,384 of record OU015746.1, on the reverse strand, counting down.
AAAACCAGATACACTAAATCTAATAGAAGAGAAAGTGTAGAAAATCCTTGAACGCATTGGCATAGGAGACAATTTTCTGAACCAATAGGTCAGGCCCTAAGATCAACAATTAATAAATGGGACCTTATGAAACTGAAAAGCTTCTGCAAGGCAAAGGACGCTATCAATAGGATAAAATGGCAGCCTAAAGACTGGGGAAAGATCTTCGTCAACCTTACATCTGACAGAAGGCTAAAATCTATAATATATAAAGAACTAATGAAATTAAACACCAACAAACCAAAAAACCCAATTAAAAAATGGGTCACAGCGCTAAACTGAGAATTCTTAACAGAGGAATCTCTAATGGCTGAGAACCAATTAAAGAAATGTTAAACACCCTTAGTCATGATGGAAATGCAAATCAAAACTAATTTGAAATTCCATCTTACACCCATCAAGTGACAGTACATGCTGGCAAAGATGTGGAGCAAGGGGAACACTCCTCCATTGCTGCTGGGTCTTGAGGTAGAGCTACTGCCAATTTTCTGAGAAACCTCCAGATTGATTTCCAAAGTGGTTGTACAAGTTTGCGCTCCCACCAGCAATGGAGGGCATATACTCAAAAAATGCTCTACCATACTACAAGAATGCTTGTTCAACTATGTTCATAGCAGCTTTATTCATAATAGCCAGAAACTGGAAACAACCTAGATGCCCCTCATGCAAAGAATGGATAAAGAAAATGTGTACATTTACACAATGGAATACTACTCAGTTATTAAAAACAAAGTCATCATGAAATCTGCAGGCAAATGGACAGAACTAGAAAAGCTCATCCTGAGTGAGGTAACCCAGACCAGAAAGACAAGCATAGTAGGTACTCGTTTCTAAACGGATATTAGCCATAAAGTACAAGTTAAGCATGCTACCATCCATAGACCCAAAGAAGCCAAGGAGGGCCCAAGGGATGCTTGAATTTCACTTAGAAGGGGAAATAAAATGTACATCTGAAGTAGATGGAGGGAACTGGGTGGGAGATGGGGTGGGGAGGGTAACAGGGAAGGGGATCAGGTGTGAGGAGAGTGGAGGTAGGGAGAGGACTGGAAGAGAGAAAGGAAATCAGTTGGGGTACATCTCTGGGACAGGAGAGGCTCCCAGAAGTTTATGGGGGTGACCCTAGCTGAGACTCCTAGCAGCTGGGGATAGGAAGTCTAAAGTCGAGCCACCTCCTACAGCCAGATAGGACTTCCAATGGAGGGAGGGGGGGACACCAACACACCCATAATATCTTCAACCCAAAATTTGTCTTGCCTATAAGAAGTGTACAGATAAAGATGGAACAGAGATTGAGGGAATGGCAAATCAATGACTGGCCCAACTTGAGACCATCTCATAGAGAGAGCCAGCCCCTGACACTATTAATGATACTCTGCTACGCTTGCAGACAGGAGCCTAGCATAACTGAGAGGCTTCATCCAGCAGCTGATGGAAACAGGTGCAGAGACCCACAGCCAAACAATAGGCAGAGCTCAGGTCGTTTTGTGGAAGGAAGAGTGGGAGGAAGGATTGAGGGAGGGGTCAAGGACTCCACAAGAAGACCTACAGAGTAAACTAACCTAAGCCATGGGGTCTCAGAGAGACTGAACAACCAGCCAAAGAGTATGCATGAGCTGGACCTAGACCCACTACAGATATGTAGCAGATGTGCAGCCTGGTCATCATGTGGGTCCTGTAACAATGGGAATAGGGGCTGTCTCTGACTCTGTTGCCTGCCTTTGGATCCCTTTCCCATACCTGGGATGCCTTGTCTGCCTGCCCTCAATGGGAGAGGATGTTCTTAGTCCTGCTGTAACTTGAGGCGGCAGGGTAGGTTGGTTCCCCCTTGGGTACCTTCTCTGAGAAGAAGGAAAGGGGGGAATGAGGGGAGGGGGATGGTGTGAGGATGGGACTGGGAGGAGAAAAAGGAGGGGGTTGGGATCAGGCTGTAAGTGATTAAATAAATAAATAGGAAAAAGGGAATTAGGAATGTATGAAACAGCAGAAAGAGAGAAGAGAAGGAGGGAAGGAGGGAAGGAAGGAAGGAAGGAAGGAAGGAAGGAAGGAAGGAAGGAAGAAGACGTCTCTTAACAACAAAAGGAGACCATTACAGATAACCACAACCAGCAAAATGCAAAGTTATGGAGCCTAGTCCCAGCTTACACAGATGTGTAAGTATATAACAACCCCTGTACCTAAAGCTCAGGGACTGTGGTGGAGGAGGACACAGAAAAGTTTGTAAGGGCCTGGGGAATAGGGAGTTTGCTGTGAGAGCATATCTCCTAGGAATGTTAGAAGCTACACCCTTAAGGTCTCAGAAACATGACTGCCTACACATAAGCTAAACAAGGAAAACAGCAAGACACACACTGTAGACATGCTAAAGTGGCTGGGGGGAGGAGGGTCAAGGAGGAGGGCGGAGCCCGGGAGGCCTCAACACTGGAGAAGAGTGGGAGAAATAGTCTTCTCTAGAAAAGAGCACACCCCAATTGGTTATTCAATACCAAATAGAGAGTCCTGAAAACAAAGTATTTTTAAATAAGCTTCTCAAAAAAAAAAATCATTATTTATGTCAGGTTAGATTATGCCCTGATACTATAAGAGCAAGAGCTGCTCTTGATAAATCAAGAAAGGACATTTTACCATATCTATGGTATCCTAATGACATGGTGGGAGAGAGAGAGTCGGGGGCGACGGGGTGGAGTTCTAGAGCAACCAACTTATTTCCAGTGTGTCACGGACCGGCTCAGTTGGGGATAGGTCCTTGGTATTGGGAGTTTTTGAAGCGTCAGTGGACAAAGATAAGGTGATGACAAACAGAGACAAAACTAAAGATCGAGTCCGTATTTGAGTGTATTTTTCAGTCAAGCAGTCTAAATTTTGTACATTTATTTTAAAAGCAGGAGGGCTTGTGGTTACATTTTCCCACAGAGTAGACTCAAGGAAGTCAGTGAGCAATCAAGCATACACAGTGCAGGTACAAAAATGTAAAGTTATTGTGTTGTCATATTTTGAATTATAACTTTGAATGTAACAATACAGGGTACAGAACACACAGTAAAGACATCATCACTTTTAAGTTACTGGCTTGGTATCAATACGTATGTGTTCTTTTTGTTTAGGGTCAATGTTCTCTCCCTAACAAAACTTATGCCCAGCACCTATGTGCCAGGATAGTTTTTTCTTTAGTTTCTTTTTTTGATATCTGAGCACCACTATCTGGAATATTTTGAAATACTCTATTTTTGGTAACCCATAATATAACTTATTAACTAATTATTAATTTTTAGTCATGTTTCTTTTAAGAAGTGGAAGTGAAGTAGAACTACTCTGGACCTGGATGGTCCCTGGCTGCAGTCCCAAGTTAGGGTCGCCTCATAGCAATGTTCATCCCTGAAAAGTCCTGATTTGGGAGTGAAATAGAGTAAAGAGAAAAGAATAAATTCTAGAACAATAAGAGAAAAGAACTGTAGTTCAATTTCTCCTGGCAGAAACATCAGCCCCAGTCCAGGAGGCTCTCCCCTTTTGGGGGGTCGTAGCCTCAGGCCATGTGGTATTTGTTATACGGACTCCACTGGAGGGATTGTGACATCAGTGCAGATATGTTCATCTTAATTTTGTATAATCAAACATTTTACTAATGGTTGTAAAGATAATTGCTCATTTTAAATTTTTTATTTATTTTTAAATTTTATTTTGGTTGTTTGAGACAAGATTTCTCTGTGTTGCCTTGACTGTCTAACTCGTTTTGTAGACCAGGCTGGCCTCAAACTCACAGCGATCCACCTGCCTCTGCCTTCCAAGTGCTAGACTCAAAGGTTTGCACCACCACGCCCCGTTAATAATTGCCCATTTTGAAATCCAGTCGCAGAGACGACACAGGAATAGAGTTTACCGCATAGCTGCTTCTTCCCTAAATACATTTCCCCGGCCATCAATTTCACCTTTCCCACCCTTGGAGTCTGGCTTTTCAATTAGATCATTAAGAGTTCACAAAGCCCACAATGATGAGTTCTCCAGATCCAGGGACCCCAGTTTCCAAAGCGATAGGAGGGAAAGACCAGGAGAGCCACAGCTTAAAGAAAGATGATGATTCAAACATCATCTGCTGTGTAAACAGGCAGACTTCTTATGACCTGCTGTCCTTCTGGGGCACGGAGGCAGACATGGGGCCTCTCCACCCTGATCTCTCATCACTCCAAGTAACAGTGACTGCAGTACTGCAGGGGAGAACCGGAAACTAGCCCAGTGGACACTCTGATGAGGCCATGGGTGGGCTGGCGCCTATGGCACCACTTCCATTGAGGCTTCAGTACTCACAACATAATATTCTTAGACCCATCCAATAGAAGAAAAAGACTGTCTCAGAGAGGTTTACCAATATGCTCAAGGTCATAGCACTATGAACAGTAAGTCTGGCTTCAAAGCTCTCCCTCTCTGACCCCCGTACTGCCCGATGCATCACTGTGTCTCTGGCAGACCTTGCTACACAGTAGACTCTGATTGCGGTGGCCTGGGCTGAACTGTGCATTCCCAGCAAATGCCCAGGAGCCCACATTTCTGCTGTATGTTGGACTTGGGGTAGCAAGGCTCAGAAGGAATGTTTCTCAATCGGGGATGATTTCTGTTCCCCTGGGGAACTTCCGGAAATGTATGGAGACATTTTTTATAGGCACAACTTGTAAGGGGAGTAGTGATGCTAGGCTGGCTTCTCTAGGCACAGGTCAGGGGTATTGCTGAGCATCCTGCAAGGCACAGGGCAGCACCCCATGCACAGCAAAGCAGCAGCCATCCCAGAACACTGACAGTGCCGCAGGAAAGAAGGCATTTTCTAGAGAAGGCGCATTCACTTAAACATTTTTTTTTCAAAGCTGCTGGGGTTTTGAGATCAAAGATGAATCTGTATTTCAAAGTTACTTCCCAAAGCCCATCAGACCCATTGATAGCATGTAACCCATGGCTAGAGCATTGTGAGATTTAATTTCCTCAAAATATACTTCCAATATATGAGGATAATCAAGGCAGGAGATGATAATCTAGGGCTTCAGAAACTGCCTAGCATTTCTGCCTCAGTCTTTGTTTTCTGTCACTGGAGGTCACGTGAAAGAGCAAAAGATAAGATTTTTTTTAGACAAAATTTGTTTTAATTTCCTGTCTGAGCAGCTCAGAGTTTACCCGTCTCTGATTGTGCAGCACTCACTGCCAGCATCAGCATCAGCATCCTAATGGGACTGTGCCACATCTGTACCCTATCCACACAGTCCCCAATCTCAACCTAGAAACCTTTCATCTCAATCTTCAAGGTTCAGAGCATCAAAAAGGTAGTTCAGATTTAATATTTGGTACTAAACTTCAGATTCTTTAAATGTCCTGTTGTTTGATTACAGCATATGCTTTAAGAAAACTAAATATAATTTTAGTAAATTATGGTCTGGTTAAAACCTCCTGTCATTTTATAGGAGGGAGGAGCATAAGAACAAATATATACATACATTTCCCAAAGGCCCCATCTAAATGCACAGCCCCCTCCTTGACAAGGTCTCTGTCAGTGCAGTGTCCCATTCTAGACCTAACGACCCTCCATAAAATAAGCAAGTGACTTAGTGAGCTCCTATCCTTGCAGACTCAGCTTCCTGGCTTCTCATTCCTGTGCACGTACTTCCTTCTGTTTTCATCACTGTGTTCCTTCCTCCTTTTCTTTCCCTAAATACCATTTCTCTCTGATACTTCCGCTCTCTTCTTTTTCTACAATCACAGCCAGGAATCCTACTTCAAGGAAACTTCTCCTGTTCCTGTCTTTTCCCACTGTCATCCCCCAACTTCAACCTCAGAAAGCCCCATGGACTTTCAAAATCAACTCCTAAGTGATGGGCACAGGATTAAGGGGACTGGCATGGGGACCAGCTATGGAGAAAATTTGGGTTGATGGACCTGAGGGAGAGATAAACATGGTGGAGAGATGAGAAAAAGACTTTTGAGAGAGCAGGTGATGTTTATCCCCTTAGAAGTCGAACCACCGTGTGGAGGAAGATTGGTTGTTAGCCAGCTGAAAAATATCCTTGAACAAATTCTGAGAGGAGGTATAAATGTGAGCCAAAAACAAGAGGCGGGGCCTTTGGAGACTTGGGATAGTTTTGGCCGTTCATCGCTCCACTTCGAGACGCTCTTAGAGAGAACTTCTCGAGAGACGGCTTCGGGGCTCCGGGCTCTGGCTGAGGTTCCGGGTTCTGGTTGCTCCAGGTTCCAGCAGAAGAAATCCTGCTGAATATGCCAGGAGAACCGTTCCTCGGAACTGATACCCTTACAGCTTCATTATTGTATTCCTTAATCTCCTTTTCCTATTGTTTAGGTTAGTCTGGTTATAAGTGAGGTACTCTCAGTTAATAAGTTCATAATACAATATAGTTGCTAAGAAAATTGAGCCTACAGATCTAGATCTGGAAAGCCACACTAAACACCTCCTTTCCCCACCCTAGCACTCCAGACAGTGTACCCCGATGGCCACGTACACAACCTTGTAACCACCCTGACTGTGACTCCCTGCAAGGCCCCAGGCAGAATAGTCCTCCTCGTGATTCCTCAGATTCTTCATCCGTATCAAGACGAGAGTAATAGGTTTGTCGTCACTGGGGCTGCGGTACAGATGAAATCCACGAGTTACTACATAGTAACAGTTTAAAACAGCACCAGCCATACATGCATGTTTGAAAAGGCTATGTCAGTGACAATGACAACAACCTCCTCCTCTACACAGAGGGGGGAGGGAGCTGAGGCTGCAGGCAAAGCTCACCAGCACTGACACAGAGACCAGAGGTTTACTGCTCAAGAAAGCCTGCATCTGGCGTGACCAGGGAGCAGGGAGAGGAAGAGGGGAAACAGATGAGCTCTGCGAAGCCCTATATCCCCTCCTCTGGGGTGTACACACTATTCAATAGTCAGTGGAGGCTGCTCACAGATCCTGACAGCAGTATGGGAGTTAATTACAAACTGGGAGGACTGAGCCAAACAAAGGTAAGAGCACTAGGAATGAAAACTCAGAGGGATCCGAGCGTGCAGAAGACTGGTTCCCCCTCTCCCAGGACCCATTAACAGCCTGTAGCTCTTCATCTAGGGATAGAACCTGATAGACTCTCCATACGATCAATACTAAATGGTCTCTGCTGGCTGAATTTATACATATGCATGCATGTATGTATGTATGCAATATTTATGTAACAATAATTAAAGATGAGATCATACACTTTAGAGATAATAGGGAGAGGGAAATGAGTTGAAGGGAGAGAGGAAGTGTTGGAAGCATGTGAAGACAGTATTTATGTATGAAATCCTCAAAAAAATAAAAATTTGAATAAAAAAGTTTATGTAGAGAGATGGAAGAATAAACAATGTCTTCATGTTCAGTGATGCATGAAGACTCTTCAGGGTTGCCTGGGATGCATGGACCACGAGCCACGCCAAGCCACTGGACTCTGGAGGCTCTGAAAGGCCAGGGGATGCATTCTTCTCTGTGTTTATAAAATAAGCAATCACTCAATGTCTAACATGATGTATAAGACATATCTCTGCTCATAAGTAGCAAGTGGTACAGAATCTTCCTAGGAGGCAGACACATACCAATCATGATAAAGAGCCACAAACAGGGTATGGAAACTGTCTTGGGAAGGAAACAGGTATATGTGTGTTAAGTAAACTACGCCATCTCTGGCAGAGTAGCAACTCTAAGGCAGACATTCCATGAGGTAAATGTGGCATATTTAAGTTAGCTTATTGTGCCCTATCACTCACGTACTTATCACACAATATAATAATGTCTATAAGAAAATGCAAAGTAAGACCAAGATGGTAGAGAGGGCACCCTTGAGTTTTCAAAGATCAGTACAAACACCTGGAGCCCAACACATGACCTATGAAATGCCAACAGGCAAGAAAAGAAAAGGCAGGGGTCTGGAAAGGGAGAGCAGCCTGGCTTTACAAGACCAATTGACATCTTTCCTCCCCTTTCTTCAAGGGAACAGGGATGGCATTTGTAGAGGCATCCTGTTCTACTCTTTTATAGGAAATCGGGAAGCATGGCGATTCAAATCCTACTAGGTCAGAAGTCTTATAAATTTCAGATTTCTAACGAAAGTGCTGAACAGCTGAGTGGAATATGACACCAAAGCCAACCCCTAAACCAATACAGAGGAAACACAAAGGCAAGAAAAAATAGTTAAGGTTAAAATGAGAGAAAAAAAATCAAAACACTGAAAGAAAAAAACTACAATTTTAAATGGCATAACAGAGACTAGATGAAGAATCTAACAGAAAATAAAAGCTCTAAGAAAATAAACCAGAGAGAACTGTGCAGGAAAAAAAAATGCCTGGAAGTTATTTGGCTCCTACAACAACAGGTGATGGTAAGGTGTCTCACTTCAGGGGTCAAGTCCCCTGTGAGATCCTGGGCAAGTTACCTAGCTGCCCTGATTAAACACGAGGGGAATGTCAACACCTCCACCTCACAGCATAAGAGCACAGCACTGAGCCACCTGCCAGCTCCTAGAGTGCTCCCATTCAGCAGCGGTGCTAGCGATAACCATGTATGGTATTAAGGGCACCCAACAGGGCTACCGAAAAAACCGAGATTCTACCAGCCTCCTCAATTATACACTAAGCCCAGTAAAGCTCAGGTCTACACTATCCTTGGGTGCCTGCATATCAAGAAACACAATTACTTTGAATCACACTCCTTAAGTCTTCTATGCAAAACACAAACGTCCACAGGATGACAGATCAAGGAGTGGGCACGCAAATATAGCCACAGTCTAGTAAAGCAGAAATCAGTGAGTTCTGTAACTGTTTCATGTCTCCCTCCAATGTGGCATGCCAAGTGTTGACACTCTCAATTCATCACTATCATGCTACCTATCCACATTGCTTAAAGGCATCTTAACGATACCCACTGAGGCTTGTGCCTGGCAGCATTTTAAAAGGGTCTCAAGTTTCAAGTGTGCAACTGGCAGAGACCCAGGCACCATGCAGCATTCTGCTTTTTAAAACAACTAAAGCCTGGGTCTTTAAAATCATCTAAAGCTTGACATGCATTATGAAAGAACTTCAGTAGAGACCACCCCACCTGTAAGAGCATAGCTAGGAGTGTAGGTACAATATCAGCATTCATAGCCATTTCTGGTAAGGCACAATTACATTTAAACTCTCTTTGTGTGGCCTCTACCAGAATGAAAAACCTCTTCCAACCTTTAAAGAAAAATCATCTTACAATAGATTCTAGTTTAGATAGCAATATAAAAAGCAATGTCTCAAAGATCATTGTTTAAGCCAGGGCTAATTCCCAACACACTAAGAAAGTATACATCATTGAAAAGCAAGCTTTTTAGGTTTGGTTTGGTTTGAGTTAAGTTGGGTTGGGTTGGGTTGGGTTGGGTTGGGTTGGGTTGGGTTGGGT
>OU015746.1:102736173-102757914 GCA_907169655.1 Acomys percivali | reverse complement strand
GTTGGGTTGGGTTGGGTTGGGTTGGGTTGGGTTGGGTTGGGTTGGGTTGGGTTGGGTTTGGGTTTGTTTTGGTTGGTTGGTTGGTTGGTTGGTTGGTTGGTTGGTTGGTTGGTTGGTTGATTTGGTTTGGTTTGGTTTGGGTTTGGGTTTGCTGTTTGTTTGTTTGTTTGTTTGGTTTTTTGTTTGTTTTGTTGGTTGGTTGATTGATTTGGTTTGGTTTGGTTTGGGTTTGGGTTTGTTGTTTGTTTGTTTGTTTGTTTTGTTTTTTGTTTGTTTGGTTGGTTGGTTGGTTTTTGAAACAGGGTTTCTCCTGTAGTCCTGGCTGTCCTGGATTTGCTTTTTAGACCAGGCCTCGAACTCACATCAATTCTCCTCCCTCTGCCTCCAAAGTGTTTGGATTAAAGGCATGCACCGCCAGAAAAGGGAGCTCTTGATGCCAGGCTCAAAATTAAAAGAACTGCAGAGGGTCTGGACTGAAGACGTGACTCTGTGGGTAAAAGCACACATTAAGAGCACTCTTGCAGAAGTGAGTTCTGTTCCTCGCAGCTCAGACCCACTTTTACCTCAAGCTCCAGGATGATCTAACACCCTCTTCTAGCTTCCATGGGCACTGTGTACACACACGACACACACACACACACACACACACACACACACACACACACACACACACATTTTTTTACAGAGACTGGGCACAGAGCTCTTCAGAGGAGCACTTCTGAAGCTGTGAGTTGTGACCCCTTTGGCAAACCTCTATCTCCAAAAATATTTACATTACAATTCATAACAGTATCAAAACTACAGTTATGAAATAGCTGCAAAACTAATTTTGTGGTTGGGGTCACCACAACATGAACACCCATACTTTTTTAAAGGGTCACAGCATTAGGAAGGTTGAAAACCACTGATATAGGGAAAATATGTCTAAGGTTGCCCAAGGGATATAAAAAGAAAGTAATAGTAATAGACAATAAAAACCCAGAGCAGCTTGAGCTTTGAATTGCAGCTAATCTCTGCAAACAGGAGCTATGGTATGTATGGAAGCACTTGCTTAGTAAATGACCACTGAACAGAGTATGGGGCACTTGAATACAGAAACCCTCGTAGAAATCTATGAGAGTCTCTTCAAGAAAACAGCTCCACTCCTTTAGTAGCTGTTAAAATCACGTACTAACCAGTTCACGCTGGCAGAGCAGTTTCTTGATCAGTAGGTGACCAGGCTGAATTCAAAGATACATGCAGAAAACAGAGACAGTCTCTAGCTTAGAGGAAACTAGTGTGCTTATTCAAGAAAAGGAAGACTGAATAAAACTGTACATGGTTTAGAGTAAGGGAAAGAAAAAAAAATTCTTTAAAACTAGAGAGCCTGGTCAAGTGGGTCAAAAAATAACTTTCAATTGCAGTCAAAACCATACATGAGTTCAGATTTTAATGTACCACAGCTATGTCCTTACTGCTCTTCCAATACATGCCTTTACTTAAGCTGTAGTAGGGGTCTGCCTGAGGCAAGACTTTTTAATAGCAATAATAAAAATACTTAATAGTATTTAGAGCAAAGCATGTGTGGTCATGATGTTTTAAAGGGGATAAAGGAAAGGCAATTCTGAATGTCTGGAGTACATTTCCACGTGATAAAACCACCGCACTCAAAAATGACTCGGAAGCTTGGGGGCCAGTCCATGAAGAGCAATATTTACTCAAAAAGCAGAAAGGAAGATTCAAAGTCAATGTGAGGAAAGAAAAGGGGGACAACAAATTTTAATATAAAATAAAACTGTCAATTAGTGGTGAGAGTCTGGTGACGGGAGGTTGAGGTTTATTTGTCTTCTTGGATGCATGACCACCTCCTGAGAGTCAGGTGACACTTATTTTCACTAAATGCAAACATCCCCACTTGCTCTCTCGGACTAGGATGTCACCTTCACTCCCTCCCTCAGATTTCTTTTTCAGGACTCAGACCTATATTTTCTGAGAGAAAGGGAAGGATGGAGGAAGGAGTGGAGTGTTAGAGGCAACAACTTTCAGTCCACTGTCTCCCCTTCTCCTCCTCCTCCTCCTCCTCCCTTCCTCCTTCTCCTCCCCTCTTCTCCTCCTCCCCCTTATCCTGCTCTGAGCCTGTCCACTTTTCTCCCCTTTGCCCACTCCTGCTACTTTTGATGCCCAAGCACCCACCCCCCTCTGCTAAGCACATCTGTTTCCTACTTCAGCCCCCTGCCCTCACAGTATGGTGTTTGTGGTCTGCTATTCCTTGAAGTTTCCAGAACACTGGCATGGGAAATGATGTACTTTTCACAGGGCTAGCCCACCAACCAGGAGGATGTATCAGTTCACAACTGATCTTGCCTTCCAGAGAACTCTGCAATGTCTGAAGCCACATTTTGTTGGTGGCGTTTTCTTCATAATTTGAAGGAAAGAATGTTATTTAATCTAGTAGGTAAGGTGCCACAGCCACTCCCAACCCTACCTCTGGTAAACACAGCCCTCTCCATAAGAAACTTTCCTTCCCCAAATGTCATGATATTGAACAGCTACAGGAAGGAAGCAAATTCTCAGCAATGTGCAGGGCATTCCTCTAACACTAAAATGCTTAAGTGGGGACCCTACTCAGAGATCTGGCTGCCCCCAGGGCCCAGGTCAGTTGGGGAATTTGAGGTTCTCTTTTTGACTAGGTCTTGAACAAACCTGATGAGCATTTTCAATGGGAAAATCTATAGTAAGCTATAACAACTGCCCTGAACACACAAAGACAAGTTGTTTTCAAGAACGTTCCTTCAAGCAGCTACAGGCATTTATATAGCGCTCATTATGTAGGTCTGATGTGTCAATAAACACAGGTACTAATACAAAAAAAAATCTTAATAGAAAAAAAAAACAAGAAGAAAGAAGAGGAGAAAGTCTGGTTTTTTCAAAAACATTTGTTTATAAAGAAGGTGCGTTAGTTCTTTTTCTGCTGCTATGAAAAACATCTTGTCCAAGACAAGTTACAGAAGAAAGGTTTCATTTAGGCTTACAGTTCCAGAGGGAGGAAAGTTCATCCCCATCAACGTGGGGATGTGTGGCCAGAAGCAGGCGTGGCAAGTGTACTAGCAAGCTAGCAAATCTTAAACCCCAGCATGAAGAAGACAGAGCTCAGCTTTAGAACCCCAGAGTCTGTCCCCAGTGACATGCTTCCTCCAGTAAGGCCACCTTTATTAAGACAAGCATCTGAGCCTGTGTGGTTCTTGTGCAAATCATCACAGGGAGTTTACGTGACACGAGTGGAGGTCAGAGACCACGTTTTCTTCCACAATGTCTACCGTGTGGGTCCTGAGGATCACGTGCAGGCTTGGTGGCAAACACCTGTAACTGCTGGGCCATCAGCCCAAGTGTGTGTGTTTACTAGGCCAAGAAGTCCTAGTTGGCTTGGAATTTTAATGAGAGATTCCGTGGGTACACTGTAAAATGAGGGAATACTTCCACACGGTCCCTTTCAAATCCACATGTTACTTTCCAGGACTCACCCCTCCTCGAAAGAGTCACAGCCTTCTGTGATAACTGCCTATGTTTAATGTACTAAGAGCCTAGGAACCAAGATTATAGCTCTAATAATTTTAGGAAGAAAATAACAATAACAACAACAACAAAACAAAAAAATCAGGCAGAACATATGTCTTCTGAATAGAAAAACCTCTCAAAGGCCAGTGATATAAAATGTAGCTACTTGCAGACAGGCTTGATTTTTCAAAGTATTTATTCATCTAAATCAGAAGTCAGCATGTCAGCATACTTTTCTTAAGGGGTCAGAGTGTAAATATCTTAGGCTTTATAGGCTAAGAGGCAATACATAAAACATTATGCATATGGACATTATATGATCATTTCGTAAGTAATCACTTGAAAGGGTAAAACCAGGCAGCCACAGTGGCGTAATTCCAACACACAGGAGAGTGAGGTGGGAAGTTCACCTTGAGTTGGAAGCCAGCCTGGGCTACAGACAACATAAGTAAGACCCTGTCAAAAAAAATTAAGCTCCAAAATAAACAAATTGACTAATCAACAATATTATTATTTCTTAATAGAAGGCCAGAGTTTGAAAAACAAATCTGGCATTTGGTGCTATAGTTTGCGAACTCATAGGCACATCAGTAAAAATAATTTTTACTATGACATTTCAGGTTGCTTTTCTCCTTTTTCTACAAATTGCTCGTGTGTTTATACTTTCTCTTTAGTGAGGAAGGCATCCTTTCTTTCTGAAAAGATGTATCCGTGATGCACCTTCTACAAGCACCAATTACCCATTTCACTCCCCAGTGACCCCATAAATTTACAGCATCTCATTCAACAGGCCCTGTACAAGATGTGACCAGAATTCAAGCACGGTGGTGCATCCCTGCGACCCAAGAACTCAGGCGTCTGAAGCAGGAAGACTGCTGCTGTTTGAGGCTCTTCTAAGCCATATGAAACCATGCCTTGATTTTTTAAATTAAAAACAAAAATGTATTAAGGAGTAAACATCAGAGCCTTTTTGAAACTTTGAAACACTTTGTGCAATATCAAAGACTTCTTTTTCTGCTCTAGTTTGCTTTCTGTTGCTCTGATAAAACATTGACAAAAACCAACTTGGGAAGGAAAGGGTTAATTTCATCTTGTGGGTCAAAGCTCTTTGTTAAAGGAAGCCAGGGCAGGATCTCAGGCAGGAGCAGAGGCAGAAACCATGGAGAAAAAGGTTCACACTCAGCACCTCTCTTAGACCTCTCTCAAGTCCATGTGCCTAAGAATGGCACCTCCCACAGTGGGCTGGACCTTCCTACTTCAATTAGCAATCAAGAAAATGCCCCACAGACAGACCGACAGGTCAGTTGAGGTTCCATCTTCCCAAGTGTATCAAGCTGGCTGGATTAACCATCACAATGTCCCTGAACAAGCAATCAGGAGACGGGAATCCTGGTGTGTGGTCTACTCTTGATCAGGCTAAAATATGTGAGTGTGCTTAGGGGTGGTTAGGAATAAGGTGCCTAGAATACACATGCCTCAAATTGAATCCACAGCCCATCTCTACTTGTTCTGAAAAACTGGACCAGTTGCATAACCTTTCTAGACTTAACTGCCTTACCTGAGAGAAGAAAAAAACAAAAAACAAAAAACAAAAAACAGCATCCGCCTCATCGGTAAATGGGACTCTCTTGGAAAAATGGCTGGTGTGAGGCCTATGTAACCTCATTTCTGAAAAGGAAACTCTAGTTTTAAAGGAAAGTGGGCTGGGCATGAACTCCAGTTTCAGACAGCCCACAAGAATGTGCTTCAATCAACTCTCCTCTGATAATGTTTGGCCGTCACTCCATCAACGGACAGTCAATGGGTGTGGGCAGCCAGAACACCTGGCCTGAGTTTTATATATGAGAATCAGATAATGATAGATACAAGGGACGAGATATAATGTTATATGAGGTTTATTAAATGAGCATGGGGGGAGAAGGAAAGGGGTGAGGGGTACCCCAGAGAGAGACAGAGACAGGAAGAATAAGAAGAGAGAGAGGAGAGAGAGAAAGAGGGAGTGGGGGGGTAGAAAGAGACCACGAGGAGGGTCTTTTCTTTTATATGGCCCTGGACAAGGCCACACCCCGATGGCAGGTAAGCAATGACATCACAGGTAGGCAGACTGAAGCAGAGCCCTAACATTCCTATTTTTTTCTATCATTAAAAAAATGAAAGATAACAACTGAGATGTACTTTGAATAAATTAATAAAATATACTTTTTTAAAAATGAGGAACGTTGGATTGTTTCTATATAAGTCAAGTTAAAGTATACAAATGTAGGTTCATTGGAAGCAGCTTTTGGCTGCCATGTAAGGGGAAAGAGAGAAAGAAAAAGCAACAGCAACAAAAATGTCCAGATTATATAGTGAAGGGGAAGGAAAAGTTATGCCGAGGAGTGTTGGGGGAACCTGGAGCTGTTTGTCCCAGGCTTGGAGCACACCAATTCAGTCTTTTGCAAATGGAAAAGGGGCAACTTAACTACTTCCTGCTGACAGTAGGGCGGCGACAGAGGGTTTAAAAGGCTGAAATGTTGGCCAGGTTCCGGAAGGACAGTCTGCTGTCTAGGGTCTGAGAACATCTGTAGCTGGGAAAGGCAATGCAGGTCAAGCTAGGAGGAGCAACACAGGTCCAGCTGGCACAGTTTCTGAGGTTAGACAGGAGCACTTGTGGGTATCTGCTTGGTGTGATTCCATTCCTCCACATAGCTCTGCCCACCGTTCTTTTCCTAACATTGTTGGCCCTTCTTCGAGGAGGCATTTCCGGTGGCGATACCCCAACAGAAGGAGTGATACCCATCAGATTGCCCTTGGTAAATAAGAACCGCTAGAATCCTCTCTTTCCATCGCGGACTGCCCGCCCTCCTGCAGAACCGCACCCTAATCTCCTGATTCAGGCTTCTTCGCGCATGCACTGGCTGATTGGTGAGTTTTTCCCCTTTACTCAATGTAAACGCTTCAGCTGGCTGGAGAGATTGCCCGCCCTCTCTTATTTACTGGGAGCGGAGGTACCCAACCACAGTCTTCACGACTGAGGCTAGTCCTCCTCTCTGACCTACAACTAGGGTGAGAACTGACACAGTTGCTCCCTCACCCCTCACCCCCAACCCCCATTCCGCCGCCGCTTAGCCTCCGAAAACTTCCTAGTGCACTAGGTAGGTGACTGTGTCCAGGGGCCAGCTCAGCCACAGAGCCCTGCTCTTTGGTCGCTGTCCAGTACTGACGAATACCTGAAACAGCCTGTGCACCTGTTTTTTGAGTCATTATCCATCCTGGGGATGCCCTAATGGTTTACTGACTTCGCCTTTGGGATGTCTTTTAACAAATCTTAAACCCACGAATTTAGCACCCGCCTTAAAGGCTTCTAAGCCTCTGTAACCAAACCTGGCCTCTATATCCCTTAGAATATGGGTCAAATGGCCAATTAATGGCACATTAAATTCCAATATTTTACGGGTTCTTTCTACCTCCTGCCGAGAATTGGGACGATGGGAAAAGGTACCCTATGTTCAAGTCTTGTCACTTATTCACCCCAAACCTTTCCTTTGAACCTCCTGTTCTCCCGCTCAACTCATTCTAGCTGTTGACTCTGAGCCTCAGAAATCTTCTACTCTCTTCGATCGGGCCAACAAACCCCTACCTATGTGCTGCCAACCTACAGGTCCTCCTAAAGTCTCCTCTCCTCCTGAAGGCCCTTGTCCCCAGGCTGGCTCTTCCTCTTCACCCCTACTTCAATCTGCCCTAACTGCCTCAGCCCCGCCTGCTACTCACCCTCACTTTGCAGCAGAATCCCGCTCCCCTCTCAGCCTGCCTCAGTTCTTCCTTTGCAGGAAGTCACAGGGGTGCATGGCTTAGTTAGGGTGCACGTTCCTTTCTCGTTATCTGAGCTGTCTCGAGTAGAAAATAAGTTGGGTTCTTATACTTCCAACCGTACCTCTTTCGTTAAACAATTTCAGTATATCACTCGATCCTATGACCTTACCTTCCATGATGTATGTACAATACTAACCAACAACGTACAACCTGAGGAATGCAGGCGAGTTTGGGGACAGGCAGATGAGAATACATGAGATGAGATCAAACTAATTCAAGGCACCCGGTCGGAGCTGAGGCAGTTCCTGACCAAGATCCAAACTGGAATTATAATGCTACAACAGGTATTTTAGCGAGAGACCAATTCACGACCTGCCTGGTTGTGGCTGGTCTCTGCAAGGCTGCCCTTAAAGCAATAAATTTTGAAGAACTCCAAGGGGTCATTTAAGAAAAGGGTGAAAGTCCATCTCAATTCCTAGAGCTCCTGACCAAAGCCCTCTTACAATATACTAATTTAGATCCTGAAAATTCAGAGAGTAAACAACCCCTGATAACCTATTTCTTTTCCCAGAGCTATCCTGACATCAGGGCTAAACTTAAAAATTTGGAGAGGGACCCCTAACTCCACAGTCAGAAGTCTTAGCGCTGGCATTTAAGGTGTACCATGGGAGAGATGAAAAGGCCCATAAACAGAAATACCAAATGCTTGCCCAGGCCATCTGACCAGCCCAGGTGACTGCCCATGCTCCCCTGCCTCCTGGAGCTCAAGGATGAGGACCATCAGCTTCCTGTTATGAATGTAGTCAAGACGGCCATTAGGCCAGGGCCTGACCAAAACCCTGCAGGCCATGGAAGCTTTGCCCAAGGTGCCTTCAAGAGGAATGCTGGGCTGACATTTGCCCCCATCTCTCTCATGATATGGTGACATCACTCCAAGACCACCCTCTGGCCAATATCCTAGGCCTGGCCATGGACAACTGAAGGTGCCCAGGCTCCCTTGACCCGACCACTGCCATTTCTAATAGGGAGCCATGGATAATTATGATGGTATCTGGGCGGCCCATCTCCTTCCTTCTGGACACCGGTGCCACATACTCAGTTCTGACAGAATACAGGGGATCTACCTCTCCTTCAAATTCCCCTATTGTTAGGGTAGGGGGACAGCCTTGCCAGCCCTGCCAAACTCTACCGCTTAATTGCATTTTCAGGAGTGTTCCCTTAATTCATTCCTTTTTAGTAATGCCAACTTGTCCCATCCCCTTGCTGGGAAGGGATCTTCTAGTTAAGCTGGGAGCATTTATCTCCTTTGCTCCCCCAATCCACCAAACCCCAACCTCACCTACAGCCCCTGTTTTTCTTCTCCTAGCTGCACAGCTAGGACACAGTTTTAAGTGGATCTGCTGTGTGGTGTGATTCCATTCCTCCACACAGCTCCACCGTCCTTATCCTAACACTGAAAAAGATATGGTTGCTTAGCGACTAGTTTGAACAGCCCCTAACTTCTGACATAGCCTCAAGAACACCTACGAGTTTGGGCAGGTTTGAACCAGTTTTACATAGGACTTAGGACTCCTGGTGGTTTTGAGATCTGAGCGTAACAGCTAGCACTGGCTGATTCTAGTGTATGTGTGCAGTAGATGTTATACACCATTAAGGCTAAGTTTCCGGGAACTTCAGTGTCCTTCCTGGATTGTGGGGGAGCATTGAATGAGCATGTTCCATACACTACCATGCCTCTCCAACAGCAAGAAGAGGCCCTTGGCATAGCCGAGCCTGCCACAACTCCCTCTGGCCACTGACTATCAAACACAATGACATAGTTGCACTACAAGTGCTTGCAGCCCTTGTGGATGAGGTTGTATTTGTGGTGTTTTAGTAAATCATGATTGTGATAAAAAACACGTCTGCTACCAAGAGAACACTGTTCAGAGGGCCATTGCTCCTTTGGGTGATGAGGACAGCAAGCAGCCTCTCCATGCACAACTTTCCAGCAGTCTCTGCCCTTCCCCAGCCTCTTACTCTACAGCAATCTGTCCCTTGGTTCCTTTCTCAGCAGCTGGAAATGCCTTATGTCGAATGGCCCCCTGGGGTTCTACCATTCTGTTACTGTAAAAAGCAGCCAATTAGACTCATTAAAATCAATATGGGGTAAGACCTGACCCATTTCAAAGTAGTATATAGCATTCCAACTTTAAAGAATAGATTAGGGTCTGAAGACAACACAAAGGATCCAAATAAAAATGAATTATTAATGTACATTCCCTATGTCATCTGAAATGGGAGAGTAAAAGCTATGAAATCCTTGCTGTGGATGTGTTGTGTTGTTAACTTGGACATAAATGAGGTGTTTTTCTGAAATATTTCATTGGCATTCATTCCTCATGAAGTGTTTGGAGAAGGTGAAACTTACTGAGAACAAAGAGGATCTATTGCATTGGTATCTGTCAGTGAAAACCCCATATAACCTCAAGAGACACTACAGTCAAAATTAAATGTTTTCTCCAAAAAGAGGCACAGATGTGCACTATGACATTGTAGCATATATTAAAAGGCAGGTCATAAAGTGAGTGTGTATACTGAAGGCTTGGTGGACAAAAATTATAAGGTTTGCATGAAAAAAAAGCTGCAAGTGCCAAGTGACCAATTGTGAGAAATGCTTTGTGTGCGTAGACAAAACTTCACTGTCATTTCCTTTTCCACACTCCAACCTTGGCTGCAGGATTTCGACAAACCCAAGACATCCAAAATTTGTCCTCAGCCTTCAGGCTCTTGCTGGTAATTCTCACCTACCCACTGCCTCAACATCCGCCTTCCCGGAGACTCACAGTGATTCTTCTTTCCTCCTTGACGCTCCCAGCATGCACTTAGTGAGTTGTTAATGTCTTAACTACAAGCAGAGATTAACTATCCCTTCAATTTCCATGGCTGCCACCCAGATTCAGACTATTGGCCACCAAAAGAGCAACAGTATCCTTCTAACTTTACCCTGTGACTTTGTCTCTTCCTAAATCCTCTACTCATATTGTACACCGCACACCCAGGGCAGATGCTTTGAAAGGCTCACTAGAGTCCAGTAAGTAAAAGGCAATCACTGGGTCTAGGACTCAGAGTTCTCAATCTAATCCCAAAGTTGTTGGGGCATTGTTTTGTGCACTGTGTATTCAGATGCTGGTTTCTGTGCCCAGATATCTGGTTGCAGTCCAGACATGAGCATTGTCATTATTATTGAAGAATCTCCTGTCTCAGTGTTGTGTAAAAATTGTTCTCCATCATCTCTGATTGGTAAATAAAATAAGCTGAACAGCCAATAGCTGGGCAGGAGCATGGAGGCAGGACTTGCAAGTTAGGGGGTCAAAGATGGAAGAAGAATGTGGCCATGATATTGCAGCCCTGAAAAGGTAGCCATGCGGAGGGCACCAGGAGGTAGTTGCCATGAGGACATGGATGGAGCAGGAGCAGCCAGGGTGAGACTAGCTGATGGTAGGTATGGGGCACCTGGCTGGGAAGTCACCCGGGCCGGCATAGTCCAGTTAGAATAAATGAGTATCTGCCCAGCTATAGTGCTTGGAAGCTTATTAACAAATGCAATAGAGCTCCGTGTCATTATCTGGGAGCTAGAGCAGGCATTAAAAGCGCATACTTTAATTTCACACAAACCTGTTCAGGTGTTCCATCACCTTTTGAAAGGCAAAGTATCCGCTGCTCCAAACTCACTTTTCTAAAACCCAGACCTAATTCTTACACCTGTGGCTTGACTTGATGATCTCTTCACTAACTGTGCTTCTTTGCCGTCAGACTCTTCTGCCGCAGCAGTAGCAAAGGCCCATAAAGGGAAAACTATTTCCTTCTGGTCAAAAGAGTGGAATCTCCGGCCTGGGGGCAGAACAGCACTCCAGCTGGGCAGGTCATCTAGCTAAGGAACCACCCCTTAGGGAGATGAATCCATCCTAAGCCAGGCTAAAGAGACTGGAAAGATGGCTCAGCAGCTAGGAACACTTGCTGAGCTTCCAGGACTCAAGTTCAGTTCCGAGCAACCATTCTGAGATATTCACAAATGCCTGCAACCCCAGCTACAGGCAGTCCTGTGCCCTCTGTGGGTACTTGCACTCACATATTCACATATAGGTACAGACAGAGACACAGAAATGAAAATAAGACTTTAAAGCAGGGGCCTGGAGAGATGGCTCAGAGGTTAAGGGCACTGGCTGCTCCTCCAAAGGCCCTGAGTTCAATTCTCAGCAACCACATGGTGGCTCATAACCATCTATAATGTAATCTGATGCCCTCTTCTGGCCTGCAGGTGTACATGCAGGCAGAGCACTGTATTCATAATTAATAAATAAGTAAATATTTTTTCTAAAAAAAAGACTTTAAAACAGAGAGAGGATGAGCAATTATCCCTTAATGAGATAATGTACTTTTTCTTCCCACAATTCCCGTCCCCTAATAAAGTGACTGTAGATTCTCTTAGGTCAGCCTGTTTCTCTGACTCTTGACTCAGAAAGATGTTACTTTCCCTTTTTCTTCTTCTTTTCATCTCTTTTGGAGACTGGCCTAAGCCTAAGTATGCTTTCCCTAGTGCTTTTCACTTTTTCACTCTTTCTCTGACGTCCTCTTCCCCTGCAGGTGGCTGCTCGCCTGCCATGGAGCTACTTACAAGCAGCATGGTTTTCTCTCTTCCTGGTCTCTAGCCGCTTCTCTAGAAGGTTGCCAAGATTCCAGCCGGTCTGTCCTGCAGTTGTCTTTTAACCTTGAATAAAACTGTCCCTGAGCTTCCCTGTGAGTCCCTTCTTAAATTCTTCTATCCACAAGACCAAGAGGCCCAAGACCAAGAGTCCCCAGTTTCTCCAGGAACATGTGATGACTCTAAGGGGAACCATTCAAAACATCTGCTAAGACTTCCTGCTCTTGGGGAGCAGCCCTGGCAAGAGTGAAGCCAGTCGCCAACTCTGCTCCCTTTATTTTTTTTTTTTAACCACTTACAGGTTTATTGACAGTAACTTTACAAAATTTATTCCCAGTATCTGATGTTACAAACTTAGGGTCTTTGAGATAGGCAGGATCCTTGTATGTAACTGGCATAAACCCCATTTTCTGAGCTCTCTTAATGGCTTTTGTTATTTTTTTCTGTTTCTTTCCACAAAGACCTTTAAATTGGGCGGCATCTAAGCGTTACTTGGTATCTTCTGTGTGAACAACCTAGAGTGGCGATGAAAGTCTAGAGCCAGACTGAGCAGCAACAGCTCCAACACTTGTTGTATGTCATTTGGGGACAATAGCTCCCTACTTTGTGTCTTCATTTTTTTTTTACCTATAGAATAAAGGTGGTAACAGCATTCACTTAGTATAGCACAGAACACACAAAGTCAGCATTAGGAAGCATGATCTGTTTTAAAATTACAAAACTGACATGGATACTCTCATAGTATTGTGAATATCTGTATTCAACATGTGCACAAAGTAAACTACGAAGAAATTCTCTAAGTATTTTAAATCATTTCCAATCATTAAAATATTTTCTGAATAACTACAGGCAATATTGGAGAATATGCATTGAGTACTGACGGGTTGTTTGTTTGTTTTTTAAGTTCTATGTTAAGAATTAAGGGGTTGTTTCTTATAATACATGGGAGAACGAAATTTTATAAAAGACCCTGTATGTGAAATGCTAAGTTTGTGTGTTTGGAATCTTTTCTGTGATGAGCCTTGTGAGTGGAAATAGAATGTACTGACTCTGTAGAGTCAGAATTAGATATGCATACATCAGCAAATTGTAGTGTAGTCAGCAGAACTAAGGACAAGCATGTTAAAGGAAATGAGGCCACATGATGGGGGTGGGGAGGGAATAGTCCATCATGTAGAAAGTTGAGCAGAGGTATATGAGGGGGGTTTGAACCATCAGTAGAAGACTTAAAGCTCAAGAATATCAAAGTGACAACCTTGGCCTTGGTGGCTCTTCCACTGGCTTGCGGGCTTGACCAGGAATTCACATTGTCTGCTTCTCACTGCCTCTGCACAGCTCAGAAGACAAACTTAGATCCTGTGTCCTGAGTTTTGCTAGCCATGGGCTGTTAGCAATGCTGCCCCAGTAACTTGAGTGTTGTTCTGCTTGTACTATCGAAGAAAGGCTGGCAGACCCAAGAAATCGGCACAGGACATCAATAGCCAGAGCAACAAAAGACAGATTCTTCCTTACACCTTACAGTAGGCAAGGCCAAAGACTCTGCTCTAAGAACCCCTTAAGAAATACAAGTATAGTAAACATAAAAGGGTTGTAGTAATATATGTTGCCTCTTCAGTGAGGACAACAGAATTTTTGGATAGTTTACATGGAGCAGAGTACAGAAAAGGCTTGAGTACAAGGTAAGCCATTATCACATCAAGCATTGTCTTATCAAGTCAACCCATATGGAAATAGAAGACACAGTGAGTAATACTACGTCGTGTCCCACCCTTCACATGTCAGTTGGAGCTCCTGGCAATGAGTCTAGTGTTCCAAATATGTGGAGATCATCACATTTATGTTGTTGTTATTACTTTTGTTGTGCTGCTGCTGCTGCTGCTGCTGCTGCTGCTCCCTACTACACAAAGAAGTGATTTCACCCTTGGTCTTCTCCAGGCCACAGAAAAACAAGAGAACACTGAGCAAGCCACTCTGCCTCATGTACAATTCTTGCCAATTCCTGAGGGCCTGGAACAGTGGACTGTAGGAGGCCTAGAGATGGGATATCAGTGAGGTCCTGCCTCTGCCTGAAAATGAATCATAAAGCCACTAGCACTCCATTCCCCCAGCACTGCAGCACAGCTCCAACCTAGCTGAACTGCACATAAGGAAAAAGAAATCAGGAACACACTAAAGTTAAAACCTCAAATATATTTTAAATCCTGGTTTAAATTCGTTTCAATTAGCAGAGGTCAGGCAGTTTCTATATTCATGCTGAGTTATTCTTACTGGTTTAATAACAAAAGCAGTCAGGCATATTGTTCTACTAAAAAAAAATTTAAATAGCATAATAGAAGTGCATTCTCAGCCTCAGTAGAGAACATGGAAACAGCTTCCAATGAAATTTGCCTTAAAGGATAATTAACGAAGGAAATAAGCCAGACTTTTGGTTAGAGGAAACAACGATTTGTGCATTATACGTTTTATAGGTCAGAACAACAGATCAGAAACAGCTTTTATTTTCAAGCTTGCTGATGTCTTACAAAGAACACCAGTGCAGCAAGAGAAAAGTGAGGCACATATTTTGAGATGCTCTCCTTTACCCAAGTCCTGCCTAAAAATGACCTCTCCCCCCACCTTGCCCCATAATATGGCTTCTTTGCACAGAACTATTGGTCCTCAGACCCAGACAAGCAGCTAAAGTACCTTCCAACCAAAATGGACTTGACCTCCAGATTCTCCCAGCATCCCTCAGTCCCTACCTGCAGTGAAGACCGGTGAGCTGCTCACCACAAATGTGCACTTACATACTTTAACTTGTCTTGAATTAGCTCACTTCAGT
The DNA here is from genome assembly GCA_907169655.1 of Acomys percivali. NCBI lineage: Eukaryota > Metazoa > Chordata > Mammalia > Rodentia > Muridae > Acomys > Acomys percivali. The sequence goes on along the minus strand of OU015746.1, from coordinate 102,743,083 downwards.
GCTTCAAGCATGTTTATTAAGAACACTCTAGCAAAGACGTTCCTTGGAAGGGGACATAATGAAATGATTCAAGAGCTGAGAATAAGTCAGCCTGACTCTAAAACCATCTCTACCACTTGCTACCTACGTGATAACAGCAAGCTTTCTGATGTCCTATGCCCTTCAGTTCCCCCAAGTAAGATGGACAAATAGTAGCACCTATCTCTCAGAACAAGGGCCTCTCCATCTGAGTCAAACAGTCCACTGAGGTCCTTACCTGGCTGGCTCCTTTCCCATCGAGGTCTCAGATCGTGAACATAGCCCTGCAAGATACCTTTCCTAACTGCCACACTGGAAACTGGTCTCACCCAAGGCAATGTGCTTTACTCTCGTTTTCATAACACTTCTCTATTTTCCCATCTATTTCTCACAATAGAAATCAAACCAAACTATTGGTTATCATTCCATACTTTCACATAGATATTCAATTAAAAAAAACGTTATGCACTGAGACCACACATAGTGGCACACACCTGGAATACCAGGACTCCAGAGGAAGATGTCAAGCTTGAGGCCAGCTAGGAGATGTATGTATGTATGTATACGTATGTGTATATGTATATATGTGTGTATGTATATATCTCAAATTTTGTATAGATAGATATATTTCAAATATATGTATGTATGTATATATATGTATGCATGCATGTATTTATGTATGTATGGAATACTAAGTAGACTCTGTCTCAAACACAGAAGGAAATGATTTCCTTAACTTATAAATAAGTGAATTAACTAAATGAATGAGGTGCTCTTAAGAATTCAGTGGAATCACCATAAAACATCTACACAATGTCAATCACTCAGGTACGTCTGGAAAATGTTGAACTATGAATAATTAGTGAACTTAAAGTCATAGTTCTTCCCATTTTATCTAAAATGCCCTGTCTTGCTAACATCACCAATGAGCACCCCCTGTGCTTTTTCAGCAGTATGCTTGCTGGTCAACAGGCTTGGGAAGGCTCTTGGGAATTGAATGAGTCCTGCTAGCCCTCATTATATGTTGGCTGGAGGCTCCACTCAGCTGATTTCCACACCAACCCCCTCACAGATCAATGTGCTTCATCAGTGCATGCAAGCTGAAGAGGCAAGTGTCTACACGGAAGACAGTAACAGGCTCATGTATTCTGTAAGTAGCATTTGTCAGCTTCTAATGTGTAAATGCGCAAACCATGACCAGTTATCAATGGCTTAACAGCAGGCTCCCCAAATTCCTGAAAAATTTAACAACAGACCTCACAAGCTACTACAATCTTCTCTTGGGAAAGAAGGATCTTTTAAACTTCTAAACTATGTTTGTTAGATCCAAATTTAAAGTGAATATTTTCTTACACAGACAAGGGTTTTATATATTGTCTGTTCATTATACATATCCATTACTTCAGTTTTTTTTCCTATGGAAGAGACCAGAAACAGCTTAGCTGGGTCTTCTGCTTCACAATGTCTCATGCTTGTCATTTCATCTGAAGGCAACTGTGGCTGTCGGCAGTTTCCATTGTTGGCTTCTATGAGTAGCCCCTCTCCTCACTGGACGTTGGCTGAAGGTTGCCCTCATATCCCTACCACCTGGCCTTTCTATACGGCAGCTTGCTTTATCAAAACACTATGAAAGCAACAGGATTTGCTTGCATGGTAGATGTTTCAGTCTTGTGTAACCCTATCATGGAAGTGGCATCAAGAGCCATTGCTTCTGCCATATGGTGCTATCTTTTAGACGCAAGTCTCTAGAACGAGCCAGTCCTCAAGAGAAGGGAAACACACAAGGGTGTAAATTGCAAGTGGTAGGAACCACTGGGGATCATATTAGAAATCTGCCCGTCACATCTACACTCCTAGAATTCAGATGGAAAGAGCAGGCCCAACAAAAGTATTATATTATAAGTATTATAATATAAAACCAAGCCATGTGGTTTCCAAAATATGGGACTAAGACCTCATGAAAATAAAACAAGGGAGATAGAGGACTTTAGGCTTGAAAATACCAAAGTCTGCTAAAATATCCTAAGCAAATACAAACAATATTAGAGAAACCTTATGGGAGCATTGGCGTCTTAGCCAATCTCAACCGGGAGCCACACTTTCTTTTTTCAAAAGAGATTTATTTATTTTTTATTATATATACAGTGCTCTGCCTGCATGTACATCTGCAGGCCAGAAGAGGGCATCAGATCACATTATAGATGGTTGTGAGCCACCATGTGGTTGCTGGGAATTGAACTCATGATCTCTGGAAGAGCAGTCAGTGCTCTTAACCACTGAGCCATCTCTCCAGCCCTATTTTCTTCACACCAAACATGGGACTGTTGTGGAAGCTTTGGTTTCTATGTAAACATGTTTTTGTTTTAATCCCAGGTGTGGGATATGGGGCTGCTCCAGTTTGCCCACAGCTGATAACTGCCTCATGAGAAGGCTTGTGATCTTTGTCAGCTGGGAACGTCCATGTGTGTGGGCGTGGTCTTTGCCAGTGGGAATAAATGCCAGACCCAGAGAGAGACTTGGGGGGGCGGTCTGAGAAAGAAGAAGGCTGCTGGTGTTCCCCCATCCCTGCTACTCCTGGTTGCTGTTGATGCAGTTTGATGAGAAAAAGTTGGAGATATCCTGAAACAAAGATTGGACTTGCCCCAAAGAACCCAATGACACTAAACAACAGGAAGTTCCTAAGGAAAACTATGCCCCTTCTCCCCACTAACCTTCCTTCTCTCCTACCTGGTGTTGGGGTGTTAGAAAGGATTGGGATGGAGAAGAGAGAAAGGGATAGACGAAACAAAAATAAAAATACATTTTAAAAGTATTCCTACAAGGGACTCTTGAGTCAGCCTCCCATCTAAAAAGGTATTGAATACCAAGAAATCTAGTCTACTCCGGAATTAGTATTTAGTGCTGTTAATGGTTTGAAGGCATAGCTAATGCTGTCAAACGGCCTGCAATTTGCTGTGTGGTATGTGTCTCTCTTCAGCACTTTCCCTACATGATTCTTTAGGATCCGTCTCCACCACAGTTGCAAGAAAACTGTGGTAACAATTTCAAACCCTGGCTGACACCCACATTTTTTCTAAGCTTTAACTAACCATAAATTCTCAGATATCTGAGCATCTCAACATTCAGTGGTGGTGGCCAGCCAGAGGAACTGCCTCCGGATGACCTCAAGTGATTTAATACACTGAGGATGAAAAACATAATAAGAAACCCTGGAACAGACTGTTCTAGACGAATGTAAATGCAGACAAGGATTATCTTAAACCTAAACGTTCAGAATTGATCTGTACATTTTACCACTCTTCTCAAACACATACACACTTTTGCTTTCTATAAACTCTGTCCCTGATTCAGTTATAAAAATAAATGCTTGGGTTTGCTGTGTTGCTAGTCACCTGTTTGTTTTGTTTCTTTAGAGATATATTTGATGGCCAAACTTAAACAGATGTGTACCTGAAAGTCCCCCAAACCACAGCCAAGCCACCCATAGAAAAGTGACAATAAAGCACCTCAGAGTTCCCACGTGCTGCACATGCCTGAATAATTGCTGAACACATGTGTGATGAGTGCACGCACACACACACACACACACACACACACACACACACACAATTCTACTTGAACAGCCACAGGCAGAGATCAGGGAGCTGATGACTGGGGAGGTGAAGTTGAGACTGTAGACAGCCTCCAACCTGTGAAATAGCTTAACGACATGTGCCATCATCTGAAGCCGGGCTCTTACCTCTCTCAGGTGGATGTTCTCCTTCTCCTTCTGGTCTAAGATCACTTCCAAGTGGCTGACCTGAGACTCGGCCTCCGCCATCCGCCTCGTGCGCTCGTTGTCGTCCTCAAGGCTTTTGGACGGCAACCCCTTACTCTGCAGCATCTCCAGGAGCTTTTTAATGGACTCGTCTCGGGCATTGAGAGTCTGTTTCTGGGTTTCAATCCTCAGCTCCATTTCCTCCAGCGTCTTCCGCAGAAGGAACAGCTCCTTGGCCTGCCTGTCGTGCTCAGCTTGCAGCCTGCGGAAGTTCTCCTCGGTCAGCTCGATGGTGAAGTGCTCGGCCCCTCGGTTGCCGCTCTCTTGCTGCAGGAGGTGGTTGAGGTCTCTCTGGGTCCGCAGCTCATCCTGAAGGGCCTGGATGGTCAGCTGCAGGTGCTACAGCGGGGAAGGTGGAGCAGGAGAGGAGAAAGGAGACAAAGTCAATGAAAAGGCCAAGCAGTTCACGGCCGCCACACCATGAGGATGGGATGTGTTAATCATGAGGTCCAGGGGCCAGCCATGAAGTCCTCCACGGTGACTTCAGAAGCATGGGACAGCACATGAAGAGGGGAGTTAATTCAGTGATGCTTTCTGGATGTCTTAGGAGAAGAGAAATGTACACACACACACAGAAACGGTCTATTAGTGTCAACCACAAGGGAAATTATACATCTACGGTGTTTAATTTAGGAAAGGAAAGGACCAGAGGGAAACTTTCATGGAACACACCTTCTCGGGCCCACAACACTTCAGACTCAGTAGTCACTGTTTCCTAAGATGTTCTTTATCGGTTATTTTCCATGATAAATGCTTATCCATTTAAAAATGAAAATAATAGCATCTGCTACGAGTAGACACAAACAAGGACTTTTTTTTTTTTGGTTTGTTTTTTTACAAATAAAGCTGTGAACAGGTTTAGTAAACAGGATTACTGCCTCTGCAAGCAAAAGGGACTAGATGGAGACACAGACAATCACGTTCAAACACACAGGGAGGTGAAGCTGTGCAGAACAAACAAGCTGCAAAGAGTAGACAAACCTTGGTTCTTCTGGCTTCCAGTAACTGAACAGCATGGGAAATGAAAAAAAAAAAAATGAAGCAAAAAATCAACATAAAGAAAAGTCCAGTGCAAGCAAAGGATATTCAACAGAAAGAACTTAATCAACATAGAATACCTTCACAGAAAAAAAGAAAAGAAAAGAAAAAAATCCTCATTAAGCCAACACCCATAAGCTACACACGACTCAGAGCATTGATGCTAGATCAATGCAAAAAGAAAAGGTGGGGTGGGGGGAGGAAAGAAAGAAAAAAGAAAGAAAGAAAAGTCAATCAAGGCCCGATTCAACAGCCTTTTGTTTCCCTCTCTCTCTGACCCAACCCACAATTTTTGGATATCTTACTAGGGAGGAAATCACAAGGGTCTCGAGTACCCAAACACTGTTTCCAGTCACCACAGTGGAAAACACCAGAGAAAAGTAGTTAACAGTTGCAAAAAAAAGAGAGAGAAACCCTTGAATGAAGTCAGCTGGTGAATTCATGTCTTCCTTGCCACACCAACCTCAGGCTAGCAGAGGAGGCAGCCACAAGCCTGAAGATGGTTTTTACCCAGGGACATACTGAGAGGCTTCAAAAACAGCAGTTACTCATTCACTCACAGACATACAATCCTGCCTGTGAACCAGACCACAACATTAGGCAGAGGAATCGAGCTAGACATAAGGCAGACTCCTGCCCACAGGGACTCACGGTGTTGCAAGGCACAGATCATAGCATGTCTGGGTTATACAAATATCGGAATGGTCGACAACTGAAGTCTGTCTGAAGTCCTAGGCTGGTACCTGGAGGTGTTGAGATCTTTCTGAGTGGGGCACTTCTGGGTTGTGTTCTAGGAGTTCCTATTTCACCTTCTCAAGCCCAGGCAAGGGCATTCTCCTCAGCCCTGTGTGCCACTGTGCCCCACAGTGTTTTGAGTGCTACATACTGACACAGGTTACTGATTATTTTGTGACACAATGCAATCTTATAAATATCTCTCAGGGTCTTTTACTGTAGTCACAAGGCTATGCAACCATCAATGTAGTTTTGATCATGTTTATCACCACAGAAAGAAACCCTGTACCCTTTAGCAATATACTTCCCATTTCTTTCCCAAGGCCAAAGCTCTGAGAGTCAATAATCTTCTGTCTCTCTAAATTTGTCTGTGAAAGACATTTCTTATCAGTGAAATCACGAAATAAGTGGTTTCTTTGGCTTCATGTGCATTTAGAATTTAATGCCTGCTTTAGCATCAGAATTTCATTCCTTTCTATAACTGATTTGTATTCCATTATAGAGATACACTACATTTTATTTACCCATTTACCAAATGATATATATATTATTCAATCAGCATCATTTACATTGGCCAAAAAGTGCAAATGATCCTTATGTCAATCAATTAACCAGTGTGTAAATATAATATAGCCAGTCGGTGAAATAATATTTAGCCATAAAATGGGGTGACATAACTAAAGAGTTAACCTGAAAATATTTTGCCATCACAAAAGAAGCCAACCACAAAAGACCACAAATAGTATGATTCCACTTACACAGTATCCAGATAAGAAAATTCAGAGTTAGAGATAAATTAGTGACTGCCAGGAAATGAAAAGAATATAACTACGGACCACATGATGTTTCCTTCTGGTGTGAGAAACATAATCTCAAGCTGGACGGTGGTGAGAGTTACACAGCTCTGTGAGCATATGAAAACTGACAATTTGTACTTACGGGGCAAACCGTAACTTAAATAATTTTTACCTCAATGAAGCTGTCACAGAAAGTATGAAGTAAGCCCACAGGGCCGTGTGCTCTTTTCCCACCCATCCCTAAACCAATCAAAAGAGACTGTATGGAGTATATAAACCTTCTGCCCTGCTCTTGGGGGCGTGCTTTTGTTACTGTGTTCTGGTTACTTAGATATGCTTTGTGTTAGCATGTCTTTGTCCTTTGATGACGTTTCTGAGTTAATCCAAGTTTATTTGGAGATAACTGTGATGAGAACAGAACCTGTCCTGCCTGAGAGCAACCAAAAATAATGTGAGTTTGTGTGTGTGTGTGTGTGTGTGTGTGTGTGTGTGTGTGTGTGTGTGT
>OU015746.1:102720833-102736163 GCA_907169655.1 Acomys percivali | reverse complement strand
TGTGTGTGTGTGTGTGTGTGTGTGTGTGTGTGTGTGTGTGTGTGTGTTACATGAATCATATATAAGCCAGAAGGAAGTTCCAAAACAAATCCGCAGATATGCTCTGATCACAGGTGTCAACACTGGCAAGATAACTGTAAAAGAACTGTCCCTGGGTGAACAAGGCGTCTCTCACCCTGGCTCCCTGTTTTCATATCTACAAAGTAGAGCTCACTCTCATGCCTATCTTATTCCTGAGTGGAATGACAAAAGAGTGTATCAGGTGCCAGGTTTAAGGGAAGCAGAGAAGGTCCATTTATCCATTCAGTATAATTTACCTTCTATCTCTCAGATTCATAAAACAAAAAAACAAGAGGAAGAAGAAACAGCCTGTGCTCACAGCTCCTGCAGACAAGCAAAGCCACGGAAGAAATGCTATGTCATGAGAGTCATGACTGAAAATCATATCTGGGTGGCTAGACACACAGAGAAGCTTTCCACCAGGTGAGAGCTGTGTAGAGTCCACCACTGAGTGTTGTCTTCAAGGGAATGAAAGAAGGAGCCCATGGAAATACCAAGAGGCAAAGAGAAACCAAACTTACTGAGTAACAGTTACAGAGAAAGTCAGTACAGCACTTGACATGGTTCCAAGCTCTAGTCAACCTTCATATCAGTGCAGAGAGGCATCCACTCTTACAATCTCCACTTAAGGGATGATATTGTAGACAAACAAATTAAGTAACTCCCTCAGTTTGGTAAGGAGCACAGCCAGCTGCTCATCTGGGAAGTCTGACCTCCATGGTCCTGCTTGAATCACTATACCACTTGGGCTCTGAAATGACACAAGTCCTTCAGAATATGCCAAAGGAGAATGGAGTAAGATGGTTATAACAGTCAGGTAGGACACTTACAACAGTTATAGCACTTCGCACAATTAAGAATTAGCCATCCTCCAACAAAGGACAACACGTGCAGTCATCATCAAACCCCTACCCAGATCTAGCCAAGAGATAGAATATTCTCCACAGTTAAGTGGAGATGGGGAACTGACTTTCACACAAACTCTGGTGCCCCATATTTAGCCATGTCCCCTTGATGGGGAGGCCTGATGGCACTCAGAGGAAGGATAGCAGACTACCAAGAAGAGACTTGATACCCTAGCATCATATTCAGGGGGAGGAGGTCCCCCTCAGTCACAGTCATAGGGAAGGGAAATGGGGTGAAAGCGGGAGGGAGGGAGGAATGGGAGGATGCATGGGATGGGATAGCAAATGAGATGTAATATGAATTATTTTATTTTTCAATTAAAAAATGTGTTTACATTTTAAAAAAAGAAAGAATTAGCCATCCTAGCCAGGTTGGTGCTGGTAGCTCAACTTCATACCTAGACCACAAGTACTGCTAACAAAGACATCAGACTTTTAGAAGAAATACAGAGCATGTAACCTAGTCACAGGGCTTTTAGAAAAAAAAAGAGCAGAGTAATTCCAACTCAGACAAACTTTTCATGTAAAACACCACAATGACAGAGAAAGAAAAATATCATCAGCTCAAGGTACAGTCATGCATGCATGTTTGTTTGTTTATTTTGTTTTGTTTATTATTATGTATACAATGCTCTGCCTGCATGTATACCTGAAGGCCAGAAAAGGGCATCAGATCACATCATAGATGGTTGTGAGCCACCATGAGGTTGCTGGGAATTGAACTCCTGACCTCTGGAAGAGCAGTCAGTGCCTTTAACCTCTGAGCTATTTCTCCAGCCCATTGTTTGCTTTTTAAATCTGAGCAAAGTAGGAATAAAGAGGACCATGCCTAAAGTGTGCATGCACTGTACACAGGGAAGGGACACCAAGTGTTAGGGTTAGAAGAATCCATTCAAACGAAGTCCTGCCCACTGTCAGCACCACCCAACAACATTCTCCCAGAGCTGGAGTCAAGACAGTAAGACCAGAAACTGAGTATTAGAAGGACTGAACGGGAATAATTCCAACATCAACTGCAATATGTGGTTATAAACTTACAAACAGAAAAAGAGTCTATAAATTACAGGAAATAAGAAAAATACTTTCCCTACTAACAGGGAGTGGCAATGGGTGGGGTGGGGGCGAAAAACACTGCCCGGGGGGGGGGGGGGGGGGGGGGAAGATAGGTAAATCTGATAATATTAAAATCAGGAATTTCTGTTACAAAAAAAGACACTATAGAGTGAAAAAAGCCATAAAAATGAGATTGTTGTTCATAAAATACCAAAAGATTATTGCTTACAATATATAATCCCATAAATTCAACAAGAGCAACAAAAATATGCAAGAAAAGTCAGGCCTGGCAGGCTCACAGCTTTAATCCCAGCATTTGGGAAGCAGTGGAAGACAGATCTCTGAGACTCCTAGGATGCCTAATGCACATAGGGAGTACCAGAGCATCCAGAGCTATACAGTGAGACTTTGTCTCAGTAGAAGAGGGGAGGGGAGGGGAGGGGAAGGGGAAGGGAGGAGAGAGTGGAAGGGAGAGGAGAGGAGAGGCTCAGTACTTAGGAGCACATACTGCTCTTCCAGAGTATCAAAGCTCTTCCTGCACCCACATCTGGCAGCTCATCCACAACTGTCTGTAGCTCCAGCTCCAAGAGATGCAAGCTCTCTTCTGGTCTTCACAGCCACCCATTCTCACAGATGGAGGGAGGAAATGTAGTGTGTAGGAGCCTAGATTCTCAAGCAGCCTGTCTCGTTCTAATCCTGGCCAGATCGAGAGACCCAGCTGTGACATAGAGTGCACTTCTTAACCTGAATCTGATTCCGCATCCATAAATCAAGGGCTGACGTCATGTCACTGAGTTCAGATAAAATGCTCCTTGCACAACAAGTATGAACTAGGCATATTCTCCATGTACCAGCAAGGCCTGTCTCCACATCCTCCCGACCACCCTCCATAGTTGAGTTAGAGGCCAGGATCAAGGCCCTTCCACATATATAGGCCCTGGATACACCAACACCCAGCATTCAGACAGGAGGCTGGCCTACAGAGGGCATGGTGAGATAAGATCTCATAAAAGTGAAGCAATTCTTTCCTCCCTTCCCAAGCTAGCACTGTGTAACTACAGTTCAAGGAGAAAAGTGTGGGCCTTCAGATGAATGGACTGAGATTTTCCCATTTACCATGGTTTCCCAAGCTAACATAGACCTTTCACCAAACCAGAGTTTGGCCCATTGTAAAATGGCAATAATTGTGTGGACCTCACAGTATGTGTTATTTAAAAGATTCAGTGAGACTCTGTTTTCCTTCAGACAGGTCCTGAGTGAAAACTAATTCCCAACTTCCAATACTGATGACATTGCAGCCAAAAAGCAAAGGCCAGTAATCTGTTATGGGTCACTAACAAGTCACCAAGACATCAAGTGCCCTTGTGTTTTCACCAGACTGTGTGTACTACTGTCCCAGTGTAGTTTCCCTGGAACAGCGTCTACAAGCTGCTGATCTGCTTACTCTGAGGCTGCTGGGAGCGAGTTTCATTCTCAATAAAATGTACCCATGTCTTCCTTTTGCAGTCTCAAATACTCACACCGAAGATACCTGCTCAACGACGGTTGCTAATTCCCCGATACTGAAAAGTACAGTACTACTACATGGCACATCCAATAGTGAATGAGAGACAAAAGGAAAGATGAGAGGATGAGAGAGGAACCGGTCCCAGCGGTCAGTCAGCGCAGGACTGCAATGTAGGGGAGGCCAGGCCTCCAGGCCTCTCTGTGGTTAGTTAGTACAGGGAGTGGTGTCCTTGACATCAGCTCACTCTGTCCGGTTCTCTCCCCCAAAGCTCAAATGCCTCAGGTCTGCCAGCTCATCCATCTGACAGCACTGACGCTGCCAGCCCTGTGTCCACCCCACGAGAGGATAAACTGGGGTGGTTTAGAGGGTTTCACTGCAGTCATATCATTAGCAGATATGGGCCAGTGTCTAAAATTGAGGTTTCCTCCAGCCAACTCTGAAGTCTCCCAGCTCTTAAAAAAAGAATCATAGAACTTCATTTTACACAACTCCCATACACTCCCATATTCAGTTCATTTTTTTTAAATAAAAAAGAACAATGAAAATACAAGAAACTAAGCCGTACTCAAGTTTATATGGAAAAATGAGGAAGGGAGACATATACTGAGCCAATGTTTAGAAGGCCAACTTCCAATAGCTACTGGAGTCAGAATCTAATCCAGATTTCAGAATGTCTAAAATACAAAAAGGTAAATAGAATGAAAATATAATTATATATGTATGATGTGCATGGAACACACAATTATTTAAATAGGGACTAGCCAGATGTTTAGAATCTACTGTGTCTTATCCCCAAACATGGAAAATATGAGTTCCTGGCAGATTTTTAAAAAATTTGTGACCTTAAGCTCTTTTCCACACTGTGGGGGGAAAACAAAAAAAAAATGATAAAGTTTTTGCACTGTAAAGCAGTTTAGGGCTCTATTGCTATGAAAACTGTCTCCAAGCTATATAAAAATATGAATTGGCTTATACCCAGAAGTCTTGAAGTTTCTTCTTCTTCTTTTTTTATTTTAATAAATCCACACTCCTTCTTGGGCAAGGATTTAGCATAACTCTTTCAAAGAAAAGAATCTCTCTGCAGACCACTTGGCCTGCTCTATGTCCCTTGTGACTTTATTTTCTTATTAATCATTTTCCAGTTTGTCTCCAATCAAATTTTTAGGGCAGGTTCTCTGATCCTTCTTGCTGTAATCCCATGTACAGGATGTCCAACACTCACCGTGGCTCCAAAACCTAAGCCATGTGTGTGAAAAGACAGAGAGCAGACCAAGGAGAACCACGCGCACGTGCTGGTGGAAGGATTGGCTTGCTGAGACAGGAATGAAGAAAAGAATGTTCACACATATGGGCCCAGGCTTTCTCCCTTAGTGCAGCACACACCACAGAAAAGCAAAGGTAGCTGGACGGACTGATGATTTTCTAAAGCAACAAGACCCTAGGCTCCTCACACAGACATGATGTCGCTGATGACTGTAGGATCCACTTTGGTGGAAAGGTCACATTTAGCCAAGATTTATCACACTAAGAGCAGAGTACACAGCAAAGCCTGCCTTTGTGAGCAGGAAGAAGTACTGGCTTTCATTACACACCAGCGCACTTAGGCGGCACACTGTTGGAATATTATACTGGGCTTAGATTTATGGGCTCCTGTTCTAATTATACTTTTGCATCCAACAAGTTATATATGGTTGGGGGGGTAAAAAAAATCACTAACTTGTCACGCACCAAAACAGGAAAGGTATTTTCTTCAAGGTTGCCAAACACAAATAGCCAAAACACTATGAATGTAACATTTACATAATTCCTGATTGTTTTGTGGTTCTTCTTGCTGTAGGTAGTTTATTGTATAGATGTGTAACAATATAAATGTATATGTAAAAACATAAAAAAAAATTTAATTAAAGAAAAAGAAATACATTTTTAGAAAATCACTAACTTGCCTTCTGAGAACAGTGAAAAAGAACAGAACTTTGATTTCCAAATCTACCTACCCTTTACAGCCTATGTTTCTTTCAACAAATTACTAGAGTACTCTAGGTATCAATTCCTCATCCATAAATAAAAAGTGATCACTGTAACTAACTCACAGAGTTCATGCGAAGACTACATAAGATGTTCATTGAGTAAGCAAGCGCAGTGCTGCCCACAGAACACAAAGCACGGGGCATCGTTACTTCGAGATAGTGATGGCTAGATGGCCAGAATTTGAAATTCTTTTTCTTCCCTCTATTTAAGCGAGAAACAGAGATGGCCCTACTGAACATAAATTTTCAATCATCAAACAAATGCGACAGTGGAAACAACACACTAAGCACTTTGGCATTTTCTTAAATAAGAGAAAACAGGAAACAGTTGTTTTAAGACCAACTCAAAGAATGACGGTAATTGATTTCCATTAACTGGCCTGCATATAATTCTACAAGGGGTTCTCAAAAATACCAACCATTCCTGTTTGGAAGGTCAAGATATTTTTCTTGTATTATCCACAATATATAAGCAACTATAGGACAATAGCATCCCCTACTGTCAACCTTTCCCAACCTAAGTTTAAGAAAACAACTGAAGTCTAAGAACTTGGGTACAGCTGGAGATGGATAACACAAAACTAATTCAATAGCCATTTTAAAGGTTTTTGGGTTTTGTTTTGTTTTGTTTTGTTTTTTGTCTTATAGTGTTTGTCTGGGCATCCCCCCTCCCAGCATACAGGTCTTTTGTTTATATATTATGGTTTCTGGTCTTATATTTATATGGGATTTGTGTGTGTGTGTGTGTGTGTGTGTGTGTGTGTGTGTGTGTGTGTGTTTCTTGTGTTCTTTCTTTGGCTCTTTTGTTTGTTTTTATTTTTAGATGCCTGTTTTCTAATGAGAGAGAGAGAAGGGTTGTACTTGAATAGATGGGGAGGTGGAAAAGATCTGGGAGAAGTTGGAAGAGGGGAAACCTATGATCAGAATATACTGTATGGGGAAATCTACTCCCATTTTTTTTTTTAATGAAAAAAAAGAAGTTGGGATTTCTTTAGTGAGTTTGAAGAAACAATCTCAAATGTGTGATCTAGCACTATTGGCTAAAAAAAATGTACAGTATTAAGAGAGTCACACACAGTCACAGAATAGCACATTTGTTTAATTGCTTAGCAAATATTTTTAGATAGCACTTTAAAATCTTTATTGTCTCCCTTTCCTGCTATCTTCTCTTCACCTTCTCACAACATGTTTATTTAACAAACTGCCAAATACCTAAGTACTTTAGAAAAGATAAAAGGTTTATCTAGATTACTTTCAAGTGCCTGGATAGACAGTGATGCTACCTACCCTAAGCCACGTAGATACCCTAACGAGCCCCTTCTACTCAAAACTTTAGTGAGGAGAGACCCTCCCTGAGTACCACCTGTCTCTCACTGCTTCTCCCTGCCTCTTGGGTTACTCCACCCTGGAGGAGAGAGGAAAGGCTGCCACACCACTTAGTGACCTTGGACCAGCAGCATTAGTTGGTATAGGCTCTTGGCTCCACCTCACACATGCTGACTCCAAACCTGCAATTATACCGTGGGCCCTGGGACACCTGTAGGCACATGAAGGTTTGAGAAGCAGAGTTTTCAACCTTACTATTTCTTTAAGCAAAGCTTGTTTGCCAATAAAGATGGGAAAGGGGAACCTAATGAGAACAGCAAGGTGGTGAGACTCACTCAGCCTGAGTAAACCATCAGCGGTGCCCCAAATGCTGGGACACAAGACAAGGTACATGAAGTGGGTCACATGTTCTTTCCCTCAAACACTCCTGAGCTCTCTGCTATTTAATAAGCATATGTGCCAAGATTCCTTTCCCAGCCAAAGAAGAAATCCCACCAGCTTAACTTATGCACACATAGATATAATTATAAAACATATACTTATACAAGATATGTGATTGCAAACATCCATCACTTACTTTAAGGAATAAAAAATATGTTAAATTAAATCTTCACTATAATTTTGTTGTCATTATTATTTAAAAGCTAAATCTTGGGGGAGCTTTTAAACAATCATCAGAAAGGTAAATATTGCACCTAACATTTGCTCTTTTATTAATTTATTCTGCCTTTAAACAGCATGTGTGCCTATCTGTTGTCTTGGTGGAATTTTAAGAGACTGAAAAAAAAACCCATAAAGAAACAATATTGAAACTTCTTCAGATTATAGCTTGAACAATGTACTAGGCAAACAGAAACATGCGTGTTCTTAAGTAGCCTTAAAACTCAAACTCTGCAGTGTTTTCCATTTTACTAACAAACTAGAATTGAAGGCCAGTATCTTTCTCTCTGGTATGAAGGAAGAATACTTACCACCATTATCCCAAAATGTCTAAACATTTAATGTGTAAACATTTAACAAATGTGCATGCAGATATGTATATGTGTGTAAAAGAAAGGAGCACATGAATATATGAATGAATGAAATAAAATGAATGAACCATACTGTAGTGGAAGTTTGGGTTTCTCAGTTACGTTATATAAACTTTATTTTTAATCCCAAGTGTGGGATATGGGGCTGCTCCAGACTGTCCACAGCAGCAGACTATTTGCCTCATGCGGGCTCTGAGAGGAGCTCTTTGCCAGCTGCAGATGGTTTAATTCTGAGGCGTCTGGAGAGGGAATAAATATCAGAGCCCAGAGAAAGAAGAAAGAGGCTGCTGGTGCTCCCTGCTGCTGCTCCTAGCTGCTGCTGATGCAGTTTGATGAGAAGTTGGAGACATCTTGAAGTGAAGATTGGACTTGCCCCCAAGAAACTCAACAACCCGAAACAGCAGGAAGTAGCCAAATAGAACTAGACCTCCTCTCCCCACTAACCTTGTTTCTCTCTTACCTAAGGCCAGGGATGGAGGTGATAGAAGGAAGGTAGAGGAATAAGGAATGCAATAAAATAGATTTTAAAATATGAGCAACACCGTATCTCATGTGATCTTTATTATTGATTGCCTACTTGAAGGGACTTAAGACACACCAAGAAGACAAACTTCTTGGCATTTTTAAGGAGGGCATTCCCAGAGAGAATTAATTGAGGAAAGACTAACCCTGTATATGGGAGGCACCATTCCATGACCAAGAACTAGACAGATAAAAGGAAGAAGGGAAAAGGGAAGAAAAGGAGGAGAGAAGAAGATGAAAAGAAGATGGTGATAATGATGATAGTGAAGAAGAACAAGAGCAAGAAGAACAAGAGCAAGAAGAAGGTGGCCAATACAGCACAAGAATGTAATATCCATGGACAAGAACAGGCATAGGGCAAAGTGATGCTGGCTGCGTGTACGGAGGATGAAGAGTGACTACTAAAGACACAAGGTTCAGAGGGGGAAACTGCTATGTTTTGAATTGGATAATTATTACAATGTCGTGAATATATTTTAAAAGCTCCTGAGATGTACGATTTTAAGCTGTGAATTTTATAGCAATGTCAAGTATATCTCAAAGAAGCTGTTAAAAAGTATGGGTTATGGGGGAATGGTGAAATGATTCATTGGGTAAAAGTACTCCCTGAGCAAGCATGAGTTCCACCCATGGCCTGCAACTCACATGAAAAGGCCAGATACGGCAGTACACGCTGGTAAACTTAGCACTCCTACGGCAAGGTGGGAAGTGCAGACAAGAGAACTGGCTAAAAGCTTGAGGGTCAACAAGCATGGAGCATGACAGAAAGCAGAAGAGACTATGCCTCAGCAAGGCAGAGGAGGAGAACTGTTGCAATTGTTATCTTCTGACTTGCACATGAATATACACCATTCTATGTCCATACGTATGTGTACAGACACACACTCACGCCTACACACACACAATAGTAATTAATAATGATAATAATAATAATAATAATGAAGAGGAAAGAGAAAGAGGTGAAGGAAGGAAGGAAGATAATTGTTTAAGATGAGAGCTAGGTACGTTACTGAAACCTTCCTATGTCCCGTTTTCATTTGGCAAATAGTTTTCCCCAAAATAACTTACATATTTGAAACTATACTTTAGTTAATACTCTTCAAATTGAAGGCATAATCAATCAGTTTGGCCTGTCTTATATCAAAGAGGAGAGCACAGGAAAAAGATAGCCGAGCATGTCATGCATTTGAGGGAAAAAAAAAATGAGGCAAGGAAAGGAGGAAATGGGGCATAGCAAGACTCTCTGAGAGAAGCATGTGACTTTTTTTTTCAACAACTCTTTCCAAACTGAAGACACACCAGGGCAGAGGGCACTTTAGAGACACCTGGCTCAATGCCAGGTACCCACCATGGGTCAATCAGTTGTGGTAGCTGGTGTCCACCATGAGCAGCTACTCCAAGAGTAAGGTTAGTAGGGGAACCAAGAGGAATCTGTAACAATTGTGAGCATTTACAAAGAAGAGCTATGAATGCTATTGAATAATATAATAGCGCTCTGGGTCTATCTGTTGAAATTAAGGGAATCTTGGAGTAATAGAGATAAAATTCTGGTCAACTACATATAAACCACTGCACCTGCTGACTTTTAAGAGGACATGAAGGACTAACTCAACAGTGAGTGTTGTAAAGGCTCAACTGGGAACACTATCCCAAATTAGGACAGCTGACTTTGACTCAGATGGCCTTGGGTCAGGCTCCACTCAGTCCCTCACTAGCTGTGTGATCACACACTGGCAGTGTTCTTCTCCTTTCAAAAGCTGATAATGATGTAAACATCTTGTAGACCCTGACACAATGAAGTGGATAGTCCACATGCCCAGTACCTAGGACTCCAGTCAATATGCAACCAATCATTCTTAAAGCCACCATTATCATAGCAAACCCAGATTACAACCTTTCCACAATGCCATAGGAAAAGAATGACCCTGGAGTAGAAAAACAAAACAAAACAACAAAACAAACATGAAATCACATGTCTGTGTCCTACACAAACTCTTTCAACCATACAAACCTTTTAGTCTGGCTATTTTAACTGCTAACTTAAAACAAATCACACAATAATTTGTTGTTTTAAAAGAATAAACCTGACTTTTGCTTCCAAAGAGATAGCAACAATGTAACAATAGAAGAAAGCTCCAAGGGGCTGGAGAGATGGCTCAGAGGTTAAGAGCACTGACTGCTTTTCCAGAGGACCCAGGGTTCAATTCCCAGCACCCACACGGCAGCTCACAACTGTCTATAACTGAAAGATCTGATACCCAGAGACATGCATGCAGACAAAATACTAATGCACATAAAATAAAAATAAATAATTTTTTAAAAAAAGAAAGCTCCAAGCATATCAGTACAGGGATCAGAAGGAAAAGCCAAGGCTTGCTTCTACAGGATAAACTGACAACTGTTTGTGCCAAATCGCTGACAAAATGGCAGTGCACCTAGTTGCAAGTCACAGGTGCCAGGCAGAGAGGGCACTCTCCTTCCCCGTTCTCTGAGTTTTTCCCACCAGTTTTGTTTGGTACTGGAAGCCAGAGGGATTCGATTACTGCATAATTAGCACTGGGGCATGTGCAACAGCCAGATTTCCACACTACAGTCACACATCTTTGGGTCAGGCACATCCCCTCCACCGCATACCACTGATGGTACAGCTGCCACAACCACACTCTGAGCCCTCAATGCGCGCCAGAGGCTCTTGACGCTTGGGGACTTGGAACAGATGATTCATTCCAACCAGGATGAAGTAATTTCTCTCTGAAATGATTTCTCAGAAAACACCTTTAGGGAACTTTTTGAGGTTTACTGTTCTTCCACCTAGGAGCTTAAAGACTTGAGAGTGGGTTTAGAGGAAAACTCTGTGGAAAAAAAATGTCAAGAATTAAGGAGCCACTTTGGAGCCCGGAAAAGAAAGCAATGTCACTGAAGATCCCTGTTAGAATTGATGGAGTCAGAGAGAGACAGAGACAAAAACAGTTCTTTTACAAATGCCATGACAAAAGAAACATGGCTAAGAAATGAGATGCCTTGATCTTACACAACTAGTTCAATGTCATTTTTACTTTATCTGGATAATTTCGTACCTATTTGCTTATAACTAAAGATACCCTTAGTGAAGCTCCAAAGGCCATGTGCGTATGCATTCATGAGCACATACAGATTTCATGTGCTTTCAGACTCCTTTTCAACTCTTTAAACTAGTAAGAGAGAACAAAATTTTCTCCAAAACACAGTAAAAAGTACTTTGAAACAAAGTCTTGAAAGTGTGTCTTTCATCTCTGAATATTCCTTTTGTTTTACGATTCATTTGAGACGTTAGAAGTAAAGAAGAAGGGAAAATGGCTTTCAACGCTTAGTCTGGAACAGAGCTAACCCAGCAAGTCCAAGAGGGATATAAAGGACGTGAAAGTGCAGCCTCGGCCGGAGCTGGAACCAAAGCACGCTTTTAGGCGCTCCAGGGCTTACAGGCCTTTGTCCCGGTAGGATGAACTATTGGTCCTGGGTTACATAAATTTCAATATACTAGAGCCCTCCTCAAGATACAGTGAGGCCAAAGGCCCTCCTGAATCCACACATCTGTGCCCCATTTAAAAAGGATGCTTGGACCTCATCACTGCTCAGGCCTTTAGCTGTGAACTAAGGGCAGCTTGCTGCACAAACCCCTAGAGACCAGGCTCTGCAAAATAAGTAAAGTGTTTTTTTTTTTTTAAACTGTATCTTTGAACGATTTATTTCTTCAACTCCAAGGTCTAGAGGGAAATATATAAGAATGTGAGGAATTGCAGGTTGTATGGTTACAGAAAGGAAGAAAATAAACATATGCAAGTGCAATGTCTGCAAAACAAACACAGGTCACAGGTCCCTTTAAGAAAGCCTTTCAATGGCAGGCTTTTTTGAAATCCTGTGTTTAAAGGGCTGGAGAGGTGGCTAAGTTGATAGAGTGCTGGCCTAGCATGCGTGAAACCCTGCGTTCATCCTGAGCACCCCTTACACAGAGTGGTGATGTACATCTGTAATCCCAGGAGGCAGGAGCCGCACAAGTTCAGCACAATCTTAAGTGCACAGGCCAGCCAGGAGCACATGAGCTCCTCTCTCAGTGGACAGAAGGTCAGCACTAGGCAAGTGCTCTAAACTGAACCATATCCCTAGCCCATTGGATTTTTTTTTTTTTTTTTTTTTTTACTTTTTACTTTGAGACTGAGTCTCATTCTGTTCCCCAAGCTGACTTTAAACTTGGCCCTCATGCCTCAGTCTCTTGAGTTGCTGGGATTGCAGGCCTGCACCATCAGACTGAACTAGAAGTATCATTGCTTTACTGTAATGACGGTCTACAAGATAATATTATGTGGAAATTAGGATGTGATTTTTCTTCCTACTGATGACTTACTTCAGTCACTCAGGCCAAAAAAAAAAAAAAAAAAAAGTACATATGTACTTCCAACTGTGATAATGTCATCTTTAGTCCCAGGGCTTGGGAGGCAGAAGCAGGCAAGGTTTCTGTGAGCTATATGCCAGCCTGGTCTACATAGCAAGTTCCAGCACAGCCAGATCTACATAATGGGACTCTATTTCATCTACTATGTTCCAGGTACAATGATACAAAACCAGGTTTGGGGGTTACAACAGTGAGAGGGGGGAAAAAGGCAATATACTTAACCATTAGAGATAAATATCTAAAGAGAGAAAATGAGGGTACCAATAGAAAATATTATAGCATATGAATAAATGATGAATTCACAAATGAATAAAGCATGGACATGGGAAGATGGCAGGCGGTCAGGCATGTCAGAAGGTGTTGGCTTTATGAGGTTTGGTAAGCACTTGGTCGTGCTTTCTGTGGTAATGTGATATTGCATTTATTTCAGCAAAGACCTGAAGGAAGAAAGATGTTTTCAGAGAACAATTTATTTACGTATATTTGTCACAGAGATCGTCAGGGGCTTAAAAGACTATTGTGATTCCATTTGAATACTTATATACTACCAAATTTTTTAAAACTCCACAGAAGTATTTTAATACTTCATATACTATTCAAAAAGGGGGGCACTGTACTATTCATTTTTCTGTCACTGTGACAAAATACCATGACCACCAAACAGTAACTTATAGAAGAAAGAATTTGGAGGAGGAGAATTACAGTTCCACCATGGTTGGGGAGGCCTGCCAGCAGGCAGCAAAAGCAGGAAGCTGAGAGATCATATCTCAACCACACAAAGGAAGGAGGGAGGAGGGAGGGAAGGAGAAGGGAAAAAGGAAGGGAAAGAGAAAGAGGCGGGGCAAAGCTATGAGGTCTCGAAGCCTGTTCTCCTTCCCCAGCAAGGCTTCACATCTTAACATTTCCATACCATCCCCAAGCAGTGACACCAACTGAGACAGGTTCAAATGCTTGAGCCTGTCGGGGATCCAGGAGGGCAGCCTACAAGACCGGGAGAATATAGGCAAAGCAACCAGTGAGGAAGGTCTGGGGGAAAACCAAGATAAAGAACAGTCAGGGCCTGGGTTGCAGCTGACACTCCAGTCTCTAGCAATGTGGCAGAGCAGATAACCACCGACAACTGACTGGGAAAGGCAGGGCAAATGCAACAGTGCCCCGTGTGTAAGTACAGTGGGACACGTTCAGGGGACAAAACCCAACAGGAGTAAAAAACAAAGTGATGAGTGGAGCTGAGGGTTGTTGCCAAGAAAACAGGTGTTGTTAAAGGGGTGGTAGAGGAGCGGAGAATGAGAAAATTGCAGCTGAGTTCCCTACATGCACTGCTGACACAATGAACGGTGGACGTAACAATGGAGAGCTCGCAGACCGGGCAGAGGAAAAAGAAAACTAGTCTCCCTGAAGAAATGGTCAGCATGCATTCCTTCATATAACTTTGGAGTGCCTAAAGGTCTAAGAACACCCATAGAGAAAAGTGAAAACAATTCCATGGCACCCTTGAACAATAGATAAAGAAAGAAATTCAAAGGAAAATGAGAAACTATCTTGATGCAAGCAAAAATAGAAACATTTAATATGAAAGCCTATGGGATTCAGCAAGGCAGTACTATAAGGGAAGTTTACCGCTATAGACACATACTGAAAAAGAATAAACAACCCAAGTTTACACTTCAAGAAAGAACAAACAAAGCCTCATAATATATCAAAATCAGTAAATAATAAATATTAGAGAAGAAATAAAATAGGAAAACATTTTTAAAAATCAACAACTATAGTAGAATTTTTGAAAGAAAGAAAGAAGCTTTAGCTAGACTAAAGAGAGGAAACTCCAAATCGGCCCAGAGGAGCTAAGAGAATTGCTGCCACAGCAATTAAGGATCGTAAGGGGAATCCTGAATAAGATACCCCAGCTAACTGAGAAGCCAGCCTGTTTTTATTTTTAAATGTTGTTTGGTGTGTTTATGCTTAAATAGATATAATGAAAAGCTAAGAGCACAAAAAAGTCAGAAGTGAAAGGATAGCTAGAGAGTCAGCCTAGGAGCACACAGGCATGAGCATCGCACAGGCATGAGCATCGCACAGGCATGGGCATCGCACAGACGTGGGCATCTCACAGGCATGGGCATCGCACAGGCATGGGCATCGCACAGGCATGGGCATCGCACAGACGCGGGCATCGCACAGGCATGGGCATCGCACAGGCATGGGCATTGCACAGACGCGGGCATCACACAGACACGGGCATCGCACAGACATGGGCATCGTACACGCATGAGTATCGCATAGGCATGAGCATCGCACAGGCATGGGCATCGCACAGACGCGGGCATCGCACAGGCGTGGGCATCGCACAGGTGCGGGCATCACACAGGCATGGGCATCGCACAGGCGCGGGCATCGCACAGGCATGGGCATCGCACAGGCGTGGGCATCGCACAGGCATGGGCATCGCACAGGCGCGGGCATCGCACAG
>OU015746.1:102701043-102720823 GCA_907169655.1 Acomys percivali | reverse complement strand
CACAGGCATGGGCATCGCACAGGCGCGGGCATCGCACAGGCATGGGCTACCCTCAGGCAAGTCGCTAACTCCCTGAGAAGCAGGGGTTTCCTCATCTATACAACCAGCGAACTACACTTTACAATTTTAGATCCGATGCATTCTCTGTGACATGCTTCAGGCAGAACTTGTGAACAGTTGTTTGAGAAATGACAGCAATTGCAGTAAAATTAGCCCTACCTGTCCATACTACCGCGTGGGATGACGGTGCTTGCAAAGGCTATACGCATTCCTCTCATCACTACCCACCCTGCCCCTTTGTAATGACCTCACCGCCAGTCCATCAAGCGCCCCAGTCCATTCTCCCCATCAACCCCAATCTCTTGAACCCATGCTCACCTTGGGCAAACTTTGATTAACAGAATTCAGAGTTTCACTTTCACTCTCTTGAGACTTCCGGCAAAGTAGCAACTACAGAGATTATACAACCCCCTTCCCTGAAATAACTGAAAAGCTGAAATAAATAAGTGTGTGTGTGTGTGTGTGTGTGTGTGTGTGTGTGTGTGTGCACGCGTGCGCTTGTGTGTGTGCTAGTGCCTCTGTGTGTGCACATGCATGCCTCTGTGTGTGTGTGTGTGCATGGGGGGGTGTGGGTGTGTAAAAGGGCAAGAACTCCTCCATAGGAACAAATGTGTCCCTAAGTGTCCCCTGCCCAGCCTGGTGACTAGAGTGTACAAGGAGTACATAAAGCATGGGCCAAAGACTTCCTCATTCCGGAAGGTGAAGCTGGGAGTATGGAGAGATGAACAAAAGCCACAGAGTCACACCGCCCCCACCACCCCCACCTTCCTCACCCCCACCCCACCGCACCCATCACCACCAACAACCTGAGTATTTAATTGTTAATCAACATATTATTGAAAGGGGTACTGCCCGAGGCCAGAAAGAGAGAGAGAAAACAGTAGTTGAAAACTCATGCTTTGAAGATGCCCAAGCTATTTTCTTTGACATGAGAAAGAAAGATAGGCCAAAAGGCAATGCCAAATGACAGAAGCCACCATAACTGCTCTTGTCATATCACAAGATGACTTCAGTCTCATGAGAGACCTAGAGGAAATAAAAAGAAGTGTCACTGAGTCCAGCCATGCCCAATATAATCTAATGACCCCTAGAGTCATGAGCAAATTACATATATGTGCCACCAAGCTTAGGATTGACTTAGAGGTTTCAGTACACAAATGGGACATAAGATGGTTAAAACACTGTTGTTATGACATAAAATACATCAGTGACTTGTTTAACTAAGAAGCTAATTCTAGAACCCACTTCCCCTCCCATTTTGGACCTGTTGTATAAAGCTATCGTCAGAGCATAAGAGCTGTCACCTTCTCTGGCATAGCTGTGACTACTCACAAGAAACTTCTAAGATCAAGCTTAATGTCTGTTGATGTTCCCTCATAGGAGGCAGGTTAGGGACAGCCCAGCAGCTCCCTTCTGCACCTCGATACTTACCTGCACATGGCTTTATGGTATGAAGAGGTGCCGCAGTATGCACACTGTACACAGTTAACTGAAGAGGTGACTCCACTGTGCAGCTATGGGGGAGTCCTCCTCCATGCCAGGGGGAAACTTTATGGTGGAGGAGCTGCTTTGAGGGTCCCTCACACTCCTATAAGTAAGCCCTCACCCATGCTCTGTAAGGAAACACATTGGTTTCCCTAAGTTGGACTTTAGTGGAATCACACTTTGGTTCACTGATTGTGCTCTGGGAGAAGGGAGTCAGTGAGCATTCTCGCAAAAAGGCCCAAAGCATGTGTGCCTCAAAGTGTCCTCTAAAGCCCCTTGTCTAGGGCCAGGCTGGCCCCCAGCCCTGTGATTAGCAGGCATGAGGACAGTAAAACAGTCCAAGAGTAAAAATATACACTGCTCTTGAGAAGAAAGGATTGAGTGAAAACATGCCCTTGAGAACAGATACAAAGTAAACGACTTCCAACAGGAGTTACTATTGTTAACTGCATAGGGTGGGGAGGGGGGGACCCAAAACTCATCTGGAGAGAAGCCACTATGCCAGGACTCTCTAAAACAGCACTACTGTCTCAATGAGGCTTCCCCGATCAATCGTTTCCACTAGATGATCAAGTGCCAGACTTGGTAATGTTGCTTTGGTTCATTATCTCAACTGAGTACCTACTGCAGACATTCCTACTGCAAGCCGGAAGGCCTGACTCTATGGTGTTCCACTGTCTGCTGCTCCTCTGAACACGCTGCCTGACACTTAGCCCTTTACTTTTGCTGCAATATGCATACTAAAAATTGCTCGTTTTAAACTGAAAGCATTATCATAGATCATTCTCCACACACAACAGTTGCAAAACAGAAGACGAGCAATAGACACCAACAAATGGTCCTTTGCTAGCTAACGACCGAAGGAAGTGCTGTGGCAGGTATCCCCTAACAGAGCTGTAACTCATCCTGTTTTCAGGAAGCTAAAAGCACCGTGGGAAAAATACGGATCACAGAATTCTGAAATACCAAGGCTTACATGTCACCTACATTCTGATGGTTCTGTTGACTGAAAAGCACACCTTCCTCCCACTTCCATGAAGGATTAAGATTCTTCAGGGAGCAGTGATATATATTGTGCAGATTTCCTATCCTCAGAAGCTGCCTGTTCCAGACACAACTAGTGAACTGGTTCATCCCACCCCCACCCCATGCGTGGTGAGTCACGTAGTTCCTGTCCCTAAACAATCCCGGCACTGGGAACTGCAAGCTGGGCTATTTTCATCCTGGAGAAAGAGGTCAGGAAACAGAAGCGGCATTAAAGGATGACTAAAGAAACAGCTCAGCGGTAGTGGTGACAGAGGATGCTGACTTGAAGACTATCAGGACCTCTGTGACTCATACTATGCTACCAGGAAGAAATACCAAGTGCAGTGCAGTTTCAAGAGCCAGTGCACCATAGTCCATGTTCAAAATCAATGGTCCTTCAAAGGTCTCCCCAAATCAGCCTACTGCAAAGCAGGCATATGTCTGCCCAAAGTTACCATGGGACGTATCAAGACATGAGTTCATGCTAAGTTGAAGAACCCAGAGGAGCCACAGAAACCAAATATAGTGACCCACAAGAAGGTCAAACCATGAGACCTCACCTTCACTTTCCAGCCACCTTGGCGCTCCTCCAGCATGCTAAGCAAGCTCCTGCCTAGCCACTCTTGATTTTGCCCTTCCTTCCACCTGAAGTTCTTGTCCCCAGATGATAAACAGTACCTCCAGTCACTTTAATCAGCTCTTTGCTCAAATGTCACCTCTCCAGTGACGTCTTCCTGGACCCTCCCTCCTCGTCTTATCTATCTCTCAAGTATGTGTCTATCTTCTAACCACAACACGGGTTCTAAGAGTGCAAAGATTTGTTGACTATTTGCCCCGAACTGCATATCCAGTGCTGATGACAACGTAGCATACCTAGTAGATGCTCAATTAATATTTGCTCAATTAATGAATGCATCCGCTTTGAAATGTCTATGTAAGCACTCATTATAACTATTCCCTTGGTAAACCACAAATCCTACAAAGACAGGTGCTATGTCTATCTTGTTTGTTTACAGATGGGCTACATGTGGAAAACCCTAACATTTGTAAAATGTTTACCATACTATGCTAAGCCCTATGCTAAACTCTTTCACACACTTCATACACTCTTCTCAGCAAGTTTGTCAAGTGGGTAGGATCACTACCATCTTCCTTCTACAGAGAAGGAAAGTGAGGCTCAAAGAAAGAGACATAACGGCTCAAGGTAAGCAAGATTTGACTCTGACTCTTGACCTCAAGCTCCTATCCCTAATGCCACTCTGTCAGATAAGAATTTTAATGTATGTATGAATGAATTGGCTTACAAAATATTGGTGTCTTATTATGACTGGCTCTTCTCATAGGCTCTTAAGAGCTCTGGCCATCCTCAGCCAAGCTCCATGACAAATGCCCTTGTGCTTCACTCCTATTTCAGTGGCTCCATAGATCAAGGAATAAGAGCTTTGCCCATCACAACTGTTACATGCCTCACTGAGACAGGAAGAACTAGAACCCAGGTCAATGGAAGAGTAAAAGTTACTCAGAACCCTCCAAGAGGGTCTGGAACCTAGACAAACCAATGTTGTATGACGTCCCACTTACCGAGGGAGCACACAGCCATGGAGGAGGACTACAGAGAGTGGAGAACGGAAGAGGGAGGACACAGCAGATCCACAGTGATGCCCTCCCTACAGTGCTTGGTTTCAGCTCCAATGAACCGTCTTAACCCACCTTACTAACTCTATTAAAACAACCCAATCAACTAAGACAGATCAAGAACAAGGAATAGCATTTTGCCCAGTTGTACCCTTTCTGGATCTGTTTCCTAAAACTACCTTAAATTGTGTACTAATCCTGTCCATGAAAATATAAGAGTAAGAACGGGTCTGAACTCCATCTTTTATCTCTGTGTATCTCTGCTGAAGTCAAGGTCACCATTCTCTAATGGTCTTGGCCATTTCTGGCTAAAAGTAAACCATCTGCTATTCTACACAGCCAGTTCTTCCAAGCACTTTTTTCAGTAGAAATGGCGCCCTACTAGCAACTCATTTCCCTTTTCTACCACAGCTGCTTCCCAGGAAGCATCGGGATACAGGCTGTGCCGGGTCATGCTTTGACATTCTCTCTCTCTCTCTCTCCCCCCCCCCCCCTCTCTCCCTCCCCCCCTTCTCCTCTCCTCTCCTCTCCTCTCCTCTTTTCCTCAAGTGTGCTGATTTCTCAAGACCTCCATGGTCTCTTCATCTATATTCTAGCTTTCTTTTGGGATATTTGGTCCATCAAACCTATGGCTAATATATGTGAATGCTTTTATATATGAGAGCTCAAGTTCTTTCGTGCAAATGTTTCATAATACTTATCTCACAGCCCATAGCACACACAAAAGAGGGTGCCGTTATGTAACTCCACCAGCTGGCCAGAGAGCCAAAGCATGGCCATAGAACACACCAAGGGACACTGTACCCATATTACATGTCACTATTATATGCACCCATTCACGCTGCTACCCACACAAACCACATCCACTTCCAGATTGAAGGGAAGCCCAGAAACCCTAACCAGAAAGACCATGCTCCAAGCCTTCCAGTTTGCATATGACAAAACTGAGTCATCAACCGGGCAAGAAGTAACATTAGGCTCAAATGAGTCAACCGTGAGTAAGGAGAATTCCCTAGTAAATGGAAAACAAACAAGAAAAAAAAAACCCCACTTAAAGTTTTCATCTTCATCTCCTAGGTAGCTGTAGTTCAATAGGAAAGTGGCAGGCCTACATATTTATACGAGTAGACAGACACTGCACAGGACAGGCCTGAAGCAGAAATAACATGCTGACGTAATGTAGGTCATGGGTTGAAAAGAATGAATGTGACTAGAAAAGGTTCCACAGAGAAAGAAGGTGGCATCAGGTTGCATTTTTAAGGCCCTGCTCGTGCTTTAGTCACAGCTTAAATGTACCCCTCAAGGAGGTTCCCATGTTCCTGTGGGATGGGTTTGTACCCGGGCTGTCTAGCCGTATAACGTGTTACTCTGTCTTTCATCTAATACTTAATTGCTATCTCCTAGATGCAAACCCCATGAAGTCAGTCACCTCAGTATCTACCAGAAGCTGTGTACACTACAGATAATAAAGTTGTGTGTGTGTGTGTGTGTGTGTGTGTGTGTGTGTGTGTGTGTGTGTGGTGTACACATACTGAAACTGAGCTCAAACATGAGAATGTCTCACACCCAGGTAGAGAATATCACAGTAGAAGGAGGGATTCTTGGAAGGGTCTTTACAGAGACAGAAAAAGGATAGAAAAGAACGTGGTGGTAGAGGAGACAGTCACAGCTCTACTTCAGCTAACACGTAGCAAGCTCCGAGCTAGAATCCTCCCGTTTGATCCTCCCAGCCAATCTATGAAGTGGATGTCATGTTTTTATTACACTACTATTACCCTGGCTCCATAGACCAAAAAGGGAGGGAGGGGTGGCAAGAGGTCAAATAGTTACTCAAGGTCACACAGAATAAGAGGCAGAAGGGTGCCCGGCAAGTTCAACTTCAGAAGCTGAGCTCTGTGTTACCACATGACACTTTGCTGAAAGAGAGAGAGAGAACATGGGGGTGGGGGCGCATAAAGAAACCTAAACTTGGAACGTGTCCTCTGAGGGCCACCTTCTTGAAAGACTCATCCCCAACCATAGGCATCTGGAAAGTAATTCAAGTATAGGGGGAGGACAGATCAAGGAAGAGGTCAGTCAACACCAAAACTCAGATATGCCCCTGTTCTAGCTGCTGGGTCCCACCCCTCCCAGTCACTTCCGTTATTTTCCAATACAAGGTAACTTTAGATCCTGACACAACTAAAAGAAATATTTTTTACAATTATAACATGAGACATAAACTTCTGATGTTTAGACTATTTTCTGACGAACAGTTTAATGTATAATTCTGTTTGTGGCGATGTTATGAATGCTCACTACACGTTCATTTCATTGTTTTGTTTTGCTCAACTTTTTTCCATACTGGGAATTGAACACTAGGCACATGCTTGATCATGGAGCCACATATATCCCAACCCTATTCTTTATTCGTGTAACCCAACTTCATTTGGAATTTGAATCAAAAACAAATCGATCTACCCTAAATGTCTAACAATTACAATCATTTATCACAGTGCTTTACTATTTTTTAACAAAATAGTTTAAAGAGTTTTCCAAAGCAATCTATATATGTAATTATCAAATATTCAATGTATGACAATAGTTGGCATGCCTTCATAGCTTCTGGAAGATTCTGAAGCTCTACATACTCTGAGGTGTATATAACTGTTTTCTGTTTTGTGATACCTAGCTTCCTCCACAGGAGCCAAAGAAAGATGCCATGTTCTCGCCTGCTCCTATATGCTATGTCAGGGCATCTGGCTGTTACCCAAAACAGTTAAACTTTTGCTGCCAGTTCTCATCATTATTCTAAACGATATTCTTTTTATCCCCTCATCTCTAAATGAGTCGTCTGGAGAAACTACTGCTGACATCCTTCCTGTATCCAATCTATAAATGGCAAAAACAAAGCAAAAAAAAAATTATTATTGTGTTTCTCGATTCTTAACAAAATAGCATTTTACAACTTCCAGGAGGGTTCGATCTTTGGAGCCACCACACTTGGTGAGTCTTACCTCCAGGATCCCTAGCAGGTTCTCTCTGTGAACACCAGAGAAAACCCCAGTTCTTCCTGCAGCTCATTGGAAGAAACTGGCCATTCAAATATGAGCCCAAGGTGTTCTCTTCTTGCCTGCCCACAAAGGAAACCACTTCACCAGAGCCTACTGGTACAGAAGGGAAATCCCCAACTAGAAGGGCAGGAGAGGGGAGACAGCGACTAAGAATATGAAGGTTACATCCCTGGTGCAGCCAGGCTGCGTGACAGACAGAGGACTAATTACAGAACTATTAAGAATAAACTTCAGGCACAGTTTGATTAGATTCTAATTATAGTCCTATGGCTTTCCGAATATTCTAGAATGTATCTTCTCTCTTCATAGCAATCTATGGGTCAGGCAGGTGCTACAGTTTAGAGCTTGAACTCCCCCCTCCAAGGTCCGTGCGTCTCAGGCTTGGTCCCTAGGAGGCAGTAGAACAGTCAGGAGGGCAAATAGTTTAAGCAAATACACTGACTCCGAGCTCTGAAGAGAAAGAAAAGTTAGTAAAACACAGAAGGGTATGAGGGAGAACAACCCCCACAAAAGACACTGTGTGAATCCCCTGCTGTGAGGATTGGGAGGGGTGAGGGAGCTCAGAGGGGCTCTGGACACACAGCACATTGAGTAGCAGGAACAGGAAATACAGAGATAGTGGGCATGGGTTTGAGCCCCAGCTCTGTTTCCTATATGAAACAGGGATCATAATTTCCATCCGGTGTGACTATAGACCTGTACCCAGCACACAGACAGACAAGCACTGTAGTTGGAGCACAGGGGAAAAGGCATCGGTGCACGCGGAGTCCATATCACACAGGGCCAAAAAGGCAGATGAGATCTTCTTAAACAACCTCATTGGCTGCCGTGACTAGTGAGAGTGGTGTTAAGCACAAATATTCTAGTTGGCCACTAATAAAGCACCCATCAAATGTGGCTGAGAAAGAAGGAAATGTCCTTATAGATAGTACTGAGTCCTTGGGAAAGTTATTTCATAATAATCTTAAAATTATATTTAAAAGTTATGGATTTTACTTTTGTTACCAAAAAAAAAAAAAATAGGGAAAAATGCTAACAAATACCTTTGATTGGCCTAACTCCCTTTAGATAACCACATGGGGCTGGAGAGATGAGTCTGTTGCTAAAAGACCTGCAAGAAAGCAAGGACCTGAGGTTGGATTCCCAAAACTCATGTAAAAATCTAGATATGGTGACACATGTCTGTATCTACGCTCTTTGGTTGGGGAGCAGAGTCAAGCTGAGCCCTGAAGCTCTTTGCCAGCTGGCCTAGCCAATCAATCAGCTCTAACTATCTCAAAAATAAAAGTGGATAGGAATCAAGGAAGACACCTGGCATCAATGCTAGACACATGCACGGACACACACACACACGCACACACACATGCACACACACGTATACACACATGCACAGGCACACACACACACACACACACACACACACACACACACACACACACCATAGACAACTTACAACCTTACATTTTCAATGACAGCATTAAAAGGGTGGTCAAGGCAGTTGTATGACACATTTTTCCTGATGTGATGTGATACAACACTGTCCCACTGGTATCACACTGGCAAGTTACTTAGAATTCCTAATCCATGGGGGTCTTCATCAGAAAAATTGGAGAGAGAGATTCACCTGATTCCAGCGCTTGCTGTGCAAATGGCCTGGTATGTTATCAATAAAGCACTTGTTGCAGCCTCCTACATCAAAGAAGCACTTGACAAAGGCCAGTTAGGAGCATCAGGTACCCCTGAAGAAGGCCTGAGCTCCCTTCCCAGCATCAGTGCCATGTGGCTCTCAACTGACTGTGACTCCAGCGGCAGAACAAAAAGCCAGATGTTCACTTACAACACAAGAGAGAAGTAGATGATGAGTCTATTTATATGACAGAATAGCAGGCATGTGAAGACAAAATATGCGGAAATCATGGCTACACTCAACAAAAGGGATGAATTTCACAAACAGTGTTGTATGCGGGAAGTATGCCTGCCATCTAAATGTCTGTGACAGAACAACTGAACCTTGACAGCCGTTTCCTGTCTCAAGAGAGTCTGACAGGTCACTCTCTATCTTATATGAGATGACTCTTAAGATAAGAAAGGAAAAACAACTAAGAAAGGAAGTCTGTGATAACAAAACAAGAAATGAGGGACACCAGAAAAGCACCACGCAGACCAGCCACTCAACATGCACAAAGTGACAGGAGAGCCACGCAATCAAAATCCCTCTCTAAAACATCCTATAAAGCTGAAGAGAAGCCCTCTTCTGCCTGTGGGGAACTTCACCACATGGAAGGAATGGGTATGCACATAGACAAAATAAGACTGATGGAAGAAGGCTGTCAGTAGTGCCTGGTATCCAGAGAACAGACACCAACAACGTCGGAGAGCAGGTTTAGAAGCCTTGTGTCTCATTTCTATCACTGATTCTAGCAGCTTCAAATCAGTCACAATTCAGGCCCTTCTCAGCTATGGTAGGATAATACAGATCAAGTCTTTTATGGAATCCTACTAACAGAAAGATGACCATCATGGCAGGACTCTCTCTTAGAGACGTTGTTGTTTAATAATGAAGCCCGAGGCATCAAAGGATCATCACCTGGTACCATGGGTGTATACAGGCCAGAGCAGCTCACAGGGCTGGAAAACCAGAGGGAAGCAGCAAGAGGCATTTTGGGAGTGACCTCCCAAGCCGAGCACTGTACAAAGCATTGGACTGTCCGGAAGAGGATGGTCAAGGCAACAGGCACAGCTTGAACTACAGTGGAAAGTTAAGAAAGGAACTGAGAGGTTGTGTCCAGAGCAGGTGGACAGGAGATGGCACAGAGCCAGGTCCTCAGGGAGCTTGGGCTTTGTTGTGTGTCTAAAAAGAACCTTTAGAAAGAGTTAATCAGGGCTATGATTTTCCAGGGTCCAATTTATCTTGTGGAAAGATTTAAGGAGATTTCCCTTAGTCTCCTGCATTGTCTGGCTGCAGGAAAAAAAATCTCTTTCTCTCTCCATCCTCCACTCTCTCTCAGCACACCGAATCCCTAAAACCCCCATCAGCCTAGCAAGATTTGTTGTCTTGCCCTTGCCCGCCTACAAAGGCTGGGTTCTGAATCTTCTACGCTACCATCAGGCTTGGGCCTGAGCAAGTCTCTAGCCCCGTTCTTTCCTAGGACAAAATGAGCACGGTCAAGCCAGGAAGAGGCTCAGCAAGCAAAAATCTATGTCCTGTGAGCCTGATGATCTGAGCTTGATTCCTGGAACTTCAGGTGGAAGGAGAGAACCAACACACCCAAAAGTGGTCTTCTGAGCTCCACATGCACGTGGCCACACACACTCACATAAGCAACAATAACAAACAGATTTAAATGTAGTGACAAATTTGGAATTTTGGGTTCTTTTTAAAACACAGCAATGTTATAAGAATATGTTTCTTTTTAATCCCGGGTGTGGGGATACGGGACTGCTTCACAGCAGTTGACTATGATTTGCCTCATGCTCTAGCAGGGGCGTGGTTTTGCCAGCCGCACATAGTTTCTGCGACTGTGTGACATCTATCTACTGGGGGCTTTTCAGAGGGTATATAAATGCTAGTGCCATGAGAGGTGTGTTGGTTTCTGGATGGGTGTTGGATGCTGGTTGTTTCAGTTTGGTAAGTAGTGTTCAAAGAAAGAGGAGGAAATTAGACATCCTGACAGCAAAGACCAAACTTGCCCCAAGGAACTTGATACCCCTAATTAGCAGGAAGTATAATAACATCACCCCTTTTTTCCCCAACACCCCTTTTATCTCCTATTTAGTGTTAGGGGGTCAAAAGGGTGGAAGAAAAGGGGCAAGAAGGGTGGAAGAAGGAAGAACCCACAAAGTAGTAAAAACCTGGCTACACTTAAACAGTAAAAACCACATCACCTATGGATCAGAGGCTGTTACAAGAAGTGAATTAAATTAAGGCAAAAGTCACAGCTTAGGACTGAAGGGTAGCTCAGCAGTAAAGCACTTGCCTGGCATATGCAAGGCCGTGTGTTCTAGCCCAGCACACTCACACAAAAATCTCACCATCTGCCAAAAGTTACTCTCTGACCTCTGCAAGTATTCCATGCATACAGGTATACAGGCTCTGTCTCTGTCTCTCTGTCTCTGTCTCTGTCTCTCTCTCTCTCTCTCTCTCTCTCTCTCTCTCTCTCTCTCTCTCTCTCTGTCTCTGTCTTTCTGTCTGTCTCTGTCTGCCTCTGTCTCTATCTGTCTGTCTGTCTCCTCTCTCTCTCTCTCTCTCTCTCTCTCTCTCTCTCTCTCTCACACACACACACACACACACACACACACACACACACACACAAAGTGTAGTTCTTACCCTTCAAAGAAGCTTCCTTTTGCAGCAGAGAAAAACCACAGAAATCAGAAACTTGTAAAATTGCAGAGAAAACTGACTGTGAAGTGCCCACCCCGCACTGATATATCTACACCAGAACCCCTACCTAAGGCTTAAAGACTACTGCTGAAGAAGGAGTGAAAAGATTGTTCAGAGCCAGAGATTGGGGGACATCTGAGGTGAGACAGTGTCTTCTATGTGTGATTTGATCCAGAAGCTTCACCCATGAAATATCAAAAGTATGGTAGCCCAAATAAGGCCTGTGCAACACCATTAGCCATGCCAAAGTGGAAGAACCTCACACCTACATGAAGAGGTGCTGGCAGCTGGAAGAGGGAGAGCCAGCGTGCCACGGGGACAAGCCCCAACAAACTCACATATGAGCAGCACTAAATGGACTCAGCAGCAATATGAACAAACATACAGCTACATGTGTGTGCAACAACAGTTTTAAAAAGCCATGAATAGGAGAAAGAACAGGAAAGGACATCGGTAGAATTAGAAGAGGGACAGGGAGTGAGATAATACGACACCGGGAAATTCTCAAGAAGTGATTTTTAATACTTAAAAAAATTTTACAAAATCAAAGTATATAAAGCGTAACATATATTATCTAAATTTTATCCAAGATTTAACAAGGTTTCCTCCTTCTTTTATATGTATCCTATTCTGATACAGGCAGCATTAACATTAAAAAGACCTATTCGGAGGCTAGTAAGATGTTCAGTGGGCAAAGATGCTTGCCTCACAAGCCTAATGGTGATCTAAGTTCAATTCCCACAACCCACAACAAAGAAAAGAACTGCTTGAACAAAGATGTGTTCTGACTACTACACTCATACCACGGCGTGCACAACCACATCCATGGACACACAACGACACTTAACTACTTAAGCTATATATTGATAGACTCTTAACTCAAAATGAAATAAAGGAAATGATGGTGTGGTGGTACATTATGTAGAAAACACAGGCTTACTAAAAAGAAACAAACACCCTCATTTTTCCACAAATGATAGAAAACACCTTATGACAAGGTCATTTGATTCCCAAAAGTATAGAGCTGAACATAGCCACTGAGGTTTTTCCTCCTCCTCCTCCTCTATTCTACTCCTCCTTCTCCTCCTCTTTCTTCTTCTAATCTAATTTGCAGGGCATATTTTTAGTATTATAGTTGCCTTTGGGTGCGTTTTCCTTTAATGGTGTATGTCTACAATTGACCACAAGGTGGCAGCAAACTCACAGGACAATTAAGGCTCTTGTACTGGGTGTTTCTGTATTGTTTTCTGCTTTTAACTACAAAAAGTTAAAACTTTTTGCCACCTATTTAAAAAAAGAAGTGAAAATAGAATTGTTTTCAAAACAGATCTATGTCACATCTGTGCAATTTTCAACAGGTAGAGGATAGGAAGGGATGTGTATAAATCCTAAAAATAAATGTCCCTTTCTCAGAATGCAATACAGGAACAGAGTAGTGTAAGAATTCTGAATGCTTGTGAGAAAACTAAAAAAAAAAAAACAAGACAAGAGTCTTGTGACTCAATTTCTTTTTTTAATAATTTAATTAATTTATTGAGATTACAACTCAATTGTTATCCCATCCCTTGTATCCTCCCATTCCTCCCTCCCTCCCGCTTTCACCCTATCCCCTCCCCTATGTCTGTGACCAAGGTGGACCTCCTCCCCCCCCTATATGGTCATAGGCTATCAAGTCTCATATTGGTAGCCTGCTTATTCTTTCTTTGAGTGCCACCAGGCCTCCCCACCAGGAGAGGTAGTCAAATATGGAGCACCAGAGTTCATGTCTGTGTGACTCGGTTTCTTTGAAACATGGAGTTGTTCTTGGGCTGTGTTTTCCTGTCCCTCTCAGACGTATCGGATAGGAGTGTGCTGACTTCAGATTATTCATCACAACTGGCTACTGTCTGTGTATACGCCTCTATGGAAAACCATGCTTTTGCCACAAGCAGTACTTGTCCTTGTGACTATCCACTGACTCCTCTTAACCCTCAGAGTATAAACTGTCTGATGCTCTGAATAAAGTTGTCTATTGCGTGAGACTTTAATCTCCTTTTTGTTGTTATTGTTGTTTTGCTTTGTTTTGTTTTTGTTTTTCGAGACAGAGTTTCTCTGTGTAGCCCTGGCTGCCCTACACCTCACTCTGTGCTGGGATTAAAGGTGTCCGCCACCACTACCTGGCTAATTCAGCTCCTTTTTAGGCTCAGTTCTCCCAGGTTCCACCACCAATGAGAGAGGTAGACATCCCTCTTCTGTGGTAAAAATCCAGAAACTAATTTAGCATCATAAATGGTACCAAGAAATGTTTTCTCCTTAGTTTTCAGTTTTTATCGGATTGGGCTTAGATTGGGCAGCACAAATCTTTTGAAACTGGATGTTATTTAAAAGTTGAAACCTATTTTCAATTAATACTTAATGTAGTAGGTCATGGTTCTTTTAAAGGGATATGATCTATTCTGGGAGAACTCTCCTTTCTATTTCCGTCACTTTCTTCAAGCTACAAAGCCTGTTCTTAGGTGAGCTGGTCCAGGCTGGTTTAGAGCCCTAAGAACTCATAATGAAAGCCACTCTGGAGACAGACAGCACACATCACTATGGGTTAGAGGAGACTTCTGCCAATTAAAAAGGAAGCTCACTGTGCCCGCAGCCTCTGGAAGCCAAGCCTTCTATTTTGAAAACAGTGGAGGTTTGCAGAGTAATAGTGACCCCAAAGGTTCCAGCTCCCTTGCAGCGTGGGAAGGAAGGGCTACCTGCCAGGATGAGAAGTTTCTTTCTATCCATTTCCTGCAGTCACCACAGAAAAGAGTGACCAATTAGGAAAGGTTTACGAGCTTAGGTTGGTGAGGAAAGAAAAAGCTAAAGTGAACAGACAATGGGCTGGAGATGTACAGCTCGGGACTCTTGCCTGCCATGCACAAGGCCTCAGGTTCGAAGCAGAAAGAAAGAAGGAAAAGACCAAGAAAGTAAGTCCCAATCTGAGGTCATGCCCTCATTGTGACCTCATGACTTCTAATCGTGAGTCTCATAACACTATGTAAACTGTCCTGTTCATTTGCTCCCAGTTCCTACGAGCGCAGGTGGTTTGAGATTTCAGGTGCAAGCCATGCAGGGAGGCCTGGAAACTCATTCCTATGCGCTGCCTACTGAGGATGACAAAGGCAAAGGGCGGGGTCCCGCTCAAACTATGGCACCAGCCAAAGACAATACAGGCAGTAAACTTTAAACCCCCACCCAGATCTAGCCAATGGACAGGACATTCTCCACAGTTGAGTGGAGAGTGGGGTCTGACTTTCACACGAACTCTGGTGCCCCATATTTGACCACGTCCCCTGGATGGGGTGGCCTGGTGGCACTCAGAGGAAGGGTAGCAGGCTACCAAGAAGAGACTTGATACCCTATGAGCATATACGGGGGAGGAGGTCCCCCTCAGGAACAGTCATAGGGGAGGAGAGTAAGGGGAAAATGGGAGGGAGGGAGGGAGGGAGGCAGGAATGGGAGGATACAAGGGATGGGATACCCATTGAGATGGAATATGAATAAATTACTTTAAAAACCCACAATAAAAATTTTTTAAAACGAGGCAAAGGGAAGCTGGTATGTGGTCACACTAGCGCATGTCTCAGAGCCTGCTCCTTCACCATTCTGGATTCCGCTCCCTCCATGAAGGGAACACAGACTAGAGCTTCACAGAGACGCAGCTCTCTTCTTCCAGGCAGAGGGAGAGACTGGGCAACTTGGAAACCTTGTAGCTCCAATGTGCCAGGCCATTGTTTAAAAAATGATTGAAGTCCTTTTCTTATCCTGGTCAGAAAGCGAGAAATACTACTTATGGCCATTACAAACTCTGGAATGAATTCAATAAGACAGTGTAAGAATTGCAAGATTTCAACAGAGGGATGACATGATTGAGTTTTAGTGTTAGAACCCATGGTGGTGTAGCAATTTAAAAATATATATAGGAAATTACCATTCATTAGGCACTTGTCATATGCCAGATACTGTGCTAAACACTTGAATTTCCCACTTAAAATGTCATCCCATGAGAGCAGGCTTCCAAGGACCCACTGTGCATCCTTGCGTGTTCCCTTGTGAAGTACTCACGGCTCCAGCTCAAGAACCCAAGATGCAGGATGGGCATGGGGATGTAGCAACCTGGGGCCACACTCAGGGTACCACTGTGTTGCACAGGGAGACACCACCACCACACCAGGCAAAGGGCAGCGCTTCTTCGCCTCTCATCCCTGTGTTCTAGGCCTTGCTCTTCCTCCAACACAGTGAGTAAAGTCTGACTAGAAAGGACTAGACATTGCTAGGAACCAGAAAGTCTCATCTGTGGGTGGAGGAAAGTGACGTTTCACACACGCTATCTTCTTATCCGTTCTCCATGCAAACAGCATTTACACAGAGGAAGTTCAAGCCCCTCATTCTGCCTGATCAGCCACCAGCCCCCACTCAAACCAGGGCTGACCACACCCTTGCCTTTCAACCTCAACACATGGAACAGTTTGCCAGCCCACGCCAAGCTTTCAGGCTGGATGTGCATTTTCTCCTATGCAGGCTCATTCAGCAATGCTACAGTGTGGTCAGAGTGTAGCCACAAATGGTCATGTGCTAGACACTTGGATCCTACTGTAGGGCCCAGGGGCAAGTGATCAGGTCCCTGGAATCCACATTCTTAGAAGGATAAATGTAGTTTTTGATGGGACCCCAGGGAATTGCATAGTAGACTTTCAGAAGAGTAAGCTTGACCTCTGAATTTCTTGTTGCATATCGTACCATGTGACTACTTGTTCCTTTGTCTATATGACCCCAACATGATGGCTGCTATCTACCATGTTGCTAAGGCAGCCAGAGGAGTCGTCATCAAGCAAACAGCATCATTACACATGGGCTTTCTAACCATCAGAATGGAAAGCCAAATAAAATCTATTTTGCCTAGCCTCAGGGATTTTGTTATAGTAACAGAAAAAGACTAAATGCAGTCGGGCCCTGCTCTGATGTCTCCTCTCCCCTCTCCCTCTCCCTCCCTTCCTCTCTCTCTCTCTCCCTCTCCCCCTCTTGCTCCCTCTACCTCTCCCTCTCTCCCTCCTTCTCCCTTCCCCTCCCTCCCCCCCCTCCATTCAATCTTCTCTTGTTCTCCTTTAATTCTTTTTACATTACTAGGAAGTTAGAAGTTCCATAGTACAATTTCTCACTAAAATGTAAACTTGACAAGAGAAGAAAGTTTGTCCTTTTAATCACAGGGTTTAAGTACTAAAAAGTATTTTAATTTTAAATACTTTTGAGTTCCTCCCCTAAAAGGCTACAGAACCATAGAAGACTAAATGGGTCTAGCTTCCAGCAAGTACACAGAAATGTTCACTTAAGCTTTAGGCCATAACAAAAAGTTGCCTAAGTTTTTATTCCTAATTACAAAGCTGGGATATTTTTATCATAAATTTCTTCCCATGATAAAACCCGTGCATCCTCCTTAGCTTTGCAAATCCTGTTGTTTGCATACAGAAGCCATGATATAACACCAGGCCAGAGAATTCAACAACAGCAACAAAGAAAGGATTGCTCATTTCAATAATCCTTTCTTTTGAAATTTACATTTCTTTGTCCCCTGAGAACACAATGCCGGCTCTCTAGCTTCTCACTCAGACAGGCCTGTGTTCCTGGGACTGATCAGAATAAACAGACAGACACACACAGGTGGGCATTTCAAATACCACATTAAACAAAATATCCTTTTACATTTGCAAAGTAAACAGGATTTCATTGCTCATATCTCCTGGATAAAGTAGAAAAAAAGAAAACAAACATGAGAAAAGGGCCCAAAGCCTCTGAGAATGTCTGAGGACCAGGCTAAGCTGGCTGCCTGCGCCTTTTGGCTCTGGAGTACACCGGGTCTCCATGGCCCAGGCAAACTCTAAGGGAGTCTGATAGCAATATGCCTTCATGTGCTTGGTTGAGCACGAAGCTCTACTGTTACAGTAACAAAGTAGCCCACACTGTCTCCACTTAATACCTGCAGCATCTCTCAGAAAAGTCAGGGAAACTTTCCACCCCTCCCCAGCACTTACACCTCAGTGAGTGATAAACAAGACACCATCCTTTCATAAAAAGGTGGGCTCTGACACCAATGTTCATAAGTATGTTTGTACACACAGTTACTATGGAAATGGATCTAAAGTATCCTCTCTACTGAGTTTCTGCAGCTTCTTAGCTCACAAGCCACACCCTCACACCATTAATTCCCAGAAATAAGAAACTAGAATGTGGTTATTCCCACCGGCGGAACATCGTGGCTTCCACTGTGGCAGTAGGTAACTCATTCCTCAGTGACTGGCTGTCTGCTGTGTTCCATTTCACTGCATCTAGCATGCAGTTCCTGTTGGCTGAGCTGATAAAAACAGAAGTACAACATGCTAATCTATGCATTCATTCTCTCTAAAGCCACCTGCAGCACCACACTTCAGAACAAAGTTTTCAGTCCTTGAAAACAACAACGTCTGAACATAGGCTGGCCTGCATTCAGTCATTTTCAGCAGCTTTCACTGGACATCTATCTCCCTGATGGCAGCCCCTGGAAACAGGGTACTAAAAGAAGAGAGGTGCCAGCTGTATCGTCTAGCTGGATAGACAAGCGTTTGTTCTGTTAAATAACTAGTTTACAGTATATGTGAGTGTGCATATGTGTTATTTTGGTAAATTAAAATATAATCTCATCATTTCGGCCCTTCCTTTTTCTCCCTTCCACCTTTTCACGCACACACACACACACACACACACACACACATACACACACACACACACACACACACACACACACACACACACTAGTAGGCTCTCAAAGTCATGGCTTCTATTTCTTTATTTTTGATATATGTATTATGTATTCCTAACTATATAAATAAGCCTGCTCAGTCCATATAATGTTACTTGTTCGTATTTGACGTCAGATGATTTCAGAGCCGACCACTTGGACGCTGGATAAACAATTCGGAGGCTCTTCCCTGGGGAAGACTCTTTCTCCTGCTCTCAGCCTTCTTAGGTTGCCTATAGTTCTTTGTCTAAGGTTAAGGCCTCATGAGATTTCTCCCTTCCACATTAGCATGTCTATTGAAATTGTCTAGGTCTTTTTCAGGCAGCCACGTTCGTAAGATTTCCTGGGTATGGCTTCTTTAACATTTCTAGCGAGTGACATCCCGCAGCAAACTTCCCATTCCTCTGGCTCTTCCTGTCGGTAATAATTGTAGAACATTAAGTAGTATAATGTTCTGGTTTTATATGTGTATATAAACAAGCCAATGAGCATATCTATCTCTTCACTTACTGACTTTCTTGTGGTAATACATTGAAATTTACTCTTGAACTATATAATACATACTTATAAACTATTGTCTACTTGCTGTGAAGTAAACCTCAAAGCTTCCTCTTTGGGAGCTGAGGGGATGGCTCAGTTTGTAAAGGCCTTGATGTGCAAGAGTGACTACCCAAGTCTGAGCCCCAGAACAAATGTGAGAATGCCAGGCATGACACAGAGACAAACAGATAGCTGTGTCTGGCTGAACAGCCAGCCCAGCATAATCAGCCAGCCGCAGTGGCTAACCCTGTCTCAAAAAAACAAAAAAACAAAAAACAAAACAAAACAAACAAACAAACGAAAACACCTGAACAGCACTATATTCTTTTTAAATATCAAATAATATGTTACTTTACCTAATCCTCTGCTAATAGACACTTAGGTTGATTTTATCCCCTGGCTATTATAAATAAGACTACAGTGAATATGGTATACAGACAGCCCTGGAAGGGCAGGCATTTTTGCCAGCTAAAAGACATGGCAGGGTCTATGAAAATAAAACACAGGTGCTACGGACATTCTGTTTGTTTCTAGGAACAACTGAGGCAGGAACATGGTTATTTAATGAAGATGGAAGTACATGAAGTGTGGTGAAGGAGAAACAACGCTGACGGGCTCCAAGGTGGGGCACGAACATCAAGCTCATAAATGAGATGTTCATATACAGATGAAGATTATAGATAGGAGTACAGAATTCTCAGCCTGACTTACCGCATAGACCGCTCTTATGTATCATAGTTGTTTCCAGAAACTGTCCTACCTACACACACACACACACACACACACACACACACACACACACACACACAC